>QKRW01000021.1:0-600000 GCA_003260565.1 Monilinia fructigena
GTCAAAACTGATAGCTCCATATAGATCTCTTCATCACAGTCCTGACAGCTATTCTTTACTATTTGCTATTATGAATTTTTCTATAGAGGTATCGATCATGCTGAAAGTTACTGAGCAAAATGTCATAATCGGCTATTGAATGAATTACGATGAGTTTACTACTCCCTAGGCTAGCTTAAAAGCTTTATGATCAGGCTTCTCCTTTCCAATCATCTAGCTCTGCATACTCAAGTGAGAGAAAAAGTTCGTTCCATCTTCGTATCGTATTAAGTTACTCATACCGCCGGTAATCATCACTCAATGCTAATATTGTTATTTTAGATTCAGAAATTAATTATGCAACAAGTGCTGTGATTGGTTGGCAGGTTGAAGATGGGGCTCGGATCGCCATCTTCAAGTTTAGAGTAGCTTGTTGTAACTTGTACTATTTATCTCAGCTTTGTTTGTTCATAATGGCACAAGTGTCGGCGCACTTTTCGATTTCATCTAAGTTCTTCATCTCGATCTGGAAGTAGTTTCCGTATAATCACTGTGGATAATAGACCCACCATGGCGGCCCCTGAAGCAGAAGATGCATGCAAAGTTTGAAGCATTCCTGGAACAAAAACAACAGCACTCGCCATTGTGCTCTCTTTTTTGATATCAACTCCATGACCCGTACCTCCTCCCCAATCTCCAGGAGCTTCTTGAACGTGCCTCTTTTGAAGAAGCAAATCACATACCCTCAACACCTTAGAACCAGTACTTAGCCTCCTTCTCGGCACAAACCTTAATCTCTAATCCCGATGATCTCACGATAGTGCCACTGTCAAATTTCTGTGGTACAGCTTTAATATAATCAGATATTATGAGAAGTATGAAGACAGGGCCACAGAGAAGTAAGGTCATGTTATTGCAGAGATTGTATGGGGAAGTGGTTTAAACTTGTTCCTTCGAATATGGTGAAAACCGAGATTTTCGCTGGGAATGTAGGGGTCGAGGGGTTTTCGCAGCTTTGGTTTGAAGGGAATTGTGAGGTCTCCTATGCAGCTGTATGGGAAAGTTGCAGGATCAATGGAAAGACTCGTTGAGACGATGGGTCATTGGTCTGTGGTACATTTGTATCTTGATTTTATGATATGGTGAGCCCTGAAGGGCTTGGTTCTTTCGATGGATTGCAAATCTCTTAGAAGAGAGCAGGGAGAAGGGAATAAAAGCTTCAAAGGTTGCAAAGAGCTTAGAACTAGATGACGAGAGATAATCCATCGCAAGGGTGAGTAAATGACAGATCCTGTGTACAGTAGTTTATATGCGGAAGAAAAACTGGTAGGAACGGGAGTGTTACTCATCTCATGGAAATATGTCAGACTGGATTAAAATAATAAAATACCTTTCTGTGTTTAATGGCTTCCCTCTAATAGGCTCAACATAAATAGTGATGCTGGTTAATTGGCACACCCAAGAATATGATGCAGGAAAATAGTATTTCTGAGATATTCTATGTCTGACCTGATTTAAGATGTGTAAATAGTAGCACTCAAGCCCAAATTTTATCTCATATGGCAAAAAGTTCAGGGTCCTTCTGTCTCTAAACATAAATGATATGGAAGCAGATGTTAATACTAGGTTGCTAAACCAAGATATTTTATCTGTATGATTTGTCTGAACTGGCAGTCTCATAACCTTCAGTAATTTCTCCTTGTTCTAGTTCATTGACCTTGGCATAACAAGCTTCATATGGTTCATGAGCATGAAAATAGCAAGGCTCAAACGTTGCCACAAAGGCCTTAGAAATATTCGGTCAGACCCAGATCGCCCTCCCATAATTCCCAATGACCTTGAACACATCAAAAAAGAATTCAGGATGACTTTCCAGAATTTGAGAATGATCACGCGTCCCCTTCTTATCAACCCCCCCCCCCCCAATGCTTAGTTTAAAAAGCAGTAATGACACAAGCAAGGAGCCGAAGTTTGCTTCCTGCGTGCGTTCGCTCATATATAATCTTGATCAAGTTTACATCAAGTCTTATCAAACTATTTCCGGTACTACTCTAGGAACTCCTACAAGGTCCATAAGTTTGTCCATCAGTGAAGGCATGTAAATATTTTCCGCTAGGTAATAAAGGCTAAAAATATCGGCCCCGCTATTGGCCACAACTTTCGGGAGTGATCCTCGATATATGTATTCGATCAGGGCAGCGACAGCATTTGGATCGTCTTCGGGAAGATACATCCCTCTTTCAGTCGTATCTTTAAACCCATGGTTGAAAGCGGCATCGAAGAATTTGGATTGGTCGCACAGTATCTTCTTGTGAACGATGTACTTCTTCCTCTTCTTTCCGACGTACAAAGTAACGGCTTCATTCAAAGTGCTGTAGATCTTAAGATCAGCCATCAGTCAGAAAAGTTACGGTCGCTTCTGAGGAGATGGGGGGAGAGAGAGAGAGCTGTTTCTTACTCAGGCGTCATGAGAACTAGGCTTGAAGGGGAACTCATTTTTACAATTGTAATCGAAGGTGGGGATGCTAATTAGTGTCAGTCACAGGTCTAAATCTGGTCTAGAATTCAGTTCGCGCACCTTCGAAGGTTTCAAATTAACTCGACTTATTACTCACAGTGCTACTACGCTGGTCGATTTCCTGACCGGTATGAAGCGACTGACTTTGATTTTGGTGACGTTTTGGTTTTGGTTAATTCAAATTTGATAATTTAGTTGTAAGCCGCAATGGGGTGTGATATAGCCTCACATGTAATTGAATTACATTGTTGCCGCAGTAAATAAGATATGAGGGTGAATTGCGTTTGCACCTAGGAAGAAGGTATTTACCAAAAATCTCACCGCCCTGGCAAAACAACTCAAAACCCCTGGCTTAGGTCTGCACTAACAAAAGTAAAAGCATCTAATTCGCGCTAACCCCTAGAACTTGCCGAATTTTGAAAAGAAAAAGCCAACCATGAGGAGTCTAGACTGAGATTTGCCTGTAGATTTTAGAATTCTTTATTGGGAACATTTTAAATGAAAGATGTCATTCTATAATCTCAGTATTTTTTTTATGAATGCAAGGTTATAAGGGAAGTGTATAAGAGAAAGTTCTCGGTGGATACATTCATATGGCATCTCACACTATATTATCTTCTTCACAAGTTCCTCCCGAAGCTTCTCTGTTCTCATAAGTGTCTCCTTCTCATAACATCCGGTATTTCATTAGAATAATTACACATATTCTTTTCATTCCATCTAGTCTATAGTCGTAGTAGTCATGAAGGTAAGGGTAAACCTGAATGAATACCATTCAAGCAACTATAATGATCGAAGAATTGCAATAAAATATGAAATGTCTACTCCAAATCTCACTAAGAACATACTACAAATATACTAGTATTCAACTAATGATGTTTTCAAAGTTTTATAGAGGTTGTTATACGTGTAGCTTGGATCTAGCAGTCAACTAAAGATAAGCTACGGGTTTTTTGAGTACTAGTACATGTATAGGTTGGATCTAATTGTGTCAAGAAGATTTAGTCGCAGAATTTCACCTAGGGGGGGGGTTCTAGTTCAGAGGTATTGAGGATAGAAAAGCGATTAATGAACCCATAGTTTTCTGGGCTTGTTTTATAAGTATCACGATGTATCAGAGAGATTTTCTCCCTTGCTTTGAGCAAATTGGTACGCTTTTACATTAAGTGAAAATTCTGGAATCAATCAAACATCTCAAATCCCCAACTTCCAAGATAACAACTGATCGAGAAACTCTCAATATCACCCCATCCTCTTCAAAAAGATACACTGTGAGTCATCTTGGTTATGAATATCATGTAGTATGACACAAAAATAAGGAACTAAATATAGAAGTAAGACGTGTTTGCTTTCCAAAACAATATATTAAAATGGGAATGCCTCTGTTAAGTCCACAGTAAGTAATAAGTATTTCCAAAATCTAAAATCTACCCACAAGGCTGATAGAGAATTCCTAGATACCTGGGCACACAAATGGTTAGACTTGTCATCTGCGAGAATGCTCAGCCTTTTCTTGTCCATGGAATATGCTCTGCAAGCGATTCCCCCATTCCTTGCAAGCAATCAACATAGCTTTTTATAGCCATGGGTCGATGGATCTTGTTTTGAGAGATGACAAAGTGGAAATAATTCAAGCTCTTGTCACCTATATCTATCAAGGGCAATTGCCCCGCTTCGGATACGACCAGGCTCAAAATAACCCAGTTTTTTTGCCAGGTGATAGAAGGGCCTTTACACTTCATCTCCAACTCCTTCGCAATCTATTTTACTACGCGGAAAAAATAGATGACAAACTACTCAGGAATCAAATCATAGATTGCATTCAAGAGAACACTTCTCATGGCTACCTCTTCTCTCAAGATGAAATACGAGAGGTTTACAAGGTAGTGTTTCAAACCGTTATAATCCATAGAATTTTCGTAATGTTGATGGCACTTGAGATGATTCGGGCCCAGGATGCCGATGTTATTGAGGCTTGTTTTAATTCGGGAACTTTAAGACTGGCTTTAATAAGGGACCTTACAGATGTCATTGAAGGCCGGGATGTCTGTGCTGTTTTCAATCCCAACGCTTTGGGTGCGAGAACTAGACTTGGTAGCTGCATGTTCCACGACCATGATAGCCAGGATGACCTGCGGGCGTGTCAGAGTTTCGAATAAAATTGAAGGAGCATACATTATTAAACAATAAATTGGAAACGTCACCCGACATTTGGAACATTCTCACCTGCCGTTAATGCCATTATCAGTTCATATTTTTCGTGCATCACTGCAAAAAATTGCTTTTGCAACTGCCCTTCAACATGTAACTCACTCAGGATTATGCATGAAATTGATAATGAATTTTGTACTCTCCATTAATCCTTGCTAAGTGCATGGTAAGAAGCTATCTGTAATCCTAGAAACCCAGAATCTTGACAGGTCCTCCAACACACCATCTTGCAGCTGCACGTAGGTAATTTACTTCCCCCCGAATCTCTTCAACTCCACAAACTCCATGTTTTAAACATGAGACCCCTCAACATGAGCTCATGACAATATTCGTAATCTCCTCGTTTAAAAACCCTGGTCAGCGAAAAAATAGCAGATCTCGCCGTCGCCCTCACAATGAGAGGCTCCGCCATCAGATACCAATCTGCCATGAATATGGAACTGACAAGGGTGAACACCAGGGCCGGTGATAGCTGCAGTGCGACCAACGACCACGACTTCTCCTATCTCTAGTTCTTCATCCTTGACCTGGACACCCTTGGGAAAGTCTTGGTTGAAGTCGCGAATGCGAGGGTCGTTGCTCTTAGTGAGCTTGGCTAACATCTTCATAAATTCTTGGAAGAATTGGTCACTATTTTTCATTAACCATTCGAAACCAGTTGAGTCGAGGCCTGGGGTAATTGCAGAGTAGAGAGCGTTCGCAGCGCAGAACTTGCGAAGTTGGGACTCTGGTACAGCATGCTCAAGGATGTTATTAACAAGGTTATGTGCAAGAACTGTTGAGCTAACGGTGAGTCCATCCTGAATGGTGTCCATGATTTTATTAAGAAAGGTGGTGTTCATTTCGAATATCTCTCGGCAAAGACGTACAATTGACAGAGATCAGAGATGCGAGTTCCCTTCTCAACTTGAGAGATTCGAGGTTTTGACACCGGGAACGCGCGACTAGTGTAAAGATACTCATTGAAGAGTTTAAAGACAGAAGGACTCGTATCATGGATAGAGTAAAGTTGGTTTCGTTCCAATGGGGTGTGTTGCACCATCCTGGCAAATCGGCGAGACGAAGCAGTCAACAAGTTGGTGTGAATGGTGAAGACCATAGAGCCATTTGCTGCATCAGAGGTTCCGACCTTCAAGGCGACTGTTTCCATACCCATCATACTATAAAAGATAGTTAGATAGATGATCAAAAAATGAAGGAAGGAGAAAAAGTGGATTATACTTACTCGCGTGAACAAAACGTCAGGCTCTGCTTTGATCAAAAGTCATTGACTTTGACTTTGATGGACCAGCTGATTGAGTGACAGCAGAGTTATCTACAGAGGTATTCCACTGCTTTTTATCCTCTCCCGCAAGCTTCTTACTCTAAGAGTGTTGTCAGATATCTACTGAAAGGTTGCCTGTAAATGGATGGAAGACTTACATTACCCATCTTGAGAAGTATTTGGAGCTCGAATCAGTTCAATTTTTGAATAAAAATTTTCAAAGAGCTACCTGTTCAGGTGTCTTGTCCGGCTTGGGAATAGATACTTGTCGTTGATAAGGTGTTGGTCATTGTGTCAACAGGGAGAGGCAGGGAAGAGGAAAGAAAAACAACTTCCAAAATTTAAGCGACCACTTAAATTTGTGGCTTTTCCAATTGGAAGAGTAAAATTCCTATTTGAAACGTGAATGGGTGTTTTGTTACTAAAGAAAGGCTGTATTTCTTTGTCACTTTCATATCAAGAAAAGAATTGTTAGCCTCGCCGTTCTTCCGGCAACATAACTTCCTCATTTCTTTATAAGTAGTGATCATTCACTTTCATTTTCGCATAATATTGAAGTCAGTTTCCACTGAGAGAGATAGTAAAGCGGTAGATCATCTTGGAAGTTACCTTATAATATCATATTAGATTTACTTGAAACTTAGATGTGACGGCTTATTGACTCCGAGTCATTTTACCTATATGTCGAAATATTTGATATGGACGTCTCTAAAAATTGGAGCGTGTAACAAGGTAGTAGGCTTGGAATGATATTCAATTTAGCTAATAATCTTTTAGGGTTCCTAAGATCCTTTGAGTCTGACTTCTCTCAGGATTTGTAGGGAAATGTCCAGGTTTATATACAAGTTCAGATGCAAGGTGTGACAGCTCATTACGCATAAGAGAGTGACGAGACCTTATTCATCCAATATACCCGGAGTCTAGTCCGGAACCATTCTTCCGTACAACAGAGCGTAAGACCAACATCTGAAGTTTTCCCAGAATATCTTCGCTAATTGTTCATAGGATACTGGGCACAGAGCTGGTCACGATATTTGTAGGAAAGGATAAGCGCAAATTCGTTCTTCATAAACAGCTCATATGCAAATCTGTGTCATATTTTCGTGGTGCTTTCTCAGCTAGTGGATTCGAAGAAAGTGTAAGAGTTCAGTATGAATATTCCAGAAGATGACCCCAAGGTTTTCGAGCACTTCACTAACTGGTTATGTTAGGGCTCAGTAACATATCCAACAAGTGCCGAAGGATTCGATTATCTAGTCGACCTTTACATCTTCACAGAGAAATTGGGTATCAACAAAGTGGCTAAAAAGACTATAGATGCGATCATATCTAGATATTATCATAAGGAGCTTGAGATGACTCGGGAGCGTGTCGAAAAGATCTGGGCCAATATCTCACCTACATCTCCTCTGCGCAAATTGTATGTTCATGCTCTGGTGGAAAAATTTTGCGACTTTGAGATACCTGATGAAAAGAAAGATAGCCCGGGCTTCATGACTGAACGGGACCTTGTCTCGTGACATATTATTAAAGACAATTGTGATGTGTATACAGCTTTCTTTCTCCAAGCACAGGAGCATTCCGGATCCGCGGTGAGCCCACCAAAGAATATATTTGCAGCGAACTTCTGGAATGGTTGCTATCTTTATCGCCATTCTTGATTTGTCAATGATGATCAATGTGGTCGAGGGATTATTCTCGGGCGTTGACCCACGAGACTAACTGATACGAGTAAAACCCTACAATTAAAGTGATCATTGTTACTCTCATATTCACGCCTACAAGTCAAAACATGAACTTGAAAGAGTTAAAGATACGCCCTTACTTCACATATATATCCCTTAAAAGAGCTATATCCAAGCCCAATCTGATCGGGATCCAAACAATGAAGTGAAGACTCTTGTAAGGTACGTTTGAACGTTAACCGTCGTTCAATTAAGCGAGGATCGCTTCACGTTTCACTTTCTGGTTACTAATTGCTAGTTACAAGGAATAATCCTGCGGGTCCTCCCACATGTACAATTAACAGAATCCGAATTCTTTAGACCATCTGACGCAATTGATCGCCACAAAGCAACTCATGTTATCGAAGTTTCCCCAAATAACAGTTTGCAAGGTTCCGCAGTATAGGAGGCGTAAACATCTTATTAGATCACTATGTACAGTATGAAAAATCACCTATAGCTATTCCACGAACCTCAACCACCAAGCGACCCAGAATAAAGCATCACAACACGACAGTATCGCCTCCACAACATCAACAAGTATATTGAACTCTACCCAAATCCCCCTTTCACAGAGTAATAAATCCAGCATTTACCACACACACCACATTAAACCATCCTTTGAAACCCCATACCACCAAACCAGATATGCACAATCATCTCAGCGCCAAAATACCCAATCTCACAATCAGACCCAAACGCAAGGGCTTCGCCGTCCACACGAAACTCGTCCGCGATCCCTGCGCATACTTCCATAAGGCTACAAGTTCCACGGACCATTCAGAGATGGTTTTTTTACGATTGGGGAAATGTCGTTGTAGATATTATATCACATCACATCATATCATATTATATCATCAAACAGGATTTCTAACAGTGACGAACAAACGGCAATAGCGAATCATTGACGACCGTGTATGGTACGCTACATATAAAGCCACGCTGAAGAAAATTCATTTTGAGAATGCCGTGCATTAAGAGACTGGCCTAGTTCATTGCGACATGGAAAAGCTTAGTATTCGTCCTGACAGAGATGGGTTTAAAAAACTTTTTAGGCTATACGTATTATGTATTATGCAAAGAGCAGGTATATGTAGCTTCTTTGGGGATCCCCCCCCCCAATGTGCATACTACGCGTCTATGACTCCGAACAGAAGCCATCAAATCCAAGCGAGCCACGAAGAGGTTAATGGTTTCAAATCCATGGTGAGCCGATATCCGTACATTGATTGCATCATCAGAATCAGGGAGAAAGATGCTCCAAGCGAGAAGACACAACCCAAGGGCCAAGGGAAAGAAAGAAAATAAGCCACAACACAAAAGCACGAATCATGCATGTCCCACTTTTCAGAGGCCAAAAGTAGCGAAAACGACATCCATCCGAGCCGCGTGTAAACAATTCTGGCATCAAAGATGGGATTATTTGGCTTGCAGGAGAAAGGTCCATCCATAGAATCGAAGTCTCTTTTCCAATTAGAGCTGGGGGAAAAATAACAATCGCTTAATCAGTATCTCACCAATATACATATTCCGCTTCCACAACTCCTTCCTCCCCCTTTTAGTCTCAATCCTTAATCTCCCTCTCGCTACGATGAAAACACGTCACCTACATACACAGCTAGCTTCTTGCTTCATACAAAGTTCAACCACAGGACGTCCCGTATATATCTCCTTACTTTCTTGATTCCCCTTTACCCCATTGCAATTAACATTCCATGCACTCACCCCAGAAATCCTAACCTATACCCCAATAAATCACCCCCCCCATATTCCCCCTCCTCTCACCTCTCATCTTCCATCTTACTTACCTACTACCTCCTAAATACAAATTCCATCCCCTGCCCTTTCCTCCTCCTCCTCCTCCCCCTCTACAATGCTCTTTTCCTTTCCCCCTTACCAACTACCAACTACCAACTACCAACTACCAACTACCAACCACCAACCACCAACTACCAAACCCCAAACCCCAAACCCCAGCCTCAAATCCCAACATAAAAATAAAAAAAAACCATAAATCTCCCTCCTTTCTCTCATCGCCCATCCCCCCCCCCCCAAAATTTCTTCAACTCAATCCCCCTTCCTCATTCTCCTCCATCCCTCCTCCCCCCACGCATTTACACATCCCCACCATCCACACCAAAAAGCAAAAAAACAAAATAAAAAACAAGCTCCAATAATTACAAGTGTTTAAACTGTATATATATATATATATATATATATATATATAACCTTATACCAAAACTAATATTACACACTAAACATCAAAAAGGATCTAGAGCAGGGAATTTGATTTTTTTCAAAACAGGGGAGGGGAGAGAGGGTTTATTCCTTCCTTCCTTCCTTCCTTCCTTACCAGCTATATTCCTATGGTTTCTGAGGGAAGGAGGGAGGGAGAGTTTATAGAGATGGTTTTTGGAAGGATTGGATTGAAAGAAAGGAAGGGAGAGGTGGTGTGGTTGATTGCGATGTAATTCTTAGATATATTCTCTACGTTTTGCTGTTTGAAGCAAACGTTCACACGCACACACGCACACACGCACACATCAGACAAAAGATTAGAAAATATAAAACAACAGTTCATTCCATTCCAATTCATTCTCACCCCGCAAACTACATACCCTTACAAATTAAAGAAAGAAGAAGCTACCTAGTAACGCAATGTAGAAAAACACACACACACACAAGAAACCAGGCCCACCCTATTACTCCCTACGACGCCATCCATTCAGACCTCTATAGTTGTTCATTTCCCCATCCGTCCATCCAGCCATCCATCTCCAATGTGTTTGTTCGTCATATCTCATATCATAGCCATTCATTGCCAATGAGGCCTCTCCCAAGCATTTAGCTCCATCCTACGAGTTATCCACCAGAGCCAAGCTTACATTCATCATCATCCTCAATCATCCCATATTCTCTTACTCTGCCGGTGCTCTTTCCACGTCTCTCCAATCTATTACATCAACGTAATGATACTGTTGATGTGCGCCTCGATGTTTGCTCGCCTGCTTGCCAACTTGCATCAATCAAACCAGTCACCACTGGCTTGACCCCTGAAAAGAAAAGCGTAAAATCTAACATCATTCCCTCCCATCTTCGACCAGACAGGTACTATACCCACAAAAAAAAACGCTGTAAAAAAGGAAAGTACTTGCTACTTCATAGTGCCAAGCCGAGATGCATACGTAGTCTTTGCCAAGTGACATTAAAGAGAGAGTAAGAAAAAGAGGGGTATCTTTCATGATCAATCGTTCCAGTCCATCTCAAACACGAGATATAGAAAGGAAAAAGGCGATGACCTCGCACATAAACGAGAAGAAAGTCTATATCGCTGAAAGCTCATCATAACCAGCATCATTGAGCGCCATTGTGATCCGCTTGTCCTAATAACCAACATCTGCTTCATCAACCGACCATCACCAACATGGAGAATATTGCGTCGCTTCTCATATTCGAAAATGTAAGGATCTCATGAGACTTCAAGATGCTGTGTCTTGTGTGTATGCCATTTCTGACTTGCCACCCTGCCTTTGAGCAAGAACTTCGCGAGCATAGAACTCTACAAGCATTGTGCCATAGGCTTCCAATTCTTCCACGGAGACGGATAACCGAAAGTCGTTGAGTAGCAAAAACTGAAGTTCCAAATGGTTTAATTCATTCAACGGTAATCCCCCAACCTAAACAAATGTCAGCGTCAGGCAAGGAAGTGGTGCATTGTAGATCTTACCTTCGCATATCTAGAATTTGTGTAGAATACATCAGAGAAGAATTTGCTTGCACACGTAACGCCGGCAATCACCAAACGGTGAATATTGAAGCTATCGACAACAAAGAAGTGCGAGAGAGGGAACTGGGCCAACCCAGGCTCAGGTCCCGGCGAGTGGGTGTACTGAGCATTTTCAAGCTCTGATTTGAGTTCAGGGACGCTTCTAGCTCCCGGTGGAGTATCCGCCAAATCAGAACCCTCCGCAGAGTAACTGGACGAAGGGCGAGAATCATCTCGATCCACAGAATCATGTCGCATCGCATTGATGGGTGCTGCATTAACTCTTTCCGTCATCCTATCAAAATAGACCAATAGACTCAAGAATACCTCGTATGTTGTTGGGCAGTATTTGTGGATCCTAGTCAAGTAACTCAAAATCGTAATGCTAGGCACATTCTTGCCATGGAATGCGAGTACGCGCTCGAGGAAAGTCCGGTTAGAGTAGCTGTATTCTCGGCAGATGAGATGGGTCTCTGTAAAGTCTCGTGTTGGCGATCGTTAGTCGTGGTGATTTTAGTCAAAAGTCCAGCGACCATCTCGATAATATCCGTGATGGGCATCCCACTGATCTCGTATTTTCAATCCAGGATCATCTGCTGTACGTGCACGTCCAGATTGACCTCTAAATGACAGGAACTCCTCGCTGGCGAAACTTTCGATGTGTGCCAAATCTCGAACCTTGATGGTATTGCCACCATGTTTCTGCACATCATCAAGAGACTTTGCAGATCTTGGAATACTTCGCTCCGATGTCGCAGTGGCAGCTCGGGAAGACTTGAGGGTAGAATCTGTACTCATGGTATGCGAGTGTTCGGATCGTGCGTAAGGTGCCGAGGATGGGGGAAAGTTTTGTTGGCTTGTGAATGGTTGTCTTGTATATGAATCTGGATTTGGACTGGAACTCGATGGAGGAGAGATAGGTTCAGACTTGACCTGACGTCGGTCTACCTCAGGAGAGTCGCCATATTTAGCCTGGGTGTTTGCGCTTGAAGGAGGGGTACCATCATTTACTGATGTGGGGTGGGATTTCGGACTGGGGGGAGGTTGGACTCTCGACCTGGGAGGTTGTCGATATGGTGAATCCTCTGAAGGTCCATGATGCCCTGCACCGGGTATCATTGTATGGGGGTGAAAGCGAGTTGAATCTGACACGAAATCAATCACCGCAGCCATATCAAAGAAATTTGATGGTTGTGGAAACCTAGTCAGTCGTTATGATTAGCTTTTTTTCCCGCTCCGAAGTTTGTGATGGCTGGAACAATGTGGAGACGAGAAAGAATAAAAAATGAATGCAATGGAAAAATAATGAAATAAACGAGGTGTTTAAGGATTTAAGAACTTGGGTGCCAACTGAGTACTTGCTTGCTGCTGTTGGTGAAGGATCGACAGGAAGTACCAAAACGCTTATCGTAAAGGTACTTTTGCCTATCGATCGGGGGGGTTTTGGAGGCGGCTCCCTGTAAGGAAGTAAAGCGGAAACTGGAAACTGGAAGCAAGCCGTACACCGTGGACAAGCAAGCAGCAGACAAGCAGCAGACGCCACCAAAACAATCCTTTCTATTCACACAACAACTGTAAACTACTCGTAGAGGCTGACCAAGGCTTTTCAGTATTGACGATCATGATGGAATTGCGACTGCGAACAACACTATTTTCATATTTTGGCTGAAATAGAATGGATGAAGGGCGGGGGGGCGTGATGGCGCACCATTTTTATAAAAACTCGTGGGGGGTAAAATAAGATACAAGATGATCCAATCCAATGCATACAAGAATACATTGGACATGCATAATGTTGGCACAGATCGAAGGGTGGGAAGCTTACCTGCAGCATTCCTAGAGAGAAGATATTTGGGGAATTGAAGGTATCAAGTATCCTCGACAATCTAACGATTATTGAAAATACCAGATGGATCCACGAAACTGTTGATAGTGTGTAGATAGATGATATGTATGATAGTAGATAAAGAAGGTTGGATGATGATGGATGTTATTATGTTATTAGTTTGCTCTGCTTTGCTTTGCTTTTTGTGTTTGTTGATGAAAAGAATATGAATTCAAGGAAAGCAAAAGATAATCCAAGTGGTTTGTTATTGTTATTGGATTGGATTGAGGTGGAGTGGAATGGGTTGGAATAGATTGGATTGGATTGGAATAGATTGGATTGGATTGGATTGGATTAGATTGGATTGGATTGGAATAGATTGGATTGGATTGGATTGGATTGGATTGGATTGGATTGGATACCTAGTAGTATAAGTATAAGTGTGAGTATGAATGTGAGTATGAGTGAGTGTGAGTGTGAGTGTGAGTGTGAGTGTAAGTGTAAGTGTAAGTGTAAGTGTAAGTGTAAGTAAGTGTATTTGTATGGTGGGTGTATCATGCGTGTATGTGGATATGAATGTGTTTGTATGTATATGTGTGTATCCGTATTTGTATCCGTATGTGTATCCGTATCAGTCTGTACCTGTACCTGTATCTGTATCTGTACGTGCTCCCTGCTTATATGAATATAATAAAGTGGTAAGTAGCTATGGAGGGAGATTGGCTGGATGGGAAGGTGGGAGAATGGGAGAGTGGGAGAGTGGGAGAGTGGGAGGCGAGAGCTTTGAACACCAAATAAAAGTGAATGAGGCGTGAAAGATTCCATCAACAACAACAACAACAACAACAACAACAACAACAACAACAAGAATAATTGGTTAACCAAACATCCACTGGCCACAATTTTGATTCACGATGACGAAAAGCCTAAAGAACCCTGAATTTGGAAAAGTCCCACCTTTTCAACATTCAAGAGATTTGATGAATTGATGGAGGAATTGATGGAGGAATTGATGGATGGATGGATTGATACATAGACCTTTTCACCAAAGAACAAATCAAAATACCAAAAGATGACTTTTATCATACATTGATACAATTAAATCAAAGGCGACAGGTGGGCAAGATGATGGATGACATAAGAATAAGAATAAGAATAAGAATAATAGTAAGAATAACAATAAGAATACCTAGGTAACAACAAGAATAACAATAAGAATACCAATACCAATAACAATAACAATAATACCAATCATAATAATGATAACAATAACAACAATAGCAAAAGCAAAGAAACCAAGAAACAGGAAATCTATAGAGACCTCGATGGTGAAGCATCAACCTTTCACAAGGGAGCATACCGACCGATACATACTTTTACTGCCTAAATATCTTCGTATATCTCTTTTTATTTTATTATTTTTCTTCCCTCTCCCTCTTCCCTCTTCCCTCTTCCCTCTTCCCTCTTCCCTCTTCCCTCTTCCCTCTTCCCTCTTCCCTCTTCCCTCTTCCCTCTTCCCTCTTCCCTCTTCCCTCTTCCCTTCCCTCTTCCCTCTTCCCTCTTCCCTCTTCCCTCCCTTCCCTTCCTCTCCAAAGAAGAAATACATGAGATAAAAAGAATATCCATACGATTCATGACCAACCATCCTTACCATTTATACCATAAATCATTTACATGAAGGTGGCTAATTGGGCTAGCGAGGCACCTACTAGCTAGCTATTAGATGTTAAAGAAACCGCCAAGAGGAGAAGCCAATGCCTGATAGATCTAATCAAGTGAAATCTGGTATGGAAGATGCAACATCCATGAATGGAATGTCCAGGGAGCTAGCTATCTACTAGGCAGGTACTACTGCGTACTCGACTACTCTACTGTTACTGGGTTCAAGGAAGGTGGCTTGAGGCATAGATGCTACCGACCTACCCTACATATATCTATCCATTTTGGCAGCGCTCTAGAGCTTCCGTCCATCAACTACTTTTAATGAACCAATAGATATCGTGGAGCTCCATATCAATTTGACACTTAAATGGCTATCGAAAGGAGTTGACGCTGGTAGTCTCGACAGAGATATACCAAGAGGTAACCACAGATAGAACGATGTACATCCACGCGTCGCCACAGCGAATGCCCCTTGAATCTTCTGCCATTGTAAGTATAACGGAAACCCCATCGAATCTTCTTCATTTTATTTTACTCTGTATGACACATGTTGTAACACTTAACATGCATCAAATCACACTTCCAGAAAAATGTGACACCATGGACAGGATGGACACGATTAGATTCAGAGCGGGACACACGCACATGAGATTTCTTCCTATTCTTAATCTCACCGCTTCGAATAAAATGCAACTTTCTCTTCATTGACCGCCATAAAACCTTGCCATTTATCAATTGCGTAAACCCCGTGGTATTATTGTCGAGTTCTATTCGTACATTCGCCCATTATCTATTGATGACGAACGGCATAATTCGTGTCTGGAAGGTATAGATGCCTGTTCGCACCCTTGGCCGTCAAAACTACCATTCTAATCACACCTCCGGAACTCCCATCCCATTTAATAGCCTCCTGCAATGCGCCTTTGACAAAGTCAACAGCATCAGCCTCTTCCATGCCTTCCTTCCAGTTTGCATCACAGTATCCGTAGATATATGTCGAACCAGAACCTCCAATAGCATAAGATTGCTTGTGTAATGATCCTCCTAATGGTATCGAGTAGACTTGTCCTCCATGTCGCTCATCCCAACCAGCAATAATCAAACCGGCACTAAATCCAAATTAGAACGAGAAAGCCAAAGTCGAACGCAATCCATACCTCAGTTGATCCTTATTGTCGTAGCAGAGTTCTTGGAACATAGCAGCGGCCGTTTGTGTCGTTGGTGTTCTACCATTCAAAACTCCATACATTCCCAATTGGTAATGGACGATATCCGCAACCGCTTGGGTATCGGCCGCAGACCCTGATCGACAACACCAGATTGTATCATGAACTTGAGTGAGCTTGTCTGTAACTCGATTCGCGATATATGAGCCGGTTGTTGTTCTACTATCGGCACCTATCCAATTTATTCATCAGTAACCATTACCCCGCAGATTGTACATCGAAAGAACTAACCTAGGATGACACCGTCCTTGAAGTTTATGGCCATACTACAATGAAGGTCAACACTGTTGCTCTTGATCGAATATTGTCATTGTCGTGGTCCCAAGGGCATCTTACATGGATGTTCCTAAGCTATCATATCATGTCAGTAAAACTCAGAACATAGGGCAAGATTATCTTACTTGACTTCTCCCTTCTTCAAACGATCCATATCGACATGAATACCATCTTTAAGAAGCTCCCGTTAGCTTTAACTGTGCTGGTAGCTGAGTTGGTAACCCAAATACCTTCATTCAACATTCCTGTGTTTCCAAACTCCATCTTGAAACTTTTAGTATTGATCTTGTTAAATTTGAGATATGTAGAAAAACAAATGCGAATCGTTAATCGTTACTTTGGTTGGGAGTTGAAGAATACCTAATAGCTTATCGATTTGAAGCTCTCGAACAGGCAGACCTTAGACGCGAGGCAAGGCAAGCAAGCGCGAGGGTGATGCAGATCACGTGGTGATAATGATTTGAGCTTGGCGGTTATTACCGTTTGGGGATTGGATCCAGTGAGCTTTCTCATGCCAGCAGAAGAGGCCGAAGTTTCACTTGCTCTCAATATTGAGGAGTTCTAAATAGCGTTGTCTGAAAGAATGCTAATCTGTATAACCAGTATATACAAATATAATATCACCATTTGGTACCGGAATACTATCCAACACGCGACAAATACATCTTGAAATCAAGATTGACGCTTCTAAAAAATGGAATATCTACAATCTATTCACAATTTACAGCTTATACAGACAAATCCCCGGGGTGGCTGTATTGAAATCATCCCTCCCTGTGCCAATCCATATAACAATCCCAAGTACTCCAAACTCTACTCAACGCCATGCTTCGATATGTTTACCGAACATTGATTATTAATTGTACATGGCCTAGATATCGCATATATGGATGGACCCTTGTTCTTTCGCATTGCATCCAAATGAGTTTGCGATGGGCCAGACTGTCAATACCTTCAGTGAACTGACACCCAATTTCTAACCTCCTCGAGTCAAACTAAACACACCATTAGCATTATTCCTCCAACAAGACCACAAAACTAAGATAAAACCTACCCTTCCTTATTCAACTCCAGTGGTGTAAAAGCCCTCCCCCTTCTTAACCTCTGTCTTTGCCTCCCCAGTCTTCCCGGCCTCCCCATCCTCTGCACACCCACAATCATAAAAGTCCCCAATCTTACTGCAATCGAAGATTTCCTTCTTCAATCTCTTATTAACCTCATTATGCACATGACAAGCCCACGCTGCCGCTGTGCTTCTCTGTCGCCACCTGCGGCGGGTATTTCTTTAATAGGCCTTGGAAATGTCTTGCGCAATCGCCACACGGATAGAGTCGCGCAAAGAGATGGATGTAGGATTTTAGTGCTGAACTATCTTCTTCTGTAGGCTTGTCGGGGAATTTGGCCATCATTGTATGTAAGACTTTCCAGGCTGCGTGGCCGAGTTCCGCTCTAGAGGTTCGTTAGTAGAATACAAAAGAGAGTGTAATTTCAGCGAAATCTCCTAAATATTGAAACATACTTCAGAGTAGCATTTTCAAGCTTAGGGGCAGTAGCCACCCCATGAAGGACATTATTATCCACAAGAATTGGTGTTTTGTCCAAAGGAAATTCAGCGCTGTATTCACTCTGCGTGCCGTAATCTACAGATCTCGTTCCATGGTTTTGATTGCGAAACGTGAGCACAAAGGATATGCATAGGAAAGCGGCTACAGCTATTCCCGCAAGAGTGAAATGAGGTTTCCGAGCCATAGTGTAATGTGTTCAAGCCAGCAGGTATGCGATTCGTATTGATGATTATGGTATGGTGTGGTATGGTATGGTCGGGTATGGTCTAGCTGACTGTGTAGAAGGGGGGCCGACTTTTGCTTTGGAAACTTCGGCTCCGAATATACGATGACGATGGAAAATGTAATGTCAGCCAGATAGTGTAGTAACAAAGGGAAAGAATTAAAGAACCAAAAAATAAAGTTAAGTGTAAATGACCTATTGGAATCATATGATTCTGCATACGAGGAGAGAAATAAGTACAAACTAGGTACCTAGTAGACGTTCGATAAAATCATCTCAGTTACCTAGATACCTGCAGGACCTAGGTATAGCTACATAGGTAGCATGATAAATTCCCATTTTGGTAAACACCCATCCCTCAAATAAATTAAATCCAAGACTCTCATTCGACCAATCCCATTGTTTCACATTCATTCAAAACGCCATTCTAATTGGCTACATAGAAAACTTCCGACTTATGTAAGATTACCTAATCAACGATCTGGACAGATTTTCTCCACTCGTTTAGTTATTAGTTTATCTGGGTCAGGCACATCCGGAGCATCATTCCTCCTTTCCGTCATGTCTGCCCCGCGATCTCCGAGCTCGGAAACATGAAATATTTTTGAGTTTGGAGCCATCCTCTCAATAACTGACTAGACTGATTAATACTTCTCCGAGGACACATTGAAAGACCTAGACATCCAAAGACGAGGACACATTTAAAATCTTGAATCCCACATACTTCTACTTTCTGTGCTACTTCAACAACTTCCAAAAATTTAGAGCCAGCCAGGTGAACGTTTGAATATTTTATAACTTCACAATATCCATCACAACTCATCAATCAATATGACTTTTCCCCCACCCCCGTCAACACAATCGACTGGAATGACATTGGCTTCAAATTCCGTGAAGGTAATATTAGATTTACACCTTCCTTTCCCCAGTTACCTGTTTACAAATCTACCAATCGATTCATCCAACTATAGCTAACCTTAACCTCCCTTCAGTCAATGGACACATCGAATCCCATTACTCCGTCAAAACTGGCCAATGGTCTCCCCCAAAATTCGTCACCGATTCTTACCTTCGTCTTCATGGCATGTCCCCCGCCCTTAACTATGGACAGCAAGCCTACGAAGGAATGAAAGCCTTCCGTACCCCTGGCGACTCCTCCATAACCATATTCCGCCCTACCAAAAATGCTGCACGTCTGGCCCATTCTGCCGAGTTCATCTCTATTCCTCCTGTTCCTGAGGATATTTTCATAGAGAGAGTGTACATGCTGCTGTTTCTCTAAATGCTGAATTTGTACCACCTCACGAGACAGGCGCTGCTATGTATATCCGACCTTTGGTTTTCGGATCTAGTGCCACAATTGGGATTGAACCCTCCAGAGGAATATACATTCTGCGTCTACGTTCTTCCAGTAGGTGTCTACCACGGTGTACATCCCGTTAAGGCCTTGATCCTCGAAGGATTCGATCGTTCAGCACCATATGGAACTGGTAGCGCAAAAGTGGGGGGAAACTATGCGCCTGTCTTGAGATGGAGTGATAAAGCAAGAAATGAAGGATACGGTATCACATTGCATTTGGACAGTCAGACTCGTAGCGAAATCGACGAGTTTTCCACTAGTGGATTCATTGGTGTCAAGAAGGGGGAGAAGATATTACATTGGTGGTTCCGGATAGTAAGAACGTTATTGCCAGTGTTACTTCGGATAGTATCTTAGAAATTGGAAAGAGTTTCGGCTGGAAAACAGAAGTTCGCTCGGTTAGTTACTCTTCCACCCAGGCCTGGCATCTGTCAAAATCTATTTTCATATCCCCTCTTTTCATGCTTCTTTTCTATCCGCTCATTCTAACCCCCTTCCTTCACAGATCAAATATGAAGAATCCCCACCTTCACCGAAGTAATGGCCGCTGGTACCGCCGCTGCTCTCGTTCCAATTCGCTCCATAACCCGCAACTCCGACTCTAAAACCACCGAATACATCCCTGCGTCCTCTGAAGACCCTGGCGTTATCTGCTCCAAACTTCTCACTACCCCTCAAAGGGATCCAATCCGGAAAGATCCAAGATACTTTTGGCTGGAACAAGGTTGTCGAAAAATTGGATATCAATGATTTCGCAACTATCGAGCAAAATGGTGAAACTGGTTTGAATGGAAATGTGGATGAATTACCATAAACCGCCAAGCCACAAAAAAAAAAAGAAAAACTCATTCATGATTTAAAATTGATTCGAGAAAAAGCGAAAGAGGGCGTTGAGTGTTTTAATGTTAGTACTTATACTAGTTTCTCTATAGAATTAGACCATGGGCCTAGCGCAGACCCCAAATACCAAAAATTCATTTTTGTTTTCCCCGTACTTTTGTATCCATAACCTGCCCAATCCCGCTAATGGAAGCACTGTCAAAAATTAACGCCATCATTCCAAATTATGAGACATGTTCATCCAAGCCGAATAAACAATTTAGCCACTCTTGTTTTATACATCCCGCCTTTATATCCATATACACATCCAAATCCACATTCATTTTCCTCAACACCAAAACCAAACCTAATCCGAAAATCCAAACACCACGCTCACTCAAACCTCCCTTCCCTTCCCTTTCATTCTCACCCTCTCCTCTCCCCTAAAACAATAACCCCGCAGCCCCCACAGCCCCAACCCCCATCCAAAGCCCCCACCACCACATCCCCCTCCCTACCCTCCCCCCAGCACTTCTAACCCCCATCTCCACCGATCATCCCCCTCCCTTAACCTGCCTCCCCACATTCTCCCTAAAAAACCTCTCTCTATCCCCCTTCCCTCTCCCCACCACATTCCCCCTCCCCAATACCCACAAACGACCAACCAGCCCTGCGTGCCTCCCCTCCCCCCACAAAACCCCCTTCCACACCCCACCGTCCCCGTCCCCTTCCAAACAACCTGCGTGAAATGTCCCGTGTTCTCGCTAAACCCCGGCCTGTCCCAGGAATAGCGCTGTCGCTCGAGGGCCCACGCTTCGATTGCCGCAGTGGTGTTTGCGTAGCCTGCGGCGAGGTTTTCGCCTGTGGGGCCGCCCTGGGGGGGAGGGGGGGAGAGGTTAGTGGGTTGTGGGTTGTGGGGTTGCGGGGGAATCGTTGGATGGAGGAGGAGAGAGGGGGAAACATACAGAGTGTTTGAATATACAGCCCCGAGCCCATTTTTCTGCGCTAGCCGCAGAAGTGCTGTTTCCAGATGAGATCGCTGGCGTTGTGTTCTGCGCGGTAGAAGTTATGGGCTGTGAGAGCGTCGGACTGGAATTGGGTGTCGGAGGTGTAAGAAGGGGAAGTGGGGGTTGAGATTGGGGCGGAGGTAGTATGATGGTGATGATTATTGTTTTGGCGTTTGTGGGGGTGTGAGGAGGAGAAGGAGGAGGGAGGGAGGAATGTGCATTTTGGGGACGGTTTTGGTGGGTTGTGGTTGGTGTGTATTTGGTTATTTGTGTTGTGAAAGGATGTATGTATGTATGTATGTTTTTGACCGTTTGTAGATATTATGATGGTATGATACTAGATGGTAATTAGAAATAGAAAAAAGGTATATCGATGTCCAAGAAGCAAGAGAAAAGAAAACCGCATAATCGAAGAACCACAAACCCCAAACCAAGAACTCAAAAAGACGCCCAGATGAAAAAAACAGGACAAATCAAAATCGCAACCTTGGAAGTCAATGAATCTTCAACATTGACATCAGGGGCATTCTCATATTATCTCATCTCAAGTTCTCATATACCCCTTCCATGTATATATACCCTCTATACCCTATATACCCGACCGAATGATTTATTCCAATCCAATTCAATCCAGCATCGCCAATTCCACCCATCACACCTCTCCAATCACATAACAAACCACAACCAAACACTCAACCTCCCCCAAAAGAACCCTACTCACGAACCTCTCATCCATTCATTCTTTCATTCATGAATTCATTTCCCTCCTTTCAACCCCATCCCACTTCCTCCAACCCAAAAAACCCAAACCTCAAACCTCAACCTAGATTCCACCACAATTAATTGGACATCAACAGGCCTAGACCAAGCAAGGTTAAAAACAAGAATAAAACAAAGAAGCTGGAAAATCCAGCCAGGCCCAATGATTAAGCGAGCGCTTCGATGTATGTATGTATGACGTAGTTCTAATGTACTCTGTACTCCGTAGTGTTATTTCAACTGCTCTGTGTGGGGCGGGTAGCATTGGATAAGATCCGGGGAAAAGTTTTAGTTTTTGGTTGGGACTAGGGAGGTACCTAGCCAGGTACTGTACTGTATTTATGCTACTACCTAGTACCTATTTATAGCTCACTTCTTTTGACGGGATTATAGCCTGCAGCTTCATCCTGCATCTCTAGTCCTGAGACGAAATATCAAAGGAAAAAAAGTTGAGTGTTTATTTTAGATGTTTAAAACAGTAGGTATCATATCATATGTGTATATCATGGCTAATCCTTTTGATGTGTGCTTCTTTCTATTCCTTCATTCCATTCGTTCATTCATTCATCCATCCAAAAAGAACGCCCTCGCTATGCTCCTGTGACTAACATTCATAAAATCATCTATATCATCGTCCTAATTATCGACAAGCACTACCTCTCAAGCTCCGAATCAAAGAAATACATCATCCTTAAGGTAGCTGAGCAAGCTTTTTGTAAAGCGGTTAAGACGCCTATAAAAGTTAGTAACTAATCTTATAAGTTCTAGTCGTAGGCACGTACCAGTAACGCCTTGTGTAAGCGTATACCCAGCTTCGGTATTTCTACTACCCAAAACTGACAGTCGTCACACTCTCAACCTTCTTATCTCTACCCAACTCATTGGCCCATCGGAAAATAACTTCGTCATCTCTACCATCCCCTACGACGAGCAAGAAGTCGACAGGAGAAGTGTGCTCGGCGTTTGGTGCCATATCTTTCTCAAGGCCTTCAAAAAATCTTCATGGCAGCTGTGCCCTTTGACCAGTCGATTGGTTCTACTGCTACAGCTCCTAGGATGAATCTTAGTAAAAATTTAGAAATGTATAAGACTATGAAGACGTACCTTCTAAGGAATAGCTCTGACTCTTTGCTCCTCGCATGCATCATTAATGTGACTTGCACAGTCACCTGCCTGTCTAGTAGCTGTTTCAAAAGTCTTCCGCGTTCTTGTATGGAAGACCAAGCTACAATGTCTCGTCTCGATCCAAGATCCCGGTGTTCTTTCTGTATAGTAAGCCATAATACCCTCGACCGAATCCTTCCAAGCTCTCATCTTCTCAGGGTCAGCCATCTCGGTCCATTCTGAAGTTCCAAATTGTTTTAAGGAAACATCCGTTTTCAGCGATGAGACCAAGACGTGGGACTCGTTTGAACAAACGATCAAGCTCTTCTGGTTGTCTACTAGACATCACGTAGACTGTATTTTCTTCATCTTGCAGAATGTCGTTGAGCGTATCGATCGTGCGCTATTTACTATTAGTCTTTCTACTCAATCCCCAAGAAATTGTGGCATCACTTACTTGCGGGCTGGTTAAGATAATGCTGCTCGGAGAGCCCCATGATGCTAAAGTGCCTTCATAATCAATAATAAAAAGTCTGCGCTCTGATTTCTGATACTTTTGGCCAAGCATATTGATGGAGAGACGAGGAACGGATGTTGTATCTCTTCTGTGTTGCTCATCGTAAACTTTGTCGAGACGGTGAAGGAATTCATTAAACCAATGCTCTGCAGTATGATGCATAACGGCTGCATGAAGTTTCTTAAATCTTTCTTCTTTCTCTTCATCCTCCATTTCCAAGGCTTGTTTAATTGCATCAGCGCATTGACGATAATCCCAAGGATTTTACAGAAAGTTCATTGCCGCCAAAAATGGAAGAACTACCCGTAAATTCACTAAGGATCAGAGATCCATGCTTGTTGTGACCTTCGAACTTGCCATCTTGACAGAACAAGTACTCATGGCATGTCAAATTCATACCCTCACGCTGACTAGCAATCATGAGAGCATCTGCAACTGTGAGTAGAGCCAAATATTGCGCGTAAATGATATCTTGCTTTAGGTAGACGACGGGCTGGTAAGCAAGATTAGCCCATGAAGAGTTGATTCTAGTAACAATATCCGAAACGGTCGCATCGAGTTCGGCATTTTCTGTAGTAGAAGTTGCTACTTGAATAAGAACAACTTTGTCTCTCCACTCGGGATATTTGTTGAGGAACAGCTCATATGCCTACAAAATAAAGTTAGCATTTGTTACCGGAAGAGCTCAATAGAATATCTGCACCTTGAAGAAGCATCTTCAAGTCCAGGGTAACAGAAATTGCAACTTACCAAAAGCTTGGGTCGCACACCTCGTACGTGATCCAACTTGTCGCGTGCTACAATGAGCTTCTTGCCACGGTATCTTTCTTGCATTGTGTTCAACCAATGGGTAGCTTTAGGGTCCTCGCGGTTCATATCCAACGCAACAGGATCAATTCCAATCGCGAGATTGATAACATCGATGAATCTATCCTCGAGTTGAATACCATCATTTGTGGCTTCAACCATCAGGATACGACTACAAGTTTGCAAGAAATGACGTCCATACTCTTGGATTTGAAATCCAATAAGATTTGCTCCCAACATGCCCTCAAGTAACTCCTTGCGAACAGCCAAGCATCGGAATACTTCCGAGGATGGAAATGCAACGTGAAGGAAGAATCCGATCTTAGCATCAGGAAGCTTCTTACGGATCATTGAAGGTACCAATAAAAGATGGTAGTCATGGATCCAAATAACATCACCTCTCTTCCATTCTTTGACGATCTTATCTGCAAAGGCCTGGTTTACCTTGACATAATAAATCCAAGAATGATCTTCGTACGCCTTGCTTTTGGGATTATCAGGAATTTGGTAATGGAAGACAGGCCACAGAATCTGCTTGCAATAGTGCGTGTAATGCCCATCAAAATCGCTATCCTTACAGAAAACAGTCAAGGAATCGTACTCTGTAGCCAGACGATCTTCAATGTCCTGCATCTGTCGGGTACCTTTAAGAGCGCGTCGGTGGGCATTCCGAGTGTACCGACCCAAATCTTTTCTTCAAGGTTTCCACTTCTCACCGCAGCTTGAACAGCATTTCTGAGACCCCCATTGCCTTGCTCAGCTGGCTCCACTTCCCATTCAGCGTGTGCGAATACTCTATCATGGCTGTCACTTCGTTTAAATTGAGGTTGACGAATTCCAGCACTACCGAGAAGCTCTGCCTTCTCCTTCATCTTATTATGCTTGAGAATATCTGCAGGAGGAGGAGAACTGGCCCGGGATCTGGGTTGGTTAAACATCTTTCCCGCGCCCCATGCTGGCGAGTGAGGATCACTGGGTGCGATCAAAGATTTTTGGTCTTCCTGTATTGGTAGGGAGGCTTTTGGGTTTGGTATTTCGGTCTGAGCAAAAAATTGTTCATGATCAACATCATGTATTGGTGTTGCTGGGGGTGTAATGTCTTTATGTTGAGCAAAAAAGACTAGGTTTTGGTAGCAGTATCGATTCCAGTAGTGGCTCTTCTAAGAGCACCTGGACGTCCGGGGCGAGAAGCGTCAAGCTTCCCTGCATCCGGGTGAAGATTGGATCTAGTGGGAGGTCGAGAATTGGTGGAAGGGAGTTTAAAGTTGATTGTGTTTGGGAGAAACCTGTGTAAAAGATAGCTCTGTCAGTTTTTGTCATGAAGAAAAAGTAGTATGAAGTCTCGAAAGGTTAATTCGCATAAACGTCATTCCCTAAGCCCGCCAAGTGAGAGCAAAACAATCTGCGAAGCTTCAAATCCATAGGTATTCAAAGCTACGAAATATTTCTGAGTTATAGCTCTAACGAGTAGAGATGACAATATGAGAAGTGTAGTCTACTCAAGTAGAACCCAAATATCTTATTGGAGAAGAATACTCACAGAGAAACCACAAAGACCGTCATGATGAAAGATTTTAAGAATACTTCAAAAATGGAGGAGCAGAATGGAATTCAGTATATTTTGACTTGCAAAATAGGTAATCACGCAATCATGAGCTTTGAGTCTGTTGTATGCAGGCAGGTAGGTAGATGGGTAGATGAGTAGGTGGGTAGATGAGTAGATGAGTGGGTGGGTAGATGAGTAGATGAGTAGATGAGTAGATGAGTAGATGAGTAGATGAGTAGATGAGTAGATGAGTAGATGAGTAGATGAGTAGATGAGTAGATGAGTAGATAGGTATTGTAGCTTGTGAGGTGTATGATGTAACAGTTCGTTTCGTTCTTTATCTGAGAGTAAAGTAACTTCGATTGAGTGAGGGGCAGTGAACGTAAATGGTGGGGATGCTTCGGTAGAGAAGTATTCCGAGTTTGAATTCCTTCTTCGTGGGTGAGAGAGTGAAGGAAGATGAGATAAAATGAGATGAGAATAGATAGAAGAATAGATAAGAGAGGACAGGAAAGAGCAAAGAGCAAAGAGCAAAGAGCAAAGAGCAAAGAGCAAAGAGCAAAGAGCGAGAATCCAAGATATTTTTCAGTTTTACTTCTTTCTGTTGAGGAATTGAGAAGGGTAAATAAAGATTTAAAGGAGCTCAACTGTATTTGAAGTGTTAATTAATATCTCTTTAGTAAAATAAAATGAAATCTTTCTCGGAAGATAATTATGTGAGAAAGAAATAGAAACATAAATATAAATAGGAATAGGAATAGAGAGGAAAAGAGGAAAGGGAATGGAGGGGAAGATGAAGCTTAAGAAAAAGAACAAGGATAAGTTAATTGCCGGGCCAGTAGGAAAAGTAGGAAAGGTTGGAAGGAATAAGAACAAGAATAAGAAGCAGATCAAGATCTAGATGAAGATCGAGAATAGGATTGATGTTTGGTGTTTGGTGTTGTGTGTTGTGTGTTTTTATGCTATCTTTATCAAACCTACTTACTTATAATTTCAAATGATGTGAAGGATGAATGTGATGAAGCTTGCTTTTAAGAGAGTTTTGGGAAATATATGAGGTATATGTATGTGTATGTATATATTTATCTGTGTGTGCATGTGAAGGTGTATGCGAAGGTGTATATGTGAAAGCGTATATGAAGGCGTATATGAAGGTATCGGTATTGGTATTGGTGTTGGGTGAAATGATATATAGCTGAAGGGGAGGGGCTAGATGGTGTTTCATTACATCGAATAACAAAAAGCTGGACATATTAAGTAGCTAAATAGCTAAATAGCTATTAGATAAGATACTTTACTACTACTGTTGATGGTGCAATAGTAACCAATGCTGCTGATGTGAAAGAAGCTTCAAAGCTGGCTGCTTGTTGTTGTTGTTGTTGTTGTTGTTTCTGTTGTTGTTTTGTTTTTGTTTATAATTTCTTTTTTGTTGTTTTGACTCAACATAGTAAGTCGGTTTCTTTGTTTTCTATATACTTCAATAATAACAAACATCATAAGAGGAAGAAGAGGAAGAAGAAGAAGAAGAAGAAGAAGAAACACAATAATATCTGATTAATTCTTCATCATCATTATTATTTCTTACTGTTTCTTTCAAGAATAAAAAAGAACCATTAATCTAGCAGTTTCTAGACATTTCCCTTATAGAATAATTATCTCATATTTATTATATCAGGCACCAGAAATTCAATCAAATAACAAGGATTCGATATGCAAGATGAATGAACCCACATCCCGCCGCATCTCTTTTTTTTCTTCCTCTCCGTTTCCCCCTTCATCAGTCTAACAAATAACCGACTGGATTAGCTAGGTGTATACTGTATACCCATGCACATCTTACTTACTGATGCGACCTTGACAATGGAATACAGTTGGAAGTATATACTTAAGATGTGAGATCTTTCGGAAGGCTATTGATTGTAGCTCTCGAAAGTTGATATATATGAAAATATACCTTCTGAGCTGCTTCTACTAAACATTTGCTAGCTGTCGTATGTCATGAGTAGTAGTACATCATGAGCTAGTTCTAAAGGTAAAGATGAACATACTAGTTTGGGCACGTACGGAAAGCAAGGACGTTGCCGAGAACGAATCAAAAGGCAGATTTGGAGGTTTCTAGAACTACTGCCAACTTACCATCAATACAACACTACTACTATTTCTAACTAAATCAATGCCAATTCAACCTATAGTAAGGTTGACGATAACAAGACAATTATTCAAAGCAAACAAAATTCAGTCATTCATCTTATCTCTTCTTCCTCTCTTCCCTTCTTCCTAGCCACTGTTTTCAACCCCGTGTTGAATATAATATGGCCAGTAGGAATTACTGGCACCACGTCTATCACACCCTTTTGTCTCGTTGCGTTTGATGGACGGTGAACTATGGACTGTCATGATAGTGGATGGTAAGAATATCGATCTAAAGAAAAAGATTTTTTAATATTCTTTACATGAACTAAACCTCATAAGGCGTCTTTTGATTTGAATTTCCTTGACTTCATACTTTATCACTTCCCAGGCATACAATATCTCCACGTCAAAGAGTTTGGCGTTCTGGCGAACAACCTAGAACATGTGGAGTGGTGGAATGTGTGTCAAGAAAAATGATCCCTTCAGCCACAGCTTGATCATTACACCTATGATAATCTAATAAACCTACAGTAACTTTGAGAGCCAACTCTCTCTCTCTCCTCTCACTATCTTCCTTTTTCTTTTTCTTTTGTGAGGGGAAAACACAGCGGATACCAAACTTTGATCAACCACTCATCAGCGTTCTTACAAATCTGTGCTTCATACGGTAGTTCTATATGCTCCCCAGTTTCCAATCATAACCTTAACCTTAATTATACGAAGATAAAAGTATTCAAAAATGGCTCATATAGTATGAGTATGGTAAGATCTTACAACCCTTTCAATACCTATCAAACGATCGATTTTCGTTCTCACAATCAACGCATACTAAGGTTAAGGAACTGCTGAGCCGGGTCTTTCCGATTAATTCTTTTTGCTGGCTGATGCGGTAATATGTTCCGGTAGATTGCATGATCTACAATCTCTACCACCTCGTTTGGAATATGGGGAAATAGTAATTTCCATATCAAAAGAAGGTCACCTTCATTAATGGACATTGGGCAGGAAAGCTATCACATCTCAGAAATTTCACTGTATCAACCGGGCCGCTTGCAACCTCTCCTGGTGATTGCTATCGTGTCCAATAAACTCATTACGAATTGATTTATTGCCGAGTCACGAACTCTTTCCTTGCACACCCTTTCAATGTTGATATATGACTTTCAGGGTTTCAAGTTTACACAATGACTCAACACTCTAGCAAGTAACATTCCAAGTCACTCTCTCCGGAAGCTTTCGAAAAATGAAGAACGAGAATAGAATCCTTCCATGCAGGAATGCAAACGCAATGCAACAAGATATATCAATCATTGAATACAACTCGTATCAATCCATTCTACTGGTATCTACTGGAAGTCCATTCTTAATACCTAATAAAAATACCTCCCTACATGGCAATCTGAAACCCCTCAAAAAACAGCCATTCAATCACATCAAATGGAAAAGGTTCTCTTAGAAGTTCCCAGGACTTGATGTTGTATTCATACCCGTCGAGACCTGCCGGTTACACAACATCGCCAAGTCCGGACCACAGGATCTCAGGACATTCTACCTTCGGACATGTGGATGTGGGAGTTGCCTTACAACAGAAATCACAACATGACCATGGAATCCTCAGTCAAAGTGCTGATCGAAAATCACATCATCGGAGTTGAAGACAGATTTGTTTAGCCATTTAGCCGGCTCCCAATCCTCCTACCAATGTGGCTCACAGGAACGAAATGGGATGAAAACATGGATCAGTTTATACGTATGAGTAGTCTCGTAGTACAGCTTGCCTTTTTTTGGTTTCTTGACAGCCTTGCTTTGAGTGAGGTTTGATGGCGATTGGTGGTCAAGATGATGTTGGTGATCACAATGATGAGCTCATTGATTCCCATCCATTCAATCTCCTGACTCAAACTACCAACGCTTATCAGTGGTTGGTCTTGAAATTAACGTTGTATTATCGTTTTCGTTTTTCTTTTTTTTTTTTCTTCTTTTGGGGGGGTTTATGGTGGTGGTGGTGGTGGTCTTAATGATAATGATGATAATGACAAGGTCACTATTTACAACTCACCACCATCACATACGCCCTCATCAACGGACGGCAAGCACCATTCAAATCGAAAATCTCCGAAAAATCTCCCTGATATCACATCCAAACCCAGGGTCGCACAAAGTCTCATCAACTCATCTTGCCTTATCACGGGCTTCTAGGCCCTCTCTCAGAACCATGCCGACAACCATCTTCTGAGACTTCTAGCACATCACTATCAAGAATTCACATTTACCATCCCCACCCTTCCCACCTTCCTTCCTTGCTCAGTTTTTTACCGGAATGATAGTTTTACACATTTACACCAATAAATATTACGTTCAAAATATCCAATAAGTCTATTTGCATATGTTGCGGATCAAACTATCAAAGTAATCTTAGCATCATCCTACACCACCTCCCTCAATCTTTAAACTACATACCTACAATCCCTCCACAAAGTTCTACATAACCCCCTCCCCCCAAAAGCTTCATTCCCATCTTAAATCAAAGCACCCAAAGACACCCTTCCACCACATCAACTAGTCTCAAAATCCCAATATCTCAAGTCCCCCTCCAAACCTCCAGATATCATCCATCTAACCCCAAACTCACACTCAAATACAAATCCTCATTGCTTGACCAACTCTCAATCCCCAACTCCTTTTATATGCATACCGATTAGATACATAGATACATAAATCCACCTAGCTAATCTAACCCAACCCAACCTAGCATTATCAAATATCAAATCCCAGATCCCAAATCCCCATTTCATTACTCTTTGAATTTCTGTGGATTATGTGTTTCAATATTGGGACTTGGATATCAGATATTAGATATTACCCACACATCAACTCAATCCATCAAAACTCGACATAACCACCTCATCAGTAATCATTAATCAAATCATAGAATAACACTCAAACCAATAGAAATAGATAACCTTCAATTTCAGATACAGGTACAGATACAGATATAGATACCTATTTTTTCTTTCTCCACCTTCTCTTTCTCTTCCTCTTTCCGCTCCTGTTCTCTATCTCCAGTATATAACGCTCTTCCTTTCCCATTCCTCTCCTCATAGATCACCAAACTTCCAAAGCCCAACATCTCAACATCCTACCATCTTACTAGCGAATCTCGCCTATCATCATCATCACCATATATAACCATAACTAATAAATCTCCTCCTCCTCCTTCTTCCTTTCCTTTCATATCATAATCATTTACTTCATTTACCGTCTTCCGATTTGGAACCTTTCAAATCGCGGTATGACTCAATTTTTACAAACGGTTTACAATAATAACTATATGATATATAATATAAGATATCATATCATCTTAGCCCCAAGGAGGTGAAAACAGAAACTTGAAAGTCAGACAACCATTTCAAATCATGATATTGTTTTACTAGCCTTAGAAGTTGTTGCCCCTTTTCAGCTTACATTCTGCCGGTAACAGGTAAAGTGGTATGCTCCAGCTAGGATAATAGCGCAAATTTCTCCTCTCGTCTTCTTTATCAGCCAGCCTCAATTGCAATTCGAATCCTCCAACTGCGCCGCATTGTTGTGAATTACCCATCATTTTTCGCAACACAACAACAATAATGTTTCGTCTCTGGTTGCGCTATGAACTGTGAAAGCCTTCTTTTCTGGCCTCTTGCACTCAACAGATCCTCAACAAATTTTATGATATAGTCCAAAGCTATATCAAGAGACAAATTATTGTTTGGCCTGGAGCATTTCATCAGGGCCTGTTCGGGAACCTGTGTTAAGAAACGACCAGATATGCCAAGTTTGCCCTTGGCAGCTGGAGAGTTCAATTGCTTGATGATGGTGAGCAACTTCGCCGCAGGATAATCGTCCTCCTGATTGGAGTAGAGTGTGGCCTCTTGCCATGATTGTATCAATTGCGTGTAATGTATCAGTCCCGATACATCGGCTATGATTATGCCTCGTCTCACCAACTCCAAAACACTCCCCTTCAAAATCTTGTATTGGGATTCTTCAGAAGGTGGCTGGAACGGAATCTGAATAGCGCATCTATCGATGAATGCTTCATCAAGGCAATCAACCATATTTGAAGTCGACAAGAAAACGACATTTGGACAAGATCTGACCATGTCAAATCCAGTAAGTAGAGCATTGGTAGCTCGTAGTGAGTCCTGGGCTTCACCATGCATGATACCCGAGTTCCTAGAGACCGCAATAGATTCAACCTCATCAATCAATACAATGATAATGCGTTTCGGATTGTTTTGGCACATCTCTTTGATTTTGGTGAGCAGATCATTGACTTGGGCTGCGCTTTCACTATAGTATTTGGAGAGCAACGTCGCCGTCTTAACTTGAATGAGCTTTGTATGTGGAAATTTTTCCACAAGTCGAATTGCCAATCGTTGTGCAATTGCTTGGCATAATGTTGTCTTCCCAGTTCCTGGAGGACCTAAATTTATGAGGCAAAAATTAGCCATCATTGCACAATTGGCAATGATGACCATTGATAGCCTCATGAAAATTAGACCTAACACTCATCGTTGTGGCAGTAGATGTTTCTGAGTACATACCGTGAAACAGAGCCATTGGACTCATTCTCTTCTTCGCATGTCCAGCCTCGGCAGAAAAAGTGACTACTAGAAGTCAATCGATATCCATCAAAACTGAACATCCCAGAAAATAGTACATACGCATGTTAGATATCATCCATGAGAGATCTTCTTTGTGGTTTTGATCAAATATGAGCCTGCGAGGCGTTAGTCCAGTAGAACCTGTGACCAATAGTATGCCAGAACTTACTCCTCCCAATTTCCATTGAAGTCACGGTGAGGCATATCAAAAACCTCAGCTGATGGAATCTCTGGATCATCGTGTTCACCGTCTGGATTAGTGCTATCAGAGGCTTCAAACGGACCAGGTGGTGGTGGAGCACCGTGCATCTTGTAGATACAGAAACGGCTCAATACATCTCGAATTGTGACATTTTTTGGTTTCGTATGATCTCCGACTGTAATGATTTCTACAGGTACTAAAGACTTCAACTCTTGAGTCACTAGCTCCCAATCTTCACTCTCTTCTGTTGATGATCGAATTAAGAATCTTCGAGCAATAAAAGTGGAATGCAAGACTTACCCGCGAGAAGAGGTAATATATCAGAATCAATGCTACAAATGATATCTCCAACCTCTGGCTCTTGTAAAAGCTTGTTGAGTCGATTGTGAGTCTGTTTCATAAAGCGTCAGTCAGACTCTTAAATAGATGGTTGGAATTTCTTTTCTCATACAAGTCTCAAAGGTCTGTATTTCAAATCATCCTCAACATCTGTTCGGAGTCGAGCTTCAAAAATAACTGTCGGTTTTTCAAGAATCGACTGTTCGAAATTTTCAGACTGCTCGGAACGGTCATTTGCCATAATTTTAGTCCAATGTATTGTTTATATTGTGCCTTTAATGGTAGTATCTATCCACTGCAGATACAATGGAAACTTCAAAATGAACCTCGATAGTGAGCCTGCAGTGAGATTCAGAATGCAATGTAGATGGATTTATATGTGAGGGAGAGTGAAGGTCTATGGGGGATCTAGGGATGAAAAATATATGATTTGATATGGTTGTAGGTGAAGATTTAGAAGTGAAAGTAAAGTTGAGATTGAAGATGCATACGAGAGGGAAGAGATATAGACTAGGCTAACGTAAAGACAGCAGAAGAAAGGAAAGACGAGCAAGGAAGGGGCTGATTGGTCTTAGGTAGGTAGGTAACTTAGGTAAGCCCAAGCTTCAAAGTGGTTGAATGATTTGAGAGTCAAACCCAGACTCACCTTGCATGTTTACAGTACAACATCGAGTGGATTACTTCATTCAGATTAAGTTTTCATAACTGATTTGAATGCTGTGATACCATGTATATCATTGATGAGGATTATTGTCGACAAAACTAGGTAGGTAGGTAAGAACAGAACCTCTCAATCCAGGTGTCTAGGTATACGAAGTTCGAACTATCAATCCTTCCAAAAAGTATATACACCTTTAGAAATATAAAATAGTAACGGCTTAAAAGTATGAAATTAGTTTCCGCCACAACGGAATGTTACTTTTTCCAAGGTTGTTTGAGATACTGCTGCATTGAAACTCATCTATAGCCATGGCCATCTAGCTGGGAGGCAAATATGGCAAGATGTATACATAGGAGAGTAGGCATGCTCAATTGCAATTGCAATTGCAAGCACCAAATACATGAAGGAAGTTTATACTCCATCAATCTAGACGTCGAGGTGGTTTCGCTTGACCTTCATATGAAAAGGAGATAGAGTAGATTACTAGGTGCTTAAGAAACACTGCCGTGGATGTATTTTCGCTACGCTCTAGAAGCTTATTAATAAGAGGGAGAATGAATGTTTCTTTGGCAGAAATTATTAGAATGGGCCGTAGGTACTTACGTATTGTGGCGTCTGGCATCTAAAATGTGGCAGTGCTTCATTTCCTGGCTGAACTCAATTTGTGCCTGGCTATTCCCTATCATGCTTACATAAGTTGTGAATTGTTCCAGGTTATCGTCATAGCTTAGCCTCCCATGGATCTTTAATAACCTTAAGCTTTTGCTTACCTTGTTGGTGATGTTATTCTTTCAATAGTTAAAGTCTGCCAATCCTCATCATGGCTTCCATTATAGACGCCCCCAGAGCGCCCGAGAAGAATTGTACGATATATGACCCTACAAGTGTTGATGGACAACAGACTGCGATATACGTTCAACTCGTCCTTTCACTAAGTCTCGGCATTTCTGCATTCCTTGGATTCTGTGTAAGTCGTGACAAGAACAAGCCTAGAACTTTACTGATACTCGCAGATCCTGAGACCAAAATGGAAGAGTTTATATGCAGCACGCAAAACCCATATCGATGCCGCCGCAAACCTGCCAGAGCTACCAGATAGCTTTTTTGGTTGGATGCCTGTACTGTATAGAGTGACGGAAGAACAAGTTCTTGCATCGGCTGGATTGGATGCATATGTCGTATGTTTTACAGAAATTTCACTGAACCAATGGCTAACAATCCTGACCTCAAAACAGTTCCTATCTTTCTTTAAAATGTCGATGAAATTATTCGGGATTATGTTCATTATGGCAGCTGCTATTCTTGCCCCGATCAATCAACACTTCTATTACGTCTTCGATCCCTTTGGAAATTCGACAAGTCCTCCTGATCTTCCTGATTATTCGCTAGTAGAGGGTTGGCATGGTGGGTGGGACGGAACACTCAATTTAAAGGGGTCAAAAGACCCCGATGATGAACTGCCTGATACCAGTTATCTCTGGTCATACCTAATCTTCACCTATGTGTTTACTGGACTCGCAATATACTTTATGAATAGGCAAACCCACCGCATAATTCAAGTACGCCAGGACTACCTTGGAAGTCAATCCACCATCACCGACCGAACAATTAAACTTTCTGGAATACCGGAAGAGCTGAGGTCCGAAGAGAAGATCACCGAATTCCTGGAGAAACTCGAAATAGGAAAGGTGGAAAGTGTGACTTTATGCCGCGATTGGAGAAAGCTCGATGATATGATGGATAAGAGAGTACAAGTTGTTCGGCGACTCGAAGAAGCTTGGGCGGTACATTTTGGCAAGCGACAACGTCAAAGTATAGGGCCAATACGCACACAACAGTCAACGCCGGCTGTAGATGTGGAGAGCGGATCGCAAGATCACGAGGGTGATAGTCTCTTAGGGAGGAATCATATTACCTCATATGAACAGCCAAGACCGACCACAAGAATCTGGTATGGGTTTCTCAATCTGCAGAACAGGGAAGTAGATGCAATCGATCATTATGAAGAACAACTGCGAAGGTTAGATGATATGATTAAAGACGCCAGAAAGAAAGAATACAAGCCTACAGCACTTGCATTTGTCACACTTGACTCGATCCCCGCTTGCCAGATGGCGGTGCAAGCGCTACTGGATCCAACACCAATGCAGCTGATGGCAAGGCCTGCCCCTGCACCCTCAGATATTGTTTGGACGAATACTTATCTTCCTCGATCAAACCGTATGATTCGTTCTTGGGCAATAACTATCTTCATTCTGATACTCACCATCTTCTGGCTTGTTCCTGTAGCTGCTCTCGCTGGTCTCGTCAGTTTGTGTTCAATTCGACAAGTTTTGCCGGGGCTTGCAGATGTATTGGAAAGTCATGACATCCTAAAAGCCCTGGTTCAGACTGGCTTGCCTACACTTGTTGTCTCGTTGCTTAATCTGGCAATACCATTCTTGTACGATTATCTCGCAAATAGGCAAGGTTCAATCTCTCAAGGCGACGTAGAGCTCTCTGTCATATCAAAAAACTTCTACTTTACCTTCTTCAACGTATTCTTGGTCTTCACGGTCTTCGGTGCAGCAAGCAAATTTTGGCCAGTCCTGCAAGAGAGCTTGAAAGATACCACAAAGATCGCATACACTCTAGCTCAATCAATTTCTGATCTCTCCATGTTCTACACCAATTTCATTCTCCTCCAGGCTCTCGGTCTTTTTTACCTTTCAGACTGTTAGAGATCGGAAGCGTTTCATTGTATCCTATCACACTTATGGGCGCCAAGACTCCTAGAGATTATGCTGAGCTAGTACAACCACCAATTTTCAGTTATGGGTTTTATCTACCATCAGCACTTCTCGTCTATATTCTATGTATCGTCTATAGTATACAACCAGCAGGGTATCTCGTCCTGTTGTTTGGATTGGCATACTTTGCCTTAGGCTATTATACCTACAAGTACCAGCTCCTATATGCTATGGACCATCCGCAGCATGCTACTGGAGGTGCTTGGCCTATGATTGTTTATCGTCTTCTTGTTGGCTTGGGCTTCTTTCAACTAACTATGGCCGGGGTTATTGCTTTGAGGAATGCTTTTACTCCTGCTATAACTTGTTGTCCCTCTCATACCATTCACAATCTGGTATAGTTATTACTTTCCGACGAACTTTTCAGCCACTCATGAGGTTCATTGCCTTGAGAAGCATTAGAAGAGATAGCAACCCAGAAGTTAATATTGTTGGCGAAGAGATCGGCATTGATAGACCCCCGGGACACGTTCGTAGAGGCAGCACAGTCGACGAAGCTCGTGAAAAGGGGATGAAATATGTCAATCCAAGTCTCATTGTTCCGTAGGTTACTCTCCGAATGATTATTGCTCCAAACTGATAATGAACAGGTTACAAGAGATTTGGATCAACAAGGTCCCAGATTCCGAGCCTAATGGGAGCACTCCACAATTAGGTCGTGAAGAATCTGCTGCAAGTTCTATAAGTCTTGGTGATACTCATATTTGGAGAGAGATTGGAGATTCCAACGTATAATGCAATTGTAAATGAAGCGTAAATCTTGTTGAGACTGTATTTCATCCACGAGTTCATGGCATTGATGGCGTTTTTGGTGTGGCTATGAAGAGGAGGGTCGGGCCTTCTTTATATGGTTCAGCATTGTTTCAATAATATATACCCGATGCTCTTTCCCGAACAAACTTCATATTTTTACTTGTGGAGGACATTATTTAGTTCTTAATTTTCAGTACACATCGTGCATTTTCATTGAATTATCTTTACCTTTCATGTCTCTAGAGAGATGACACTGCAGCCTCCATACCTAGAATATCATTCTTATCTCTTCAATATTCGTTAACAAGGAACCTAAACAGTACAAAAAAAAAGGAAGAAATCGACTAGTAATGCCAATTATTCCCTATCATTGAATCATCATCAATAACATAGCCGCCCACAAGGGGGCTGTCGACAAGACGTCTTCCCAGATTCTCTTATCAAGAGAGATCGCAGGTCACGGTTCAATTTATCACTCACAAGTTATTAGGAGAGCATACAGTGCAATTGCTATTACCTCTATCTGCGATTTCCCCGACAAGACATATCATGACGATTGGTGATGCAGCAAGCACATCGAAAGGTGTAGGATTGGATGGAGAGCAGAGGGGAATTTGTACCGGTTTGTAGCTTCTACCTTGGCTGTGAATCAGAATTGTTGTGGGTAGAATTGAACTGATGTATTGATTTTCCCAGACTCCACGAGTAGACGACGCCAGTCGATTTCGGAAGTGATTGATGCTTCAGCGCGTCATCCTGTATTTGCACCATTAGATTTGGTAAGATCATGTTCCCCAAATCATTATGCTCGTCTACCATAATTGCACATGTTTTAGTCTTTCCAGACGAAGTTTCAGGACTGTTGCACTGACATTGAATCATTTAGATCACTTCAATTAATGATGCAATTCCTGAACCCCCATTTCCATTCAATCCTTGGGAGCTTCCCAAACTCGATAAAGTCCCAGATAAGCATGGTAAGCTCAATAAAGGAAAAGAAGCTGAACGTGGGAGAACTTTGGAGCGAGGTCCAAGGTACCCAGATCCTCTCGAAAAAGCCGAATCACGATCTAAAAGAAACAAAATGACTATTGAGGTTGATGGTCGACCCATACGAACACGCAATCGAAGTCATACTCTTCATGATGACCCCAATGATCCTTGCGCAATATTTGATGACCAGCTATTGGAGCCATTAAGAGATGCACCTCTGCAGGATAGCTTTTCAGAAGTGCTTAGTGGACATCAATCTCCAGCCAGCTTGAACGGCTCTCTTGATGCAAGAGAATTAAAGGGGCGACTTCGATCCAAAAAAAGCCTTGGGGGAAGCTCTAGGGGCTCTACTATTGGCTCTACTGTGGGCTCAATAATATCCACTATATCTCCTCTTGAACCACTCACTCGGACTGTTACAACGGTCTTCAGTGATTCCCCTCTTCTCTCCCCTGGCCCCAAAATTACCGGCCGAGTCCACTTCTCCTCGTCTACCTAGTGTTGATCGATTAGAAGAATCCGCTCGTCAATCAACATCGTTCCCCTTTTCAACATTACCAACGGAAATTATTCAACAAATATATCGCTATCTTGCACCGACTGATTTTAATTCAGCCAGACATACTTGTCGAACATGGCTTTTTACTAGTATAGATCGTTCCATCCTCGAAAGCATGATCCAGCGTGGAGGTTGGGAGGCTAGTTGGCAACAAGAAATTTCCAATACGAAGTGCCCAAATTTTTGTCGTAGTTCCGAGTATGAGTGGTTCATGAGTAAACGAATCTCAAGAGAATGTGCTCTTGGGCCAAGTTGGACAGGTTATGGAGTACCTCCGACACCAGAGGAATTTCCACCTGAATCAAAAAAATTCGGCTTTTTCAAAAGCTTCGACAGTAGATTTCACGGAGGTTGCTGTTCAATATCAGGACACGACTCCTGCGGGAACTATTTTTACGGTTAGTAGCTGTGGAAGATTTTTGATGGCTGCGAATGGCTGTTTAATCTATGTTTATGAACTAAACAAAAGTCATCGGGATGTGGATAACTGGCATGACGTCCAACCTGGTTCTTTGCGTCAGTTACTAGTATCATATGCCCACACAGAGTTTTGGCTTGCAGTATGGATACGTCTTCACAGAGGTATGCAATTGCTGTTCTACTCGATGGTCGCATGGGTCTTGTGTGCGATATTTCTTTTAGCAACATTGCTCCTCCTACCTTTTTGGAACCTGAGACATCAAATCTTTCTTCGAACCAATATAACCGCTCGGATCTTTCACTCTCTTCTGGAAATGACTTTCATCATTGGTGTCTCGTTTCTTGATCGCGTAAGTTTAGATAGTTCAGCTCCAGTACAAAGAGCCGGAAGATCTACGACCGCCTTTGTTTTTTCCTGGGATTGCTACAACTCGCAATGGTGGTAGTTCTTCGGGGGCAGCCAACGTCCAGATTATCATGAAGCGCTAAGATCAGCCAGTGCAGTAAAAAACTCATACCCTCCAGAGGAAACTTCTCCACACTCTGTTGGAGCTGGAAGTCGACTGCGAAGCAAACTACCAAGCTCGTAAAGATTCGAATCCAGATGCGAGACATATGCCAGTTGAATCTAGTCCGCGTTCAATTTATCGAAACGTCTGTTCTGAGATGACCCTCCTCGTTCAGTGGCTATTTGTCCACAACGACGATGTGTAGCTTTTGGCTGCTCAGCTGGCATTGAATTACATTGGGTTGACGCCTTGACAGGACAAGATCTGAATAGATGGTTTCCACTTACGGCACCTAGTGATTTCTTGTTCTTTTTGCCTCCGCGGAAGAGTATAGACTCGGCTAAAAAGCTGAGGCTCATTAGTAGTAAGTCATCCTCCGACTATCTATTTTCCAGGACAAAAGAGTAATATGATTACAAAGTAAAAGTTACTTCTAGGCTTGTTCGGCTATTTTCCCTCGTTGAGATATTTTACTGACCAGCTCATAGGCGCAGCTAAACCCAGTGAATGTGCAGCTGTACATGAAAGGGCATATGGAAAAAAGAACGCGAGATGCTTTCATTTTGGCAAAGAATTGGGTGGAGTGGAAGCCAAGGGGATAAATAGCGAGGAAATTGAACATGCTCAGCAAATTCTAGCACCAGTTGGAAGATTTAGAAGTGAATCTGGCAGACGGGTAGATCATTCTGATCATTATCGTGCCGTGCCACTTAGTGATGGGTATCACATCTTGTTTACTGATCCTGGTACCGGAGCTCTCTGCATGGGCAGCGATGCACCTGTTGGGGGACCTACCAAATTACTTCGCAAGGTTTGGTTCCAAGGTCCAGAAGGTGGAGGCAGTCCAACAGTCTATGCTGGTGGTTCTGACTTGAGCTGGGGAGTTAGAGTTGTAGCAGCTTACGGAAGGGGCACAGAGCAGAGTATATGGCTGTTTTCCGTCCCAGCAGATTTATTTCACGTAGCTCAGAGCTCTCAAAAACTTGCTGGAAAGCTCAATCATACATAGAAAAGGTACTTCTAGAAGTTCAAAGAACATGCAATGGCTGGATTGGTGGCCGGATGAGGGACTCCAAGGATGGCTCACTCTTATTCGGCATCCTGTGCCAGGTATTCTTCCTGGAAATATGTGGCCGGTCAGGATCAAAGGTCAGAAGATTGGTACCTGCTTGGGGGTAGTTGACCTTGCAATCGATTCGAGTTTCAAGGTATCATTATTTGGGCATTTAGCATGGATGGAGTTGCTAAGATCTGGCGTCTGGACGATGGACAGCATAAAGACATCTCGCAACTAAGTGTGATGAGAGATGGTACAATCCGCGAATATGATTATGAGGCTGATTTTAAGGTGAGGGGCAATTTTCTCTCACCTGAGATACTTGAACACCGCTCGCAATTAGAACAACAATCGTTCGATGGGAACAATGCCACCGGATCTATTGGATGGAACAATGTCTCCAGATGTATCAACGATCGTCACAGCACGAAGAGGTTCAGATTGGAGCTATCAAAGTGTGAACTTTGACTCGGAAGATGATGCTATTATGGAGGATGTATACGGACCTGGTGTTGACATGCCATCTGCGTGGTCACAACAAGAGAGAGAATATGACGTGGGGAAACCGGTGCAGGATCAACAGTATCAGTATTTGTTGTCCCGCTGGCCGCGATCGGCAATGGGTTATAGAAGATGGTGGGAGAGAGCAGCGGCAAGTGGGGATTTAGCTAGGGTGGTGGAGGTCAGGGTGTTACGAGGATTGAAATTGAAAATTCGTTGATCATAGTTCATAGGAGAACAGGCGGGGCGTGTAAGGTCATACTTGGCGTTGGAAGATTGGTATTGAAGTTGAATTGCTGTACACGTAGATTGGATCGAATATCGACCGAATACATACTATTCTTTTCCTTGAATTGTCTAGAGCAATAAATGTGGTTTTCGCCCAAAGTGATGTTGAAGCTGGTGGGCGTATATGGTTTGATGAGCAACTTTTTGCCATGATCTGATGATCCGGACTGATCACCGTCTTTCCCCTGAAGGTTACATGAAAACGTCTCGACCATTCTTTGACTAGACAGCCTCGAATTTTTAGCTGTTGGGTTAGCAGAGGTTCTCGCCATATTATGTTTTCAGATTGACAGTTGTTGAGAGATTTTCTAGGAGTTATGGATAATATGTGTGCAAGTTTCTGTTGCTGTAGATTGTGGGCGCAGATCTGCAATGCCTCGATGTCTAGATGAAACACACATACAGAATGTGTTTGTTGTTACTACTGTACTTCGATAGAATCCATTTGATAGCGCGGCGGTTGAGATTATGTAATCACGTATCTGGCGTTACCGATACCGAGTACTAGGGATGTGTGTTGGTGGGTCGTGGAGCATGATCTACAATGCCTCGGTGCCTGAAGGGAATGAAGGTGGACAAAGTAAGAGAGAGGAGAAGTCTCGACCAAGTCTTTGGATGGTATCGTATCCTCGATTATTGTAATGGTCAAGATTATAACGTGAGGTCAGGTTAGCGATTAAGATAGGAGAGATAAGACGGGAGAGATTTGTGAGGTGTGGTGTGGAAGGAGAGAGGAGTGTTAACGAATCATATTGGTTTGATTGTCTCGAGATTCATAAGATGTCTTATGTCTACAACTGTGTACAAAATTCGATTTCCATAACCTATGAGCTCCGCTTTCGGCTTTTGACAGATTTCCGTGTGGGTTGCGGATCAAGGCCTTCCATATGCTTCGAGGCCTGAATGAATTATATTATATGTGGGAATGAATAAATGCATGCATGAGTCTGTTTTGAGTGTCTTCTGCTTTTGGGGGATTAACCTTAAGTAATCCGTTTTACCAATGTCTTATATGTGGGATCGTCTTGCGAATCAGGATCTTCAATGTCTTGAGGCCTTGATGGAAAATTGGACATAGATTTAGATCGTCAAGTACCGATACTCTGTGTGTAATGAATGGCAACAGAGAGAGCCGACACAGAAAAGTCCGGAGTATACAGTCTTGTATTATTCTTTGATCGACATGAGTTCATTGCGTCTTTGATTTCTGAGAATTGACCACTCCCTGACTTGACATCCTCACATCATATCGGAAAAGCCTTGATTTCAGATGGAACAGAACTTACTTTCATAATCAAGATACCATCATCCATATAGATTAATGCTTAGCGATCGAAATATAGGAGAGATCTTCACTGCTTCCACGCCCAATGGAACATTCGAAATATACTAAACTGTACCGAGAATGCCGAAGTGGGAGTGAAGATCAGCGCCAAATTCTCACTCAGGCAAAGTCTCATCACATGATTATACATTAGCAGCTAGCTTCATCGTACGCCTTGCGCGCAAGGCGAACATTGAAAATGCCAGCGAGGCTGTTGCGACAGGGGAGGCCTGGGAGGCCTGGGACGCATGAGCCTAACGCCACTCGGATATTTATGCGAAGTGGTATAGACGAATCAGAAGGCGGGAGATTCTGCACGAGATTATGAGAGAAATCATGGATTCTAGAATTTTTAGGGAAATTTTCGTGAACTTCCTTGGAAAATACCTGGCTGGGAGATTGGGGGATGGATGGGGGATGCTCGTTCGCGAATCATCATTTGGGTAGGGCTAGAGCGGAGGTGCTCTGTATTGGTTTGTATTTTGGGGATACGGCATCCTCATGTGATCGAGGCTGGGTTCTGTATTCTTCTTTTGCTTTTTACTAGACTACCTTCTATTTTCGTTCAAGGTTGGTTGGTTCTGAGGCTCGGATTGGTACATGCAGACCCCTGGATTCTGCTAAATGATGCGTTTTTTTAATGGTTGGGACCTTCTGATATAGGTGCATATCGTCATGACGGGTCCAGCCTTGGTATCTAAGGTTTGTGGATGGGAATGAGGAATATTGCACCGTAGGTGGTGGGTGTGGAGACTGGAGTTGGGGTGGAGATGAAGATATATATAGAGGGTAGGTAATCGGTCGGTGAAGAGGAAATATTTTTTGAGGATCCAATATTGCGGGTGATTGATTTTATTGATTGATTAGTCTATTTCTATATATACGAAGAAGAGATTGCTATACCATTTTGTTTTAATATTTCTTTGTTTACCTCCCACTTTAGAAGCATATAGGCTGAGATAAAGGAAGAAAAACGAGAAAATGTGTTTATTTGGTAGTAAGTAGCTCCCTTGTCATTCTATCTCATCCAACTCCTCGGGCTATTCCCTCCTAACACCCCCCTCTATAGTCCCAAAAGAAGAAGACATAGTCTTCGTCGACCGCCGCGCGCCCCGTCGCAAGTCCACCCAAATCGTCCGCCAAAGACATTCTTCTCATTCCCGCCCGGTTTCTCGCATCTCAGAGACAGTCATAAGACAACATGGCCACCGTCCTTCTACCTCCATGACTGAAATCCATCGACATTCATCCTCGATGTCAGAGTTTCATCGCGGCCCACCAAGTCCATAAACACTCTACCTCCATGACAGAAATACACCATGCTTCTGCCCCTCCGACACCAAAGCCTGCGACTCCTGCTGCTCCAATTCCTACGGTTGTTGCGACTCCACCTCCTCCCATGCCTGCGGGATACCCACCGCCTCCTTTGTCTTCAGCCCCCCGCCACACACATATATACCACCACCCTCTCCCTCCATCATGCCCGGGAGTCCACTACCCTCATACCGCGATTTATCACCTCCTCGAGTCCCTACCCTCCAGAAGAAAGCAGAATCGAATTAATAAAGGTAGAAGAGGAACACTGGCCACCTCATTCACGTTCACATTCTCATGGGCGATCAAGTCCAAGCGCGAGCCATGTATCGAGGAGGAAGAGCCGAAGAGGTAGTGTTACGAGTGGTAGGGATAGAGATAGGGACAGAGGTGATAGAGAAGAAATCTTTATACAACGGGATCGTATTATTGAGCGAGGTACACCGTCTCCGCATCCACCTCCAAGTCCTAGCTCTTATATTAGGAGGGGGAGTAGAGGGAGTAGAGGGAGTGGAACACCGGAACCTGTACAGAGTGGCTATCGCACTGTGGAGGGTACGGGATGGGATGATAGGGATAGGAGACCAATTACGCCGAGTGGATATAGGGTTTGTTGATGGGGCGCCGCCAGGAGAAGAGGGAGTGGAGTTGGAGTGGCTAATATTCATCGGGAGAGGGAGTGGGAGAAAGAAAGAGGGGGCTCGGAATCTGATTTTGAGAGCAGAAGGTCCGGCAGGAAAGGCAGTATCACGTATGAGAATGGACCGAGAACTTCTGGAAGACTTGGAGAGAGGGAAAGAGAAAGGGTTGTGGTTGATGATGGGGGAAGGAGGAGGGAATTTTACAGGAGAGGTTGAGTAAATGCCTTTTTCTGAATGACCAAGAAAAGAAGTTCCACGAAACTCTTTTTTTGTTTTTTCCTGCGAATTATGTTCTTGTTGATCAGATGCCAGGTTATGGGATAATTTCAGCGTTGCTTTATGTTTGCTTGGATTGCATGCGTATGTTAGCTAGCGAAAGCAGCAAAGCGAGATTTTTTGCGAATATTTGTATCTATTCGCGGTCGATGCCTCTGGTTTATCATAATCATAACATACAATAATATTCTCATATATACCAGCTTGCATTGTTGATCCAAGATATGGTGGAAGTGATATATATGCCATTTCACGAAAGCTGAAACTCAAGTACAAACTGGCAGTAGACCGAGAGCTAAGGACTAGAGTACGTAACACGAACTCAGGGTTGAGCATGGCATAGCTGTCAGATTTTAGCCGCGAGAAAATTAACGTTTAGTTTTTGAGGGATTCATAGATAGGGGAGGGGACGTATAGGAAGGAGAGTAAAGTGGAGCAAAATTTGGATCTAGAATTGTTGCGAGATGGGTGTGGTGTCTGTCTATTGTCAGATGGATTTTATATTCAAGAGACGCACGATAGCGTTAAAAGTTTAAATAAAAGAGAGCTATCTCTGTAGAAAGAAAATACAGTGTCTTTTTTGCTAAGGAGAAAAGACAAATTCAAAAAAATTGTAAAACATATTTTAGTATGGCACTCTAAGGGATCCCCTACTTTATTTTACCGTATATTCGAGTGATCATCAGTACTAATTATGTACTATATAGGTAATGACATCATATCAGAGTAGTAACCTCATATATGATGAGCCAGCAATGAGCAATATATAGAAAGACGTCAAGTTTGAGATACTAGATACTATTGCTGGTCTTAGTTTCTTTTCTCTAAGGATACAGCATCTTTTCCATTCAGAGCACTTGTGATTTCTCAATAAGTATACGAGAAGAAACTGAAAACCCACAAATATCAGCAAGTCGGGTCGAAATGACTCTTTTAGCTTGGCCCGAAATATGATGAATGGAATTGAAGACGTATCTTATGTTCAAAGAATCCGGCCTGTTTAAATGAAAACAAACTCCCCGAGGGCCATCTTTGCTTCTCTTAAATGACGCTATACTTTCTATTGAGGCGGAGAGGATGATTTACAACAACTATTATAATTCTCGCCTGTTTTTCACATACGAGACTCTCTCTCTATATCAGCAGGTCTCTATGTTGGATGGAGAATTTGGCAGAGAAATTCGTCACACCAAGGTAGCATTGTTACTGGAAGCAATACGATTCAATTTCAACTCTCCATTGTCAATTTCTCAATCTTTTAGGTCAAATTCTTGTTGTAACTTGACAATTTCAGTATTTCTCGACTCACATTTTCCAAATCATATTCACGTTTCTTCAATTGGGCACAAATATTTGTAAAAGAAAAAAAAAACAATTCATTCGATGAGATCTAATCTAATTGATCGAGCCAATTCAATCCAGTCTCATTCTCTTGATCTATCCTTGAACGCCTGTGAAATCGAGCTTCTCATGATTTGTTCCCAAGTTCACTAGTGCCACCTCAATCCCATGGCTTCTCTTTTGAGTTGTCGAACTCTAGTGTCAATCTCTGGGGTTGAACATAGATATCTATTCACTAGAAAGTCATCTTTGTTTGAGTCGAAGACCTGGTCATCGTACTCAATTATTCCTTCCGACAAATCCGACATTATTGCCTCGTAAATTTCATCTGAGAATGTCGAGACTTCCGAGGTATCTGAGCCATTTGAGTCACTGTCATCTTCCGAGATCACCTCTGTCCGATCTGACAACTTCGTTGATTCTGCTGCTGCATCCACCAACTCCTGCAAGCCATCTCTCTTCACTAGAATATATTCTTGATCAATTTCTAGTTTCAATATATCGATCATCAGATCCATTTCAGTATCGTTTAGTTCCGAAATATCCGAGATAGTTGAATCGCTATCATCCTTTGGGTCATGGTCATCTTCCAAGATGTCCTCAGTCACATCCGATAGCTTCGTTGATTCCGCTGTTGTATCTCTCAACTCCTGTAACTTATCTCCGCTGGATGGGTCTGAGGCTGAGGCTGAGCTTGAATCTCTTAAAAAAAGAGGCCATTTCCTTTCTATTACAACACTTACAATTCGAATCAGCTACAGTAGTGTTTCTGAGTTCTCTGTAATTTTTGCAAATCGTAAGATTATAAGGTAAGTCCCTGATAGGGTGGATGTTGGATTCACAACGAATTTCCGCGCACGTGATCCTCTTGATATTGCCACATATGGGGCACACCTCGACAGTATCGATAGTGTTACACATGATGTACTTGGTGAGTCGAGTGAGTGGTTCTTTGGTACTACTCTAGAATTGATCTGAAGTTTCTTGAGTAGTTCCTTGAGTTTCTGTTGTTTGAAGGTTGATTTTTAGAAATGATGATCGAAAACTTTGAAAACGTGGACCTTGCCAGTTTTATCCTTCAACGGAAAGCATTATTGTTATTCTGTTCTCCCCCTTTTCTCTACCCATCTCCTCGCTTAGAACCATATTGAAGATCTGAACATCACAGAATCTCAAGGGCTTTCAGTCGAATCAATCAAATCTATACAAAAAACGAATCGAATCTTCGGCTAAAACTAAAAATAAATCTTTTGTTTCGAACAATGAAAGTGATGAAACGAGATAAAGAAATCACAAAGATCTTTGAGTAAGACTTTTGAAGCCTCTTTTTTCATCCTTGTAGCTCCGAGAACTGATCCTAAGTTTGGCTTCTTTGTTAAATTTTGGTACAAGAGCTGCAGCGAACAACGGTATTGTTCACATGTTGTACAAATCTTTTGCAAATTCAGTCAGCGCATACAATAACAAGCTCACAGATAAGCAGCAATCATATCAGGCTAAAGACTCTCGATATTTTCAAATACACATTCAAAATCTAGCACTCAGAATAATTATAAACCAAAACCAAAAATCAAGAGCAATATCAAAACCATGTGTATCTCAACTTACACTCACCACGACTGTTACCACACAAAAAAATACACTCGTCTCTGTGCTAAACGACAAACAATCAAAGTCTACACAAAGATACCATATTGCCCTAAACCCACTGCAGCATTAAAAATGTGGAGTTTAAACCGATGTCCAACATGCACAAGAATTGCCATAGCGAATGGAAAGAGAGTGATTCAGAAGGAGACGACATGGAGTAAAATATTCCGTGAGCCAAAGGGGGGATGGAGGGTCATTGATTGGTCTGGGAGGGAGCAACCACGAAGGGCTCTGGATAGTCCTATTTGCAGCCCGAAAACGACACATTTTTGATTGGAAACATTTCCTGTAGTCGATTTATTGGAGTTGGAAGAACTGGGATAGATATCATCTGTTATTCTGGGAAGTCAAACACCCAATATTTGTTTTGATTAGCTCGCTAGCAAAATGTATGCTTTTCTGTTGAAAATAACGTTTATCATGCACTATTTCTACGATCCACCATCAGCGATTTGATCATCAAAACAACAAGCTGGAATGCTCATGTGGCAGTGCAAAGGAACCATATCACTTCTTTAAGTGCACAATAAACAATCTAAAGCGTTCAGACTGGCCTCTTGCCCCTGTAGAAATGCAATCTAACAAGCAGGCGATCACATACATCAAGAAACTTATACATACACCTAGCAAGCTCACTCAGCTGATTACCGACTCAGAGTTTTACACTCAGATCTGTCCTAACTACTAAAGGACCCTCAGGAAGGAATCATCTTTTTCAACAAAGCCCGCCGCCCCCCCCCCCCCCCCCCCCCTTATAAACTTATCACTCAACTGATCACTCAAACACACCTCACCTCTAAAAACCGCAAACCCAAGATACAATACAAGAGCCTTGCTGCTCGGCTAAACAAAATAGCAACCCACTCTCGCTTCTTCTCCTCCGTCATAGGGATCAGGAGCCCACAACGAGCCTATCCACCCGGGAACCAAGCTCTACCTTAACAACAACCCGGATCAGACGTACCCTTCTGGAAACAGAAGAGGATCGCACCTGTAGAGGAGCGAACAGCCCCTGGCATTGAAGTTAAATTGCTAAATTCGGTCGCGACGATCACGCCGCTCAAATAGTTCCTTATCTTAGCACGTCTAAATACCCTTAGGGAGGTCCAAAACAGACGTTAATTAATATAAATAAATAAATAAATAAATAAATTTCTACGATCCAAAATGTCTATATGGATCTTGGAAGTGAAGGGTCCTCATATTTGAGAAGTTCGACGAGACCGAGAGCTGCTATAATTCTGTATCTAGGTAAGCACCTGGGTGTACAGATTGAAAGTAGAAGTGTGGTGCCAACTGGTTGGTGATTTCAAAACTAAATCTGTCCCTTATATGAGAGATTTGTTTTCTGAGATTTTGTTGGGGAAATTTTTATCAGAATGAACATGGAGATGGAGTTTGTAAACAAAGAAAATAAGACTGGGCTATAATGGGCAGCCTCCAGAAATACATAAACATTCCAAATCACTTCAAGTAATTACCTTTCTCGATCTTTTGGGCATTCATCTGATTCTAAATGTTAAGATTGATTCGAATAGTGGGCTCAGATGTCTTTAGAGATTTAGATGGATTTGAACATTCAGCTAAGTTTTAGCGTCAAGGAGAAACTGTTACTCCAAGAGAACAAAACTGCTAGATTAATAAGTTCTTTGTTTCCTAGCCTAGCCGCTCCCTCCTCTCACTCTCGGCTATGGGAATAGAAGTAGTAAGGATTTAACAAGTGATATTTAGAATCAGTACTATCTATCATTTTCTAAAAGTACAAAAACTTCCCATCACAATCTAAAATCAAAAATATCATTGATTAGTGATTTGCATGGCATCATTAGAACTATGCACAAAGCCTAGGAATATCACGTACTAAGGAGATATGTATCGATCATGGTGCCAAAGCAAAACTTAAAGGCTGATTTGGGCTTCACAGCAGCAGAAGTGTATGAAAGGATTGTTTTCTAACTGAACCCAAAAAGCGCCAACAAAAACCAAATAGGCTCGGATTTTTACATCGCCAGCGGATATGGAATCATGACTTGAACACTTTTAACGTTCTCGAAGATGATTTTAAGTCTGGTAGGTTTTGAACAAGGCCAAGTAAGAAATTCTTCATTTTTGCTGTCTAGTCTGGCATTACTTGATCTCCAAATGAAAGAGCAGTTGAGATTAGATGTATTCAAGATGGGGATCTTCAACTAAAGAGCTAGGTTATGGCTTTACGCATCAATAAATGATGTCAAGAATGATATGAATTTGGCTGATGATTGGTTAAGAATTCATGCCTTGAACAAAGAAGCAACTGATTTTGTGAAGAATCAGCAGTATGGAAGATGTTGAAGGTATCCTGGGATGCTGGAGAGCTAACTATAGTGGGTTTTATTTTCGATGAATAATCTGTTCTTCAAATATTCAACCAGATTGGTTCGAATATTTGAAAGGGTTCAGACATTAAAATGGATAGAGAAAATCAGATGAATTGAAGAGTTCGAAGGAGTTCAGATATCTGGATAAGCTGAACATTCAGAAGACCTCAAAAATCTAGATCTATCCCAAGACCCAACACCAATACCACACTAAACTCTCACTTAGCCTAGCAATTAGATACATAGCCTGTACTCCCCAATTCTCTCTATTTGCTCATGACATACATCACAACACATCAACCCAAACAAATGCAATACGCAGAAAGATAGAACCGAGCACAAAAAAATACAAGTTCACTCCCATGCTCCGTGACACGATATCATATCATGACCCAACAACAGCCCTCCCATTCCAAGAATGATATCTACTTTCGATACCACGCCATCTGAAGTACCCATTACACCATCGGTTCAAAGAGAGGTCTTGACAAGAAAGGGAGGGTTAGGACCACTATCCATCTGCCGAACGAATATCCTGTGCCCCAAGCCCGCGAGCCCAAAGCTTCCCCTTCCTCCAAATAAGAATCCCAAAAGCGATACCCCATTCTATGCATCTCATCCAGCCAAACATACAGCAATGTATCTGTGATTAATGACCCCAGAGCTCACGCTTGACGATCGCTTGTGATCACTTTATTGCTATGCGCCATATGCCACGCACCATGCACCACGTAGCATTGCAGAAATTGTCGTGTCACGGTGTAATGCCGTATAATTACATAACAGCTTGTAGCGAAGAGTTGCAACTCGAGATTGCATGCTGTTATAAGATCAACATGAATCTGAAAGAACATTATACGATGAGAAGAGCAGCGTGATTCTATCAAAAGAATGTATGAACTAACTGTTGTACAGAAAGGAGGAGAAAAGAATGAGGTAAAAAGAAATGAAAAGGGACAATATAATGCGGTAACAAAAAATACATCCTCAAGTAATATCTCTCTCATCTATCGTCACCGTGAATTTGCATCAAGCAACAATGGAAACCAGACTTTTTCGCAAATTCAGATACTGTACCGACGACTATCATCCCTTTTGATTATGGTACCCTTGCTCGGAATTCTAGTCTAGACTAATAACCATAGCAGATTCCAATGAAAGAGCAAAATCAATGAATTCAACGTCTTAACGTGGCATTAATGACTCTTAACACAGCATTGATAGCGTAGCACACTCAGGACCCTTCGGATTCCAACCAAGCCAATAATGCGCCAGCGAGACGTTTGACAGTCAATCTTCCCCGCTCCCGGTGAGCTTTATTAATCTTCAGTTCAATAAAAACGCCCCGGTGATTCGAGCACGTTTTATTTTTCTTTTAACTACATTCAAGCCTTATGCTTGCTGATCTATCTGCTTTAAAGCTACAAACACAATTGCCCCCCGCCTAAACGGAGTGGAGGGGACGCAGTAGAATAAGCTTTGTAAAAGCTCTTTGTAAATTAGAAATGCTTTCTCAGGCTACCTTTAGTATAACTCCTTAGCTTAGCACATCCTTATAGCCCTAGGGAGGTTAGGATTTGGGCCTGCGGCCCTCCTCCGCCGGATGAAAATAAATACTACTACTACTACAGTCAATCTTCCATTCGACAAAACATAAAAAGTATGGAATATAAGACACATTGACAGGATGTCAACATACCGCAATAGTAAAATGAACACCTCCCATCCGAATACCCCCCTATTTGCAATGTGCAATAAACGCCGCGTAACATACCATTGTATTCTTTTAATCATAAGCATTCTTACCAGCACTCATACATACATACCTTCATACATACATACCTTCATACATACATACATACAAAGGATATTGATATGTAGGCAATAAGCTTCCGCAACAAATCCTCAGACAACCAAGAACGATTCGAAGATGGCGCAAATATAGCAAGAAATGCATCAAGAAAAAATACCAGCTCCCCAGCAAATTGATCTTCTAACCCCACGATTCCCATCCATAACCTCTGCAAATATCATTGCACAACAGAACCATATCCTTTGCATACTTCCTCGCAAAACTGGTCTTCGACGCACTTATATAGCATCTGGTTATTCGATCAGAATCCCGTAGCCACTTCGTCTCCTGATGGGATCCATACCGAATGGTTGAGGTTTGGTATTCGCATAATTGACATTGTAGTATCAGGTGCGATGATGGACTCCATTTCGGATCGATCGATAAAGGTATGGCTGTAGTATGGTAGAAGATCTCAGCGTGACAATCTTTCATCGGCCGCGGTTTGGAGATGTTAAGTAGATGCTGTGGGATATGAGATCAAGGTTGTTTGTTGCGAGTGGCCAGGTGCTTAATTGATATAGGAATCCCGGTTGCTTATTTTGAGCTGGCTGGAGTGGAAAAACGGCAGCACTGGATTGATAATAGCTCTTGGAATCAAGGCCGGCTTCTTCATTTAACACTATTGTCAGTCGCTTGGATATGATACCAGGAAGATTGGGCTTGGTCAATTTACTTCTAAAGTACAGGGCCTCATATAAACCAATAGAGCAATCATACACCCTTCTACCGAAAGAAAAGCAAGACATTTCGCGCGCAAACTTCAGAAAGTGCGGCACAGTCCCAGGGAAGTCCATTATTGTGTCATGATATAATAGACTTTTGACATGCAGAAACGGGTGTTGATGTGTAGCCATGCAATCTCAGTGCTCTAACACCACAGCTATTCCATCTAACTCTTCCCTGCTTTGTCCAGCCCTTGAGAAAGACTGCGTGAGGAAGTTGACATACGAGCCGTTATCCTCACTTGTCGATGTGATCTATAGCAGTAACCCGGCACCAATATCCTGCCCAGAATCCCCACACAACACTAGATCTCCCGCATAGCAGACCCCCCTTTGAAAATCTCATCTACAACTTCCGAATCACTACTCAAACCGAGCACCTCCCTGACTACAGGGCCAAGATCTGTCGAGCAATCTCCCCTGCAGAGAAATTTTAACCAACCCAATATCCAATTCAGACCAACTATCACCGACAAATATCACCCCCTTTGTCAATATTCCCTAGGAGTATAATTTCTTCACCCAACATCATCGTTCTATCTTAAGCTTGCATAACCGAGTGTCAATATTCCTCATTACTATAGAACCTAACGGCTCCTTATCTCCTTCTCTTCAAACTATTCTTGCCCCGGTACTTATACTGACTACTCAGAATCTAATATGATAGACTGTGCAAAACCCCAGGCATATCACTTGACTCAAAACACCCCATTTCAGCATCAAGTTTGAATCGTGAAAGAACTACAGTGCTTGCGACTTCACCACCACTATATAGTCCAACCACATATCCACAAAACTTCTTTCTTTCCCTCCCCTTCCTATCACTGAATACCTAATCTTCCCTCTCTCTTCATGCAGCATTCCGTATAATTCGATAACCGCTTCATGGTGTCAAAATATGCAACGGAAGTTCCAACACACTTGAAAGCTCGATAAACAAACAAACAAACAAATACACACCTATCTATATATCCATCTATTCAAACCAACATCAAAAGGCATTCAATACCCCTCCGATGCATTACAAAAAACTTATCCATGGAACCAGATACCACACCCGCAAACTCCAAACCCCAAACCCCAAACATCAATCTGTAGCTACCAAACCCCATACAACCCATCACCAGCACTATTCCCACCACTTCATCCAACAGTCCCCAAAAATCCAAAAGACCAACCCCCCCCCCCTCACCCCCCAAAAGAAAAGAAGCAAAAAGCAGAATCCCAATATCGATTCTGTAAACTTACCCAAATGGCCAAAACCCATAATAATCGACACTCCCCTCCCTACCAACCTAGGCATGTAAAAAGCATAAAGCCAGTCACTACAGAAAAACTAACTATACCGATACCCAGTAACACCTCCCCTAATTATAAACCTCAACTCATCATCATCATCGTCACCCCAAAAAAAAGAAAGAGGAAAAAGAAGAAACCCCAAATTACTCCTCCCCTCCCTTCCCCCCAATATACACACCCTCAAACAAAACAAAACAAAACACAGCAAAAGTATATCTATCCCTAATCATCTCCTCATACACATACACATACACATACACCAGACCAGTAACCCATCTCCTACATCGGAGTCCAGGCCCAACATCCATCCGTCCGTCAAGCAAACAAGCAAGCAAGCAACCAACCAACCAACCAACTATAACCCAATCTCAACTGCAACCCCAAAGCCACCAATCAAAAAGCCCTTCATAAATAAATAAATAAATACATATAAACACTTTTATATATATATATATATTATATACATTTATATTCTCAACCCAATCCAATAAACACCACTATCAATCAATCAACACACCACCTTATCTCCATTATTCCACCCCCAACAAACCCTCGCCCCTCCCCCAAAAACACACACACACATACACACCCACCCACCCACGCACCCCAAAATTCCTCAACAACCACCAACAACCAACAACACCCAATACTCAAAAAACCCCCTTCCCCTTCCTTCCTCTCCTTCCTTCCCTCACTTCCCCCCCTCCCCCAAAAAGAAAAAAAAAAAAAGAGAAAACAAAAAAGCCATGAACCCGCCCGGGTTCGAACCGGGGACCGCTTCCGATCACCAAGCATTCACTCTCCACCCTAAACAACCAGGAAGAAGGAGCCATTGTAAAGGAAGAATGATAAACCACTACACCACAAGTCCATTGTGCTATTGATGTGTTTGATGCGAGTGGTTCGTAGTGGGGGTTTTATTTCGCAGGAGGGGGGGGGCGGGTGTGTGTTTGGGAAGGTTTTATTTGGGGGGATATGGATATGGATATTGACTACGGTTGTGATTGTGATTGTGATTGTGGTTATGATTACGATTTCGATGGTTTATTGTATAGAGAAATGGAGTATGTATATGAGGAGTATATGGTTGGTTGGTTGGTTATTTTTTTTTTTTCATTTTCTTTTATTTCATTTTGTTTTATTTCTTTTATTTCTTTTATTTCTTTTATTTCTTTTATTTCTTTATTTCTTTATTTTCTTTTTTCTTTTATATATATATATATTTTATATATATAATATTTTATGGATTCTAGAGTTGTGGATCAAGTACAGTACAGTACCTAGGTAATAAAGGAACAGGGTGTTAAAACAAGATTTAGTTGGAGAGATTTATTTTGATTTTTGATTTTTGATTTTTGATTTTCGATTCTTTTTTTCTTTCACTCTACTCCGTGTATCTATTTTATTCATGGGGGAGGCCGATGTCTGGCCGAGGTTGGAGGGATTGGATGATGGTGACGTTACAAGGGACTCCTTCCGTATATACCCTACTATAATTCAAAACAATGAAAATATTAACGACAGATATCTTTATTCGTCATCACATAACTATCAAGGTATCTCTACAAAAGAAGTAAATTGGAATTCTCCCATAATGACCGAATCTTCCCAATCCTCCCTTGCGATATGATATACCATGATCCAAAACTCCATCCATGACCTTGTATATTATCTAAACCTTTTACTCCATAATTTCATCTGTCACAAGATAGAAACCTCTTTCCTCCAAATCATTCCTAAGTTGTTGAATTCCCACTTTCCGGGGTTTAGAAAGTCATCAATATTGACTCTGCGAAAGAAAGATATATGTCCAAAAGGCTCCCAGTGTTGAGCCAATGTATCGTGTGATATCATTATTAGTTGAGTTTCGATGTATTTAGCTATAAAAAAAAAAAAGGAGTCAGTAAAAGCTGCTTTCTAAAATATTCCAAAAGATACATACGGTTTTCATATCCGACGTTAGCAATTTGACCAACACTCTTTACGATTCGTGCACCAGGCCAATTTTTTTCTCCAAATCTAACAAACCCCCTTTCACCAATATCATCAGCGAACCATGTAAGTTCGCCTCGAGGTACATTTGGGTCTCCAGTCAATTTAACCGCTCGTAGAGAACCTTGATAAATCCGTGCATGTTTTTTCCTTGCTTCCCATGCTTCAACTGATTCGTCTTCTTTTTTGCTCTAATACATTTGACTGATCGTATTTATAAGGTCCATCACGATGATCTATCAATAAAAATTCTGTGCCATGACCCGAGTAATCCCCGATCTATAAGTGTGATTTAAGTTAGCAGTTGAACAAAAGCAGGTTTCAATCAAAAATAAACCGCCAAACACAGATAGCCGAACCCAGAAAACCAAACGACGAGATTTAAAGCCTTTCAATCGAGAGATTGTAAAGTATTTGAGAGTGATTGGATTGGTTATAAGCGGGCGCGGGGCCTTAAAATTGAAACAAAATAAGTTCCATAAACAAGGATATCTCATGGCTGGTATATTTTGGACAATTGGATATCCTGAGCAAATTCTCATCAAGGACACACGATGAAATGGTACAAGGTGTATTCAAATCTGATGGGGGAATTAAAGGACCTGGAAAGTCGTTGAATGTTGGGGAATAGTGGACCTTGAGAAACTCGATGGGAAAGGCAATTTCTGGTCGGCTATCTCGAGTGGAGATATAATTCCAGTGTCGGGATAAATTGAGAAAAAGAAGATAACATGAGAACAAACTTACAAAGATACCTCTGTAAGGGCTATACTCTGTCGGTGTATAAAACTTTGGGTCAATGGTTGACCATGTTTGAACCTCATCCCCCATTCGTACTTGGCCATTCATATCCATCCACTGTCTAATTCGAAATGAGTGCTCATTAATTTGAGAACGATTTTCAGGTCGACCCCATCTCTCTTCAGAACACTGATTCGAAGACTGTAGGACGGTCTACATAAGACTTGGCTGGTACATTTGGAGGCGGCCATTTATCTTTTAACAGTTTGCGGCTGGGGGTTTCAATCACTGAAGATTTTGCCAGCATGAAATTCGACTCACGAAACACGAATACGAGATCTATCCCCTGTCAGGGCATCGGTATCTCTCCCTTGAGTCTACGTTCAGCTTCACCCATATGTGACAAAGATCGATGGGCATATGCATCGAGGTCTAACCGTCGAGACCAATTATGGAAGTGTACCCTGGGTTCAAAGCAGTGAACGATAACTTTGATATCATCCCCCCAAACATGAAATTGAGGTGGCTGCTTCTCGGCAACAAGCCTGTGTAAGAAGATGGAACCAGTTTTGGGGTCGTATTTAGCAATCATCAACTGACCGAAACTGGGAACATCGGCGAACCATAGCTTGTTCTTTGGAAGAAACCAGTGAGGATCATGGGCTTTGTAAAGTTCCTTGAAAGATGCGCATGGAGAAGGAGCATCAAGTTTAATACCCGGGACGTTTTTTTGTACCAGGTGTCGCCAAAGAGAGTCGGTTTTGGCTACTTCAGATAAAACCTTGCATGTTTTGCCCAACTTTATCAAATCGCAAGGCCGTAGATAGGAAGAAATATGACGAAGAAGCTCAATCGGAAGATGGTTCAAGTTGAATGTAGCTTCATTGGAAGAACTGATACCTAAAGATGAAAAGGATGACTATCAGTTGACATTCTTCCAGACTGATACAGTAATTAAAATTATGCTTAACTGAAAGACCTTGTCATTTCCATCAAGCGAAAGATGCAACTCTAAAGCCAAGAATACCAAGCGAATACAATGCAACAGAGGGGGTGACATACCCGTAAATACCGTGTTTTCACCGTGTGATGACTCAGGAGAGGGTGCCTCCAGGGAAGGTAAGAAAGAAGTCGACTCCGGACTGTCCACTCCCTCGACTAACTGCAAAGTCGATTCGATACCGGGGTCCAAGCGACCATGCAAGTATTTTTCGTTGTTCTCCATTTGATAAAGCTTGAATGAAAGGAAGGGAAACTAATTTGCTCTCCTCTATGGAGCAGGACTTTGTACTTGGAAGGTGGGACGGATTTTAAAGAGGATAGATGAAGTGATTATGTTCTCATGACCACCAAAGCAAGATAAAGTCGTTGCACTTTTGTAGATTATGCAAGAATATAAGAAGATATGGCGGGACACCCTGGATGGGATAGAAGAGTGATTTGAGGATGTCTTTCTTGACGTCTTATTCGATAATTTGCAGCCGAGTGAATTATTTGATAATGCTCGTAAGCATTCCTCTTTTAGTGTGATATGAGGTATCTCCAGGGCTTGGGAGGATGGGCTGAATGATCGATTAGAACGGAATGAAATTATTGGATTGGAGTGATTTTACTCAATATATTGAGCGTGCCAGTGGTTACGATGCAATGGGTGTCCACGAGTATGAGCTTCCTAATTCAGATTGATGTCGGGGATATTCGTCGGTTGATGTTTCAATCATGAACTACATAGGTAGATTAGAAAGCTTAAATTAATGTGATGTAGTTGTTGAGAGCATTTAATAGGCTGAGATGACTAAGTCTTGAGGGATTTCGGAGATGGTGAAGTTACAATATAAAAGGAACAGAGGGGGGGAAGAGATGAATGTGTGATGATGTATATTGTTGTATGTGTACGTAGGTATGGAGGTATGTGGGTATGTAGGTATGTAGGTATGTAGGTATGTAGGTATGTATTAGGTATGACGGGTACTTATTATATTAGATCGTAGACAGATGAAAGTAGAGAAAAGAGAAATGAAAGAGACAATTGAGGTTATTGTGTTTGACGATTGATTATTTAATTTATGATTATGATTATTATTAATTAATAAGTACGTAGAGACTGTATTATCGTTGTATGATATTTAAAGTGATGACCCGGGAACTTTAAGTGATGATGACGGATGAGAGAACCAGTTGAAGGGATGGATGTTGTGCTTGTGGTTGTTGTGATTGTCGTGGTTATGATTAGGTTTATTATTGGATTACGTATATATGGATGTATGTAGTATGTATTTAAGATGTATGTAGTATATATTTAAGATATATGTAGTATATATTTAAGATGTATCTAGTATGTATTTAAGATGTATTGTATGTATTAAGATGTATGTAGTATATATATGTATTTAAGATGTATCTAGTATGTATTTAAGATGTATCTAGTATGTATTTAAGATGTATGTAGTATATATATATTTAAGATGTATCTAGTATGTATTTAAGATGTATCTGGTATGTATTTTAAGATGTATCTAGTATATATTTAAGATGTATCTAGTATGTATTTTAAGATGTATCTAGTATGTATTAAGATGTATCTAGTATGTATTTAAGATGTATCTAGTATGTATTTAAGATGTATCTAGTATGTATTTAAGATGTATCTAGTATGTATTAAGATGTATCTAGTATATATTTAAAATGTATCTAGTATGTATTTAAGATGTATCTAGTATGTAGTAGGTTAAACTAAACATTAAGCTTGAAAGATTGATAGGTAAAGGTAAGGATGAAGACGGTAAGGCTAGGTGGGTAATATATACGTATATATATATATATTATGTTAGTAGTAATAACCTAGAAGCATTAGATAGAATGATGTTATCTACGTCTATAATGCTTGAACTCTTAAAGAGATGAATAAACTTTAATCAAAGAGAAACTAAAAAGAAAGAAAGGAGGAACGAGAGACAAAAGAAAAGAAGTTTAAGAATCGAATAAGAATTACTATAAAATATATATTCTAATTAATTCAAATCAATCCAAATGGATCCATGGATGCCCAGGTCGGGTGGTTATAGAATTCTCCGATGGGAAAATTACTAGATAACCTTGGAAGTATTAAGTATTAAGTATTAGGTATTAAATAGATATTAAATAAATAATTAAATGAATACGAAAGTAATAAATAAATAGTAAATAGTAGTAGTAGTAGTAGTAGTAGTAGTAGTAGTAGTAGTAGTAAAAGTAAAATAATAATGATAATAATAATAATGATAATAATAGTAGTAGTAGTAGTATATATCTATTATATATAAATACCAAAGTATACATACTAGTGTATCCTGTGTCTGCTTAGATAATCAATGATATTATCATTATCTCGATTGATGGAACGGAAAGGCTTGTTTCTCTATGATTTGATATCCCGTGATGATTAGAATGATAAAATGATAGAATGATAAGATAAATGATGAAATGATGAAGATGACAAAGATAACAAAGATGACAAGACTTCTTTTACGTTACAACATTTCTTTGAAAGATCATTTGTTCATATAAATATAATCATTATCATAACGGGATGAAGTATATTACTCAAGTTCTTGGAATTAAAATGAATGAAAAAAACACCACACAATACTACAGAGTATCTACAATCTTCCTTTAATATCAACAAATCATCTAATTCAATAATTTCATATCAATCAACACCAATTACTCATCATTCATTACTCATCGTCTTTTCATCCATCCACCCACCCATCCATCCATCCATCCCATCACCAAAAAAAAACACAACCCAAAGCCAAACTTCCCCATAGGAACCTCCGATATCGCCTCACGAGTCATCACCACCCAAATACCCAACTACCAACCCATCAACCGACTGACCCCATTCATCCACAGTTCTTCCCCCCCCCTCTTCCCAAAACAGCAAAACCCCCCAGCACCTCACTCTCCCAAAGAAGCAACTCCCATCGTGGAGAAGACGCAATCACTATACAGTCTTACCTCGTGGCATAACCAGGATACTTCAGGAAGAGTTCCTTTGTAAATGCCTGCATGCATACGTTTGATGATGTTCGGTTAAAAGACCGCGTAAGTTTCTTGACGTTTTACTTTTTGGCTTTTTTGGCTTTCTTGACTCTTACCTTCTTATTGCATTATAGATGGGTTTAAATAGGAAGGTTGGAGGAAATTGAAATCTAGGTTGTGACTCGTGAGTATTAGGATTGTGGATGTGGATGTGGATGTGGATGTGGATGTGGATATGGATACGGAGATATAAGATATGATATAGATATAGATATAGATATAGATATAGATATAGATATAGATATAGATATAGATAGATATAGATATAGATATAGATATAGATATAGATATAGATATAGATATAGATATAGATATAGATATAGATATAATATAGATATAGATATAGATATAGATATAGATATAGATATAGATAGATATAGATATAGATATAGATATAGATATAGATATAGATATAGATATAGATATAGATAGATATAGATATAGATATAGATATAGATATAGATATAGATATAGATATAGATATAGACGAGTATTAAAGATGTATTAGGCTAGGTAGTTCTAGCCAAAGATATGAAAGATAGACGAAGAAGATGTGATGCTTGATGCTTGATGCTTGGTATTTTGATACTTGATAGCTTGCTTCAAAAGGGTTCATTACTGTAGTTTTAAACCTTACCTCTATTGTACAGTCAGTCAGCTAGCTATATGATATATGGGACCCAAAACAAACCTCCCACTTTCAACCGCATCTAACTACCCGACTCCTTAGCCGCCTTTTTTATACTTTCTCTACTCTTTATACAATATAAATACATCCGCCATTTAAACCCCTAATACTTATAATACCTAATACCTAATACCTAACACCCAACACCTAACATCGATACAACTTTTAAAAAAGCACCCTGCCTATCTCCCTTCCACCCTTCCACCCATAAATACAGCTCCTAAACCCCAGAACCCAAACCCAAACCCAAACTCAACCCAAAATTACCATCAACATCAAAATTACCATTAACGTCAAAAATTAAGATTAAGATCGCTCCCAGCCCGTCTTTTATTTGCCCGACCGAGTGAGGTGGTTTGGATGTAGAGAGTAGGTAGGTACTGTATGATGGGTGATGTCCATGGATATGTAGATAAATAGACAAATAGATAAACTTGATATGCCATTCTTACCTTTTGAACCTTTGAACCTTGTAACCTTTCTTATGTTTGCATTCTTTCAGGGTACTTTGTGAAGACTGCGGATTGCGGACTGTGCAGTGTAGGAAAACCTCAACGTAAAGCTAAATTTACTATGTATATACATACAAGCCCATACCCCATAAGCCATACCATGCCATACCATACCATACCATACCATACCATACCATACCATACCATACCATACATACCATACCATACCATACCATACCATACCATACCATACCATACCATACCATACCATACCATACCATACCATACCATACCATACCATACCATACCATACCATACCATACCATACCATACCATACCATACCATACTACCATACCATACCATACCATACCATACCATACCATACCATACCATACCATACCATACCACAATCTCGCAACGACCGAACAAACGAACGAAACCCCCCCCCCATGAAATTCATCATCATATTCTACCTATACGTAGGTACCACACAGCGCGAGCATTAAGCGTACCCAAAGCTGATTACAACCAAGCAAATCAATCCTCGACCCACAACCGCATCCCAATCCCAATCCCAATCCCAATCCCAACTCTAATAACCGACCGACCCCCCCCCGTATTGAAAAATCGCGATCGCACATAAGATATTCGAGTCCTGCCTGGCTATAGATAGATAGGTATCCATTAGATAGAGATGGAATTTAATCCCATTACGTACATATACATATATATATATATATGTATATACATACATACATACCACACACGGCACACAGCACACCCTATATATGCAAAAGGGGGAGGGGGGAAGCAAAAGACCCACTACCCGAAAACCCAGCTCCCGACCCGACCCGTCTCATTGCATCACATCACATCACGTTATATCACATCATATGAAGATGAGCTACCATTGTCCACAATTGGCATTGGCATTGGCGTTGGCATTATCATAACCATAACCATAACCAATACCAATAACATCAAAACCCCAACCGCAACCCCAACCCCAACCCCAATCCCATTTCCTCCACTAATCCGCTCTACCCCTTCCTCCCAAGACCCCTATCTACATACACAACTACGCATCCGCATCCCTACCCATCCATCTCATTACACTATACCCGATCTCTCGAGAGGGTTACTGATAGTATAAACAGTATAAACAGTATATTGAATACCTGCCTACCTACCTACCTATATTACCAGATAGATAGATCAGAGCAGATATATTAAATCCAATACCAATACCAATACCAATACCGCAGTAGACAAAAAAAAAGAGGGGGGAGAAAGGAAGAAAAGTACTGAACCTACCTCTGCAAACCTAGATACCTACCTAGATACAGTACTAAACAACAAGCGAGGAAATACATAACAGCAAAATGTTTTTATTTTATTTTATAACATTTATCCTCTATGCAATTGCGTATGCACTTTTTTACCATTCCCTTTTTAGTGACCATTCTGATAAAACTTCACGGAAGAAGAGAGGAAGCTTTCCAAAAAAAAACAAGAATTGTCAACAGGAAGAGAGAAAAAAAACCAAAAAAAAAAAAACTCCATCGCTCCATTCAAAATCAATCAAGTTTCCTCCGACTTAGGGATATCCACATTTACATGCAAGCCATGACCATTAATCCACGTATCTAGGTCCATCATCCTGCCAATCCGCTGCTGGTGTTTCCGCTGCATAAGCACCGGGGGTGGGAGCACCTGCATAATACCCTTGTCCCGGTGTAGGTGCATCCATGGCTTGAGGTGTTGGTGCACCCCAGTAACCTGGAGCTGGGGTTGGCGCCGAATAAGCCCCGGGAGTTGGTGCATTCATTGCAGCTGGTGTCGGAGCGGAGTATCCACCTGGTGTCGGAGCGTTCATTGCAGCTGGTGTTGGTGCCGATAAAGGACCACCAGGGGTTGGAGCATCGTAAGCCGATCCCCAATTGTTGTTATTAGATTGGCCAGAGTTCCAGTTGTCGTTTGAACTATTTGCTGGATAGGCTGGAGTCTTTGAACCCCATGAATCTCCGACATTACCACCGCCGCCATATGCGGGAGTTCTCGACCCAAAGTTATCAGATAAGCCATAGGCTGGAGTTTTAGCACCAGATGACCAAGCAGGAGTTCTGTTGCCACCTCCATAGGCTGTTCGGCTACCGTCATTCGCATAAACAGTTCGAGATCCATCGTTAGCCCAACCAGGTGTCCGTCCACCATCAGTAGCACCAGACTTCCAAGCAGGAGTTCGCCCGCCTTGTCCACCACCATGAGGAGCTACAAAGAACATTAGCAAATTTTCAGGGGGAAACAACAGAATCAACTTACTTCTTCCCCAACCCGGAGTACGCTCGGGAAGACCACCTGGCATTGGTGTTCGTCCACCGGCACCCGAATCCCAACCTGGTCCAGGGGTAGCACCTCCAAACCCACCGCGACCTCTTGGAGCTCCTCCACCTCTACCACCACTAGCACCACCTCGGAAACCATTTGGATCTATTGAAGCTCCACTGATCTTGTCTTTGAATCCTAAACAATCTTTTGGAACACTGACCACCTTACTCTTTGTATGTAACTCTACTCTGGCATTGGTGTCTGTAGTATCTTTGACAATACCAAGTAAACCTTTGTATGGGCCTTTTCGAATTGTAACAGTCTGACCAATAGATTTGTCACGACCAAATGATTTTGGTGGAAGCATCTGGCCATTGTTCTTGGGATTGAGCTTCATTGCCGGGTTCATAGAGCTAAGATCTGGTGAAGATGAAGCATTGCTAGAGATTCGTCCTCCCTTGGCGGAGACACTTTGAACGCTGGTTGTTCGCGTAACAAAATACACCAGCATTCTCGCTCAATTCCGAACTCTTCAAGAAGAGATAAGCTCGATGAATATGTAGAATCTTACCAGTTCTACCTTCTCCCCCAAATTCCTTCACACCATCTTCCATCTTGATCTCGGCGCCATTACGATCTGTTGCCACAGCGGTCCTTCGCTTTTCAAGTTTATTGGAGATTTGAGATGGAATGACTGTTCGGTTAGATCCGTTCTGATCAAGAACGACAAGAGATTCTCGATCAACTTTGATGATGCAAGCAACAGTAGATGGGTCTAGTTGAACCAAATCCCAAAGCTCGTATTTTCCCAAAGCACCGCTACCACCTGAATCACTTGCTTCCCGAAGATCTTTGCTGAAGACAGTGATTTCGTTGTTGCCCTGATCACTCAACAAAGTGACACGATCCTCAATGATCTTGACGACCATACCGACTTCATCCCTAAATCTACTACCACCGATAACTTTGACGTGATCACCCTCACGGAAGCGTTTACGTAGACCCTTGATAGGAATTTCGATGGTTTGACCCCTCAATGCTCCTTCAGATACAGCCATCGTGACAATATCACCTGTAACAGATACTGCTTTGCCAACAACACCTTTCTGTTCCCCCTCGTAAACTTCAATAACGTCGCCAGGCAGATAGGAAGCATTGGCCGTGCTTGCTTTCAAGCTAGCAGCAAGAGCGTTTAGATCCAAATTCTCAGTTCCATCCTCGGCACCAGATGCAAATCTTGTAACTTCCTCAAGAGTTGGATTGACATCCTTGGTGATAAGTGCCTGAATTTTAACCTCCTTTTCACAATATCCATTGACATATTCTTCATTGAAATAGTTCCAGATTTTTGTGTCTGGGCGACCTTGCAAATGTTTTGCGTGTCGTTTCTTAGCTTCAGCTTCACTGAATAGTCGTTGAGGCGGACGTGGTCCAGCTACTGGACGCTTCCTCTTTCCATCCACTATGGTGGTATCCTCATGAAGACCATAATCGAGACGGGGTACATATCTGACCCGAAGTTCAAGACCAGTATCAGTGACTTCAATAACTTGAGCAAGATCACCTGCGTATTTAGCTGGTCGCCTAAGTCGTACATAAGCTCCAACCTCTATAGTTGGACTCTTCGTAACCCTGAGAAGATCTGGCATCTCCTTGATCTCAACAAGCATCATTTTGGTCCGAGGATAGACATTCATAAGACCATCCATAGCGGTCAGAATATCTGCTTGTCGTTGAGCTTCGACGTAGATAAACCCCTTCATTGTAGATTGGGTCCCACCACGTTCAAAAGCACAAGTTATCGCAAGTTCCTCTTTGGTACCAGCCCTTTCCTCGATGCGCTTCATAATCGAGAAAACTGCTTCTCTTTCCTTTCCTTCTTTACATCTCACAGCCCAAATACTAGGATCATCGACACTAGGAAGTAAAAGACGCTTGGGAACGACTGCTGACTCTCCAGTGCCTCTTGAAGAACGACCCTTATTCGCGTATCGTTGTCGTAAAATTTCCGCTTGCTTTTCCGCATCAAGACTTGCCTCCATTTCACGTCTTCTATCCAAATCTCGGTGACGCCTATCATCTGTCTCGCCACCATCAGGAAGGTCTGCCATATCATCAGGATGTGTGTCTGCAATGAAAGTATCCTTCATTTCGTTCAGTTCATCCTCGTCATCCTCATTTTCATCCTCATCTTCATCGACTTCTGCTTCAACATCGAGGAAAACATTGCGACGGTCTCTGCGACGCTTACGGCGGTGTCCCTATGTTTCGCGATTAGTGGAAAATTCCAATCGATCCATTGTGACGGAGCAGCCAGGCGATTGTGTATTTAGCTTAGGAATGCGTACCGTGATCTCTTCTTCATCATCATCTTCTTCCTCTTCCTCATCTTCTTCATCATCATCTGCTGCAATATCCTCTCCATCGCCTTCCTCATCTTCATCCTCATCTTCACCATCATCGGCGCCACCACCCGAACTGTTTTCCTACCCCTAGCAGGGCCAGATTCATCCTCAGAGCCATCATCATCACCTACTTGATGACGCGAAGCTTCATTTCTTTGCGCGCTGCCTGTATGGTGGCCTTCATCTTCATTGTCTGAGAGATCCGCAGGTTGGGGATTAAAATTATCGTCCTCTTCGTCGCTGTCGTCAAAAGAATTATTTAATAGATTCGAGGTAGACATTTTTGAACACAAAGATTGAAAGAAGAAGATGTGTATTCGAAGGAGGGATGGAGGGTATTTGTAGATTTTTCAAGAAGACAAATCTCGAGGTTGATGAATAAAGTACATTGCAGACAAGGCAAGCTAATCTTTGTCCAAAATGGCCTCAGCCTTCCCGACAGGCAGTACACTAGCAGAGCACACTAACCTGTTATGGTATAGTCAATGTCAACTTCAACTTACCTAAGCCAATGAAATTGTATACCCTTTACAATATATTCATTTAGCAAGTATATATATTTTCCAGCTTCGTAATGAAAAGTGTATACAGGTAATCATGAATACAAATTTACGTTACAAGCCTATCAATGCAACCAGCCAATCAATCAGAACAATAACGCTCTCATCGATTCCTATATTCCAATCCTCAACCCAAGAATAAGGACACTCCTATCCGAAGCCATACTGTCTGTTTCTCTTCAATCGTCATCATGACATTAATTACACTTGCACAATGAGCTCAATAGCTAGGGTGAACTTTGAGAATCATCTTTGTGTGTGTGAGTGTAATAAGTCAATTGCTTGTCATCATCGATATTGAGGGAGAAATGAGTATTCAGCTTTGATGATCAAGGTATACATTTTCACTATAAACCTTTACATTTCCAGTGATTAGGTACGTTATGTATAGCTCGTCTTGTCCACCCTCACCTAGACTCTCTCCATGTAGATAGAGTAATTTTCACCCTAGCTATCCGGTGTTCCAGACTGTGCCAAACACCCACCAGCTGAGCCTCTTATCCTCAAGACATTTGATAATCCTTTCGTGCAATTGTAATTCTATCCTACCTAGGTAGGTAGGTAAATACTATTATATACTTTCAAAGGTATAGCAAGTTGAGCAGATCACCAGATATACCAAGTCAGGACTAACGACAACATTCAAATCTAAAATAAAAGTGCCATACTTCCTCATAAACCCATGAATGCATTTGCTACATTACATTATTGAACTAAGCTGTTCACTCACTGTTTGTAACCACGCTTACACATTTCTTCCATATGCTCATGACAAATACAAATACAAAAACAACACGTCTCTCGTGATACCATATTTTATTCTTAGTCTCGTGTTTTTGGACATCACAATTTCAGTACTTAAAGGTAGTCGATGCCTGGCTGGTGATCATGCTTATGACGGCCGAAGTGGTCAAGTTAAGAGTTTCATATGCATCGATAACATCGGTGAAAGAATTATCGACATAACGAATCCCGAAGGATTGCGGGTTATGCGCGTCCTTGTATCAAAGATCCTGCCAAAGTAGAGTGGGCAGCTGCAGCGTTTTTGGAGATTGGCCATGAAAATCCAGGAAAGGCATTGCAAGTATAGGAGGGGCTCAATGAGACGTCGAAGAAAGACCTGTTGAAACCGATTTTAACTGCTCATAGATAAGATGGAATGATTTAGAGAGTGTTGTCAAGGCATTGGAGCACCTGAGCACTCGTAGGGTGTGGGAAAAGGTGGTGGTAATGATTGAAGATGTCGTCAAAGATGCCATGCTTTGATCATAGTCATGTTAGACGATTAGGCTCAAAATATTCCATCTGGAAGTCTTTAATCAACAGATGAAGCTCGAGCCCTTTTGAACATTCAGTTTCGACCATGCGGATCTACGCGTATTCGCGAATCTAAGCGACCAGTCACCTCACTCCTACTACACATAACCCCCAATGAGTATAATATCATAAATACTCGGATGTTGTAGATGCAACCTCCAGGAAACCGAACTCCAGGCTTTGATATGCAATAACGTTACGCTCCTGTCCATAGGTTGAATCGAAAGCCCATCATAATTCATCACAGCTTCACGCCCCAAATACCTCTTCCCTCCACTGACCCCAAGCCAATCACCATTTTCATTATTGTTCAAGTTGCTACAAGGTGCCCAGCTAATATTCCCAACTTCATAGTCACATTGCCAGCTGGCGGTGGGCCCTCGGGAATTATCCGAGGTCGGGGCACCGTTCATGCCAGGACCTGTAGGAAGAGTAGTGCTTTGATTCAATAGGTCCCAAATGAGAACCAAGGAATCATCAGCACCAGAAGCAAGAGTTCCTCTCCTGGATGGGGACCATTCTATACAATTGATGGCTGATGAATGGCCCCGTAGCTCGAGTAAAGCTTGCCCAGGCTGTCGAACATCCAAAATACGAATGATATTGGAATCTTGGGAGAAAGTAGCGAGAAGATGAGTATCATGCGGCGATGCTGCAAGGCGCAATAGAGGAGGTGCATATGACATGGTTTGCTGAGCCAATGTTGGACTTATCCTTCCACCACCAGGACTCGTATCTGTAAGTACGATTAGTGCAATTCCCAAGACGAAATCCGAAATTCATACCTTTATCATCCTTTGAAGTTGGCTCATAAATGATGGTGCTATGCTCTAAGCTTCGAAGGTCAAACATTCTTACACTGCCATCGGCTCCGCAACTAACAAAAACATCCACACTGTTAGCACAGAATCTGACATCAAAGACCTCTTTGTCATGTGCAATCAATTGTGTCTTGGCTGTCAATGTAGAATATCCCATATCGTGCATGTCGTATCGATGCTTGAGGTAATGATCAAACTCGGTGAGACCGTGTTCCAATCCAAAGAGGTCAAAGGGGCAGTATGCTCTGGAGTCTTGGAATTAGAAAGTAGGGCAAGTGGTGTAAGTTTGCTAGGAGGTAGATCTCGGCCGGTATTTGAAGAGCGTCCTCCGATGGTGTTGCTCGGGGACGCAATTGGAGTTTCAGACGGGAGAGAGACCACAATCTCAAATGGTCACCAGAAGTAGCCAGTAAATCAGTAGATTGTTTTTGAGATGATGGCGGTTCCCATAGGAGCCGAGTGACAGGATAGGAATGTGTTGCTTCGGCAATCTTTGTAAATTCGAGTCCATATTTTGAGCCTCCAGGTACATAGGATTCGGATGGGGTGGGAACAATTTGGGAATCAAGAATTTGAATCTGAGAGGTTAGACACGTCCTTGAGGCCAATGGGATGTTGAGACTTACAAAATTGTGACCATCCTCCAAATAACTTCCAATGGCGACTTTTCCAGCATCATTGTTTTGGGCGGGCCATTTACACCAATCGAATGCATATAGAGCCCATGGTGCGAGATAGTTGCTGTTGGTAGGCGTTGCGCTAGTCCCATCATATGAATATGGGTTGGCTCCAGGTAAGCCTTCAGGAAGTGCCGACTCTGTGCGCGGCCCCGGATGTCTGCCAGTCCTAGGGGAGTGTTGGATATGGTTCTTTGTGAATTTTGAGGTGTGTATTTTTGCGTTGGGGAGGAGAATTGGTTCTTGCTCAGAGGCTCCTGGCGTGGTCGCTTGAAATGTTGCGAAGCCTTGACTATCAAATCCTGCTGCTGGGCTAGATCGAGTATAAATTGTGCGAGAGACCGGTACTTCGTGAAGGGGTTGAATATTGGTCTTGAGAAATCGTAGGCAATGAAGGAGCCGTATTCGTCGAAACCGGACCTGATCTTCCTGGTTGCAAAGCACCTGGAAGAGGTGGACCATTTTGGTATTGGGATGTATCGGGCGTGGCTTGCTCTAGGGCTATACGTGGACCACTTGCACCATAATCTCTTGGAGATAAAGGATTGCGTTGCGCCGACATATTTGTATGTAGGTCGTCGGTGTGTCGAGTGCGCCTTGGAGTTTCGTATTGTTGGGATTGGTTCATTGAGGTATTGTTGGAAGTGGGCGTGATGGAAGAATTTGTATGTGGTAAACCATATGTTGTTGGTGGAGCAGATTGACCCGTGCCGGAATTCAATGAGGGCATACCAAAACTCCCCTAAATTTGCAGCAGCTTGTAATATACCTCCTGTAGTAGAGTTGCCAGGTAAAGCATTCTGTTGAGATGAAGATGAACGAGAATTTGAGTGAATATTAAAGGAATCAAAAGGTGGCATGGCGCAGGGAATATTAATTTCGATATCAGCAATGGAGTGGGTGGGTTAGTGGGTGAGTGGGTGAGTGGGTGGATGGGTGGATGGGTGGATGGGTGGATGGGGGTGGCTGCTTTCTTGCTTTGCGAAGTAAGAATTGGCTTTCAGTGGATGTTCCGAGTGCCAAGAGCGTAATTGAGTGAGTGAGTGAGGTGGGGAACTGGGGATAAGGAATATCTGGAGGAGATTTGATTTATGGGCAAGCGGGAAGGTGGGAGAGACAGAAGGCTGCAGAGTGATGGAGAGAGGGAGCGAGGGAGGGAGGCATAGAGGGAGGGAGGGAGGTAGATACTATGGGTAGCTATTAGGTAGGGAGGGAGAGGTAGCTAAACAGTAGGTAAATGAAATCGTGGGACTTTTGAATTTGAGTACTAGGTAGGAGAAGGGAGAAGGTGATAGGAGATGGGAGATTTGAGATATATGGGAGATATTAGGTATCTAGTCAATAATAGATGGGAGATGGGAGATGGGAGATGGGAGATGGGAGATGGGAGATGGGAGATATATGGGAGATACTAGGTATCTAGTCAATAATAGATGATAAATAGAAGATACAAATATATAAGTAAATATATAATGGATGTATAAATAATAATAGATATGTAAATATATACAAATGTATATAAATGTAAATAATAAATGAAAATAATAAATAATAAATAATAATAATAAATAATAATATAATAATAAATAATAAATAATAATAATAATAATAATAAATAATAAATAAAAATAATAAATAATAAATAATAAATAATAAATAATAAATAATAAAAATAATAATAAAAATAATAAATAATAAATAATAAATAATAAATAATAAAAATAATAAAAATAATAAATAATAATAATAAATAATAAATAATAAATAATAAATAATAAATAATAAATAATAATAATAATATAATAAATAATAAATAATAAATAATAAATAATAAATAATAAATAATAATAATAAATAATAAATAATAAATAATAATAATAAATAAATAAATAATAAATAATAAACAATAAATAATAAATAATAAACAATAAATAATAAACAACTAGTCTTATTAGGAGGTCTTATATATCCATGGATTGATAAGAAGCCGTGACCTCGGGAGTGCCAGATAACCTTCGATAAGGCTGGGCTGGGCTGACTGACCTGATATGGGGAGGGGAAGGGGAAGGGAAGGTGGACTGATCTTATCAGTAGTACTAGGTACATACGATGTACATACCTACCTACTACTACCTAGCTAGGTGGGTAGGTAGTAGGCATCCATGGATTGCACCTTTATCAATTCATAATCTAAACATATCATACAAAACACAACTTGGGAAATACAAACACGTTCTAATAATTTATCCTTCTCAATCTACGAGTGCATTCATTGTTCATCCTTCCTATTCATATTGTTATTTTGAAAGAAAAGAAAAGAAAAGAAAAGAAAAGAAAAGAAAAGAAAAGAAAAGAAAAGAAAGAAAACAAAAGAAAACAAAAGAAAACAAAAGAAAACAAAACAAAACAAAACAAAACAAAACAAAACAAAACAAAACAAAACAAAACAAAACAAAACAAAACAAAACATCCAACTGCTTGCTTATTAAGGCTACCTACCTAATTAACTATTCATCATAATATTTATCCAGCCTTTCATTCTCTACACTCATACCACCATACCACCCTGCCACCCTACCGCCTTTCTTTTCACCGTGCTGCCGGCGATATACACCTACCTCCCTACCTAGTTGGCGATCATGTCACAATCCCTACTTCTCCTCCCTCAACACCCCGCCCCAGTTACAGCTTCATCCCTCAGTGCGGCTTACCATTCATCAATATGCTGTTCTTACAACTCTCAAAACTTCATCATCCAATACGAAACTTACAATCGCACTCGCATCGTCAAATTTTCATGATCGATTGAGAGTCCCAAGATCTGAAATATATAATGAGGTCGAGAAGCTATTGGGTGGCGTTTACAGTTTGATTTGTTCTATATGTGCCAAGGAAGGTATCGATATCACATCAGAGTTCGCTGGAGCTGTGGATTTCTGCATTGTTTTGTTGGATTATGATCCTACTCGTTTTCTTAATAAAACCTCGGGTCGTAATGTTAGTCCTGGAGTTTTAGCTGGTGGTTCCTATTGTTGAGCTCCCCTTATTCGCAAGTACACGACGCCAATGGAATCAGGTTTTCTCAGTAGAAGGCGAGGGAGGTCAGAATTTTACTGAGTGACTTTTTGTATTTTGCGAACGGGATTAGTCCTCCTCTACGAGCAGAATTTAAAATGGTCAGTGGTGGATTGAGCATGGTACAAGCTACCTCTCAATCAACCCAACCAAATTCTCCGGCCTTTCATAATGTGGTAGCAGTTGGGTGGCACGTTTGATCATCTTCATGCGGGGACACAAGCTTTTGCTTACAGCTTCGGCACTCTTATTACAACCAGCCGCCGGTCTTCAGGACCCTCCTCGGAGATTGATTATCGGTATTACAGGGGATGAATTGCTGAAGAATAAGAAATATGCCGAATACTTGCAAAGCTGGGAGGTACGTCAAAATTACGTGGTTGAATTTCTTACATCTATTCTTTCTTTCACACAGACTAGTCAGGAGGAAGCTATTGAAACGGTTCCTTTGGAAAGTTTGAATGGTCGAGCAATGCATACGAAACTTAAGGCTTGCTCAATCAATATCGAGTGTGTTGAAATTCAAGACGCTTATGGACCAACTATCACGGATGAAACTGTCACCGCACTCATTGTATCCGGGGAAACTAGGTCTGGAGGCCAAGCTGTAAACGATAAAAGAGTCGAGAAGGGCTGGAAGGCTCTGGATGTGTATGAGGTTGATGTTCTCGATGCACAAGATGGCCTTGAGACCACTCCTAAATCTGATGACTTTGCTTCTAAAATTAGCAGTACTGCAATAAGGAAGCAGAGAGCTGATGGCGCCCGAGAGTCCTCACTCTAATCGAAACATTTCCAAATCGAGATCTCGTTATGCATAGTCAATCAACCTTTGTTCGAGTTTGTATGGAGGAGAAGGATGGGTATAGTACCATCACTGTAGACAATAAGGTTATAGAGTGATGTCTCGCGTGGAGAAGTTCCTGACCCAATATTGAACCACATGCGCGATAGCAATATGCACGTCATTTGCAAAAAGTCACAGAGCTCATGCACAAGAATCACCATGCGACAGGGGTTTATCGTCTCATCCCCTTTCCGCATTACTTTGTCAGGAACGCGAATTCTTTCTCGACTTAAGGTATCAATGGCGGCTGGCTAACGATGCACACGAATACTACCTTTATGGCATTCCTTCAATAATCTGGCAACGCCCAGAACCATGCTAATGATCAGTCTTTTCTATTAAGAATCCGGATGAAACGTCTAACGGACTCCATTTCATAGAACCGCGGAAAAGTATAGAATGAAAGTTGGTTGACCCTCTAGATCTTCCCTCCTCGTGTGGTGCAACTGAGTTTATGCGAGGATTTTTGATTAAGCGCCCATGATCCAATAATATTTCTCGCGCAAATGCATGAGTTCAATTGAACTCAAGCCTTTTCCAATAAATGTATAGGATTCACCCACACTAAAAAGTGCAAACCAGCGTCTCTGTTGAACCAGGTTTGATGATCAAATATGGATTAATATTTGACCAAAATGGTGGACAGTTACATTCTTCATAACAAGCCGTTCGTTCTCGTTCTTTATCCATGTTTCACCTCGAGACTAGGTCGTGGGTGTAAGCAGACAGAACAATCATTTAACCCTTTAACCACTTGGTTGGTTTTCTGATGTTTAATTTCTTCTTTTAGTTTCCTTTTGATTTGTATTCGAATTTGAATTTCGACCAAACATCTCATCAGATTCGACTTCTCATCAATTTCGTATGGCTTAGATAAGTTTGTCTAATTTGTCTCCTATGTTTGCTTTGTCTACTTTGTCTAGACACTACCAAGTGCTATCGCCTAGGAACACAGTTACCGTTTCCTGACCCGCAATTCCTTCGCACATGCAGCAACCATGGTAGACGATCTATCACTCCACTCACTCATGATTCGCTGTCATCTTATGCAGCTATGGATTGGAAATTGGGAACATCCTTGTTGTATGATTTCTTGTATCAAATTATATTCCTCCTTCCAACCCTCATTAGTATTTATCCAAATCACATGATTGTTATTTGCACCGACCGATCGGTAACCCACAAGCCGCTGCAGTAAAGCCATGAAATCATCTTGACCAACCAAATTCAAAATAAGCAATATATCTGCATGACAATAAAATTCTAATAAATATCGGAGAATCACCCATCCACACACATTTGTCCGTCAAACTACCCCTCGAGTGATCCCTTGAGACGCATCGACACGTCAGAATTCATAAAACCAGGCTTGCTCAACTTTGAAAACCACATCTCATACATAGAGTGCCGGCACTCAACTTTGTTCATGATGATGTAACGATTGGATTTTTTGCTCACTGCTTCCGTTTCCATCCTTGTACATTCTCTGAATAACCTCAAGAATATACTGTTCTTATACGCTCGTTATGTGAGGTAAGACTGCGTCTATAATACTTAATATTGCTAACCAGGTATTCTAGACCAAGTGCTATTCGTCCTGTTGTCTCATAACCATTGTTTTTTCACGACATGGACAATTTGAAACCCATCGAGAGACTTCCAGATGAGATCCTTTACAAAGTCCTTTTACAAATACTTTACGAAGATTTTAATGAAAGACCACCCTCTTGGAATCCATGGACTCAATCATTACACGTGCCCAACTTTTGCTTGGTCCAGAAGAGATTCTACAGAGCCTTTTCTTTATGTAAATCACGCACACCTGAATCCAAGCTGACACCCATCTTCCAACTTTCAAATGAGGTTCTAGAGAACATCCTTGAATATCTTGTTCATAATTCGGGGAAATTGATTCCCATTGATCATCGAGCCTCTCTAAGTGTAGAGAGTTTTCAATCTATGCCACCGCAGTCGTTAGAGGATACAAACATTACCACCACTCTTGTATGGTCCTTTTCTCATCTATTGTTGAGTATTCATATGTCTAATGACAACATTGTTAGAGCCGTACATGTAAGAGATTTTACAGTCTACTATTGGGTAGACAGTTTTCCCGTGTCTCGATTCGATGCTCTGAGGCTGGTTTTAATCGGTTGCGATTTTTGATAGAGGAGCGACCTCACTTGGCGGAACACGTCAAGAAATTCTCATATATGATTCCTGTTTTTTACCATCGGGGTACATTCCAATCTTAAAGTACAATGGCAGTGTCAACTTGAACTAACTTATACACAGGTCTAAATCAACTTCAAACTTTATTTGATGAGACTCATGCGACGAGCGTGGAGCTTGAAAGACAAATAAATCAAAAACTAATCGATAGCAATAGTCGTCAGGTCGATAGATCACGGCCGTCACTTAGACAACTTCGAACAAAGCTTGATCGTAATCGCAAGGATGAGATTACCATATTTCGAGTATTATCACGAGCCCGTGAACAGGCAACCATCATCAATAATAGAATTGATGTACAAAGTTTACTGCACGCCTTTCAACTATTTAATCATCTCCAACAAATTCGCCTTATGAGAGTTCAAGATAGAGTCGATATAGATTGGTCCTCATTCCTTCGAGAAAGACGCTGGATCGCCTTTTCTCAAAACAACAATAACAATACAATCGATCCCATCTTATCCCTTGATCTCGACCCCCTAGAATGGACAGCCGCGTGTGAACATTCAGCTCGAGCTCTCGGCTACGCATTCCTAGAGTCCAAATCACCCGCAACGCGTTTCTCGAGTCGTTTCGTCAATCCTCGTATCCCACTCCTTCTAAATCCACATTCTCACAACACTATCTCTACCCTAGCAAACCATCTCACATGTCTAGAAATTCAAATCCAGGAACCTACAGATGATAAAATGCATCAATTATCCAGTCTCTTTAATACATTCTTTACATCTGCGCATCAAATCCAAGGTTTACATGTAGGATTTCCATCCAACAGACCTCTAACCCATGTACCCCTCGAAGCAGTCTTTCATAACGTCACGTGGGAAAATTTGAGATATGTAGGATTTGGAGCTTGGCATCTTGATAGTGAGGAGATAATAGGATTGTTGAGACGCCATAAATATACATTAAGAAGTGTGAGATTGCGCAGTGTAAAGTTGAAAGAGGGTAGTTCGTGGGTCGAAGTAGTGAGGATGTTAAGGCGCGAATTGACGGAGTTAAAAATGGGTTAGTTTGAGGGGGATTGGATATGTTAATGCAGGAAATGGAGGCACGAATATTGGTAACGGGGTGCCAGGAATTGGAAATGGAAATGGAAATATTAACGGAGTCCCAGGCTTCCCACAACATGCAAATCTAACCCTAAATCCATCCCTAGACCCACAGATAATATCTCACTCTCCGTCTCCCACGCCTCTGACAGCGAAGAAAGCGACGATGAACTCGATTTCGAAGATACAGCCGTTGATGATCGCACATTAAGTCATCACAGTAGCTCTGTTCATCTTCCATCAACATCAAACGTAGCCTCGAACCATAAATCCGGCAACTTAGAAGGCGGTACAGAAACGGGAGCGAAGAGATGGGAGATAGAAGGTGGGGCAATAGGTGGAACGAGCGGAACGGGAAGAGAGTAAAATCCTATAGCTGCGAATGCGGGCTTGGGTTTGGGATGCAGGATCTTGGGGATGAGGGGAGTGAGGGGTGGTGTTAAAGAGGCAGTGGAAGTTTTGGGAGCTGTGGGCGGTGAAGAGGTGTAGAGTGCATGATGGGTTGTTTGCGGTGTAGGGATGAGGTGGGATTGGTTGGGTTGGGTTGGGTTGGGGCTGGCTTGGTTTGGGAGTGGAGGTGGGGGTGGGGGTGGGCTTTCTTTGATAGATGAGGAATTGTTTGATGGATTTAAAATGATATGATATGGAAGGGAAGGGAAGGGAAGGGGAGGGGAGGGGAGGGGAAGGATGGGATGGGATGGGATGGGATGGGATGGGATGGAATGGAATGGAATGGGATGGGATGGGATGGGATGGGATGGGATGGAATGGGATGGGATGGGATGGGATGGGATGGGATGGGAAGCAGGGATGTGGATGAATGGGTATGGATAGATATGTATCGTATTCGAAAGGTGGCATTTTATATTCTATGTTTTACGTTTTACCTCTACATCTTACATCTACATCTAACATTGGAAAGTTCGTGCCTTGATGTGATTCAAAAATAGCAAATATTTATATATATATACATATTCATTTTCTTCTTCTTTCTTTTGTCTCTCTCACACACACTCTCTCTCTTTCAAAATAGATTCTTACTATTAACTTTCCTTCCTTCCTTCTTTCAATGGAAGTGTATATACATAGTACATACGAATTAAACCTCCCAAACCCATCTCCCTTTCTTTCCCCTCCTCCTCTCCTTCTTTCTAACCCTCCCTCCTCCTCTCATCTCATCTCATCTCATCTCATCTCATCTCACCCCACCTAACCTAACCTAACCTAACCTAACCTAACCTTTAAATCCCTCCCCTTTCTTTGCTAGCTAGTTAGTTAGTTAGGTAGTTAGTTAGTTACTGAGTTGAAATATTGAACCTTCAAAATCCAAACTTCCTCGTTTGATTATATGCGGATTTATATATGTGTGTGTGTGATATTGAAATGCGATACTCGAGAGTAGAAGAGGCGCTATACATGTGGAATGAGGATGATGTCATGCCATGTAACACGATATGATACGATCGATATATATATATATATATATATATATTGCTATTGATGTCGATGTTGACGTTGATATATCAAATGCAAATTTATCCATCCATCCATCTACTTATAACCTGGAATTGATCCATAGTGTATTTTTGGGTTATAGATTATAGACTATAGATTCTAGATATAGCTGTCGGTGATAGGAATGGATGGGGTTTAATTTTTCGATTATGGGTTTACGATTGGAAGGAGAGAATGGGGAGAAGAGGGAGAAGAGGGTGAAGAGAGGGGGGTACCTAGTAGTTATACAACAAACACAGCACAACGCACCTTGACAGCGGACAGAGTTCTATTTAGGTAGGTATCTAAGTAGGTGATGAGTAGATAAGTATACACGCAATGGCAAACACTGCGCTCGTCAAGACTAACTAAATACCACGTACCTGGGACCATTGGACCGATTTGTAGAGAGGACTTGTCTTATGGGTTGGAGGTAGGTAGGTAGGCAGGTAGGTGAGCTAGGGATGGGGATGGGATGTGATATGATATGATATATTATAGGATACCTACCACCCACACCCACGCACCCACACTCTTATCAATAACTCCACGACTCCACGACTCTCAAGCCAAAGACGTAGCTAGAGCACCCCCAACCCTCAATCAAAATCCCTCACAATCCATATCCCCTCCACGATCCACCAACAACTCCTTAAGATGTTTCTCCTCATCACTCTCCTCATCTCCACCCCTATCAATACATGCCCTGCCATCTCCCCGTGCTCTATCCCGTTCTTTCCAACTTTCCCTCTCCCTCTCCTTTCCCTTTCCCTTTCCCTATCCCGTGCCTGCCTCGCCAGATCTGTCTCCAGCTCTACTAATCCATCATCCGTCGTTGAATCACGAGTCTGTACATTGATATCAGGATGCGCTTCCTCTTCTTGCGGGGTATCGTTCCATGCCTCATGCTCATCATCGACTTCATTATCATGATCGTGGACTTCTTCACTTTGTCCACTTAAGGATTCCAACGCATTGCACAAGATTTCCTCGCCTTGTTTGAAAGCCTGGAGTTCGGCACCCACGGCAATAACCAGTAAATTCCAGTGCTTCTTCTCCGCCACTTGGGCCGTTTCTCCCAGTTTCCCAATAACGTCTTGCATCTTGCTGATCTGTCTCTTTAATCCCTCTACATCGCCCACCTCTCCACTCTTCATCTTCTGTCTCAAATCGTCCTCGAATTCCATTACTGTGCCGATGGAATCTTCCCAATACCTTGCTCCTTCCTCCAATGCTTCCTTCTCCTTTTCCACTTCGACTTTTCTCGCCTGTAACGATGTGATTTCTTTACTCCACCATTCTTTCGCCATTTCTAATGTTCGTCGCTTAGGCGGGAGTGTCATAAACCCTTCTTCATTTCCCATGCCAATCGATATCATGACCGGCGGTCATATTAAGAATTAAGAATTGGACTTCCGATTCTACCTCTCTGAGCGCTCCACGATAACTACTTAAACGACACTCTCTCTGGTTAATCCTTTCTTTAATTCGTTCTCCCAGCCAATCCCTCCGAGCCTTCATCTGTAATAATCTATCCTCTGTTTCTCGAATTTCGTTTTCGACGGCCTTCTCCTCATTGCGAAGTTCGGCAATCTCGCGATCCTCTTCAGATTTTCCATGGGCAGATTCATGGCTTTCTGTGATTCCAGCCTCTTGTGCATCCGCTGAGATAAATTCGCCAATTTCTCTCTTGACCTGTTCAATCCTAGTTTTCCAATCTTTTGTCTTCTCAATACACATTTCTCTCCTCTTTATTTCTTCTTCCAACAAGTCTTCTTCCTCCACTTTCACATCCACCAACTCGCCCATATCCCTTAACAGGCCCTTCCTCGCTCCTCTCAGCCCAATCGTCCTTTTCTTTGGTTGTCTAACCGGAATTGTCCGCATATGTGGGCTATCCCTGTTTCTACCGCCTTGACCATCTCTATCTCGTTGTAAAGACCTCGCTGTAGGTGTACTACTTCCACTATCACCCCTCTCTTCCCCATTACCACCTCCTCCACCAAAACCCTGCAATAGCCCCTCACCCTGCGCATCCAACAACAACTGTAATTCTGCCTGCAGAGCTCTCTCCCTCCTCTCCAATGCCAATAAAGTATCAATCTGCCCCGAGCCTCCCATACCACTCCCAGTACTTTTCAAAGCCCCAGCCAATCCTCCCCCATCTCTCACCAAGCTTCCCTTCAAACTCGGACTCTGACTCCCATTCAAACTCACCCCCATCTTCCCAGCTCTTCCCACCCCCATCCCCAACCCAACAACACTCCCCACAATCGGCGGAGGCGGCGCAGCAAATTGAATCCTCCTTCCCCTCACCTTCCCCTCCCCTTTCATCTTACTCGGTGATCCCGCCTCCGAAATCGGTCGTGGCGAAACAGTCCTCGCACTCGCAGTAGCCGACGACCTAATATCCCTATAGAATTCCGGCGGGGGACTCGGTGTAACTCGCGAGGCAGAAGCAGACGAAAGATCACGAAGGTTGAAATCATTGTGCGAATCATATTCTCTTGACAACAGAGGATGTTTTTGATCATTAGTCCCCGAAGAATTGCTGAAGAATGAATTACGAGAACGCGGACATTTTGAGTTTGTAGTTTGAGGTCTTTGTTGTTGATACTTTTGATGTTATGAAGTTTCTTTGGAGGTAGTTTCAGAGGTTCATCATTTAATTAGAAATATCTCGTAGTGTAATATTCATTGATTGACTGCTGCTGGCATAAAAGTAATGGGATCGATCGTGAGAGCCGTAGCTACAAACCTGCTTCGAATGTAGAAATGGCAAGAGTAACAGGAATTGTTGCAATTCCTGGAACGGACCGGCGGATTTTTGATGAAATGATACTAGCGCATGCAGAAATTTGAATCAAACTCGCTGGATCTGATATCTGATTGGAATCATTGAATTTGAATGAAATAATAATATCACATCTATCATGAGAGCTGTGCCATCACATGCGAGAGACACGAGGTAGGGATACCAGCCTTGTGAGGACGTGCACTATGAACAAGGCTGAAGACTCGCCTACTTTTCGATCAATCGATCAATGTATATTGATATGGTATGAATATGGTACGTACCTTATTAATTTTGGATCCAACATTTGACTTGGATCTTCATGTTCAGTCGGATACTGAAAGTTGACCAAAGGGTTTGAGGCACTCAGGATCATACGAGCTCACTATCATCAGGAAAAGTATCATGGAGTCTCACGCAAAAACGTATATTCGCAGACGGTAAATGCATTTTTGGTATTCGTCTATAAGCATGATAGTTTATTCTGTACAACTCCACCCCATCCGTGACCTTCTGACGTGTTTGTCTCTCATCATCATAACCGTGAAAGCATGAAAGAAGGATGAAACCAATAGTCATACAAACTCCAGAGGCCGTATAAAAGCATCGAAGCTTGGTTCGATGGAAGGTTCGCATGTATCGTTACGAGAATGGAACCAAGGTTCATGATTGGTATTTATCTTACATATTTCCTCGCATGTTGTTTAGACTTGTTCCAAACCAAGGTTCTCTGGCTCAGCCTTGATAACACGGAGACTGTAAATATATATGTTAGCGAGGTCAACTGCTGAAATGGCAATGATCGAGACTTACGTGTTGGTGTTACCCATACCACCCTTCCATCCTTGAACAACGACAACACTCTCGCCTTGAGCCAAGACCTTGAGCTTGAGAGCCTCAGCGATACCCCACTTGATCCTTCGGTCAACATCCTCTTGCCAGTTAACCTTGGAGAAGTCTGGCTTCTCTTCAGCAAAGTGGAAAGGATAGACGCCACGGTACAAGTGGGCGTATCTAGACGCGCTGGCATTTCGGTGACCATGAAGATTGGGCAAACTGGTCTGTACTTGGAGAGAAGACGGGCACTCTCTCCACTGGTAGACAAAACAATGATGGCACCTGCATTGATATCCAAACTGGCACGAACTGCTGCCATGGCGCAAGATTCGACAACGCTGACTGGTCGCTTAGTGAGGTTGCAAAGTTCCTCAAAGTGAGAGACATATGCGATAGAGTTCTCAGCCTTCAAGCAAGTTTCGTGCATCTCGGTGACAGCCTCATTAGGGTAGCTTCCCTGGCAGTCTCCCCAGACAACATGACACAGTCAGCACCATCAGTAACGGCGTTACCAACATCACTGATCTCAGCACGAGTTGGTCTTGGGTTGTAGATCATCGACTCGAGCATTTGAGTGGCACAGATGACTGGCTTACCAGCCATGTTGCACATAGCGATCATCTTCTTTTGGGCAGCGAAAACCTCCGCGGCTGGAATCTCAATACCCAAATCACCACGAGCAACCATGACACCATCAGTCTCCTTCAAAATGTCAGGGAAGTTGTTGAGACCTTGTCTGTTCTCAATCTTGGCAATGATTTGAATGTGCTTCCATCTTCACCGAGAACCTTACGGATTGACTTGATGTCCTCACCACGACGAATGAAAGAGGCAAAGACCATGTCAACGTTGTTCTTGACACCGAATCTCAGATCGGCTTGATCCTTCTCAGATAAAGCTGGGAGATCGACATCGGTGTTTGGGAGGTTGACACCCTTCTTGGAAGAGATCTTTCCATTGTTTCTTGCGCGGCAACGAATGGTCTTTTCGTCAACAATCTCCAAAACATCGAAAGGCGAGGACACCATCATCAACGTAGATGATACGTCCAGGCTCAATAACCTTGGTAATGTTCTTGTAATCGACGTACCTGAGGAAAGGGAAAGGATGAGCATTGTGTCTATCCATGAATATAGAACGGTTCAGATTGAGACTTACATGTTCTGGTCATCACAAGCAGTGGCGTACTTGTCATCGGTGTAATGTTTGATCTCTGATCCAGCAGAGATAGGAATGTCAACATCGCCAGCTGTGTTACCAGTTCTAATTTCTGGACCCTTGGTGTCTAGAGCAATGGCAAGTTGACGTCCAGCTTGAACCTTCTCGGCTTCACGGGCATTGTCGATAACGGATTGATGGTATTCATAAGAACCGTGGGAGAAGTTCATGCGAACGACATTGAGACCAGCCACACGGAGCTTGTTGAGAGCTTCGACAGAGTTGGTCTTTGGACCGATGGTGCAAATGATGGAAAGTACGGCGATAGTTCTTGGTAGGCTTGAACTCAGTGTTGAGATTTGCCAACCAAGAAATCTTGGAGGTTCCAGTAACCAAATGATCCATTGCGGTGGCCATTTTTCGAAATTATGGGAAAGAGGGAGGTTGAGGAAATATGTAGGTAGGATTAGGTGGCGAGTGGAAGGATTTCCGTGTAACTATCAAGAATCGAATCTTTTGATTCGTCAGTTCAATGTGAGCAATCAAATTTTGATTTTGGTGCAAATAGGGCGGCAAGGAAGAAGTGATGGTGTCTGGGTGGGTGAGTGAATTATTGAAGACTTGGAAGGTACGAACAAGAAAACAAGAATACGTAGGTATCGAATGAATTCTGCGGAATAGGAAAGTCAATGTTAGTATTTATGTTGTGATGTACTGTGGTGTGTCGTGGTGGTGTATTGGATTGTGGTGTTGTTGTGTTGGATTGTGGTGTGTTCTTCCAAAAGGATTGGTTGAGTCAAGACACGGACGGACGGACACGGATCAAACAAGACCAAGAATGGCAATGATTGAAATGTTGAGCTTACCTAGGTAGTAGATGTTAGATACAAGTTACCTAGCAGAGCAGGTATTGGAGGTGGAAGCCGGTAGATGATACGAGAGTGAGAATGAGGGAAGGAGAAGAGGAAGAGGGGGAAGGGGGAAGGGGAAGGGGAAGATAATATATAAGGACAGACTTACCTCCTACCAGTTGACTAGATTTGAGAATGAAGAACGAATAGAAAGAAATTGTTTCCAAGGTTATTTTTCAAAGGATGGATTGGGATGATGGATACATGGATGGATATGGATGGATGGATATATGGATGGATTATATATATGGATGGATATATATAATGGATGGATATATATGGGATGGATATATATATATGGATTTATACTTACTTATTTAATCATCCAGTTACTTAATTTAATTATTTATTTACAGAGTAATTATTCCTCCATCCATAACTACCTACCTACCTACCCATCTGCCTAGCAAAAGGAGGGGAAAGTGTCTTTTTTTTCTTACCCTTTTTTTTCTTCTCTTGCTTGCCCATCACCCTCTTCATCTCCAAGCAAACCCCACCCACTATTATTATATGATATCCCACTTCGACCATCGAAATGGCTAACCTGCTATGACATGACCCCACATCAACACGTTCGTTGAGTTTGAAAGGGTTTAAGATAAGGTCTGCGATAAATGAATTACTGTGTCAAATGGTCAAATGATGGGAATAATAAGAGTATTTGGTATGAGGTGAGCATCTATCAACCAATCAATCAACCAACAACCTCTTCCTACTAGGCACGTACTCCAACGGGAGTAGGTTGGCAGTAGGTAGGTGGTGAGTAGGTTCTCTGCATATTTCTATTCCAAATGCAAGGAAAATGAAATGAAAATCACATATATATATATATATACATACATGGATATACACACATATACATCCATGGATACATATATACCTAGGTATGTATGTATATATACTCCGTATGTACCTAGGTCCCTAGTGAGGGATATAGTACATCGTCAAATAGACAGGTGTTGGTTGGCTGAGCGTTGGTCGTTGGTCGTTGATCATTGATCATTGATGGTTGGTAACAATAGAATGAGTAAAGATAGGTAGGCTGATAGACAGATAGATTTACCTACTGCATAGGGGACCAGTAGGTGAGAAGAGCACGAATACCTAATAAAGGATAGAGAGCTATCAAAACGAGACTGCACAATCAACTTGGAAAACCCTTATGTCTTTTTACCTGAGTAAAGCACATGAGTGCCTACCTAATACCTACGTATACCTACTTAGTCACTACCTACCTTTCGGGTATGTACTTACATATAAAGATATTGTAATAGATTCCACCTTCATACAGCACATATCTTTCTTTCTCCTCTTCTCCTCTTCTCTTCTTCACTTCTTCACTTCTTCACTTCTTCTACCTCCCGTTTCTCTTCCCTTTCTCTCTTCTCTTTTTCTTCCCTTCCCTTCCTCTCTTCTCTTTTTCTTCCCTTCCCTTCCTCTCTTCTCTTTTTCTTCCCTTCCCTTCCTCTCTCCTCTTCTCCTCTTCCATCTTATCTGTAACTTACTACTAGGTACTTACTGCCAACAAAGTATAATTCCATATATGTACTCCGTATGTACTCCGTGTGTACTCCGTGTGTATATAAATCTACATCTGCGCAGTTTTGAATTTGGTGAGAAACGAATTTGGTGAAATCCGTCGTCTTGGCTATTATTAAGCGCTGCTAGACTCTTAATACTCAGGTTTACCAGTCCGCAAAGTCAACTCTAGGTTTTTGACTAAACCGAACCAAGTACTAGTGTGATGCGTGATCTTTAAACTAAGTTGAAGGGTCGGCCATTCTTTCGGTCATGAATGTTTTGCCAGGCGCTCTAGGCGTTGCTTCTTTGTCTCATTGACTTCCAAGACTTCTCAGTTCCGTCGGAGAATCGGTACATTCATTACTGTAACCTTGAACTTTTCCTGTGAGCCTTATTGTGGCCTGATAACCCAGGCTTTATTTATTTATTTTTATTCACCACCCAGTAAATCTTTCGCCGCACGGGTCGGTCGCATTTAACCATTTCGACCGGTGAGTCTACCCGAGACTATCAAAACTCAAAAGTCAGCTCAGATCAATTCAATCAAACAAATCAAAGTCAAACAAGTCATACTGACTTCCAACTTCCAACCCCCTTCGCACATCAAATAATATCCGCGCTTCGGGTTATTTGTATTACCTCTTCAATATTACTATTTCGATCAGCACACCAGATCTTGCTTGCCTATCCAAATCGTAATCATGGTGCGTGGTTATCCCTCCCCTAAGCTTTGGGGTCTTTCAAAACATGAGAACCTAATCAGCTCAGTTCCTCAACTTACTAACATTTGGACTCTGTGGAAAGCTCGGAAAACTTACTCACTATGCATTTGATGCTGTCCTACGTAACTATTCCCTCTTCTAATCGTGATGGCTGAGAAAACATACTGACCCCTTATTGATACAGTCTCAGCCTTCTTGGCTGGTATGAAGAGATCAACTGGTTTGACGTGTGTTTTACCCCTATCCCTATCCTTTCCTTCGCGCCATCATACTGCGCAACGTTCGACAAGTCATCTAGATATCGAATACAACTGTCATGATCTGGCGGTGTAGACCGAAATGTACCAGTGAGGCTAACAATTCCCATCCTTCGGGACTCTAGACCCAGCCTTAAGAAAGACATCACCGAAAACAAAGAGCTCAACAGTTGGATCGAGAAATACCTTGGAGTTGGTGAATGGGTGATGGATCAATCGGTAGCCATCGCAGGGTCATCTAGCTTCTTTGAGAGAAAGAGATGATTTGAGCTTTCGAGACCGGTATATGAAAGATAGAACATGCATCTTAGATGCTCGAAGGGGGAGACTTCATGGCAGATATTTTGCGAGGGAGAGATTCCAAGGAGTTTTGGGCGTTTATGAGGGTATTTTCGCTTGAGAGACGTGATATGGGATGTGGCCAAGGCTGATGGGTGGTGTTCTCTTCTCCATGAGTTAGGATACTTTTGCAGACAGAGGAAGAAAACAAAAATGTAGTCAAACATATAAGATGCATTGCCAACTACATATCTATATTTTTTGGGGAAAGGGCATCTCCACATCTTGTTACCCATCCTCCCGCACCAGTCCGAATTTACCCGAAGCCGTTCATATATAACGGATTCTGAGGATTCCCGCCCCACTGGCTTCCTCCCATCTTTCTTGTATCTGCCTTCACCCGCTCCGCTCTTTCTCGCCTTCGCATCTTTTCCGACCTCTGCGCCCTCCTTGTTACCTTAAGCTCTCCTCGTCCCTCCAACCTCCAACCACCATAACGATTCTTTCAGTCGCACATTAGATTCATAGACACCAAGACAGACTTGAGTATATTCCCATAAGAGTATGGATACATGTGTTACTCTATGTCTGGTCTATATATGTCCCAACACCTAGGTCATCAGGAGATTTTGATTTCCACCCCCGGTTAGCTTTAGTTTCTCGAACCCCCATTTATAGATAGGCACTACGTACCTCAGAAGACACAATGGTCTGACGAAAGTCAATATAGGGGAGTTTAAGAACTTTAATGAGTGTCTAAATAGCCATGGAAGTTCTAAGCATTTTTATACTATGATCAATGTAAGATCCAAAACACAAAAACGTAAGCAAATAGAAAAGTAAATAGAATAGATGCTTATCAAATGTGATTTGACATATCGGTATTGATTTTTAATCGTTATCGACTTCCAACTGATGACTATCCGGGAGATCTACAGGTTGGTGGAGCCTAAATTGTTCCACAACAGCCCTAAATCTTGAGTGAGATCGTCCTACTCGAGTACAGTACCTCGTCATACAACATTTACTCCACAACACTTTACGAAAAGAATCCTCGTCCTCAATCTTGAGCTAACGCTAACTTGCATCAATGGCATAAACTTTGGCAGAAGTTTACTTCATGATGCCAACAGCAATTCCATACAATTCACCCGTTGGATGAGAGTGTGCATTCACGGGAAAGGATCACCATGTTACCATCACCTACCCTAAGCTTTACAATTCCCTCCATACATGATGGTTCAAGCCTTGAATGCCGCATATACCATCCACTATGTTTGGCACCCACTTCCATTTCGCAACTGTTGCCGTGGAGAAAGAAGGCTGCTATCGTGGCGCATCCGTATGCGCCATTGGGTGGAAGCTATGACGATGGTGTAGTTGATTTGGTTGCTTCTACTATCTTGAAGGAGGGTTTTGTTGTGGGAACTTTCAATTTTCGGTATCTAATTATTAGTGCTAGGCTCTTCATTCATATCTAGTTGAGCTAATCATTAACAGTGGTGCGGGTTCTTCCAAAGGACATACTTCGTGGTCCTCTATTCCCGAACAAAAGGATTATATCTCTTTTCTTGGCTTTATGGTAACCTATCTACATCACCTCAACGTGCCAAGTTCATCCCAATTACCTCTCTTTACACAATCAGAACCTCAACTCCAGGATCTCACTCCTGTTCCATCCCAACGCGTTTTAGAACCTGCATATGATACTATTCCAGGTAGACCTATGTCCGCGGGCTCTGGTATTGAAAGCTTTGATTTAAGGCCTCTTCTATTACTCGCAGGCTATTCATATGGATCTCTAATTACAATAAATCTCGAACCGAGTCATCTCAGCATGCTCAATCCTTTTCAGCAACCTGTTTCTGGTAGTCCATACGCGGATATAAGATCTCGAGCACGATTCCTAGCCACTCAACAGAACGAAGTGATTGAAACTGCATTTTCATTGCTTCGAGTAGGAAATCATCGACGAGGTCGGAGTCTTCAATTCGGAGAACGAATAATAAATCATAAAACTCGACTTTCTAGCTCCGGGATTAGAATGGGTTGGTGATGAAGATATTAGAAGGGCCAGCCATGATATGCATGGCTCCGGGGTAAAACGATCATTTTCGGTCGAAGCACCCCTGAAAATCAGGAGAAGTTTAGACAAGGTCAAGTTTGTTGTTCACAACGGATCACCAAGGAGAGTACAAAGTTATCATTTGACAGCAACTCAAGATCAAGACGGTGATTCCAATTTGAAAAATGTAGAGAAATATTCTCAAGAAAGCCAAGACAACACTTCGGACATTCTTGGTCATGATCTTAAGGTCGCCTACCTCCTCGTTTCTCCTTTACCTCCTGATGGCATGGTCAATATTCTCGCCAGCATTGGAAGTTTGAGACCAACCTTCCTCTTCGGAAAGCAAAGACACAAAACTGAAAATGACATCAAGTTCACAATCGATCCCACATTAGTCATATATGGAACCGGCGATCTTTTCGTCCATGCCAAAAACCTTTGAACGTAAGTGCAAGATTACTCTCTCATACAAAACAGATACTAAAAATCACCCCACAGGCTGGACTGAAAAACTATCGAATATATGCAGAAGTCGAGATTCGGAATACGGAGTCACGTTTAGATATGAAGAGATCGCTGACGCGGAACATTTTTGGAGGAGTCCTCAGGCGGCTGGGGAGTTGAGGGGGAGGATTAGAGGGTTTTTTGTTGGAGATTTTGGGGTGATGGGAGGGTAGAGTGAATGTGTGAAGAGGTGAAGGGCATATAGATTCATGTGCAGTTTAAACCAACGGTCAACAGTAACGGTAATGATAATAATTGATGAAGAATGGGTTTCAAAATGATTTGTTAAAATCCCCTGCGATCCTCTCTTTCACTGCTTACTGCTTACTGCTTACTGCATGCATGTATGTCTTGTTTTGATGTGCGGTGTGAACTCTGGCTTTGTGTTTGTGTTTGTGTTTCCGTTTATACTATATGCCCCTCCTATACCTTCCCTATTTATCATACGACTTTCCTCTCCTACTTTTCCATCGGTGGGTAGATGGCTAGGTAGGCACCTATAGCTACCCACTCGATAAAACACTTGCATGGCTAGTTCTATCGCTAGTTAGCTGGCTATTATAGGACAATGGACTGGGGTGGGTTGAGATTTGAGGGTGGGTGTTGTTTGTTTGTTTGTTTGTTTGGGGATGGGATGGGGATGGGGATGAGCATGAGCATGAGGGCTGGGGATGGGATGGGGTTTGGGATGAGGGTTAGGGTTAGAGTAAGAGTATGTAAGGAAGGTTATTGTATGAAGTAAGTGTAAAATATTATTTCTTTGTGTTGGAGTTGGTATTGCTGTTTATCGTTTTGGGGGGTGGGGATTGGGGGTTTGTATGGTGGTGGTGTAGGTATGTTGGGGGTTGTGAGTGAGTGAGTAAATAAGTGAATTCGAAACGGATAGATAAACAGATACACCATCTCTATGATTCTGCGGAGGTTGGGATGTTGGGAGGTTAGGGTATCATGTATCGCATCGGTGATGTCGGGCTTTGTTACGTGTATGGTTGGATGTTTGTATAAGGGTATAAATCGATAAACGGATTGGGAAGCATGTTGGGTTTGGGATTTGGTTGGCTTGATGTGTATGTTCTTTCTTTGTTTGTATGGGGGATTTGTTGGGCTTATTTATGGGTGGATGGGTGGATGGATGGATTGACATTTCTTTCTTTCTTTTTTTTGTTTATTGTTCACTAATGATTTTGAATGCACGTATCGTATGGATGGTTGGTTTACTTGGTAGATACTAGGTAGGTAGTCATTCGCTTATGGGTGGATGAACCCCTATCTGTTATATTCTTCTATCTTAGGTTGTTTGCATGTGTTGTTATGTAAGATTATAAAGAGGGGGGCTTTATGGTTGTGTATTTTCTTTGATTGGGTTGGCGATGGGTTAGTGGTGTTTGTTTGAGAATGATAGGGTCGGAATCGTTTGTTGTTGATGGGTTGTTTGAGATGGGGATGCGTATGCATGGATGATGTGTAGTGGGTATGGTTGGTGTATTTTGTGGAGAGTAGGAGAGGATTCGTCTTGGGCTCGGGAGAGTTTAGGATGTTAGGGTTTGGGGGGAGGTATTATCATACTTGAGGGGCTGGGTTATATGTTTTGGGTGAGTATGGGAATGAGGGGTGAGATAGGGCGAAGTGAAACAGGCAGGATCTCTCAAATGAATCATAGTTGCCGGATAGATTTCATCTTGAAGATTAGTTCATCGTTAAGAGATTCTAAACAAGTGTTCGTTGAAAGTTATCCGAGGACATAGTACAAGTACACTGCTTGCCATGCTTCTTAAGTTGCCCCTTGCGATATCGAATACAAAAATTTCTCATCATCGATTCACGGCATTCCTAATATAAGAGCACGTAGTTCAATAGCTATGTAACTGAAAGAGATGAATGCTAATCGAAAAAGATTTTGCATGATATTGGTTGCGGGAAACAGGCTGAATGTTATAGTCAGAAAAGTACATGAGGTCTTTACTTGATACGATAGTCTGGATGGATACGAATAGTCACACAACTTACATGGCTTGCGTGGGGGGTAGTGATTAAAATTTTAAAGGAGCTTTGTAGTTGCATGAATAACTTCATTTGCATAATTTCGTGGAAATGATAACCTGATATATGCAAATGATTTCTTAAAACCAGGTCAAAAGATATGAAACAGCATAAAATCCAATAACCACAAAGGAAAAATCATTTCTCTCAGTGACCATACTCGGGCCATGGATTGGCAAAATACCACCAGTAAGCTCCAAGCAATTTGCTGCCTTTAACATAGTTGTCCTTGTTAATCTTCTCATTAGGGCCATGTGCCCCATCATCTGACATCCCTACTGGCAATAACATGATACTTTTATCCCCCAATGCATTTTGTAAATCAAGTGTGACTCCATGCTATAAGTTTGTTAAATAGTCAGTCCACCTCAGTGATTACATGGTAGTAAAATGTCAAGAAGAAGAAAAGGACTTGGACTGACCTTCCACCTTCACGCGTCAAATCGGGTTCTGTGTTGTTAAACTTTCTGCGTGGCGGCTTACCGGCTGTGAAATTATCATCTTCCTTCTTTCCAAGCCAATACGGGGCTGATTCCCCAAACAATTCTACATGACACGTATTCTTACTATGGAGCTTTCGGAATTCTTGCTCGATGTAGTGAATGGTGAGATTGGTTACAGCATCACCCTGCATATCCGGCACGGTTCGAATGGAAAACTTAGCGGTGACTTTAGGATAGATTGCCGTTGTCTGGTCTGGACTTGGATCGGCACCAGTGATTCCGTGAATGGTCAGAGATGGATATCGGAAGCGATGCATGAGAGTATCCTTGGGATCATCGTAAATATTTGCCTCGCTGCCGATTGTGTTTGGAAATCTTGCGTGGTGAAACTCTATGGTGGCGTATTCCTTTTATCTCTGCCTCGGTAACATCCTCCACGAGTTCCATTGATCCCGGGAATCAAAATGTTGCCTTGGGAGTCAAACCAGCTTCGAGAGTAGGATCACGAGATCGGTCATGGGCTCATATACGCAACCTCCAAACATTCCACTGTGGAGCTGGACGCACTGGATCTCGGACAGTGACCTTGAAATATTGATACCTCGGAGACCAATAGGTTAGACAAGGCTTTCGGGTTGTGAGCCAGTAGTTATCTGATATGCAGGCAGCATCTACGTGTTGGAAGAGAGCCTGGTTATCTTTCGCAAAAGCTGCGAATCCGATGGAGCCAGACTCTTCCATTCCTTCGAAACAGAAGATGAGATTCACGGGAACATCAACCTTCGCCTCCTGATAAGCTTGGAGTGCATTAAGCCATGCGAGAACGGGACCTTATCATCGGTAGAGCCACGTCCGTATAGCTTTCCATCCTTTTCTTGAAGAAGTCCAAGGATCAGTTGCCCAGCCATCTCCAGGGGTTTGAACATCATAATGGCCGTAGATTAGAATGGTTTTCTTTCTCCTTGTCGTATGTCTCTGGATAATTGGCAATGATGACGTCGGGAGAAGAATGTCCGTGTCTGGTTGTTTTCCCAAGTTTATATCGACTCACAGATGCATTTAATCCCTTTGAGTTGAGTCTCAAGGAAATCGGTCATCTAAATAGTGTCAGAACACAAGCTGGCGTGACTATCAGAAGGTATGAGGAACGTCTTTTAACATACAGCGTAAAACATGTTGCGCCCTTCATCGGTATTATCAGAAGAGATTGATGTAATCTTTATTGCTGGCGCGAGTCCTGATCTCTTGTTAGAGCTTCAAGTATTTTATCATATGAAGACATATAACTTACTGTCATTGATGATGTTGAAATCGGGAGCAACGGCGTTAGCAAGTTCATCGATCCTATATTGAAAAACAGTCAGCGATTAAGAGAAGCTCAAAAGTTTGCTCATTCATATGACCCGAAGACTCACTTAGTGAATACGAGTTCCAGATCTTCGGCCATGACTGATCACAGACTTCAATGTGCTTTCTTTCAAAGTGGAAGGGTGGTAAGTTTAAGCTAGAAACTAGTTTGTATCAAAGCTATAGCTTAAGAAAAGGGTTTACAATAAGAACTTTTGAAACCGCAAAATAATTTGGGTTAGATCTCATAATGGAATATATTAGATCCACAGCGCTCTATTTTTGTTCCACAATCAACCCTACCAAGATGGCCAGACTCACCTGTTTGCCCCATCTTCATGACGATATCAGCGAACGCGCTTTCTCATCCTTTGCAACAAGATGGCTTTCAGCTAGTACAGAAAGCCCCCACCCCTCATCATACCGCATCAGCATAACCCCAACTAATAATGCATGTACTCGATAAAGCTGCAGGGAACTCCTCGGAAAGTATCGATCTGCATATTTTCCAGAATGCGGGTGCAGATGTGCTCCGATTATTTAGTAGCATTGGCACCAATTATGTTCAGTGAGCATGTCGTGGTTAATTAGTTGATCCGTGCTATTGGTTCAGGTTGCGGAGTGATGTTATAACGAAGTTGAAGGTTAGATACGGTTGGAATGAATCATCGATGTTGCTCAACGTGATACATGCACAGTTGTACCTATATATTGATATTTGAGATGTGGCGCTCAACTGAAAGCTCATCTCTGGACAGTTGGACAACCACGTATACACGGCCTGGGCAATGATGCCGGTACTGTGATGGAAGATTGACCTGAGTGTAAACTGTGGAAGTGGTGTGGCCTTACACAAATTGACATGTACTCTTGCATATTCGTAACTACCGGAAAAAAATATGAAAAGAAATCAATGTTCCACTACAAAAGGGCGTATACTAATGAAGATCTGTGGCTATGTAACAGTGTGTAGTCTTTAAGGAAATTCAAGATCCTACGCTATTTCAAGGCAAAATACGTTTCTTAGACAGACAGAAAAAGATTAGGCGGAGTTTTTAATTCATGCAGATATAGTTAAAGAACAGAGAAAAATTCCATTAGGCTAACTGACTGAAACCGAGATTTCCAAATGAACTAGGCATGTAATCTAATCCAAGTAGCTGTACTAGATGGATGCACAAGGAATCAAACGAGCCCCCTGACTCAATGTCGGGGGTAATCCCAAGGATATTCGACGCTTGCTGCCTGCTTCGCAAAGCTTCATTTCTCGCGTTCTCAGACTCAATGAAATCCGTTAATATATTTAGGAGGAACCCTTTGTTTCCCTTCGGGCAAGTTGTTCTTCCCAGAGATTGGTTGACCGAGCTTTTCCCAAACTGGAATCGCACCCTCCCAGTACTTCTTACAGAGCTCCTTATCTTCGACGTCGTTTTGTACCTCAAGTCGAGAACCTTGAGCGTTGAATGGGTGTGGGACTTTTGGACATTCGGGGTGATTTTGATTCAGTGTGACATAGTCGACGTCTGTTCCAATGGGACGAAGGTGATTCCAACGATCCTTTACCTGCGAATTCACAAATTCCTGCTCACCATATTCTCTCATCATGGGTCTCCTTAGAAACTTCCGATCAAACTAGCAGTTCCATTGATGACAGTATCTGCAAATGCAAAGCCAGTGGCAAACCCAGAGAACCCAAGATAGTGACTATGAATCATGCTAGCCGCAATGCTGACGCAGAGGTCGGATTCTCCATTTTCCAACCCTTTGAGACGACTAGAACAGGCTCTTGGACATGGCCGTGCACGTACAAGACTTCCGGATTGCTCTTGTACTTGAGAATCTTGCCAGAGAGATAACAAACAGTTGGGTACTCGGAGTCCTTTGTGAGGAAGGATACGTGTAAAAATGTGCTGGCCGTTGATGATATCCTTGGTCAGAGCGGGCATATAGTCATCTAATACAGAATCTGATTAGCATGATGAGAAAAAGCAAGTCAGGAAGAGAACTTACTGGTCCATGCAGGTGCTGGGTTGGGTGCTGATTTTACCATCTTTTATAAATCTTTGACTAAAACAATAATGAAAAGATGGGTTTGCAGATATAGGATGAACAGAAACTACCAGATACAATTTGGACTGGAGAAAGTGGATGAGTTGTAGATCTTGGATTAGGGGGATTCAAGCTACTTGGTACTATATAATAATTTATAAGTTCAGGTGTTTGCCTTCCGACACGAGAATTGGAAGTGAAGAAGAGAAGTTGGGTATGGAATCTTAGATTGCATATTTTACACACTTGTGAAATGTGATGTACTGTCGTACTTGATCTACAGGTACTTCCCGTTGCGAGACGGTGAACTCTCGTATCTCTTTCTACCCTAGTTACCTGTTAGTTTCAAAACCGCCTTCAAATCTAGATATATGTCGAGTTCTTCCGTCGTACATACCAATTACACACAAGATTGACACCAATAAGTGTTCGTTTCAATAGCCAGCCAGCAGTGCAATGCAGGATAGAAAGGCACATGTAGCCTAAGAATCACGAGTTTGATACCCAATCATCCCTCTGAGCTTCAGCTATCAAAAACCTAGTCTCTCTGAGGATTTCGATATAGCTTCATTTTCAATGAAACATACAACTCTTTTACGATAGGTGGGTGCGGACTATTTCGATCTGCACATACCATTGTTGTCGGCGCTTGCTAACCCTAGGGTACCAGAAATATGGCAGTATGCTATATTATTGTAGAATCCCGATAAATTATATTTTAGTACGTTTTTTATGCATATAACAGTAGGAGCTTTTACTCTTGTTTTCATATTATAAATCATTTCTGTTTAATCATCCATTTTAATTGGTTAATCATTTCCTTCAAATGGTTACCTCATATTATTAATCTAAATCCATTATTAAGTATAACAATAATTCTTATATTCCCGATATATTCTCATTACATCAATTTTTACTTATTTAACATTTATAGATTTGATTATATAATTAATATTTATCAATTGATAGCATTAATACATATATATTTATTTTAAAAAGACTATCTATATAAACTCTTTCTAATTTTGTTTATTATTTAATATTTCTTCTTTATTTATCTATATTTAATATTAAATATATTCCTTTAAAATCTTATAGTAAAAACTTCGAAATTATTCTTTTTCGTTTCATTTTCCTATTCATAAAAAACCAGTATACTATATTTATATTTATTTTAACGTTCTATTTATTATTAATATAAATGCTAATGGATATTTAGCTTAAAATCGATTAAAACAAACCATATAATTATAAGATATAGAATATATTATTAGAAATAGAATGAAGCTAAAATTTGAAGATAGCAATATAACGTGACTTGACTGAAAGTGGGTCATGTCATGATATGGGTCAAAATCACCCCTTTATTTCTTTATTTTACGCGTTTATTCAACACACAATGGATCAAAAGTCATCAATCATAATGAATCGGAAGATAATATTCAAAGGCTATAGAAAGTCTAAAAAATAAACGGTTTACTCAATTCGAAGTGCTGCTATTCATTTTAAGATTCCAAAATCAACCCTAACAAATCGAATGGCTGGACGACAAATCACGCTCTCAATCTCACGAATCCTTTCAAAAACTTTCCAACGCGGAAGAGAAGACTCTAGTACGATGGATCTCACGATTGACAGCTACTGGATACCCTGCAACTCCTGGGTTGTTGAAAGAAATGGCTCAAGAAATTCTGAATCAACGCGTCATTTTCGCGTCATCATCTACCCCTCCATCCTTTCAATCAAATCATATAGGTCAACGATGGATCTATAGATTCTTAGATCGATATCCTAAACTTAAGGGAACCTATTCTCGTAAATTGGAATCTGCAAGGCTAAAGAAAGCTACATTTGAAACAATTTCAGCGTGGGTATTCAACGTTTCAAGCACGAATCGAAGAACGGCATTATGAACTCAAGAATATATATAATATGGATGAGATAGGATATGCAGTTGGAGAAACGGAATCAACACGTATAATCGTGGATTCTACTCTCTCAAATCGAATTGGAAGGTTACAGCAGGAAAGCAAGAGTGGATAACTGTATTGGAATGTGTTAATGCGGATGGAGGCTCTTTGCCCCCTATGATCATTTTTCAAGGCTCAGAATACCAACACTGCATGGATTCCAACTAATACTCCTCCAAATTGGTATTTCTCAACAAGCAATAGTGGGTGGACTTCTAATAGTCATGGCTTTGAATGGATATGTAAGGTTTTTGAGCCAGAATCTCGAAAAATATCAGGAGATCAGCCTCGATTATTGATTATGGATGGTCATTCTAGTCATATTACAGGAAGTTTGATTGCTTTCTGCATTGAAAAGGAGATTTGATCTTCTGATTCTACCACCTCATTGCTCGCATCTACTTCAGCCATTGGATGTTGGAGTGTATGGACCAATGAAGCGATATCATGCCCAAGAGGTTGATCGATACTCTCGAGCGGGAATACAACGAATACAACGATCTGATTGGGTACAGCTTTTTCAAAAATAAGAGGAAAAGGTCTTACTTGTCAAAATATCAAAAGCGGATGGAAAGGAGCAGGTTTGAATCCATTTAGTCCTCGTCAAGTTCTAAATAATCTTCCAACCCCGCTTTTACCACCACCTTCCACTCCAAATACACCAGCAAATCCAGAAGATCTAGATCTTTCTTTGCTTAATAGCTCTCCCCCGAATGATATTGAGCTGCGACAAGCAAATAAGGTATTCAATTCAGCTTTATCCGCTAATAATCTGCCTACTTCTCCAGTACAGAGATATGCAAAGCGAATTACCCATCAGATTGAAAGCTTAAATGCCGAAAATGCTATTCTTCGAAAGGAACTTCAAGAATATAAAGAGTTACTTGAGACACGAAAGAAACGAAAAAATGGAAAGAGAATAAAATTAAAAGGTGAATTTGTATTTAGTACTGAAGAAGTATTGAAAAATCATCGAGGAGGCTGAACAGACACCCTTGCCTAAACGACGACGTGGTAGACCATCTAAGCGTCAAAATTGATCAAGTAGAAGAAGAGATGGAAGAAGAAGAGGATAGTGATAGTTCAGTTGATCAGTGATAGTTGTAGATCACCCTGTAGCATGTAGGACAAGGTCAAATAAAAAAATATATGATTTTTGTGACCCATATCATGACATGACCCACTTCTAGTCAAGTCACGTTAATCTAATTCTGTAGTGGTTATAAGATACAAGATATAGCAAAATAAACGATAACTCCCTACCAATGCGATTGCCATACAGCCCGACATTCACTCTTTTTAGATATAACAAGCAAAGGCTAATCCCTTCAATGCAGGACGCTCCCTCAAACGGCGGAAGGAGGCTGCCCAACAGAGCTAGAGTTGTGAGAGACCGCCGGGAGGAGGCGGCCCTCAGTGCTTCAACCTAGCGACGTCGTACGACACGTACCTAGGTGGTGAGCTCTTGGGTCTTCGACCCACTAGTGTATCACCCGTCTCTAGTACCCCTCGGGAGGTCAAGAGCCTAGCTAGCTCATATAGACGTTAAACATAAATAAATAAATAATAAAATAAACGATGACGAAATGGGCGATGGCAAAATAAGCGATGGCAAGGTGGACAATAGCGAAATGGACAATAGCAAAATAAGCAATAGCGAGGGTTATAAAATTTATACTTTATATAAAAAGTAGATGTAAACGGTTATAACAGATTAAATAGCAGAGTAGATATACGCTATATTAGTTTATACATTATATGAATACCCTTAATGCTATTTCATATTTGTATAAAACGCTGCGCTATATTTACAAAAAATGATAAGCCGCTATATTTTTTTATAGCAATATGCTATATTATTTATGGCAATATGCCATATTTGCCGTATAGTATATTGCCATATTTCTGGTACCCTAGGGTAACACAACATGAAGAGGCAACTATCGACTCGCTGAACAATAACTATAGAGACTGATTGGGTTATATGCATATAGATGAACCGCGACAACCCCAAGAAACTGGCAGAAGCAACATGACATGCCATTCTCATTAGATTCGCGGAGGAGATAATACATTAACCTGACCCCTCACGTTCGCCCTTTGTTGGTTGTTCAAAAAAAGAAAAAAAGATATCTATTTGAATGGCTGGCGAGGTCTAAATTGATGTTCGTGGATATTGGTGTGGTATGATGAACATAGTAGTAGAACATAGTACTAGTGCTATTAAGGCGAGCAGCTCGATTTGGAAGAGTAAGGCTAAAGAAGTGTTTGTTTCCCGCCAAGCCACATTCCTCCCTCTACCCCTCTTCGTACACGTGTAACAGCAATGCTGCATATCTGATTGGCTGATGACACCAGCTTGCAAAGCAGAAGAGTTCCACAGCAGTTTAATGTTCACGGGTACTACCGCATTTAGTACGATTAATTCATGTTCTGACTGCTGATCAGTAGTATACATGAAGATGAGAACCTCAGCTAGCCACTATTCATGCTACTGTATGTGTTCTGCAATGATATGATTAGAAAGACGTTTAGTTGCCCAGATCGAGTAAAGGGTCCAGCTACCCATTTGTTAGCAATGGCAATGAAATGATGTTTTCTTGTTCGATCGTCTAAAGCAAAGTTGCACGACCTTCCGAGCATCCATGGTTCCGTTTCTCAAATTGATATCCAGAGCATAGATTCGTTGATATCTTGGCTCAGCCTATAATTCCTTTTTTGATACACACGTCAACACAGTTGTTGCGCATATTTTGTGGTTGTGTACAACAAGAACTCAATGGCGTTTTGTTGATCGCCAAACCCCTCTTTCCGTGCAAGCACATCCTTTCATTCGCATCACCATGACGACTGAATTGATCCAAAGTTTAGAGGTGGCTGTAATCTCATGATTTGCTACTGCTAGAAAGACGGGTATATATAGAGCAACCCGGAGCCAGATAAATGCCAGAGAGCAGATCAGACACAGTCCTCAATACATATTCATCTTCTCTTTCCAATACAATTAACAGTGGAAAGATTCACTAATTGTCTATTTCAAAGTCTACTATACTTGAAAACTCAGCATGCCTGCTTATCATCCAATCGTTACTGAGCTTCGCGATGAGCTCCTCAGAGAAGTCGATGACCTTGATACTGCTGTCAGGAATGCCTTGAAATTTGACATTCCTGACATGGCAAAGTATGGCATCAAGTCGGGAAAGGGATTTCTCGATTTTGCAGACTGGCTAGTTCGAGGCTGGATTCCAACTGAGAGTACCAACGGCCGCGACATCTATTACATCCTTTGCATCTTCTACTTTGTTCTCGCTCAGGAGCCATTGGGAGTTCGTCAGACTGCAATTCTTCCAAAGAATATCAACAAACCTCTCACTCCTTTATCTGACTGGCTTGTACGCTACGCCAAGACTATCGGTAATTATATGGACCAGCCCGAGTCATGGAACGAAACTTCCTTGACCAGCTACAGAAACTCTCCCATGTTCCGTGTCTTCGAGGCGGAGGATCCCAGTAACTGGAAGACTTTCAATCAATTCTTTCACCGCAAGCTCAAGGAACCTCGTGAAATCGACTCACCAGACGATGATCGTATCGTGACTTTCCCCGCCGATTCAACCTTTGCCGGCGCTTTCTCGATAACTGATGATTCGGAGGTGATACTCAAGAACCTCCCCTGGAAGGTAGGGCGACTTACTCGGCAAATACGGCAAGCAAGAAGTACCAGGATCAAGCGAAAAGATCACATATGGGGAACTGTTCAAAGATGGTGTTTGGACACACTCTTTCCTTAACACCTTTGACTATCACCGTCAACACGCCGCCGTCTCGGGTAAAGTCGAGGTCATCGACGTCATCCCAGGTGCGGCTTATTTAGAGATCCTGGTCATGACAGATGAGAAAGCTGGTGGCCACAACTACCTTTCTCCTCGTCGTCGCATTTCACCAAATATTAAGAAGCAGGGAGCCTGTTGGAGTCCACACCCGTAAGTTCAATGCCTTTATCTCCGATACCCAATGCTGTTCCCTGATTACCAAATCCACTTTTTGTTTCATCCCGCATATCACTTCAGACTTTAATGCTATTCAAATTCTCTCCTCCTGCGTGATCTTATTTTGATAGACAAACACTGACAGCCTGATCTCACAGTCGACGCCCCTGACTCTCCAGGCTATCAATTCTTGCAAACCCGCGGAATCATCATCATCAACAACGAGAACTTGGGCCGAGTTGCTATCTTGCCTATTGGCATGGCTATCGTGTCATCTGTTATTGTAAATACGGAACTGCTTGGGAAGACCATCAAGAAGGGAGATGAAATTTCTCACTTTGCTTTCGGAGGGTCTGATTGTGTGATGATGTTTGAGCAAAAGGCGAGAGTTTCTAGTTTCCCGGACACGGAGGCCAACGAGCATTTCTATTATGGCGAGAAAATCTGCAAGGCTCATTACAAATAAGCTACTCCAAAAAATACCACTGGTCTCAAACAGCGAATTGCTATCAGCTAAGCAGACGGAAACTGTTTTCTCTATTAGGGTTGGAAGTAGTAGTTAAGGAATAGCCTTGTCTTATCAAGTTCCATCAATTTACTTACAGTCTCTTTATACTTAATGAATAATCTTCCACTGAGTAACTTTGAGGTTCCTCACGTGAACAGCTAAGAAGTATCAATAATCATAGACGTCTCTAATAAAATTGGTAGGTCGACCTATTTAAATATTAATAGATGATCCGAAATCCAACTATTGTGCTATTGAGTTCATGGTACATACTTCACCCTTCACCGTGATGCTAGCATATTGTTTCACCGGAAGATTACATCCGCTACGAATAATTGTCTTCTTCTGATACACGAGAAAGCTCAGTACTGCATTAAAGCCTCTACTCAAGAATATTTCTATAAAAGAGTATTGATGTATTTGTCGTGATATTACTGTTAAACCACTTATATTCTCCTGGATTCCAGACGTGGACAAGCCATCGAAGAACAGAAAACGCTTGAATCGTGGTGATTGCCTTCTTGCAACAGTCTTCCGAGCAGCGAGCCTAAGTATACGACATCAAATAGGAGTTCTCGTTTTCACGCCATCCGTCATCAGAAAAACTACCTTCTGAGATGTCTCCAATACATCCATCCACATTCCCTAGCAGTTCATCGCACCAAGTTCACTTTGTTTCTTGTTACCCATTGAGATGAGATGAAGAAGTATTCTGTTACAAATGACACCACCATCAAATCATAATCACAAATTCATGATATTACTGTAAATACCCTATGGAGCGATATTATGTATCATACTACCACCTGAAATAGGTCGTACACTGAAGAGTAGAATGTATATAAATTAGGCAGTATTCCCCTTTGCTTGATCAAAAATATCCATATAAGAATAATCTGTGAGTACAACAACTGCAGGACACAAACCAAAACAATCCATATTGAATTTTGCAACCAATTTATTTGAATCTCTAGATATTTTCTACCAGTCTCAGGAAACTCAACAACTCCCCATCACCGCCCTCATCACCATCATACCCGATCCTCTCCTTTATAGCCTCAAGTTATCATTGACGAATACTCATCGCCAGCGTCAAGCTCATTTCATCCTTGCCCTGATCCAAGCCATCGATCATCTTCCCAACAACTAAAACAATACTCCCCTCAGAGATTGAAATTGGTAACCTGCGTCGCAAATCTCAAGCCGCCTCAATCTGAGACCAGATCCGATGTTATTCTGAAGAGTGTTCACACGCCTACGATATCTGAAGACTGAGAAGTATTCCACGCCGACAGGTGTTTCAGTGCCGTTCCTTCTTCTTCAGTCCGTAAACTGATACGATCTAAAATCACGATGTCTTCAAGCAATTCCGTTTCAAGGACACCCCCAGCCAAAATGCCAGCCGTTGAGGAAAAAGTACATTGGACGAGATACTTCTTCACTCAGTGCCAGAATCTTACCAGCGAAGAAACCCCCAAATGCGTCCCTAAACAATTTATGACAAGGGATGTATTAGAACCTAAAGGTGGTCTGTGGGATCTATACCCAGAAACCAGAGGCAAAAGACTATGACGAGCTTGGTCTTTGTGCTGTATTCAATAAAGAGTTAAGGAAAGAAATGAATGCTAGAAAAGAAGCGCAAAAGCCAGTATCTGAGCGTACTCCTAGCGAAAGAATCCAGATCGAGATTCTCAGGAAACGGTTCGCCCGGAAAGGGTTGCGGCTCTCCTGACCGTCGATGACCTGGAGGATCGTAAGTGGGGAATTGTTGGTCTCATCAAGAATTGAAGACCTTTTGATAACATTATCAAGACTAAGAGGGTTTCATGGGCTGTAAGTATCTATATTAATATTTGCTTGGGAGTAAATGTGGGCGGCAGCATGGGAACGATTTAATATTAGGAGATTTATACAGAAAATGGACATTAGAGCCAATCTATCTCTTACAAACCTAAAAATACGCACACCAGCGCAAAACAGTCTCTTATGAGTTGAAAATAATTAATTTAATCAAGATTGGACGTGGTGAAGAATTTAGAGTCATTACTAAATGATTCTTACTCATGAAGTTGTCTCCAATCGTAAGATTACCTACCATAAAATACAGTCATACATGAAAGGAAAATGAAGGAACATAGCAGAAAGCCTAAGTGAATGAGATGCATGTCTGAGGTAGTTCTAGTCATACTCATGAACATATCCTAGAAACTGGGATAGCCACTTATCTCCTGCTTTTTTACCCTTGGGTCTCGCACAGTAACTTTCTCGCAAAAAACTGGTCTTTGCAGAGTTGCCTGATGCTGGCAGAGATCAAATAATCCTGGTGCTTCCCAACAGTCATCAAGATATCGCAGAATCAACGATCGCTACGGTAGTGAACTAACCAATTTCTTTTGGAAATGGTATTGAAGGCACTGTGGCAAAGCACACGAGGAATAATGACTTATTGAGAAGACCACGAGGTGGATGGTATACGGTGGTAGGAATGAGTGAATCCGGGGATATTCTCATCAAGCAAAGGCGGGAAGATCGTCAAGAGGAACTTGTTTTTGATGAGAGAGATGATAAGTCTAACAAGGGGAGCATGAAAGATACCGTGTCATAGTTAATGTGAAATTGGTAGATGATAGAAGTGGCGACCTTGCGAATAATGTTTTAACAAGATGAAGTCTCGTAGGGTGGAATATATTGACTTGCATACTTACTGTTGCTACATGGCACAAAACATGATTACGTTCACTTAAACAAAATATCCCAATAGACGATCCAAACTTTGGCTCATGAGCATATTACTTCATAATTGATGTCCGTAGAAACACATGTCATCAACACAACACTGCTCACAAGAGTACAACGGCGAAATATGATATGCCGCAGATAGACATGACAGTAAAGAGAGATGTCCAGGGTGAAACGAATCCCCGCAACCACAGATCAAAGGTTGCGACGTCAGAGAGCCCAGTCTTACTTGCTTGCGCAAGAAAGTCAATTTAGGAACGTTTGTAATGTACTAGTAGATTGAAGCTGCACAGTACATCAATTGTCATGTTTGTACGTTCCATTTGATTTTGAAAGGGGAAAGAGAATTACTTGAGAAGAGTTCAAGTGCAGTGCTCATAAGGATATTTTTTGTATGATTGTAGCACCAACTCTTGCCTAGAAGAATGAGATGTGGTTTGTATCAATTACTGGCACTTACATGAATAATATCACTTACTAGAATGAGTGCTTGTAGTCTCCAGGCCTCAAATATTTGCTACCAATATCCACAGAAAGCTTAAGACCTTGATACGATTGGCTGTAATATCGATAGTGAAAGTTGAGGGGCCGACAAGAATAAAGAAACAAGAAAGATGTAACAGTGAGAAGCTACCCTGAGTTTGTCGAAATTTGAATTCTTGAGTCTATAAAACACCTACCAAATATCAAGATTTCGCTAACCTCGCTGCCTTAAACCTACTAACTTTCTTTGGGCCACCTTCTTCCTCTGTAAGAGGCAGAATCTCACTTTCTTCCTCCTTCAAAAAACCACCCTGCTTACCGATCATCTTGTTTCTCATTCGATGATATTCAGTCGCCACTTCCTGATGCAATAGTTGTGGATCAAATTCATCAGGTGCGGCCGCATTGGTATTGGGTGCTACATCTCGTTCGATGATGTTGGGTGCGAGAGTGCGGTTTGCAGGTCCTGTGGGAACTGGACGAGGATTTTCAATCGCTGGTGCGAAAGCGATTGGTTGAGAGAAGGGCTTAGGAGTAGCCGGAGTGGCAGGGAAAAATTTCAAAGAGGAATGATTGGTAGTAACCGGTGTGCCAGTCGAAACACTATTGATACTGTTACTTATCGGAGCTCGTGACGTTTTGAAACGAGAAGCTTTCTTTTGTACTGGAGGAGCGGGAGATGATTGCGACGGGGCTTTTCTCTCCACGATATCTCCAACTGGAGCAGTTTTCGTCTCCATCTTTGAGGAAGAAGCAATAGGGTTCTCAGGAGCTGGCGAGATATCTAGTTCCTCTGCAAATCTGACACTTTTCTTCGAAGAGTCGTCGGAGGTAGAGGATTTGACAGGTTCTGAGTGCTTCAATTTTCCTTTAACAGATGTTGTAAGGATCCCCTTGCCGACATCTTTTGTATCTTCACCATTTAATAGATATGCGTCCAATCCCTTCTTGGACCATACCATAATCATCTGCATTCTTTCCAACATTCTCCATCATCCTGAGACCAAGTTTTTCCTCAAGTTCAATCATACGTTGATGAAGCTCTTCATCCATGACTGGACGAGTTGATTTGCCAAACTGATCCTCATCATCGTCGCTATCAGAATCGTCTGCGTAATCTTCAGATTCCCAGTCACTCCCATCTTCTAGATTTATCTCTGCCACCACAGATCCAACTTCCGACATTCCATACTGCAACATATCTCGTCGTAAGGCAGCATCTTCCGGGGACTCGTCGGTAGGTATGATGGCAGGTTCAGATGATAATTTCTCTGATTCTTTGGCAGATTGCATAACTTCTTCGAGCCGTTTCGCAGCTGGGGAAATTATTGGGTTTGACTCGGCAGACTCCGTTTTTGAATCGTCTGTAAACTTCACACTTTTCTGAGTGGGCTTTTGAGATGTGGCGGATGAACTGGGGTTTGTATCGAGGGTCTTTGTTTCGGTGGGAAGAGGGAGAGTTTCGACTTGTGTTGAAGCTTCGCTGAGTAGCACATCATCTTTCACCTCCTCTGCAATATCTGATTCATCCTTCGACGCTGGTTCTATTATTCCAGCTTTGTGTAAGACCTCTAATAATTGGGGTTTTACACTTCCAGGCGTTGATAATGTAGAAGAAATGACATTCCCCTCATCATCCAACTCTTCAATGATTTCCGTAACAGGAAGTCCCTCCTCATTCCTTAAATCAGGAGTACTAATAATGGTCGCTTTGGCAAATTTCTCCTCTGCTGTTTCAATTTGCTTCTCAATTGCTTTGATATTTTGCTGGACATAATCTAAGCGTCGATCCAACAAATTTACAACTTGTTCCGCGGTTCTTTGAGCACCGGTCCCAAGTATTTCTTGGATTTCTTTTTCTTTGACCAAGTCGGCTTCGTAGTTTCGTGCGATCGATATGAGTTCATCGCGATTTGGGGTAGGATTCGCCGAGAGAATTTCTTCTTTTAAGCCATCATATTCAGCATCCCAAGTCTGCCAGTGCTGCAAAGATTTTCTTAATTTTGCGATATTATCCTCAAGTTGTTGACGAAACTTCTCTAAATCGAGAAAACTATCCTTTGTTTTTTGTGCCATATCTGTGTAAATTTCTTTGGGATAATTAGAGTACAAGACGAGGCTGTAAAAAACAAATGGACCTGTCCTATGATTGTTATCCAGCGCTTTTTAAACTTGTCGCTTACTCATAGTTCCAAGATTTTTTTCAAATGGTCACGGCAATGGTTGTTCCTGGGATTCTAATTGGTCAAATAAATCTCAGTTAACTACGACATCTGTAGATCAATTACATGTTTGTACCTGCATGGATTAAAGGCCAAAAACATAATGATGCGAAGCTCTATGAGTTAAGTTTTGGTTTGATGATTCGCAAAATAAGACTTCAAAGGGTTTGAATTTTTAGATTCGCGGTTTGATTGCACCATAGATTGTTCTACCTATGGAAACATACCTAGTGGGTTCACCAGTTTTTACTTATTCATGGCCGATCATGATATTTTGCCATAAGATGTTGTCTGCGAGTTATAGGATTGACTATATACTAATTTCTTCTCTGCTATCAAATTACTAAGTGGGAAGGTGTTCCGGTAAGGAATAATATCCTCCTCTACTTGAATCACCGTGAAGCTCGCATATCGATAGACCATCCCAGCGAAGCCGGGAATTCTGACTATATACAGGGGCGGTCGTGGTCCAGTAGCACAAACGAGCCATCACATTTATATGGCAGACTCAAACCGATTTATAACTGCGTAATTATGAGATTGCGGTTGGGGTGTTCAAGAGTCACAATGAATGAACATAGCGGGTGATGAAAGTAACTTATTCTGTTCAGTATCTTGCACTTGTATCATATACTATTTTGATTCTCAATGCATTTATTTCGTTCCACTGCGAGAAACTGTGAGCAAGCTCATATCTTCTAAAGCTAAACAGCATGAATCATAATACAGGCTACTAGCAGGATAGCTAGAACTAAGAAATGACCGATTAACCAAAATCACCTGAACTTGAACCACTTGGGTGCTTCTGCCTCGGGGTTACAAGACGAAGTATAAACATTTGCAATTATGAGCGACGAGTGGTAATCTTTCTTGCTATCCAGTAAGATGTTCTCCCCTCCAAGCTCCAGAGAGCGGATTTCAATCAAGTAACCACCATTAAGAGATGAGGAGGTAGATTTCCCTGTGGGTGGTGAGTTCCTTTCTATATAAACTTCAGATGGCTGATATCAAATAAACATCGATCACTTGTTCATTCTTTCCAACCAATGGGTAGGAAAATATGTTGTGTATTTGATTCATCACGTACACCGTGTGTAGCTATGCTGCTTTTGAATACCGCGGCCGATAATTATAATCAATTCATATCATTCATACCTAGTAGATATATATCTCTCTGCGTGAAGGATAAGATGTATTAACAATCAAGCATTCAACTACGCAGACTATACTCTGATCATTCAATACTCATTACTAATAGGTAGGTAGTAGCTATAGGTAGGTATTCAGAATCATTAGAAGTAGAATTATTATGTCCAATTCATTTGTCACCAACAGCAACGCACCTTCCTGTTTAGTAAGCATTTAGTAAGCATTGGCATTGAGGCTCAACGTCGCTTCCAAATCTGGCTTGGCTAATCTCTAACCGGTTAGCGGGAACCTCGGTAGTCCACTAGCCGTTTCTACAGAATCTCATCTCATGGATTTCTTGGTCTCTCTTATCTCTCATCGCGTCCACAGCTTCTTTTGTTTACAATTTTTCGTACCAGTACAACGACAACAACAATAACAATTTTTCAATTCACTCAATCGTACTGTCTCAAAAATTGATTACTTTCAACCCATTGTACTTTCTTCACTTACTTGGTAACTAAATTCTTAATATACCTCCCTTGTTATCTTGCAAGCCCTTCAAAATGGCTCGCAACGAATTTGAAGATACATTGTCTTCCATCTCCAGTTCTCAGAACCTTCCTCAACGTCCAAAGAGTCGTTTTCAATTCAACAACTCTATCACTTCCTCTCATGGATTTGATCCAAACTCAACCAACACTCAACACCATACCGTCAGCACTGATTCACTGAACTCTTTTAATTACTTTGATCCTGACAATTCTGCCGAACAATGTTTCATGTCCACCGACTTGGATATTGAGAGGCGCAAACGCAAGCAAGCAAGACGCGCAGATATTGAAATCCGCGATACTGCCAAAAAATATAATCGATGGAGCCCAAGAAAAGAAGCCGACGTTTCAGTCAACATGAATGACGTCGATCACTTTTTTGAAGACTTCACCGGGGGATCTTCTCAACTCAATGGATCCAATAATAGTTCCAAATTAATCTCCAAACTAGCAAAATTAGATCAAGATACTACACCATGCCGATTTCCAAAATCAAAGTTGTCGGAACGATTGACTTCCGCCTCCAAGAAGAATTCCAGATCCAACACTACACAAGCAACTCAAAATAACCCTTCTGCAAATACACCAAGACGAGTCGTCAAAGATATACTTGACGACCACGAATTCTCTTTGGACCTAACACATTCAGTCCATAACAAGGAGAACATTCTACCTAGACAACGATCCTCCCATATTCCAGTCATGTCGAAGCATGAGAGGATGGCTCAAACTGAGTACAATGAAAGACAAGTACTTGCGGAGCTTGAGACTCTCATTAAGGAGCATCCAGCCAACTCATCAATCCGCTCCGGAAAAGTTGCTAAAGCGGCAAGCCCAACCTTCACAATGTCCACAACTGTTAATGGATCATTCTCACTTCCAGAAGTCCAAAACATCACTAAGTTGGTCGACAACACATCTGTGTTGATGCCCAAGAAGGTTGAGATTCTTGAGCAACCCGCACAACCTATGGGGAAAGAAAGAGGTTGACATTTATCGATCCATCGATGAACTTCAACAGCAAGTAGCTATGTTGTTGAATGAACGAAAGGAGCAAGATTCCGTTATCACCTCTCTTCGATCCAAATTGAATGAGCGCGATGAACAGGCGATAGTTGTTTCTACTCTCAGACACGAACGCAAGGAGCAAGATGCTATTATCTCTTCTCTCAAACATGAACGTGATGAGAAGGATAAAGTCATCACCACCCTACACGACCAGAACAATCACATGGTTAAAGAGATACAACGCCTCGAGGCTGATCTCAGAACAAAACAAAATGAGACCGAGAAGATGGCATCCGCAATCTCCGGCTCAGATGCTGCGGCCAAATTATCCCAATCTCAAAATGCAGAGATTGAAAAAGCCATGGCTGAAATGAAATCGAAGAATGAAGACCTCCGAGCCGATGTTGAAAACATGGCAAAACAACGGGATATGGTTCTTGATCGTTACAAGAACCTCGTCGAGCGATTCGACGCTTTGCAGCGCTCAACAGATGCTGAGAAATCGCAACCGAAAGAGGATCAAACCACTGAGCCAACACCAAATCAAGCACCAGATCAAGGTCAGAAGAGCAATGAGACATTGCATGGCCCGGAAAACGAATTTCAAGATGAGGATGACATTGATGATACCGCCGATATCACTATGAGGCCAACAATGGAGCCCCAACTTGCTTTGAAGCAAATCATGTCAAACGTTCATAATCAAATTGAACAATTGACTGCTCAACATTCGGCCAAATCGGCTGAATTACGTGCTCTGGATAAGAGCAAAAATCTTAGGTTGAGAAGATCAATCGCAGAATCTTTGAAGATGCTTGTCGACCAAATTTCTTCACACAGCGATTTTCTATATCGTTTGAAGGATGTTTCCTATGCATTTTAAGTCAGGTGAAGATGAAATGTTGGATTGTAGTTTGGATTATGAGGAGTTGGAGGCTTTCAGTGAAACTGAGTGTTGTACTTGGTCTTTCCCCTTTCGAGGCTTGATTCTATTTGATTGATGGAGTTTGAGTATATCAGATGGGCTTGAACATTGGACTTGGGTTCCAAACTTGGTTCTGGGTTTTGATTTTGAATTTTCACGGAGTTTAAGGATAACAGGTGGAAATCCCGTGTTTGATTAGTGTTTTTTGCTTTTGTAGGAGTTATTTTGGAAAATTCAGTATCGATACCACATTATCAGGGACTTTGGGTTAAAATGGGACAAAACGGGTTACAATTAGCATTGCTAGTATATGATCAATGACAGACAAACACGAAACGAAATATCTTGCCAATCTTGTGAAGATGCATGGTGACTTGACAGCTGAATGCTTTCTACATCGTCCCACAGTGATGCAATTCGAACCGAATTCCCATTCAAATTCCTAGTTATCACCACTTGCTATGCTTTGCCGACAGATACTGTATATCTATTATCATGTGATTCAACACAAGAGATGACCATAGCCTCTTTGGGGTCCATGATCTACTTTGTATTTTTCTGTTCATCTCGTCACATATTTCGTCTACTGCTTGCCTCTATTCAAGTCTGAGATACGTAGAGGGGAAATGCATTGGTAAGGTGAAGAGATATTAAGAGATACTCGATCGGTTAGATGAGATGAGATGAGAATGTATGGATGTGTAAATACATCCATGAATACTTTTGGTAGGTATCCTCGTTATCTGAAATCTAGTAGTAATCTTTAGGCGTGGTGGTTCGATCTCGGAAAAGGGGTTTTTTATATGGGGTTAATATAGATTATACATAGGGAGGTATGTAGAAGCAAGGGAATGAGAAATTTTTATTACATGCGAGCAGAGGAGGCGTTGATATTTCGATATTAGACGGCTCGGTTGCTCGTCACGTTTACATGAAATATAAGCAACGAGCAAGGAGTAAAATATGCAATTCATAGAGGGGTATCATCATATCATATCAAGATTACACATTTTTCCTTCCTTCCAACGCCAATGCAGCTCGTTCCATGAATGCATTGAATGCCTTGATCTGCTTCAGGATACCCCCATTATCACTTACACTGCTTGCTTCGGATGCAACACGTTTCAGCATAAGCTCTATGTTTGGTTTTCCGTCATCTGTATGGCTGGAAGAAGATCTTCCTCGTTCAACTGCAAGTTCGATGTCGTGTGCTGTTGTGTTTAGTACCTCTTGTTGCTATGGGGGTTGTTAGTTAAAATGAGGCAATTTAAAGGACGGAGCATTACCTCAGCTTCGTGAGAATCCTTCTCATGAGAAATTCGAACCTCATCCATCCGTAAAGCGACCTTCTCTCGTTCTGCTCTTACGCGAAGGATTTCTTCTCGTAGAGAAAGCTTCTTCCTCTGACCTTCACGTAACCGTTTCTCGAGAGAATATGAATTGTCGAGGTTAATTGTCTTTGACAAAATTAGTGGATGGCCCAGTGAACGATTTGGGCACTTACGTGTTCTAACAAGCGGACTTGTAATGCTTTACTGAAACTTTCTACAGCTCGGATTTTCGTTTTATACTCAAGTCTTTGCGCAGGATCTTGAGTTCTAATCGCGTTATCTCCAAGAGTTTCGAGGCCAGCAGTAACCAATTCTTGAAATATCTGACTAAGAACATCCACGACATTTACACCTGCTCTGGTAGCACATGGTATCTCGGAATTAAGTATATCAGCATCAGAATCGTCATCATCATATACAACACCTTTCGTTAAACGATGCACAGTGACAGGTATCGGGCTTCCTTCGCGAACCTTTGGCTTTTTACTCTTTTTATCTGGCTTCTGAGATTTGGGTTTCGGAGGTGCTGGCTGCCGCTGCTGTACAGGACTGGTGATTTGTCGAACCCGACCTCGCTTTTTCTTGGCGATAGGAGACCTGGGAGGTGCCTCATCCTCGAGGATGGATTCATCAGAAGCAAGAATATTCCTAGATACTCTTCGTCCTTGACTCTTCTTTAATGTAACTGCGGCTTCATAATCGTCAATCGCTTCAGCTTGCTCTGTGGCATCCTCAGGAGCACCTTCCTCATTTTCTTCAACCTCTACCTGCAAAGCCAATTTCCTACTGGATCGTTGTGGTTTTTTGAGTGGAACCTCTTCAAGACTATCATTGGTCGTATCTGCGAGAGAAACTTCGTTAACAGCAGATTGATCCAGCCCTGAATGATCGGAAGATGAGCTATCCCTCTTTCGTTTGCTCCTCGATGGGCGTATAAGCACTTGAGGAGAATCCGGTTTGTTAGTAACGGGAAGATCAATTTCTTCGCGTGAGGATTGATCCGCAATTTCGGTCAGTTCATCATTGTCGCTTGCTGCAATTGTTTCGTTCGAAGGATCTCTTTCAATGGACTCAATTGCTATCCCGGTAGCTGTAGGGGTAGTCGCAATAACTTTTCTCTCACTTTCATTGTCCCCCAATGATTCGACAGCCAGAGGCTGTGAGTTCTCCACCTCGATCTGCTCTTCCTCATCATCTGTCGGTATATCATATATGTCTTTCCTGGCAGAACTTCGTGAAGATCGCATACTTGTGGTGGAGGATGATGGTGGTCCATCAGTCTCTAACTTTCTCCTCTTCGCAGATGTGTTTGCATCATTTCCAGTGTTGGATTTTGAAACATTGTTTGATTGTACGCCAAGTATATTTGGAGGTCTACCACGACCCCTGGTCGCAGTTACTGGTGTTTGACTTATAGGCTGTGAGGGTAAATCAGGTTGAGGAGTTTCTGGGTTTGCGGGAGCTTCTGGGAGCGAATTTGGAACTGTTTCAGCTGCGGCTTCTACAGTTGGTATAGCAAAAGCCGGTAATATAAAACCGAAATCGACATCTTTGACTTGACGCCTACAAAGATAATTGTCAGTTCAGCAAAACGCAGAGGGCTTATGTCTTCAAACTTACTGGGCTCCCCGCAGCCGTTGTTGCATGCGCTCCTCTCTAGCTAAAAACCAATTAGTGTCAACTAATGCGAAAAACAAAACCTTAACATACTAGACTCCATTTTCACTTAATCGGGGTATGGAGATATCTCTCTCTGCTCATTGAAGTCGCGTTTGTTGTAAAGATACGCGATAACCGGACGTGTTGCGATAAAGTGAGGTTATATTACTTCATACACACCGCCTTATTTTTCTTGTTCACACCCTTCGCCTTCTGTTGCCACAGCAATTTGTTAAAAGTCCCTTGGGTATTATTATGGACACGACCATCTCGAGGTCTCATCCATGGTGATCCAATCATCCAATCTTGTGGCGCAGTAAAACACATTCCTGATTCCAATGCCGATTTCAGTGTTGTTAGATTGTTACATCTTCATGAAAACCCAAAGCTCCTCCCTCACTTTCGTTCATTTGATGGTTCCATGATGGATTATATGTCAATTCCCTCCTTCGTCGGCAAGGCTCTTCAAGGAAGAAGTCAGCCCAAGGATCGAAATATATCACAAAAGACTCCCAATCCCTTGAGCTATCCTAAAAGTTCTTTGCCTTATGATCCACAACTATTTAAGAATCCATCATCGGAGTATCGAGGATGCCCTTTCTGGGCATGGAACACAAAACTTAACAAGGACCAACTCCTTCGTCAAATTGACTATTTCGCTGAGATGGGATTGGGAGGATTTCATATGCATGTTCGTACCGGTCTTGATACAGAATATATGGGAACAGAATTCATGGATATGATTCGTGCTTGTGTTGATTATGCCGAAAGCAAAAGTATGTTAGCCTGTTTGTATGATGATGATAGGTGGCCTTCGGGAGCTGCTGGTGGAAAAGTCATTGAGAAGTACCCTGAGCATAAAGGGAAACATCTTCTCTTTACACCTCATGCTTATGGGACAGTACCGCTTGGAGGGTAAGTTATAAACCAACCACATTCCCCTCTTGTTCTGATACAATTCATCAAAATAGAGGTGCTCCTGCGTCAGCCAGAGCTTGTAGGAGTGAGAATGGACACCTAATAGCAAGGTATGCTATTGAATTGGACAATCATGGAACCCTGAAATCAAGTCGAATCTTGAAGAAAGGCGAACACGCGGAAAACGTATGGTATGCCTATGTTGAGACAAATCCTAATTCATCTTGGTTCAACGATCAAACATATATCGATACTCTCAGCGAAGATGCGATGGCTCGCTTTATTGAGATTACGCATGAAATTTATAAGGAAAAATGTGGTGACAAATTCGGAACTGTCATACCATGTATTTTCACCGATGAGCCTCAATTTGCTACCAAGATACGTCTTCCTCATCCCCGAGCTAACGAAGATATATTTCTTCCATGGACGAATGATTTGCCAGAGACCTTCAAGAACGAATACCATGCCGATATCGTGGAAACCTTACCTCAGGTTGTATGGAATCTTCCAAATGATAAACCAAGTTTAGCGAGATATCGATATCACGATCATGTTTGCGAAAGATTTGTTTCGGCTTTTATAGACCAAATTAGTCGTTGGTGCCGCAAAAATGATTTATATCTAGATGGGCATATGATGGAAGAACCAACACTTTATTCCCAAACTACAGCTCTTGGTGAGGCTATGCGTTGTTATCGAAACATGGACATGCCAGGCATAGATTTGCTTGTTGATGGAGTCGAATTCAATACCGCAAAGCAGGCTTCTAGTGTTTCTAGACAAATGGGTCGTCGAGGTACAATGTGTGAGATATATGGAGTTACTCATTGGTACTTTACATTCGAGGGTCACAAGGGCTGTGGAGATTGGCAAGCAGCTCTTGGAATTACATTTCGTGTTCACCATCTCGCCTGGTTAAGCATGGCTGGGGAAGGTAAGAGAGACTACCCAGCTTCTATCAATTATCAAAGCCCTTGGTATAAAGAATATCGTTACGTCGAAGATCATTTTGCGAGAGTCGGTGTTGCAATGACAAGAGGAAAAGCCGTTACTCGGGTTGGAGTCATTCATCCTATTGAGAGCTATTGGTTATGCTTTGGTCCTGATCAAAGTGGTGATGAAGCAGGATCTCGTGATCGTGCATTTTCTGATCTCACCAACTGGTTACTTCATGGCTTGATTGACTTTGATTTCATATCTGAAAGTTTATTGCCGACTCAGGTGGCCAAGATACAGAGGAGTAATAAGTTAAAAGTAGGATTTTGTGAATATGAAGTCATCATTGTGCCGAATCTGCGGACTATCAGGTCATCAACTCTTAAAATCTTGCAAGCATTTTCAAAAGCTGGCGGCCATGTCATTATTGCTGGGAGTTCACCCGAGTAAGTGATAACTTCTTACCTCTGATTTCAATCCAAAATCTCATCCTTGAACTGTACTCTTTGGCCGAAAAATACTAATTCTATTATTTAGATTAATCGATGCCGTGGTGCCATCACGAAAACCTGCCCTTCAACCTTGCACTCACGTTTTCTGGAGTCAGCAAAACATTTTGTGTGCACTAGATGAATACCGTGATCTCCGAATCACAGGAGAAACTGGTTCCTCTACTGAGAACCTTTTGTATCAGATGAGAGAAGATGGAGAGGAGAGATTTGTTTTCATCTGTAACACAGATCGTACTTCGCCAATTCAGACAAAGATTGAGCTGAAAGATAATTGGACTATTTCTAAATTGGACACTTTCACTGGCGAAGAAACTATGTTACCCAGCCGGCTTCAGAATGGCTGGACACAGTTTGAGTACAAATTTGAAGGGTGTGCAAGTCTTTTGATGCAACTGAGACCAAGAATAAGGCAATCTATCAAAGAGAACCTACCCTTGATCAAGTTTTCCGAGCGGAAGCCTCTACTTGAATCAAAGGTTGCTCTCGCAGGAGTAGAGCTCTCCGAGCTAAATGTTCTAATGCTTGATTACGCATCCTACAAATTGGATTCGGATGAACATTGGTCAGACTTCATCGAAGTTCTTAGAATCGATAATGTCATTCGGGATAGACTCAAATTACCTCGTAAAGGATCTGCCTTTAGACAACCTTGGTCGATCCTAGCCTCGGAAAGAGCTCCTAAGGCCAACGTTACAATGCGTTTCCTTATTAGATCCCAGTTTGATGTCGACACGTCAACAAAACTAGCTCTCGAAGACGCCGATAAAATGGAAATAAGCATAAACGGCAGCAATTTGAAGTTCAAGAAAAGTGATGGCTGGTGGGTTGATGAAGATATTAAAACTCTGAGAATTCCAGGCAATACAATCAAAGAGGGGGCCAATATAGTCACGATCTCTTTTTCATTTGGAATTCTAACCAACATTGAGCGTTTGTATTTACTGGGACAATTTTCTCTCAGCACAATACGTGAACAATATCAACTCGAGCAACCAAAGACTATATCCTGGGGAGATATTACAACGCAAGGTCTTCCATTCTATGCTGGAAACCTGACTTATATTTGTTATGTATCACTACCGCCAATGAGTTTCGATTCAACTGTTTATCTTTCGGTTCCTGAATTTTCCTCACCAATACTCACTGTAGCTTTGGCTGAGACGCGAAAAAAGCTTGGGCGTATAGCTTTTCCAACCTCGAATCTTAGATATTACATCACTTGGACCGGGAACGCATAAGATCGCAATAACAGCTTTTGGGAATAGATATAATTCATTTGGTCATATACATTTACCTAATGGACTTACCAATGGTTGTTCCCCAGATATCTGGAGAAGTAGGTCGTTTCCATTTTGCTTTCTAGCCTATGATCATATGCTAACTGAACTAGCTGGTGGAGATTGGTGGACAGATGAATATAATTTAAAACCGATTGGAGTATTGCAATGTCCGAGCCTGAAGATTGATGTCAGGTCTGTCGATGTGGTAAGTGAAGAAAATGAAGAAGAATGGGAGATAGTCGAATAAGAATGTGTTTTGCGGAGGGTATGATCATATATGTTTCAATAGCTTCTTTATCATTCTAGTCTATCTACACTGGTTCTTGATCCAGGTGTTCTGAAAACTGTCCTTGAACCTGCGGAATTCATTCTTTCAAGTTCAACATCATGTGAAATGCCTTCTTGAATCGCTACTGCGTTTTCCCCCTCTGCACTTCCAGTTGCATCTCTATTCTCTCTTTTCTTTTGCATTCTTCTTTTAATCCAAGGTAGAAGATTAAAATAGCCACCGCAAGCAAATACACCACACCAGAGGATGAATTCTGATGCGTAAATCACTATTCCGAGTATATCGAGATGCGATTGAAAGACTGTGATATTAGTGTGGTCCTGAGAGAATGTAACAGAGGAGCAATGGACTCACAAACAGAAACAAGAGAGAATACATCTCCAGCCGCATCAATGCCTACAAAGATGAATGAAATACCGCGAACAGTACGATGAACGTAAATGTCGTAATAATGCCTGAGTACGCCTGCGGCCAAGAGAACGGCGGACAATACTCCCATCATTATCGCTGGCCACTCGAGATCCCGACGTTGACCAGCCTAGTTTCCATGATCAGCTCCTACAGCCAGGTACTCGAGCCTGTTATATCTCTAACATACCTTCAACCCCTCAATCAGCGCTACCTCCACTCCTCCAAGTATCACCCCGATACCCCCCGTAACGAAAATACACTTCTTCAAACTCCATCCCTATGGTTGTATCACACAATCAGTAACCCCGACATAAATGACTCATATTGGACCCTGCCCTTCATCCTATACTCGGAAAAAGAATACACAGTGCACACACCTTACCATAGTACCAACACTGCCCCCAAGTAACCAAACTTAAAACTGTCAGTATTTGCGGCTGCACTAATAACGCAATGTTGAATCCAGATGCGATGTTATATGCACCTAGTGGGACGCCAGCACAGGCCCAGAGCATCATCATTGATTGCTGGAGTCCGATGGTGTGGTGTCGGTTGTAGTTTATTAGGATTTGGGGGATGAGCTAGGTAATGTTAGGCGATAGTTGTAGAGGGGAAGTGGGGCGGGATAAAATGGGAAGATTAGGGAGGGAAGGGAGAGAGACGGACTTGAGTGGACCAACATATCGCGCCTAGGGTTCCAAGAACATTAGCGGCGATCGGGATATCCATTGGGAATTGAGAATATGAATGTATTGCGCTATACGGAGTAGGCACTTGGACGAGAAAAAATATATGTCCTGCGAACGAGAAATTTCAGAGGAATTGAACGCTTATAATATTATTGGGAGCTTCAATTTAAAATGATTGAAATTGGCGAAATCAGACCAAGCAACCTACTAGATCCTTGGCCAGCCAAGCATGTGATTACTTGCCCTTTCACGACCTTGAAGCGTTGTTAGAAAAGAATTATGGAGAACTTGGTTTCTTGAAGTTTGTTACAAAAGCATTGAAAGCCCCAGTTTAAACCGGATTTGTCATGTGCCGACTAGGATAACCAGACCCGTAAATCCCTACCCGTCGGCTAGGGATAAGGAGTTGCCGAGCAATTCGAAACTTAATGGCGAGGATGACGATCTAGCAGTTGCTTTACATATATCATGGTTAAGATTATGGGGGGAAAGATTGGGTTGAAATGCGAAGAACGTAGATTCTCATATGTTCCTCGGCCATCTCGTGCACGCAGCTTGCCCAATGCGGCGGCCGTTAAACTCGAGGCATGCACCGCAACTGAGGTTAATCATTTTCAATACTAATGCAAAATAAATTGGATTCAATTCAGAAAGAGATACAATCAATCAATATATCTTGATCTTGACCATATATCGAGTATCGAGCTGCATAATAACTCACAGACACAATTACAGCCCACCTTTTCACGAAAGAGAGCATTGAAATCAGGGGATTTCCTTAAACGACGATTTGATGGAAATCCCTACTTAGTAGGTCAATTGTTCTGTTGTATTACAGTAATTACTGTTCCTATAAGTATGAAGGATTTACATCACCTTGTTGTGAGTGTCCTCAATACAGGCGATATTTAGGAAAAAATGGAGTAAATTGTAGTGTCAATATCATGTGTAAAAGAATTATTCAAACAAAGAGTACTATTGACTATTCACAGAATATCTTAAATACCTCATCTTTTAATAAACATATGACCATTTAGATCAATTTAAGCGTCGTCAGCTCTACATCCTCGAACCAGGGACATTGAAACATAAGCGAATCGTCATTCTCGAAAACCCCCACCCTTTTAAACACATTCTTCTCTCCTGTTTCCTCCAGCAAAAGTCCATGCCAGTGATAGTTCTTTTTGGGTGGATGACGCTCCCACCAAAAGGATGACAGTGCCCAGATATTGGCTTCCCTCCCTCTCTGGAAATCATCCCACGATTTACCTTTCTCCATCGTGGTGTAATCAAGAAACGCAGTTGCCCAATTCTCGTTGTATTCTTCATTTATCCTTTGGTCCCGATGCGTGCATATCCAATGACCATTGTGAGAAGGATTTTGAGGATTGGACCATTTATCATGAAATTTATCACTCCAGAAAAAGACTTCTTTCAATCTGCCTCTTAATTCTATTGTTCCACCTTTGATGCTACCAAACGGCTCTTTGGGTTTTCAAGGTCGCATTGAACGCTGATTATATCCATACCTGACCAATGCCATTCCAACAGTTCAATCTGGACAGGATTGGAATAACTGAGCCAACTCCACGTTGGCACTCTTAAGTTTTTCGGAGTAACTTGTTGTTTTATTGGATGCCATAGTAGGGATGAATTAAGAGATTCGACCCAATGGCCAGCGGCATAGGTATTGCCAGTGACTGTATGGAATTCATGAGCCAAGGCCGAAAGTGCTCGGAATCTATCCCTTTCGAAGGTGATGAAGCGACTGGAATATTGTTTCATGATAGTTGTCCAGAAAGAATACGTGTCCAAAACACCAGTAGTGTGGCCGTTGTCATCTTCTTTCAATGAATTCGGAAATCTGATAAGCTTTTTTTGTTGGGATTCTCCCAAGATAGGAATCGCGCACTTTATAGTGTACGTCGTAGCAGCTCCAGTATAAGTGGGGATATGAATAGACTAAGCAGCGTGGACTAAGAAACACTTTCTTGTAGGCACCAAGCACGAGTCTCCGTAGGATCAGGCTCGGCTCGCGTTTCGAAAAATTATATTCGCGTAAATGAATGGTTCCGAATTTCAAATGGTTTATATCCAATGGGACTCGAATCAATATCTCCGGGACTGGTCTCGACCCTAGGAAGCCCTCATCGGTATCTTTAGCAGAAGCTGCAATGATGGTCAATTGTGAATTCTTGTATATTTCGGTCATTTTGGCTAGCTCGATGTCTATATCCTTGGCGGAGTCTTGAATGATACAAAGTGAATCTATCCAGATATAGTTAAACCCGAGCTTTCGGGTAATGGTAATGGCATCTCGGATTGTGAGTGGAAGTTCATTTGAGTCGATGTTGTTTAATCTCGAAGAAATATTGGTTGACGAGGTGATATGAGGGCCAGCTTGACCCCAACAGTAACTGAGACAAACATAACCGCTGATTTCCTTGCAGCGAGTTTCGCATAATCTTAGACGTTCCAAATCTGAAGATGGTATTTCTAATAGGCGCGTTGGTGGAATCCCGTTGTCAATTTTAATTCTGCAGCCTTGATGAGATTCAGTGCAATCTTTCAACCATTCCTTAGCCAGGCTTAAATTGCTCGCAGAGGTCATATCAAAATCGAGTTCCCTTTGAATATTTAATCTTTTAGGTAGGATATTGTTTCCATCTTCTGCTTGAGTCAGATGAAGCAACATATCAATATATCAATATATCAAAGGAAACCTACCACTTAAAAAGTACGGATTTAAAACCGTACGATAAAAATGAAATTTTGACCTCAAACGAAATTCAAAAGTCAACTCAGATGTAAATACATTCCACTCGACTTTCACTTTAAAATTACCATCGAGAGGATTTTTTCCCCAATCTTCGTGGCGCCAATACCCGTCTACCCAACCATTGTCGCGAAGTTTGAATTTTAGCAACAAAGTAAAGAGTTCGCATCCATTACTAGAGTTAAACTCCAAGTAGGAAATAAAAGCTTTGTATCTGCATTTGCGCCTCCATACCTTCAGTTCCCCATCTTTCTTGTTGTCAGCCCTCTCCAAGTTGAGAGCTGCGATATCAAAGATTTTTGTACATATTTTACATAGAGTGGAGAATTGCTGAGTGCCTTCTGGAGAGTTGTTGGGGAGAGTCGTGCTTTTTGAAGAGTTGTTTGAGGGATGGAAAAACTTGGGGAAGCAGCCAAACATTGTTATCTTGATCTTTTGACGAGTGGTTGTAAAGAGTTGAACGCGATTTTCTTCATAAACATTCGTAGCTGGAGAGATCGACTTCCGAAGAAATCACAAGAAGAGAATTGAAACAGATGTTGTCATTGTTATTCAGGTATAGAAAAACATGGCTGTACACTCGTGCCGTGCCGCCAATGTATTCAAATCAGTACGCTAGTACGATAAAAGACCTAGTACAATAGGCCCCTGGAGACTGTGCAAAGGTTTCTATTGGAATAACTATTTCCCAAAAAGTGGAACTATCGCAAAGGAGAAAATACAATTGGCCTTTTCCCCTTCATTTTAGCTTCCTGATTCGAATACTTTCTGGCGGCATGAGTACTGTGTAGATCTGTTCGTTTAGAGATCCTCAGGAGTCATGGGAACCAGTAAGGTTAGAATTAACGTTCTTGCATGTAATCAACAATACGAGTCTACCAAGTTACAGGTCTCATGAAGATCTTGAGACATACGCAGCAAAGTAAATGCAATCAACCTAACGCCTTGGTAGCATGAGAAGGACGCCCAACTTGGCATATATTAGAGCATGTAGAGCCTTGCAAGAAATTAAACTGTGTGAATGCATTCATCATCATTGCATTTTTACTACTGAAAATATCATCGACGACAGCATCATTATGCGTCTTGTACCCTTCTGCTGAGTAGGTAGTAGCGGTAGTATCTTTATACACCACCATGATTTCATCACTTTGATGAAAGCTGCTATATAAAAAAGCTACTTATAAGTATGACTTCTCAAAAGGAGTGGGGATTCTCTAATTCCTTGATGTATAGAATACAATTCCACAAGCATTCCTGCATCTTCATTGACAACATCTCTTGCCCAATTGACTGAATTTGAAGATTGTTTTCAAGTATATTAGGACCGTTGACACATTTAGTGAGTGAGCTTTCGAGGGGAACATGAATGTTTGGAAGGTGTCCACCATTTCCTCCGTATCGTAGTCATGATGTTTCCAAGACCAAGCACCTGGCGCGTGCAGGTGGCAGCCATACCACCTCTTATCAACGTCCTCGGAATATCGAGAAAAACTTGTCACTGATAGTTTCTCTACCCTGTTCTTTTCTTTGCCTTCGCTCTTCATCCTGTTTCTCATAAATCTTTCCTAACTGGCCTGCAACCTGTTCTCCAGCTTCTATTTCGGCTTGGATTGCTCGTTCCTCAATTTGACGCTCATCATCATTCAGACCTTCAAGTCGTTTCTTGAATGAAGCTTGCACTTTCGGTGAAAGATCAGAAGCTTTGAGCTTATTACTTTCTTGCGTGGAACCTCCCTCTGTTGATTGTTCAACTTTTCGTTTCGATATAAGTGGAGGAAATATGGGCAGGGGTCTTCCTTCTGCTTTGGCATCTTCAATTTGCTTTTCTTGATCGATCATTCGATGATATAACGTATCGGCATGCATTTGGATTTGTTCATCAACTTCCGCAGGACGATCATAGGTTGATAAGTAACCTAAAGCTTTTAAAAATTTCTGTACCAGTTAGCAAGTAAACCATCCTTAAAAAATTGAAGAACTTACACCTTGCATTGTATAACATCTCTCAAGTTTCCTATTCTCCTCCCTACACATAGTCAATCGAGCTTGCCACCCCCCTGAACGAAAACATTCATTCACATCCCATTGCTCCAAGGCACAATTCTCTAAAGCTGCCCTTCCAATCTCTGCCTTTCTGTATTTGTATCCTTCAATGACATCTTGAATCTTTTCGGCATCTGATTTCGCTGCTTGCTCAACTTCTGCTTGTGGTTGATATGTTTTCCATAAGTGTGCGTAGCGACCATCTTGGTATAAACTCTGCGAAGGAACATTGGGTTTTGTAGGATCCTCAGTAGTCGCATTCGCTGATTTAGACTCAGTCGATTTTGTTTGCGAAGAGGCTACTGTATCTGTAGGGTTTGTAGAATCGTACTTGACTGGCGATTCCTTCTTGAGAAACTCCCGTAAACTTGGATCAAGATCCTTTAAAGGGTCTTGAGATTTGTCTTTATCGCCATCATTTGAATCGCCCCAAAACCAGCCCATCTTGAGACCTTGGGAATATCTGTAGACCGCGGGGGAACCAAAATTTACAAGAGCTGGTGGAGCTTCCTCAAAGATTCGCTTAGTCATCATTAGATAATACAAGGATGGGGTTACATAACTACATATCACGAGGGAAAGAATAAAATATATTGTCACGGTGCTTTGCGACTTCAGATAATCTTCCAACTTCTTGAACTTGTCGGAGTACGGTTCTCGTGGAAGTTTTGATCAATCACCCAATTCTCAGGTGTCTACACTCCTAGGGGAGAAAAAGCATTCCTCAGCGCCGATTACAGAGTCCCCTTCTCATCCAATCTTCCGGACACGGAAAGGAAATTTCGTCTGTTCTCAACGCCAAATATAGGCTGCTCGTGTTCCTTCTCCATCTCTATCTCAATGGTCTTTTCGGTTTCGGCTTTCACGAAAAGCTCTCTCGCTCTGGCCCGTGACTCTTGAAATTCTTTCTCCGCTTGTAATTCTCCAAGCCAACTCTTTATCTTGTTCACGTCACCCCTAAAAGCCTAATCTTCAGATGGTACAGATCCCCCAGGTCTAGATGAAGATCCTTTCTGTAGTTGAGCGACTAAAATCAAAACAGGTTAATTCACATAAGTTCCTTGGCTTATACTTTCCGGGTGGTCCTAGGCTTTGTCTTGAATGCCAAGATTAGCTCAGGCTATCCCGAAATTAGGATTTCCATTGATTGAAACAGCGGGTGTCTAAGGCCTACAACTCATTCCCCAAAAGTCTGAATCCTGGCAGATATCTTGTGAATGTGCAGGAGGGAGCTTGTTATTACGCATCTTTCCAGGGTAAGGTATATCATCTTCTGTATTCATTTTGGGATTTTGGCAGTGTTAAAGTGGGTGTGAAACCGTGTTGTATCTTGAATATTCATAGAGAAATCCTTCCTTGTCGTTTGACATCACATATCATTTGAAATAATGTCCTGTCTCCTGGCAACCTTCCCATTGTCTGCGAGGAACACTTCTATTAATTCAATTGCTCTTCTATAGACTTTTGGCTGTGGTAGGAGCATGCCGCTGAATGTTGAGTTTATCGTGAAGACGCTTGCGTGATCCTGATTTCCCAGCTGGTGTACTTTGATAGCCATGATGTTGCGTATGTATTGACGGAGGAGGTGGAACGTTATGTCACCCATATTGTCCCTGCATCTTTGTTTCTAGCCAAAAATATGGGTTGACTCCTGTTTTTGGGTTTCTTAGCGCGGCCTGTTAGCCCCTTTGTTGTCTCCCGTAATTAGTCATAGTCATGGAGTCTTCTAAACACCTACTTAAGCTGCCACGTCTCTTGGAACATTGCAGTGTCAAATGATTACCATAATTTGTTGTATAGATTGGAGGTCTTGCATAATTACCTTTAGTGGTGGAGATTGTTGGAAGCCGAATGGAAGTTCACCTCTTCTTTGGCCAATGCATCAGTTTGGGTGATTAGATAAAGGCTTCGAGATATGGCTCTCTCCGGGGGGCGATATAGCTCTGGGTGCAATGCAGCCTGGTGTTGAAAAAGATCTGGAAGTATAGTCTCCAAGTTATTCCAAGCTGGGTCTCGGATGTTTCAATCATCTCACGCAACCGTTCATTCGGGCTTTTAGCAATGTCAATTGGAAGAGCAGATGTCCTGGATCTATAGTGGTTGAAATATCCCTCAAAATCAGGCAACCGACAGATTTCCGGTGAAACGTGCCAAAGGTGGCTTTTTATTGCGTGCTTTCAAGTAATAATCACCTATCTTCAGTGGAAATGGACGAAAATCGGTAGTAGTGTGCGGATGTGTTGCATCTAGAGCATCCACGCGAAAGCTCATGAAGTTCTATGGGCTCAGTACATCTCATTAGTGTATTTTCAACCTTCATGCAGCTATGGCAAATAACTTACGCCAAAGCAAGATGCTCCAGGCGACTTACCTTAGCCTTGTGAGGATGATGGCGACCATAGCCTCCTCGACTGCTGATATTCTTTAAGCGAGCTACATTTGCGATTGGAATTGCATTTTGTCTTCGTATAATCCCAGACGTGGATGACCCTTCACTGCTTCCATATTTATTGAATTCAGAATCCTTGTATAGGCTGTTCTATCACGTTCAGAGGCTCGGGAAGTTCCTTGGTCAGTTCGATCTGGAGTTTTGCAACACGGCAGTGATTGGCTGGACCCGTCAACAATCTTTGTCGACCTTTTCAGTGCGTCGTTATTAAAGCGCCAGAAGTTCCATGTTTCGTTTCCATTATAAAAGGTCTTGATCTATACTGCTAGGAATCGAAGATTGGCCTCTTCTTGCTGGAGCCATCGCTATCCTCGTCTTTATATTTGAATGATGTACTTTGATTAACTGGGCTATGGATACACTTACTCCTTGTATTTTGAAACTGCAGGGTGGATTGATTCTGGTGTTAATCTCAAGTCCGAGTGAGACAACTTCCTTTGCGAAATTGAAACCGGAGAACAATGGAGGGGTGAAAGTTGACAAGAAGTTATCAGCTTGTAAATTACAGAAATCAATAAGTCTTCTTCGTGTATCTGAAACTTCGGCCCTTCGATTTTATGGTGATGTTGTAAGGTCTTGCTTGTGAGTGGAGAAGAAAGATGAGGCTGGATGGAAATATTTCACGCGAGTGCGAAGGTGAATCAATCAAGTTTGAATCACTGGCACGTGCCAAGGGAATCTACAAAAAGCTCGATGGTGATGATTTTTCGTACATGCGAGAGTAACTACTCAGTTATAAATCCGAATATCCAGATATAGCTCTCAGGAAATGCAAGTTTGAAGTTATTGTATACTTCCACATGCCTCAAATATAGACAGTCTTGAAGATGTTATGAAACAATCATGTTCAACGTAAGATTCATGTCACAGATTGATTGAAATAGTTAGGATGCCAAAGTCTGTGGTATTTGTTTGTGTTGGCATCCTTCAATTGAATTCCACTGAAAAGTGATGTGTACTCGTATATTTCTGGAACGCCACTTCCTCAATCACCTTGACAAGACACCTTCCATTGTTCTCCTGTGTATCAATCATACATCTATATCTTGACAAATATGCTCCACTGTTCTAGTGTAGTACTTTAAAGAAATTTTCGCATTTGCTACTACAGCAATACTCCATGAAAGAGAGGATTCAAGCATATGCACCACTGGCTTATACTTTTCTGTCTAACCAAGATCCTCCAGAGGTGAAGTTGAGACAAAGTGAGGCTACTAACCAGCTCATACCATTTTCTGTGGGTTGAATGACATTACCGGCGAGCAGCCAGCGAGCACGAAATGAAGAATACTAACTCTGCGATTGAGATATAAAGCCAGCCCAGAATATAAATCATCTAGGGGATCGAGCAAAAATAGAGTCACCAGCGCTAGCCTGCTTCCCCGTCCCAATGCATAGTATACCAAACCGCTATGGATCCGGAGGATGTGCACCACTAGTTAGAGTAGGAAGAATATTAATAGGTGGAACCAATCGATGACCGGTGACAAGGCACTGTAGTTAGAATTGACAGAAAAGAATCTAGTAAATATGATGATCCATTTCCTCACTGAAAGGGAAGCAAAGCTTGGTGGACTGATGGTTAAATCTCATGCATACACTTCATTGAGCTTGATTCGAGGTACTGATTTTCATATACATTAGCCGATTGATTGATTGATTGATTTCATTTACGTCCACTTTCAGTCTAAGACTATATAGGACGGCTAGGCCTCTAAAGGCTCTAGCAGATAACTTTTTATTCTACAATATTGGATATATTCAATTTAGGGAAGTGAAAACAAAATACATTAGCCGATATTGGATTGAAATAAACAAATACGATATGAAGCTATAACCTGTTGTTCAATAATCCTGTATAAGGAATTTGAGATTATCGACTGGTGAGGGATATGCAACACTTATTCATATTTACTACGGCCCGTGCGCAATAGTTTAGGGCAAGGCTGAGTAAGCACTGTCATTGACGACATCCCAAGAATGACCACCAGTGAACCAACTTTGAAATAATGCTCAACACCAGTGAAATTCCCACAACCAACCCAACAATGAAAGGTCGTGGCATGATGAGAGAGGTGTGAAAGGAATATTCAAACTAATGGGTATAATGACCAAAATGAGGCAAGGGTACGAAACAGTTTTCCAGTATTGATTCGAACGGCGAAATAACACTACGTCTTTAGGACCCTCGGAAGATCTGTAGATAGGCTAAATCCTCAGGAATATATAGATATCTATGAAGGCATGTAAAGTTGATGAGTATATGACACTGGAATTAGTGACTGCAATGTGCCTTGCTTGCCACGAAACACCTATACGCCGACATTCTGTAAACTATTCAATGGTGCAGTAAACTGTGCATCGGAATTGACTTCCTATGGGATATACGGAAGAGAAGCTCATGTGCTTTCTCACAGCTGTTCAAAAACTTCGAGAAGAGATAGTAATACTCACCAATAAAGTATGTCCATCCGCGCTTCATGCCAAACCGAAAGATTCTGATCTTCGTTATTCTTGTCTATCATCAGGAACTTTGAATCTCACTCGTCAGCCTTACCCGTCTTTCCCAGGGTGAAGAAAATGAGGCTGCTAAAGGAGACATTGCAAGCTGGAGATCCGTATCCTACTAGGTGTGAGGGCATGGATGTGAGTGTGTCATCCTTAGCGTTGGGATTTGGTGAGAGGCAGGTCCGCGATGTGGAAAGGACTTGGAGAAATTCGAGACTTAGTAAGGCCCTATTGTATTATTATAACTATAATTGATTTCTCAAAACAAATTCTGGGTAGTATCAATGCTATAATACCTCTCGCTTTGAGCTATTTCCCGTTCTGATTATGCCTTCAACCTGTAACATTAATTTTGAAGACGCATTGATGATTCTCTTGTTTTGCTGTCTTTTTGTTTGTTCGTTATTCGTGTGCATGTAATATTGTGGTACCATCAACTATTATGCCGGTACCGTAGATCTAAAAATCAAAACAAGTCAAACCAGGAAAAGTTTCTCGAGAGTTGCAAAAAATTTGTATGGGGGATAAAGAGTCTATTGTTCCAATAATGCATAAACTTGACGAGGGGACTGCTTTATCACCGAAATTGAGATGCAATCAATGGACAGGCGCATAAGAATTGTGGTTGCTGAAAGATTACGAGGAATACAAGTGCTGTGCAAGTGAAGAGATGAGGTGGTGAAACTTGTTAATGATGTGTCGCACCCATATCTAAGAGCGCAACCCTGTCCAGAAAGTAGATATATTGTTGAAAATGCGCACCGAAGTTAGTGCGAACCCACGTCGAGATTGAGTGCATACCGTCGCGCTCAACTTGAATTGTTGCATATCTGAAAAACATTGAAATTGACGTCATACTTTCCACGGGACCAATGACTTTACGAGCGCAAAGTATACTGATTGCAAGGGCCAATAAGCTGCCCAGCGCAAACTGACTATGGTCTCAACTATTTCCACATAGGGCTGCAGTGAATGTGGGATGAGCTCAACTTATTTTGTTGCATATCTGAAAAGCATTGAAGATGAAGTAAGCAGTGCCAGGGAGCCAATGGAGTGTCAAGCGCAAACCAGTAGGTATAGTCTGGAGTTCATACATGTGGGGGCTATGGTGAATTTCATTATGCCCAACTTCTTTTGTTGCATATCTGAAAAAACATTGAAATTGGCGTCATTTTTCTCAATAGACCAATACCTTTGCGAGCGCAAAGGTTGATGGCAGAAAGCCACAGACTAGTGACGGGAGTTATCCGCGCTGGTATCCAGGGTATCTGGAGAACTTGGAGGTTAACTGGCTGGTGGTGAATTGGAGAGAATTTGGTTGCACGTCTGCCAAACTCATCCTTGTTAAATGCCATAGAAACACGAAATGAACCAATTTCTGAGCGAGCGCAAACTAGACAAAGCTTTGCTCTGGTTTACTGATTGAAAACTCACAAAACTTCACCTCCCTCAACTTTATCAGATCTCCCCGGTCTTCAACTATCCAATTACCTCCCGATTGCAAAGCTCAGGCCCCTTTGCGCTCTCGATTTCAACATTTGCGCTCATTCAGAGCCAACCATATCCAAGTTGAACCAGGGTCAGTCTCATCCTTTTTTGAGATATGCAACAAAAGACTTTGGAATGTTTTTGAGGGCGGAGACTGGTTGGTGCTTGTGGGTCTGTTCTCGTGAAGTCACGAGGAGGACGTTTATTCACTCATCGGGTGGCTCTCATCTCTCATCTCTGCTGCTTCCCCGCCCTTTTCATGTTCTATATCCACTAAGATGCCGTAATAGGAGGAGGAAGAACCTTTTGGTTGCATATCTAAAAAATGACCCTTGTTTCAAAGTCCTGCACGACAGAAAGAACCAATAACTGAGCGAGCGCAAAGAGACCCAAGCTTTGCGCTCGACGAGTTATTGGTCCTTTTCCATCCTCAGAGATCTTATCAGATTTGAAGTTAGATACTGAGGATTTTGGCTCCGCCACTATAATCAAAAAATTCCACTTCACGAAACCTTCACGATTATGAGCAACTATTCACACTGTTAAAACTTGGTGCTTTTAAAAATCCATAAATCTAATCTATGTCGCATGTTTTGGCCACAGGTAAGAGGTCAATGCCCCTACAGCCATAACACTTCACATAACACTTCTACTTGAATTGGGGAAAACGCGTTTGGCAATTCGTCTGAAGGCAAGAAAGTTGAAGAAGATTAAGCTCGCGTTTCGAGGCAAAAGATTCATATTTGAGAACACCTGGGCAGCTTTATCTACCTTTGGCTAACAAATAAACGAAGTCCGGGAAAATATTCAGGGGGAAAAGACGAATCTTTACATCTTTTACCCGACATTAAATCCTCAAGTGTTGGAGAAACGACTTTTATTGATGGGAGATTGGAAGTTAAAAAGAAGGGTTTTTATAAATAGCGCACGTGATTAGGGCTTTTGTCATTTCAAATTCACCTACAAGCTCCGTATTTAACTAGTAGTTTAGAGAAAACTATCCCTTTGAATTGTTTCTCATACTTAGTAACAAATTTCAAAAAGGCCATCAATAAGGTAAGAACACAACAATTATCGGTATCCATCTGCTACGCAATATTTTTACGGTGGGAATTGGTAAGTTTCCCAACGAAGGATGAGCTAGACTCGATGGAATATAGATGCGACTTTCAAACAGATCATTACATGAAGTTGATGGGGTTCGAATTACTTTTACGGCCACAAGAGATGAACTGAATGAATTCTAGCCTTCACAATAAAGGAGGAGGTGGAACTGATGGATGAGATGAATATGAGGAATTTCAATACCACCTGGAGCAACCGACGAGGAGATAGCCATGATGCGTATCAAATCGACTTGCGACAAGAGATGTATTTGCCAAAATTGGGAAACTTCGACTGTTACGATAAATGATAAGATAGACCTCGATGCGACTTAAGATACAGAGAAGTGATAAATTTAAAGGTTGGACGCCGCGACTTCCACGATCAAGGAATCAGTAAATTTGAAGGATTTAAACTCGATGTTCGCAACGAAGGATGTGGTGGTTAACAAAATGAATAACGAGCTGAAGGATAGATGGAGATAGATGAGTTAAATAGATGGTTAAGGGATAGATGGATGGATTCATTCTTTGGTCCAGATGGCCAAGTTAAGTGCCGAGATGGATGGCAGTGGAAGGGTTTAACTTTGGCGACAAGGATTAAGATGAATCCGTTTATATTCAACTATCGATAGATGAATGAGATGAACAGCTTGGATGGGTCTATGAAAGAATGAAATGTTTTGAACGGACTGGGTGAATTTCAATGCGGCAATTTTAAATAGAGACTAAGATGTAACTGATGGACTTGGACGGACTCGAGAGCGACAATTGAGGTTTGGTTTAGTGGACTTTTGATGGACTCGGGGCACGAATTTCACGACAGAGAATATGATGGAATGCATGATAGGTGTGCCAGTAGGAGCAGAACTCAACAGCTTGGCACTTAACAGCAAAAAGTAGCGGTAAAGGAAGTCGCTCGTCTTGTTTTAGAGTTATAGCAGTATAGATTTCCAGACAGCATTCAGAAATTTGGTGGCCTGGCTTTGAATACTGATGGCAATCTAGTCAGTGTACCATTGACTTTGTATCACTCTAGACCTTTCATGAATATATTCACTAATGTTCAAAGCTATGGTGCGTGAGAAACTTCTCCTTGCTGACAATAGTTCTATGATTCGCGGCTGGAAATACACTGGCTAAGCTCTAGAAGTTCATCTAGGAAAATATTGATCAATTACTGCAAGGTATTAAGCTTGAGAAGAGACTTGTTCAGGGAAAGATAAGTATGCCTAATTTCTACGTTCAATACGTGCTTTACTTTCATGTAGATCATATATACTAATGAAAGACTGTGAAATTATAACTTTCCAGAATATCTTGTTTGGTAAAGATAATTGTCAAATTACCGCCATACTTGACTTTGATTTGGCTCGCATCGGCTCGGTAGCGGATCGGATATTGTGCTCCTTTGACACCTACTTTGCTTGGCTCCCAAGTGCTTACATAAACCATCCAGCAGCTATTGAGCTTCGGCACGCCTTTCTCTACATGGTTCCCCCATTGAAATACCTCCTGCGGCCCGAAGGTACAGATGAGACATGGAAATGATATCGAACAGCTGTCTCTCAGAGGTAGGTGAGCAATTGTAAAGAAGTCAAAACCTTGTCTTTCTTGTGTACGATCCTGGGTATAATTTCCCAAGAAACCTAGGCAGTGAAGTTCTTATAGGTAAATAACGCCACAAGAGAAAATAATTTCCAAAAGGGAAGGCGGAGAAGGTTTTACACTTGATTTTATAGTATAATTAGGCCTAAGCCGGTTCTGGTCTTTGCGTTAGTGTCCAGAGTTTGCAACAAAAATAATTAAATCACAAGACTTTGAAGAACGCAGATTAAGGAAGTTGGTCGGTTTTTAATTTCCGAGAAAGATAGGAAGTTAAGAGGTGCTTTCGATTCTCTTTTGTTTCCTCTATTTTTTGTTTACGAATTAAAGTCGCGTTGTTCTTGATTCCCTCTATAGTAAATATAATGCTTTGGGTTCGTGAATACCTTAGCCATCATATCAATGAGTAAGGTGTTGATTGTCACAATAATATTTTTCGTTTACCATTGTTTTAGATTGTCTTCACCGTCTTACTCCACGGATTATTACAATCTGCCCACTAATTCCATTTATTCAAATTAAACACCTCTCTGAACTTTCAATAAGTATCCAGGTATCGTAGGTTAGCTAAAGAAACGAGTTAAAGGGATGAGAATGTATGTTTACTGCCTGTGAATTGGCTACAGAGAGCCAAATTAAACACAAGATCGAGGAGTCGCAGCCCTTCTTTTAATCTACATGCGCTGCAAATATCGGCCGGGAAGCCTTTTCATTGTTCTTTGAAAGAGAATGGCCGCCTAGCATTCTTTGAAGTATTGAAGACTGAGTGCTTTCGATTCAACAAAGTTTGTCGACGGAATTCAGGTTCTTACTAGATACCCTCGAGAGCCAAGAAGTAGGGTCCTTTAGAAGTCGATTCAACCTCCTGAATTTTATCCAAGGCAAGAGGTACGGATATAGACTCATTGGGTACACTTGTCACTCCTGTCTAGTTGCTGCTGCTTAGAGCTTAGTCTCAAGATCTTGAACTAACCGACTATGTGGCGAGGATACGAGATAGGTAGCGAATACGTATTCTTACCTCTAGGATTGGAAACTAAAATGATGCAAGAAATCTGAATGCAAAAAATCTGAACAGTGTTCTGCACTAGTGTTCTTGGCTAAGCTAGTAGCTTCCAACATCTACCCATTGATTGATAGAATGCTTTACATAGAACAAACACTTCTTCTTACAACAACATACTATCAGAAAAAGAAAAGTGGCACCAGCAATCCACATTGGAATGTGCGGAACATACCCAATCAATGACACTACAATGAACGCCATATGAATATGTGCTCTATTTCATCCCTCAAATTACTTTCTGGCTTCTATTCACAGCCTCCAGAGTTACTCTATGGCACCTCATAAATATGCCACTGCCAATCCGTACACTTAGGTTCCGAACAGACTCCTAGCCTCTAAGAGCTTTCTTTGCTCTACCTTTGGACCGAGGACTTGACTAGCCATTGATATCATTGCAATGCTCGTTTGTAACGTAACGACAATAAGTCTTTTGATACACGTAAAATGTCATAGGTCGCGGCGAACGGAGTGCAATATGTTAGGCCAGATGATAGGGGGCCGGAATTGATTAACGACCCTTGGCACTAAATATGAAAGTGATTAATTCATATTGATGTTTTAATAGAGAATGTGATTAATAATAAAAATAGATTGAACCTCATCACTCATTCTCCAGAAAACTCCCTCTAGGTAATGTTATATATAATAGATAAGTTTGGGAAGGCAAAGTTCCCAAAACAACGATATGATTGCATTTGCCTGACTCTGCTACACCTACACATCTTCCTAGGATTTCGTGGACATATTTCTTTCATATCTAATAGGTGAAAGGAGGATCGATGCTACAATAGGCTGTACCATCCTGCGATCGACCAGCAACAATATCAAGGAAGCGAAACAAAGAATCTGGAGCAGGAAAAATTGTCTATATTATTCAGAACGTTGACTAGAGCAGTAGCATACTTCTGCTACTATCAATAGCCATTTTGAGACCTTCACACCTGAAATATAGCGTAGTGGATTGAATGAATAACCTTTTTTATCTTGCAAAGTAATTGTGAAAGTACTCCAATAAGGTCATTGCCTCTGGCTTTTGCGTGCAAACGCTTATTGTTGCAGATCTTTCACAGGAAAGCTAATGACCAATTGGCCGCTTTCTTCGGCATGAAATCTCATCACCCAGTAGAGCCACAGCCAGTTGGAATAGTGCTCTTAAATGGATGAATTTTATGAGTTTTTCCAACTAGTTAAGTAAGGGTGATGACTTTCAGATGATACAACTTTAAAGCCTTTTTAGGTTGTTCGTACTTTTTTTTCAAAACGACTGACTGGCTGATATCGATATCAACTAAATTAGTTCTGACAGCAAGCGAAGATGACTAAAAAACTGGCATATGGCACGTGATATAAAATACCGTTGTTGATCTGGCAACGTCGGGCGGTGAAAATCTTGTTTGTCAATAATGCCCCTTGCATTAGCGTGAAATCTCACATATAGTTTGTTGAGCAACAATAATAATTCTACCTATTTTCATGCAAACATTATATCACGTCAATGTAATTCTATTACGATAAATTAAGAAGTTCAACAACGTCGACAAACTCACCAATTCATAACCATGGATCAATCACCACCAAAAACGTGTTAACACGAGCTCGAGCAGCTGCGAAGTCGACAAAAGATACTGGAGTTAAAACAGCAAGGGCCGCACCTGCCGCATCGAAAGTAGCCAGAGTTACTCGTGGTCCAACAAGTACGAAAAGAAAGACCAGAGCGGATGATGATGAAGAGGAACAGAACGATGAATTGCGAGAGGAAAACTAAGCCAGAACCAAAAGCCACCCGAGGACGACCAAGGAAAGCTAATACACAATTGGAAACGGAGGTAGAGGAAACTATGATAACTGCAAAGGCACCTCGAGGTAGACCAAAGAAGACGATAATCGAAGCGCCAGTCCTCCACCAGCCAAATCTTTGAGAGGACGGCCCAAGAAAGGATGAAGCTGGGTCTCAGCCGGAACCAGAATCAACCATAATTGAGGAACCTGGAAAGAAAACAACTCGCACACGCGCTCCATCTGCTACAGCTTCACGTGCGACAGGACCAAAGAAGAGGGTCAAGTTTGAAGAAACAGATAAAGAAAATATTATACCACCTATTCGAGCAAAGCCAAAGGCTGCAGAATCAGTTGCGGGACTGCGGGCGAAACCAGTTCGAAAGCCTGCATCTTCTGCAACAGCTTCAACTCTCGTGCGACTCGTGCTAGAGCCAAGCCTGGCCAGGGCGAGAAGGTAGAGAAACCATTACCATTGAGTCCGAAGAAGCGACACAAGTTAATGCGAATAAGGATCAATCGTCTGATGATGAATTATCGACAACAGTGAAAACTCCAATGAAAATCATTGATGAAAAGTCCAGTCAAGCCGCCCGGAAGTATTTTTGATACTGCGAGAAAAATCGATTTCACGTCATCTTTTGCACAACAAAAACCTGCCGGAGGTATCAAGTTGGATTTCCATGCATCCAACATGATGAGCCCAGCTCGTCGTCCCCACAAACCGCAGAGAAGAAATCGGATATCCCTTCATCATTTACTGATAAAACATTAATGGAACTACCCAGATTCTTAATGCGTCAATAATGACAAGCCCTGCTCGACGCCCTCCACAATCCTCGCCTTTCAAGGAGACATTGAAATCTTCATTTGCGCAAAGATTTGAATTCGGTCACGCATGCGATCACCCTTCAAGCCCAATTTATTCGCACCAGAACCTTCGTCGAATGCATCTCCTTCCAAAGCTTCCCTTCTTCAGTCGCCAGCTCGCAGACCACCATCACCTGTCAAAGTAAATGAAGCAGGATCACAAACTAGAAACGCCGATAGTGCTTCAGTATTTGATGGCACTCCAAAAGCTAGTGCATTCAAAATTTCCAGATTCGAAACTCCGAGAACCCTAATGAAGAGTGCAATTCGTCCTGGCCCAATGTTTCCCCCAATTCCTGCAAGCACTACAAAGAACAACGTCTTGAATGGCAGTCCCATATCGAAGAACCGAAATCTTTGCCGACTCCTGTCTTGGAGTTTTTCTGTCGACTCTCATCAATCTTGCCACGTTTGCTGACCCTGCTCTATCTCATTCTTCCGAGCTTCAATCTCAAGTAGATGAGCAGTAGGGCTGTCACTGATGATATCCAGACCTCGACGTCCAATGGTCATTGAGAAAACAAATGACGTAGTCGACGTAGTCGAAGTAGCCATACTATCGAAGTTCAAAGCACCACACACCATGCTCGCCTCCTACAATAGTACTGACAATGCTATTGAAATCCGCGAAGAAAATACTGCAATCGACGACAACTCAAAGTCAGAAGATGAAATTGCTCCTGCGGCTAAAGAACACTCACCTACTCCGCTTGCAGATTATCGGATCTTTACCAATGACTTTGCATCTTCTCCAGTAACACCTGCGAGATCAGCTAGCATCACAAAACTCCAAGACGGCAACCAATCAGTCACCTGTCCGGTCATTACGCAGATTTAACCAGGAGAAAATTGGATTCACTCCTTTGGCAAAACAGCTAAGTGACTGGATAGCCGCAAGTTCTGAAAAGGCCGAAAAAAATTATGACGAAGGCGTTGAACCTATTTCACCTTCGCGGAAAGCGTCAGGAAAAGAGTGTTTGGAGATATTAGTACCACCGCAACTTCACCAGCTATTGTTTTCCAGCCAAGAGTAGTTATTTTGAGGATGAGATGAGAATTCGTGATGAGCTCTATATGGCAGAAAATGAGTCAACTCCTTCTGATGATGATGATGCTGAAATCAGTGAACCAGAGTTTGACGACATCGAACTCCTTGAAGAAATGTCGATCTTGCAGAAGAAGCCGATGAGCTGTCGATGTTAGATCCGGGAGCTTTTGAAGAAGGGAATAAGGAAAGCGACCGGTGGGATAATGAGGAAAATGATGAGGACAAGGTTAAAAGCGACGAAGATGATGAAGTCACAATTATGGGTAATTCTGAAGAATGTAGCGGAGCCTGCGCAGGAAAATACTCCATCAGAGGCTAGCCAGAATATGGCGATGAAAATGATGTGCCCATCGATCCTGCACTTTTGGCCCCTGCATCCAAATCGCCAGCTCAATCAGCTTTTTATGACACCCAGCGTGTTTTGACCGAGAGAACATTCCATACAGTCGCCAAGGTTCCGCTCAAGAAGCTCATGAAACTCCTTTGCGGCCACTGCAGCTAAGAGAAGCGTTAGTATCTCAAAGCTTTCCATCGCACGCCCATCTAGCTCTTTATCTCGCAACAACACCGTGATTTCTTACTCACCCGCAGATAGCACAACAAAACCTCAAGAACAGCAGAAATCTACCCAAACTGCAAATCAAAGCTTTGCAACTCCCATTAAATCAGAGCCTGTTACGTGGTCAACAGTTGCAACACCAGCCCGGAACAACGCCCTGATCTCATACAGCGCTTCTGAAGGGGGTGTAGTCTTCGTCGACGTACACACTACTGAAGTGCTGATGCTAGTAGCTTGTTCACTGAGTTGCTTACACAAATGGGCGCAAATGTGTCAAGAGCTGGCCGTGGAATCCAACAGTGACGATGGAAGTAAATTGGAATCACTCATATTGTCTTCAAAGATGGCGGAAAGAGGACCCTTGAAAAGGCCAGACAAACTGGAGGAGTTGTCTCTTGTGTCGGCGTCGGATGGGTTTTAGAGTGAGCTCCTTAAAAGATATAGCTTCATGAAATTTTGCTAACAGAGTTAACAGCTGTGAACGTGAAAACCAGTGGCTTGATGAAGCGTCTTATGCAGTCGACACAGCTATGGTTCCTCGTTGAGGTGCTCGTCGTCGCAAGAGCATGGAACCTCGTGCACTTGCTAATCTTAATGGTACTCTCGTACCATCCACTGTTTCCTGCAAATCTACTTATTCAACATTGACTTATCCTGATACAACACGCTCTCACTCAAATCTAAGAGGAGAGAATCAGTACAGTGGCAAAGATCTCCTATTTCGAACGAAGAGGGTGATACTGATGAATTGGGTGATGATAACTGGATGTTAAGCCCTGTTCCTGCTACCCCCGCCCCGGAAACCATTAGCGCATATGCAGAAGAAGGATTATGGGGTGCAGAGACGCCTGGTGCTCAAACGCCTTACTTTTTCAAGAAGGATAAATTGGTGCAAATGACAGCTCCGGGCGGAAACAAGAAGTTTGTGAATTTTGAAGAGGATGAGAACAGCGAAAGTGGAAGTGGCAGTTCCGGCGATGGAATGGGCTTCTTGAGAAAGGAAAAGGATCAGAGTGTTATGATGAGGTTGATGGCTGCAAGGAGGAAGAGTTTGCAATGGGCCCCAAAGGTAGGAAGTCCACTTGCCAGGAGATTTGATGGCGGATTGTGATTCAAAACTTGAACGATTTATGATTGTGGGAGTTTAGGTTGGGGATACACATATCTTGATTTTGCCAGGGTTGGATTGAATAAGGACATGTTTTCTTTGGCCAATGGCATACATTATTTACTTGCTTTCACTTCATCCAATGTTTTTGATTGATAACCTGAATGCTTATGTTTGGTTCAAGCTCAAATTCAACAGAGCGGTGCTATGAAGACTAGCATGAGCTGATCGAATTGTAGGGTATGAATGGATTATCCTGATTTTAACAATATGAGCATTCAGTCATATATTTGAACTTTGACACTCGTTTCTTTGATTCAGGCTTTGTGCTTCTGTATCGGATCTTGTTGGTAGCAGCAAATTATGGATTTCAGCCTTGACAGTAGAACCCTAGATGCTTCACTTGAGACTTTAAATTTTCTTACTGCATATACGAGTGCTCCCACCTTTCAAATCGTTACCAGACCTGGAGGTCTGTGGGCTTTGCAGGTCTCAAAACCAGACCAAGTAATGACCTGACCTTATCATGATTGGTGTCGGTTAGCCATATTCACACTTAACCAGACTCAAGATGAGTGGCATCGAAGATTTGATGTAGCGTGGGTTGAATTTCTAGGTTGCAACCTCTACAGCAGCTCAGGTGCAGCTGTTGGTGGCCAAAATTAGTTGAAGTCAAGATTCTTGTAAAGTCTGGAATATTTGTTAATTGAATTGGAATAATAAACAGTATATTTATTTATTTATTTATTTATTTAATGTTTAACGTCTCTGTATAGAATGGCTAATTCTGACCTCCCAAAGGGTATTAGCGACGGGCCCGCGTCGGAGGCTTGGCCTCCCCGCGCGCCACCCATGTATGGCCCGATGCCATACGTGATGGTACTCCTGGCGCCCTGCCCTCCGGTTAGTACCCCCAGGCAGTGCCGTTTCACTTTGTCCTTGCGGCCCCTTTCCCTCCATTTGGAAAGGCGTTTCCGCTTTTTCTCTCTTCCTCATTCTACGCATACGTAGACTACTACTTCCCTTATGCGGAGGGCGTTTCGCTTCTGCCGGTTCCTAGAGTTAGCGCTTGTACAGCGGTTGGGGAGTGGCGGTTCTGTTTCGGCGAGCCGTAGCTTTACTGGGGGCCACCCGAGCTTGTCCGATCGCGGGTTTGCGATGCACGAGCGTTAAGGGTGGAATGCTGGGTTACCGTGAGAAAGTTCTCAAACAGCTCCGGGTGCGCCATTATCGCGTTCAGATACTTTCGTCCTTCTTCGGGCGGGCTGGGCGGGCGGTCTGGCTTCGCCGGCCAGGCGTGGAACTTGCGCTGGGAGATCTCGCAGAATACGAGATGCTCAGGGGTTTTTCTCGTATCCACAGAGGCAGTTAAGCTCGGCGTCGCTATGGCCGAACCTTCTGTGATACTGCGCAAAGTCGCCATGTGCCGTTCGGGCGGCTAAGAGCCGGTGGAGCGACGTGCGGGGGAGGCGGAGCTCTGAGGGTTCGGCTATGGCATATCCGAGTTCCCACTTGCGGTATGACGCCGAAAGTCCTGTATAGCTTCGACTCCACCAGTCGGTAATAAACAGTATATACGGCCGTAATATATATAATGTAAGAGTTCTGGGCCTTACTCATCGCACCCCACGTGTTTTTCCATCATTTTATTCAAAAATTAATATTAAATCAATAATATATTATAATTTTATAAAATTTCGAATATATATTATAATAAATAGTAGCCATTCTTTGTACTTTAATTATATCTTCAATTTTTATAATCAATCTTTTAATATATAATCTATAATCTATAATCTAGAGGGTTTACCCTATTCTACAATACTTTTAGTTCTTTTTTAATTCTCTAATGGAAGTAAATACAAATAGAAGCTTTTTTAGCTTCTTTTTCATTTATTTCCATATTTTTTCAATTAGATTAAAGTTAGGGGGAAAAGGGGGCCAATTAAAGCCTTATATATAGTATTTCAATCAAACTCTCCAGATATGCTTTAAATGCACTTTAACTCCATCCTTTATGTAAATATACTTAGGCCTTAATTTATCAAATAAAAGGAAAATGTTAGGACCAATTAACACATGAATAAGTCATATCGAAAATGAATAGATTAAGATACGTTTTCCTACATAAAACCTTGGCATTTCGGCAAAACTGAAAGCATACGATAAATGTTTGACGAAAGCATACAAGAAATGTTTGACGACCTGAGAACACAGCGCCAAAGGTTAGACTACTACATTCCTCTAGCGTATAACCGTAGAGTCAATTAGGAAATCAATGAAGGACGGATCTTAGTATAAAATCATAGCTAGAACTCTTACTTTTAGAAAGCAATGAAAAGTCTTTACCTGTCATTTACACTAGTTGATTGCAAATTCGACGCGGTCCCAACCCTCTGCAGTACCGATCACAACAAATATACACTGGGGAAATGGACATTGCAGGTTGCGCTTGGGTTAGTAAGCTGGAAACGCTGTATTTTACGCTGCCTGGCTAGGGGTTAAAATACAGCAAAGCTTGCGAGATACGGTCGGCCTTGTTGTGCAGAAGAGATTCGGCAAGGTAACGCGAAACGGTGCACAAGCCGCGGGGCGTAGCGTATAATGGCAGCGACAGTGACACTGTCTATACGGCTCGAGAGGACGGATGCGCGTATCGGTCTACAATAGGGTATAAGGCAGTTGGCAATGGAGATACCGGGTAGGCTTAGGGAGCAAACAAGTAGAGGGGCATGAGGGAAAACTTCTGGTCCTGGGTGGAACCTCCGAAGGAAGATATCTTCTGGGAAAGTGTGGATAGGCGTTGCGAACCTATCTTTGATTCTATTCTGACAAACCAATACTTTATGTATATTACCAAACAAACCTATATATAGAATCAATTCTTTACTTGCCCAGCGCAAGTTCCATGCCTGGCCGGCCAAGCCGGAACGCCCTCCTAGTCGCCCTAAAGGACGGAGGTACATGAGCGCAATACTAGCGCACCCCAAGCTGTTCGAGGATTTTTCTCACAGTGACGCAATATTTCGCCATCAACGCCCGCGCACAACAAACGCGCGATCTGACAAGTCCGGGTGGTCCCCAACAGAGCTACGGCTTACCGAGACAAAACCGCCATTCTTTAACTGCTGTATAGCGATAGGCCGCGCCCTATATAATCAGCGCACGCATCATACAAAGGCACCGCCCCCTAATGTAAGAACCGGCAACTAAAGTGCTCCCTATATGCACATACGCCTTCTAAGGACAGCAGCTATACTTAAAGATCTGCTACACTTAAAAGGTAAGCTAGCAAATAAAAAGCGCTAAACCTATAAATATGTAGGATTTAGAAGAGAGCGAGCAGGGACGCTCCTCCAAATGGAGGGAGGAGGACTGCAGGAGTAGCGGGAACGGCACTGTCTAGGTGTAGGGACTGAAGGACGGGGCGCTAGGAGTACCATCAAGTATAGAGCAGGCAGGCTATGCACGGGAGGCGCGCGGGAGGCCCTGCCTCCGTCGCGGGCCCGTCGCCAATACCCTTCGGGAGGTCAAAACTAGCCATTCTATACGGAGACGTTAAACTGTATATAAATAAATAAATAAATACACTAGTTGATTCTTTGTCACCTGTCCTAACAGAAAATGATGGAATAAGTATTTGATTAAGATATACTTACAAAGTAATATTTTTATTGCCTTCATTTCTTTTTTAGAATAATTAATAAAGATTTATAATTTTAACTAATAATATTCCAAATTATAATTAAATATTTTTTCAAAAGCATATATATCAATTTAATATAATAGGAATACTTTTTTTTTTTATTTACTTTTTTTGTAATTCAGATCCTTCTATTCTTTTTTAGTTCAAAAGTTAACTTATTAGACTATATAACTTTTCTTCAATCTTTACCCCTTTCCTTACCAGCAATGGTATTATTAATCCTCTATTATTTTATACAATAAAGCGAAATCCAGTCTTTTTTTTTGCTTGCATTTGAAAAATAAAAGGTTTAAAGCATACTATACATCTTTTGTAACCATACCAGCGAAACTTTTTTTTGAATTGTATACATTAAAGCTTTAAATGTTTAACATATATTTCAATTATTCTAAAGTTATTCTTTATCTATTTAATTCTTTGTTAGGGTATGTATAATTCGATGTATTTTTGACTATTGATATTATAAAAAGCTTATAAATTTTCTTTTCACATATTTTTTATATAGATTACAATTTAAATATACTTCATACAAAACTTTTAAACATCTTTATATATTTCTTAATCCAATTCCAGGATTTTTCCATTATCATATACTTAAATAATTCTAGCATATCAAGAAGTACCCCCCCAATTTTGATTTGGTTTGTAATTATCATCTTTATTATTAAATACCATCATTTTTTCGAAGTTTGAATTGAATTGAAATATAATATGAATTGGATTAATAATAAAATTATTTATAATAGGGGGTGGAAATTCGAAGAGATGGGGCAAGCTCGCTTAAAGGTGCGACAAGAAAGTTCCAGAACTCTTATATATTCCCACTCATAAATCAACTTGGGTATCGTCTGTTGGAAAACTTGCCAGCACTATTAAATCATCGTAAAGACACACAAATGACATGCTGCTAGTGCCTTCGCTTAAAATAGCTACTTGTCAATTAGGTGTTTCGCTCACGTATGAGAATGGCTAGAAAAGGATTTGGCATTCTTATGGCAATCATATGACAAAGTGTGGTTTCTCTTCGGGTCCGCCAACTCAAAGTCATAGGTTTTCAAGAAATGAACAATTTATTTATTTATTTATTATATACAGTTTAACGTCTCCGTATAGAATGGCTAGTTCTGACCTCCCGAAGGGTATTGGCGACGGGCCCGCGACGGAGGCAGGGCCTCCCGCGCGCCTCCCGTGCATAGCCTGTTGCTATACTTGATGGTACTCCTAGCGCCCCGTCCTCCAGTCCCTACACCTAGACAGTGCCGTTTCCCGCTACTCCTGCAGTCCTCCCTCCCTCCATTTGGAGGAGCGTCCCTGCTCGCTCTCTTCTAAATCCTACATATTTATAGGTTAGCGCTTTTTATTTGCTAGCTTACCTTTTAAGTGTAGCAGATCTTTAAGTATAGCTGCTGTCCTTAGAAGGCGTATGTGCATATAGGGAGCACTTTAGTTTGCCGGTTCTTACATTAGGGCGGTGCCTTTGTATGATGCGTGCGCTGATTATATAGGGCGCGGCCTATCGCTATACAGCAGTTAAAGAATGGCGGTTTTGTCTCGGTAAGCCGTAGCTCTGTTGGGGACCACCCGGACTTGTCAGATCGCGCGTTTGTTGTGCGCGGGCGTTGATGGCGAAATATTGAGTCACTGTGAGAAAATCCTCGAACAGCTTGGGGTGCGCTAGTATTGCGCTCATGTACCTCCGTCCTTCTTTAGGGCGACTAGGAGGGCGTTCCGGCTTGGCCGGCCAGGCATGGAACTTGCGCTGGGAGATCTCACAGAACACGAGATGCTCAGGAGTTTTCGCGTATCCGCAAAGGCAGTTGAGCTCAGCGTCGGTGTGGCCGAATCTTCTATGGTATTGCGCGAAGTCGCCATGAGCCGTTCGGGCGGCTAGAAGCCGGTGGAGCAGCGTACGAGGGAGGCGGAGTTCTGGAGGCTCCGCTATAGAGTACCCGAGTCCCCATTTGCGGTAGGATGCTGAGAGTCCTGTAAGGCACCGACTCCACCAATCAGAGGTCGCAGCGTCGGCAAGGGCCCTTGCCGTTGTGCCTATTCCGCTGATTGTGGGCTCTGCCGAACGGTCGTCATCCATGCGACCCTCGTTCGCGCCAGCGTCAGCCAGCTCGTCAGCCGTCTCATTGCCTTCGATGCCCATATGACCTGGGGACCATCTAATGCCGACTTTTGAACTGGTCTATGAGGGCATGGCATTCAAGGAAGGCCCACTGGGAAGTATTGGACGCGTTAGCCCGCATACACCAGATCACCGAAGTGCTGTCGATGCACATCCATATATGCTCATCCAAGGGCCGAAGGATTTCCAGCGCGCATTGCAGACCTTTGAGGGCTCCAATCGCTTCGGCGTCAAAGACGTGGGAGATGCTGTTTATCGCTCCGCTTCCTGTTCTAACTAGCGATTGGCCGCGGTATATGGCGTATCCGTAGCCTACTCTAACTTGGCACCGTCCTTGTACTGCTCAGAGCCGTCCGAGAATACGGTGATAGTGTTGTCGCTTAGCTGGCTCCACCACGTATTAAACTGCTCTGCTGCGGCTTCCTTTGTACTTCCCTCTGTAGGATCAGTCCTACAGCCAGGTGAGAAATGTGGCTGGGCTAGTACTGGCCTGGGAGCGTACGGGATGAGCGTATCCGCGCAGCGCAGTTTCGTTGCACGCTGCCAGGGTAGGATCGGGGTTTCGAGCCGGCGCACCAGTGGGTGGGCGGCGTCTAACGTCCTGAGCCGGAGCGCGAAGCGTATGCGGGCGTGCTCGAGGGCGGTGCTACCCGACGGTAGTCCCGCGTCTCGCAGAACACTTGCCGTGGGCGCCGTACGCCAAGCAGGAAGGACTCCTCTTGCTGCTAGAACCATAACTTTATTGGTCTTCTCGATCAATGGGCCAAGTCTCGTGCTAACCAGCCGGTTGCGGTTGTAGCCATGCGACGCGCTAGGCTTCCGCCTGCCGCCGTACCAGACCTCCGACCCATATAGTAGGGAGGACTGTACACATGTGACTACGGCCTTCCTTAACGACGCAGCAGGTGGTCCGAACCTTACACCCGCTAGCCCTTTAATGTGGCGTGCAACTTTCAGCGCTTTAGTTGAGCGCTCGGCTACGTGCCTCTTAAAGGATAGCTTGCGGTCTATCCAGACGCCGAGCCAGCGCAAAGCCGGTTGCTCGTCGCCCACTGCGGTTACTGGCGTGATCGTAAGTTCTGGTGACACTCTAATACTGGGAGCATTTGTGTTCCGCTTTCGCGAAAGATGGATCATCTCCAGCTTCTCTGGCGCGAAGGCTACCTTATTCTCAGCTCCCCACCTCATAACCTGGCGCACGTCGCGCTTTAGCATAGTCACATTGCTTTCCACGGACTTTGAAGCCCTGTAGATAGCAATGTCGTCCGCATACCCGAAGCGTAGAGAGCGGTCCTGATTCAGCAATTCAGCCAGGTATAGTACATACAGAATCGGGGATAACGGCGAACCCTGTGGGGTTCCGCATTGCGTCTTCGATTCCGCGGTGTACGTGCCCTCTAGCCGGACCATAACCTTGCGGTCCGCCAAGAACGAGCCGATTAGCCGGAGTAGCTTCCCAGGCCAGCCCTGCTTCCGCATCCGTTCAAGCAGCCTTCTGGGCAGCAGTGCGTCGAACGCGCCCTGCACGTCCAGTGTAACTAGCGTCACCTCCTTCCCCTGAGCGAAAGCCGATTCCACATCGTAAACGAAGGAGGCTACTAAATCCACAGCTGAGCGTTTGGGGAGGGCTCCGCCATGTTGCGGGCTGATCACCCCGTAGTGTATCGCTGCCCAGGAGATCCTTCTAGCAACAAGCCGTTCAAGGCCCTTGCCGATGCACGAAAGGAGTGCGATCGGCCTCCAAGAGCGTACCGACGACCTATCCTTCTTTCCGATCTTTGGAAGCATTACCACTTCCGCTAGCTTCCATTCGGATGGGAAGTGTGATAGTTCAAGGCACTTTTGGAAGAAGTCTCTTATAAACGCCCTAATATGCTGCCAGCAGGCCTTTAGTAGTCGTACAGTAACACGATCCGCCCCTGGGGAAGTGCTTGATACGCCGATCACACTCTTTTCCACCTCCTCGAGCGAGATAGCCGTGGTCCACGGCAGTATCGGTCGCCGACCTTCCGCTTCAAGTGGATCGTACTCCAGATCGTCCGAATCGTCGTATCGGTGCAGTACCTTTTCTAGCAGGGCTTCCGCTTTCTCTTTGGTGCTCTCGATACTTACACCGTTCACAATCAGCGGCGGGGCCTTAAGCGATGGGGCGAGCTTGTGCCACCCCACTACCTTATATAAGTCGGCGTCGTCCGCTGCACTGTCGATAACCCGGCGCCAATAGTCACGTTTGGCATTCCGTATCGTCGAGAGCATGTCGCGCCGTTTGCGTTCTTGCTCCGGCGCAGCCCGCCTGCGTGCGCTCGCATAGCCGGCGTGTAGCTCAGCGCACGCCGGCGTCCACCAGGGCGCCGATTTGGCCGTACCCTGTGGGCGCTTCCCTACTGCCTTGATCGCATTCTGGAAGAGAGTAGTCAAAAGTGCAGCGATGTCGTCTAGGTCGCGCGTATCCAGCACGTCGGCCGGCTGTGGCAAATGTGAGATCCCAGAGTTAATGGCGTGCGCGAACCTCGGTAGATTTGCTTCCGTAACCCGGTAGCCCGCGTTGCCATCGGCTCCCTGGCCTCTCCCCTGGTAGCAGTGTTACGAGAGTGAAATGGTCCGAACCGCAGTCCAGGTCGTGTCTAACCGTAGTTTCCGCGAACGGGATGTTCGAGAAGGTTAGATCGATGGTATGGCCAGCGCGGTGTGTGGGCTCTCCCCGGCTCCCCGATGAAGTCCGCTCCGCTACTAAGGGACCAGGCAGCTAAGGATGCGCCCTGATTGGAGGACCCGACTCCTGGCTCAAACATATCGTGCTTTGCATTGAAGTCGCCTCCGATGAGAAAATTCGGTGGGACTTGTATGCTGGTTATATAATCGATTATTCGCCTAGTGCTAGGCTCTCTGTATACATTGACGATATGAAAGCCATTTACCTCCAGCCAGACTATGTCGCGATCGTCGCCATTCCGGCGCTGCTGGGTGATCAGGTTAGCCGCCTTCCGAGTGTAGGACATCGCCCTTGGCCTTTCCGCTTCGCGCTCCGGTAGCAGTGTTTGCTCCCAGGAGTCCACCGGCGCATAACATTCGTACGCGGGGTGGTTCTGTGTCTTAGTCCCAGGGTATACACTGGGTTCCTGCACACAAACTACATCGGCCCCTTCTTCAAACGCTAACTGAAGCAGGGCTATATGCGCCGGCCCTGATTTTCCTACATTCGCCCAGGCTATCTTCAATCCGTTGGCCCGAGCGGTCGCGCGGTCTTCACCGCTTCGTCCTGCTTCGTTCCTCAGCATAAGGAGATAGTAGAGGAGGGGCTCGTATCAAGCTCCATGCTTTCGCTAGCAATCGAGCTTGCTTCGTCGTCGGACACTGCGTATACGCTTCGTTTCGACAGCTCTGCAAGGTTTAAGGAGCCAGTAGGGGCCGTCTTGCGCTTGACTCGCCGCGGTTGGGGGGCCGCTGCTTCGTATGCAGCCACACGCGCTCCAGGAGTTGGGATAACCACTTGGACTCCATCTTTAGGGCGCTGTTCCTGCCGGCGTTTGGGCTGCCAGTTCGCACGCTCTGCGTGTGGCCGTTTGCTGTCGGCGGATCTCTCCGAGCTGGCTTGCAGTGAGTCGGGTTATTTTCCCGTCGACTCTTTTTGGTGCAGCTGCGCAGTGCTTGTGTCCAGCTGGAAAAGGGCCGTGGCAGCCAGCACATCTAGGCGGGGCCGTGCAGGCGGCGCCAATTGCGCCCTGGTGTTTTGCTGTCGCAACGCCGCAGTTATTGCATCTGCTGGCTGTACGACAGGTCAAAGGGCTGCAGTATTCCTGGCAGCCCGGGTTATGTAACTCTATTCTAAGAAATGAACAATTATCATCCTGAGAGCCAAGGAAACGAAAAATCTTGCGGGGACTAGAATGATCAAGGATATCAGTTGGTGGGTTGTTTTTTTTGCAAGTGTAATTCACTTACCATCCCTGCTTCACTGATCCCCAGAGGGGAAATTCCGCACTTTTGTGGCTAAACCTTGATATTGATGTAGATTTGTCCTTAGACACAAAACAAAATCCATCGAAAGTCTCGGGGTCGGGGTAGAAAGCTGGATTGTTCATGATTGGTGCATTGTGGAACACAAACATAATTACCGATTGGGACATGTGTGCCATCATCGAAAGTGAACGGTGACATGACTTTGCGTGGGATAGCAACCTTTAAGGTCAGTAGCAGATCGCTGTAACATGAATAAAAGCTTACCGTCAATCAATGGACTTGTCCTTGCTACCTCTTTCAGAAAGCTGTCTGAGTACGGTTGATTGATTGATTGATTGATTGATTTCATTTACGTCCACTTTCAGTCTAAGACTATTATAGGACGGCTAGGCCTCTAAAGGCTCTAGCAGATAACTTTTTATTCTACAATATTGGATATATTCAATTTAGGGAAGTGAAAAAAAAATGCTGTGTCTGAGTACGGTATTTCGTTGTTATGAGCATTTTCAAAGCCCTTCTCTCCCACTTGACTTATTTCATCTCGCAATGGTTGGACATACTCTGAATGCAAACAGAGATTTATATAGAACATAAGATAATACCTGTGTAAATGTTACTAGGAAGGCTCTTGGCATCTTATTACCACTTCACGTAGTTTGAAGATACATTGGAAGCTGGTGATACTTGTTCCAATCAAAGTAAGCTTGGACACAATTTAGATATTCTGCTATATGAATATCAGCCTCAAGCCTTGACTAAAAGATCATCTCACAATGATGTCGCTCACTGGTTTATGCATGTAGAACGTTATAATCATTCTTTTTATCTCCCAAGCAACTCACGACGCAGCAAAAAGTAAATACCAATACTGTGTCCATGTTGCAGCAAGAAAATTTAACCAGATAGTACTCGTACGTGCACTTTGGGGTATAAAGCTACCCTCAACGACATTTTGATTATGAGAAGGCATTGTACCAGCTAGGACATGGTAGTGGCAAAGTATGGAGATTTCCTCGCAGACTAAGGCTTGGTTTACTTTATAAGTACGAGTGGCGGGAAGCCTGATGGAGCAAAATGGCATTCGATTCTCCTCTCACACCCCCAGTTTTGACGAGGGAATGTTGAGAATAATTTCAGAACCAGAGCTTGACCCTGGACAAACATACATCTCCCAACCAAAGGGGAATCAGTTTTCAAATGCAACCACAGAAAAGATAAAAAGCTGTCAAATCTGCAGTCAGTGTATTTTTGGCGTTGCTTAATTTGCTTCCAATCGTGTCCCCAAGGATTAATTAGCCATTGTATAAATCTTCGATATATACGCCGCAGCCTTACACATGAATGCAATCCCCTTATCGCAAAACATGCGGGAGGGCCCAAAATTTGGGGCCGTTGTCTGGCTTCCTTTGAAATTTTGCACGCCAAGCATCGGGCATAGGCAGATTAAGAATGGAGACAGTGGCCAAAATCGGCAACAAATACTCCAATTTCAATAAACACAGTAACATTTGTTGGTGACGAAAACCATTCTCGCGGGAATGATTTGAATGCTTTGGGGGGCAGTGTCCCATAATGTTAGGAGCGACCTTCGATATTTTGCAATGTAACATAAGGCTAATGGCGTTAAACTCGGAATGATCGATTGTCATTGTTGGAATTTGTTTTTTTCTCGATATCTTGCAGACTTTTTTTCCTGGTGGCAGTCATGAAGTTCGTTGGGATAATGAAATGTAACTCTGGTAACAACGGCTATACTCGAGTACAACGCTACAGAATCCATACGACGTATCCTTTAGGTGAAGTCAACCACTCAATAAAGTAACCTTACAAGCTATCGAAACAAAAAATGAAAACAAAAGCAAAAAACTTATAGCCAAGGCAATGATTTTGTTGAAGTCTATTTTAAATCTATGTAAAACACAAGTGTATGTAAATATACAAATTGCGATGCAAATAAGATTGGTCTTCAAACGATTATATGAGGTCAAGTAGCCACGTAAAACTCCCCATAGCCTTATCTCGTACACCAAATCTCTCTCCGCTCTCGTTCTCAGTTGGCTCGTTGATTGGGAAAACCACGCTACTCAACACTTCCATGCACAATTTCGTGCTAGCCCTGTCATAGTCACCACTGCTGACTGTTTTTGTTGTTGCCAATTTCGTAGTAAGATCATATAATGGAATTATATTTTCCGGTGCTTATTTTGAAGACCTTGTTTGTATCCATCATTCTCTTGTAATGTCTTAATGTGTTTCCCGCCGCTTATTCCAGAGCCCTCTTGCTTTGCAAGCAGATCGCAGAAAGATGTGAGACGAGAGATAATAACCGCTAGAAAAACATCATTGAATAGGCAGGAAAAAACTCGGAAAAGGTGTGATATTGGCACACGGAGGCTCCATGGTGCTCAACAAATACATCCAGCTTATGCCTGACAGTTTGGACGCCGTACTAACAACAGCAATGCGGACAATCGCAAAAGGCATGGTAATTTTTGTGAGGGAGAATAGACCAGCGAGAGCAAGCTTCTGTCTACGACTAGCCCTAACATTCCACAATATGGCTATTGAAATGGTGACAACTATGCACAAGCATTAGGCGCAGAATCACAAAGCTATAATTTAACTATTACTCAAAATGTTCGTTTAGAAGTCTAAGATACAATTGATGATCAAAGGGGCTCTCTAAAAATTGACTGAATGTGGCCCAAGACACCCACTGGAAAGCCTTATTCATTCAAGAAGGCTGCGCAGCCACCTAAGCCGGGGCATATGTTCAACTACAAAGACTCGTTAGCCTTGATTCTAGAGAATGCCTTGTTTATTCTAGTCTTTGGCCCGAAATCCCTCATTAAAAAGTGGCTGCCCAGCCGTTTAAGTCGGCTAGGCGAAGCTACACTGGACTTCAAAGGCCATATGGTTCAAATGGTGAAAGACGAAAAAGAGCTCATACATCAAGGGAAACCCGGCAGTCAGAATATCATCAATTCATTGATCATGACATCCGAAGAAATGGATATACCAAGACTATTACCCAAAATTAAAATAGACACACTAACACTTGTTTTTTCCAGCTCGAAACTTTACGACTCTGGGATCCTCTCATTGGTATTGCCAAACCCACAGAATCGAATCCACAACCACCCACACTTAATGGCAAGACCGCTATTATGCCCGATCATTCCCGTGTGATCCCGAATATCAACGCAATACACTCGCATCCAAGATACTGGAGAGATGATGGATTGGAATGGAAACCTAGTCGTTGGATCCTAACTCAAGGCTCTTCCTACGGCGCAAACCCACTAAAATAAAATCAAAATTAGGGGAATAGCATCTGTTTTCATCACCAAAAGGTACTCATGTACCTTGGTCAGAGTTAGCCTGCGCATGCCCAGGTAAGAAATTCGGAATGGTAGATTTGTTGCTAGTATGGTCGCACTGTTCAAGAAACATCGGATTGAGGTAGTTTAGGAGAAAGGGGAAAGTAATGAAGAGGCAAGAAAAAGGACTGAGAAGAGTATGTGGGATAGTGAGATTGTCTTGTTGAAAATTAAGAAACCGGAGTTGGTAGGAGTGAGATGGGTTGAGTGTGACTAGGACTACTAGAGTATCTCATTGCATGCGAGACAAATAACCTTTTATTGCATTCTTGATCCAATAATGAAGAATTGAAATATTTTGTTCAATTAAAGCATTGTATCGATCGTTAATGAACTGGTATATATGTATACATATATACCAGAATACTCTATACGAGTGACGTTGATTGTAGAAGTGGAGGCAAGCTACTGATGGCTGCAAGGTACGTACCGAACCTTTAGTTCCAAGGTTAATGGTCTTAACCTTAGTTCCCGGTGACCCCACTCGGCGAAAATCTAGCCTTCCATCGCTAGCCTCGTCAAAATTTCTCCATCAAAAAGGAACTTCCAATCAATTCTTCTTGGAACTTCCTCAATTGAATTCTACAACTAATCTTCAATCATTCAAATAATGCCATAATCCTCCAATAATCAAAATAACTTTGATAATCATGTTTGAAAACCTCTGTACATTACCTCTAAGCTCCGAGCTCTTCACTCACGCTCTACATCCCACTGAACCCATTCTCTCAGTTGGTCTTTCGTCTGGCCACGTACAATCTTTTCGATTGCCGGCTGCTGAATCTTCTGCTGATGATGAGGATGGTGATACTAGTGTAGTGAGCACTGGAACTAGTACCATTGATACGGAGTGGAGGACTAGGAGACATAAGGGAAGTTGTAGAACTTTGGGATATAGTCATGATGGTGAAGGTTTGTAATTCCTACCTTTTCCCGAAATTTGTCTTACCGGACTCATATTTTGATACTTGATAAATCAATTGGGATTTTATTTTTGAATTCTTCAGTACTGATGTGTACAAAACCCAGTTCTCTACTCCGCCGGCACCGATTCCCTCCTCAAAGCTGCCGCTTCTGCAACTGGTCAAGTAATTTCCAAAATCCGCATTCCCAAGTCCAACACCGATGCACTCGATCCTCCAACTCTTCTACATGCCCTATCACCTCTAACTCTTCTCCTCGCCACCGATTCCTGCGCTCTGCATCTTTATGATCTCCGCGATGTATATTCTTTCAAAACTGGTAAACCCGCACAAACGCATTATCCACACGATGATTACATTTCCAGTTTAACACCACTTCCACCCACAGAAATGAGTACAAGTGGATTTAGTAAACAATGGATTACGACTGGTGGAGCTACATTAGCAGTTACGGATTTAAGGAGAGGAGTTTTGGTTAAGAGTGAAGATCAGGAGGAAGAATTGTTGAGTTAGTGTTTATGTGAGTGGGTTACCTGCGAGGGGTCAATATGGAAGGGAGAAGGTGTGTGTTGGGAATGGAAATGGAGTTATCACCCTGTGGGAGAAGGGAGTTTGGGATGACCAAAGTGAGAGGATTATTGTTGATGGCCGTGGAAAGATGGGTGGAGAGAGTTTGGATTCTATGGTTGCGTTGCCGGAGGAATTGGAGGGGAGTTATGGGGGGAAGTGCGTGGTGGTTGGTTGTGGTGAGGGGAGTGTCAGGGTTGTCAAGGTTGGGGGAACGAAGGGAGTGGTGGAAGATTTGAGACATGATGAAATTGAGGCAGTGGTTGCTGTTGGATTTGATGTTGAGGGTCGACTGATTTCCGGAGGTGGAGAGACAATTAAAGTCTGGCAAGAAAAGTTTGATCATGAAGAAGAGGAAGAAGAAGAAGAAGATGATGATGATGATATCGAGGATAATGATGAAGTCATTGGTGATAGTGGAAAAGAGAGCATTGGAAAAAGACAGTGATGACAGTGATGCACAAGATAGTGATGAGGAAGACGGAGGTCGCAAGAAACGCAAGAAGAAGAGAGGAAAGAAAGGTCAGGTTGATAATGGAATCTTGGGATTCAAGGGCATGGAATAATCTGAACTCAATCGCAATGATACCCTGTTGTATTGTATAAAAGTCTACGCATTTCAAATACATATATGTTTCTCGACTTTTATCACTGGTGAGGCGATAATTTTAGGGCAAAACAGAAAGTACCTGTATTGCATTCATCTCTTCTCTGGCTCCAGAAACTATATATTGCACAAGCAACTAAAACTTTCATAAAATTCATAGCTTAAAATACTCCCAAATGGAAAAATACTCACCGGGAGCTCACCAGAGCCAGTTCCATCTACTCAGAAAGCTCAAGAAAAGATAAAGCCTCACCGGGAACTACTAGTAAAAGTCGTGGTGCATCTCACCGGGCATCAGACCTCTACTCCCGGTGAGGTGAAGTGGGGTAAATCGCGGGAATTGAAATGGAAAGATTGAAATATAGGGATGGGTTCTTTGAACTCGATGGAATAGAATAGATTCAGACTTTGTTTCATTTAAGATGCATCTTACGAATGATGCAATATATCAAATTTCTTTCGTCGTTTACTCGTACCTAGTTTCTAGGCTGGTAGGTTGATGTAAGGGTATAGGATATATATTAAGAATGCGTAGAAAATTTCGAGTGGGCTTTAGGGTTTGGGACTTGGGATTTTTATGGATACGTACTGTAGAGGAATAAGGAGAAGGATTCTGGGAGAACAATGAGAGGGAGAAAGGAAAAGGATGAGAAGATGAAGATGGGAGAAGTAAAAGGGGGCGGCGGCAAAAGAAGAAAGAACCGACTAAATAAATATTCCTCTCGGTTATGTTATAACACCGCCTCCCCCCTATATACAGCCGCAAAGTTCCCATCCATAACCACGCCACCATATTCAGAATTCAACGAGGCAAAAGACCGGGCAGAGAGCTAGAAACAACTTTCGATCAAGGACCACCTCATGATTCATAATCATGATATTAGCATAAGAGATTCAATTGCAAGCAGATTCAAAAAATCAAAAGAATATTACATCAAATATCGATACGTGCCTCTTATCATAATCATTCTCAGCCTCCCAAAACCCAATTCAAACTCCCCGCCGCCCCTTCACCAAAACCGCGCTCCAAACCCCAAAATAATGCAAATCCCCTCCCCCCCCCCTCAAAAAAATGTATTCTCAACCACGACGACTTACGTACATACCTATCAGGAGAATTCTAGATCTCTTCCATCACGATCAACATCGATATCTATAACCAAACAACAAGTCAAACAATTACCCAACCACCTAACCACCCAGCCCACCAACCTACCAATCGCCCGCTCCAACTTGCTTAAACGTGCATGCATGCATGCATGCATCCATCCATCCAAATCCAACCCCAGCACCCCAACCGACCATCTAATAAACAGATAAGAGGATAGTACCCCGTAAATACCCCATGGATGGATCTTCTCGAGGCCGGGTCCACAGGTCTAGCTATAGGCCCAGCACAACAAAAGTACATGCGCACGCGAGTGTTTGCTAATTGCATGGTTATCTAGTATATATACATGGAACCTGACTGACGTGTAGCGATGCCAACTCTTATGCATGGGAGGTGAAGTTAGGTAAATCTAAGACGTATGACTGAATGGGATGGGATGGGATTTGCTAAAAGATGATTTTGAATGGAGTCGGATGGATTATTTTATATATATAATATATTTCTATGATATGGGTGCATAATTATAGATCGTTTTCGTGAGTAATAGAGAAAGAAAGAATTTTGAAAAGAGTATTTAGTTGTATATTGGGACAAAAAATATCGCTGAATGTTAGTTAGTATATTCTCCAACGAGGCAACGAGTACATGATGTTTATAATTAAAAGTGTTACCTGTGCCGATCTATCGACACCCATGTCGAAGTGAAAGATCTCCAGCTGCCTACTCGTACATAGCATCGGTACAAAAAGTAAGTGATGCTTGTAATGAACCCTCCCATATATATACATGCCAAATAATTATGGATCCACACGCAGAAAGCTAAAGTATCACCAAGTAACCATGATATCCTTTGCAACAGATCCCCGCCCTGGTCCAGCTCCCTGCGTGCAAAAGATCTGGGCCGTTTGTTTCTCCAGCACGACATCTAGTCTTACAAGTTTGGCCCTCATATCTGGAGGTATCTGTCCATTTTCATCGCGCCAAGGTTCTTCCAAATCTCTGATCCACTTACATATGACCCCCCCTAAATAACTATCCCATATACCTTCCCTATATTCTTCATTGACAAAAGACATGGCTATTGCTTGATCTCGCAGAATCTTATCCTTACAATGCAAGCCTACTGCGAAGAGTGGCATCAGAATACCAAGATTGGTGTGATATGAAGAAGTTGAATAGTATGGATGAACAAGTGTGCAGTAGGTAATGATAGTGTTAAAATATGGTTCGAGTTGATCATATTCAACTTCATCTTTGTAAAAAAATCCATGAAGTTTTATTGTACTTGCTGCTGCATGCGCTTTGAGGAGAGCCGCAGTTCGAAAAGATTCACTGTGAGGAGGAGAAGACATGCATTGTCGAAAGATATCTTCAGAGGCTTCTTCCCAACGGACCATGTCGGCTAAATAGATGTCGCGTTCGTGTATAATTTGAGGTGGAAATCTGACTTCGTGTTCGACTTGTGACGTTGGGCTCTTATTTGAACAGATGCTTGTAGCGTCTTTCAAGTTTCTGGCTTGGAAGTCCCTAGATTGATCTTGAAACTCAGAGCCTGGAGGTGACTTTCTTGCACTATTGATAAAATGAAGATTCCGTCTCATGATTGCTTGTAAATGCTCATAACAATCCGTTATGTTCTGGAACGGAAGTAATGTTCCACTAAGGTTGTGGCGATTGATCTGTTCTTTAATCATAACGTGATGAGCTGTAGAGCGGGCGTCAAGGAAGTACAAAACTTGTAAATCTAGGTCTATGAATGCTCTCCGAAGTTCTGGTCCGATATAATTCTCCCTGCCAAATGAGCAACGTGCCCCATCCGCTTTGTAGAAATCATACATCATCACGATGCCATTCGTTGCGTGTATAGATGCTGATTCTTGATATCCTTGGATACTTTCGATGGAAAAAACCAACATACACGCAATTAAAGCAGTTCAGTTCTTGGGCTCAGGCCTGCATTCTTATTTATTGCTTCCTGCATACCTCGTAGACTTTTTCCATATTCTCTCAAAGCAAACTCGCGGTGTTTATGAGGACTTGACGCGCTTCCATTTTATGATCTCTTTGCGATGCTTGATAAAGGCGCTCAGAGCTACTAAGCCATGCGCTATGTATGGCTCTACTTCACACATCTGAGGAAATAATTTCAGACCACACCCCAGTTGGAAGTGGCCCTGCTATTCCTGCCGCAACATTGTCGCAGAAATATCTAAAGTATCTAGTTTCAAGTTCTTCTGTGAACCGAGGTCCAATGTATACCTCGACTATCGATTCTCTTGTGACATTAGAAGCTTTTCCCTTAGGTAGAATGGGCACGATTGTACGAGACTTTGATTTAATCTTATCAGGCTGCCTTGAATAGCCACTGCAATAAATTCCAAATCTGAAACAACGAACGCAGCCCGGCTTCATTTTCGTCGCATTTAATCCTTCTGGTTCTTCGTGGTCGTTAGCTACTATATATAGCTGACAGCGAATCTAACACTTACTTGCAATTCTGACATCCGGTTTTCACTTTGGGTAGTCTGGCGCGAAATTTAATTTCCTTCTTCTGTGTTGCATTCTTGACTTTCTCTGTTGCAGATGCTTTTTGGCACGGTAGATTACCGCGGGTTCGGACAGTAAAATTGTTTCTATTGTCGTCACCGGATTGCCCGCCACCGCATATATATCTTTATTACTGCTGGCCATACTTTCTAAGCACCAAAGTTGTATGAAACACCAACATGATGAAGGTCACCTCATGACCTTTGAGACTTGGAAGTAGATTCTGAAGGCTGGGCAAAGTTCTGAACGCAAGAGAGGATGAGATCAGGACAAAAAGATATTTTAGAACCCCATGCTATTTTATGATAGAAGATCCAGAAGTCACTTTGATGACAGATTGATCATAGCCATGCTGGTAGGTTCCGCGGGGCTACCGAGCCTAGAATTCCGCTCTCGTATCCTTACAAGTCACAACAATGCTTGTCATTGCGTATTCGTAACTTTACCTGGGAGATCTGCCCTGGTACCCATTAAACAACTACCGAGTACCTCGTTATCGAATACATTTCAGTTTATAATATTGTGTACCAAGCTCAGGAATGATAGATCAAAACATCAATACTATAGAGCAACGAGGGTATGGATGAGGACTGAGAAGTAGATGACAACACAACACTTTGACAGCAAGAAAGATTTGTATCAAGATGATTCGACTTTCCACAACCTTAATTAATCAATCAAGGTAAGGGACTGTAGATGGAATAATGGCGTAAACTTAAAATGAAGGAGGCAAGCGCCTATGTGTGGTCCGGGTAGACCTATCCTTATCCCGTGACATTTCCCCAACAACGGCGGCTAACAATACTCCGGACTTAGGATATCTAATTTCTTTTCTTTCTTTCTTAATCGATTAAAATCATAGGTAACTGAGATGGCTCCCACCATCATCCCGGGTTCCGTATATTATCATACGCACGAAGGCGAAGGGGTATGCATCTATCTTCATCAAGTTAGTCCGGTACAAGTGACAACCTGACAATCATCAATCACCTTAAAACCCCCTGAGTTTAGATGAGGATGTATTCCTCGCATACCACGTCTAATCTCTCCTCGAATCCTGTCCAAGAAAAGACCACATATCTACTGCAGCGCAGAGTCACAGAGAAGTAAAGCTAATACTTTCAGTATTTAGTTCCTCAAATAGATCACCCCAGGGTGACAATACTCATCAACCTACCTAAGTACCTACCTAAGTACCTACCAAAATCTCGCATCACAACTCCTATACATATCTAAATCCAATACACTAGGTATTCAGCGGAAAGAATCTCAAGACGTCATATTCATATAAAAGCATACAAACACACACACACACACACACACACACACACACACACACACACACACACACACACACACACACACACACACACACACACACACACATACAAAAATACAAAAACCCATCAAGAGGAATACAACATATAAAAAATGCATAAAATAGTACACTTTTTGGAACTCACAAACATCTATCCATCTATCTATCCATCGATTTATCTTCACTGATAATTCGGTTGAAATAGGTAGATGGACAGAAAGAGAAGGAAAGAAAAAGAGAGCAAATTACTCGACTGGGTATCTAACTACCAAGCAAAGAAGCTTTAGCACTTAAAGTTTCTTTTCCAAAAATTTCCTACACCCCATTCCCCGCCCCGGTCCCCCTTTTATCTTCATGAAAACATTCCATCATCATAAGATACCGATCGAACCATCGTCTCAAACCTCGAGTCATAATAATATTAACACACAGAAAGCTAGCCTCATCATCTCATCTCATAGTCCACCCGATATGCATGATGTCATGAAAAGACCCCCTTTCAAAATAGCCGAATTAATGTTCCTTTCCATATGTAATCACAAGATACCGCGCCAATCTGATTTGATGCAGCAGGTGAAGCTCAAGGACGAAGATAAAATATTTGCAAGAAAAAAATACTTGTAACACCTGATATCATTGAGATCATGCCCACACATCGATTATGATGTGTCCAACCTCCAATTTTATACTGTCCTAAAACGCCATGATGTGAAAAGTAGAAGTTCCGCGCAAAAAAAAATAAAGGGGAGGGGATTCATTCGCCATACAGTAAGAGGTCTTTTTCTTAATGAGTGGGTGCTGGTGAAGCTTGTCTGGCTAGCAGACGAACATTGTCTATCAGACCTTCCACCAATTTTGCGTAATCGTGTGGTTCGCCATTTCTAGCTTTGAGACCTTGTTCTCTGACAGCTGCTGCCGAGAGTTCAATTTCAAGTTCGTGCTCCTTTTCAGTTCGAGTTATACCCTGACATTGTTAGTTGGAATATTATGATCGGAGACAATGAAGGCTCACGTTTGATACTAAGCTTTGAGTCACTTGAGTAAGGTCAACTTGATAGTGCGATTGCTTATAACTCAAACGATCCTTGTTACGATCTGGTCTTTGAGCCCCATCACTTGAGGCAATGAGATCATCTATGTCGCCGTCAAACCTCATTTCGAAATTTATACTGATTCGGCAATCAAGTATTAAACTAGGGAAAAAGATATCTAGATCTGCAACTCTAGCTTTGATAATCTTGGCCAATGGTTGACCTGTCTTCTGATCATGTGTAACACGGACTTTCACAGTGTAACGAGGGTTCAGCAAGGCCCGAAGAGCCGGAGGTAAAGTGGCGTGCATTGAAGAAGGGAGCTCGTAGAATTTATCCGTCTCCCGTCGATGTAAGTAATCGATTTTAACTCTTCGTTTCGGTTGGCTAGGATTATTTGGATAACAGTCCTTAACTCTTTCATTCAAGTATTCGTTGAGGTTCTTGTGTTGGGCCTATTGTCATGTTAGCAATACGATAACTAGCAAGATGTGTAACATACCTCAGTCATAGTGCTTTTGAAAGCAATGAACTGATTATCCATAAGTATTGTTTCAGACCGAATGGGCAGATTCAGTCTCGTGTTCGTCTCCTTACTGACAAGCTGACCCAGCTTCGCTTCAATTTCAACTTCCACACCTCGACTGGCCAGTTCTCGGGTATCTTCTCGATTAACAACGTGCATGAATAGAAAGTCCGCCACTAGCTTTGTCATCTCCTCTTGCGGCTTTCTGCCAGTTATGCTCGGTTCCCATGGGCCAAGAGGGCCATCCCAATCATAATCGCCCCCTCCAACTGGTCGCGAGACCGCTGGTGATGGCTGGTGCATTCCGTTGCTTTCTTGTTTTTTTAACAAAGCCGGCGGACCCTGTGCAGATGACTGTGGAGGTTCTTGTCTTCCGTTGGTTTTGCGGCCTAACCCTTTTACACCCTTGGCACTTCGCGCCCATATTGGTGGCTCGGAATAACGAATCTGTTGAGGAGACGAAGCTGCAACAGAACTGGATTGGTGGTCGCCGTTCATCTGTGGCTTATCATCGTATTGCTCGACTCGTTGAGGCGCTTCGAAGGACATCTCTCTCACTTCCAACTTCCGTTTTGTGGAGCTGTTGAATTCTTCTGGCTGCTGTTGAATGAATGAATTTGCTCTTGTCTGACTGGGCAGACGAGTCTTGGGACTGACGCTGAGACTTCTTTCTCTCTCACGCATGGACCTTTGCTGCGTGGAGCTGGTTGAATTTCTTTGAGAGTTGTAAGCACTTTGTGGGGTGGTTTGGCCTTCGAGGTGGGATTGAGGCGTTTGGGGGAGCAGGAGATGTTTGATTATATTGCGTACTGGCAAAAGGAGTTGTGGGAACCGCCCGTTGTTGGCGAGGACTGGTCGGTTGTGCGAATGCGCCAGATGATTGGCGTTGTGTTTGTAAAGGAGGACCGAGAGGGGTACCCGGTTGAGACTGCTGAGATTGTTGTCGTGGATGCTGAATTAGGAATTGATTTGGTGGGAATTGATCTATAGAAATGGGACTATCTTGATTGAATTGGTTTTGATATTGCTGCTGCTGACTGTGCGCTGACGTAGGGGTAGAATTCGAAAGTGAAGATTGTGACCTTTGATGTTGAAGATAGGGATGAGTTGCCCCAGGAATCCCAACTGGGGGTGTTTGTGGAGGTGGTGATTCTTGAATTTGTGAATTGTATTGTTGTAAATGAGGGGGTGGGTTAGGTTGTGAATAACTATCTCTTTGAGATTGGTGGTGAAAAGTTGGGGGGTATTGATGATGATGTTGAGCAGGACTTTGTGGATTTTGAAGATTCTGCGGGAACGGGTACTGACCACCGGCAGCACTAATGGATGAAGTGGAAGTATGCCGAAAAGGCGAGGGGGCCGAATAAGAACCTGCTGGAGAACGAAGGTCATTTGGCGGAGGTGCTTGAATGGGAGTAGGAGGAAGCGGTCGACCTAGATGAGATGCTTGATAGGTAGTTGGTGATGCATAAGGCCCACCACCATTTTGTGAACCGTACTCTTGTGATTGTGAGCCATGTTTGCCCGGACTTGGTGAGGCCTGCGACGAATGACTATAAATTCTATAGGCTTGACCTGGGGGGAGACCCGTTTGAATCGGAGTTACTGGCGTAGGCGCAGACGCAGGCGCAGGCGCATTTTGCCTCGATTGTCCTCCTTCACCATTTTCCGTATTGATGATTGAACGAAGGTCCATGTTTGCGACTCGTTTTTTCCATGCGCACCATCACCAATGTACACGCACTCACTGCCTCTCTTATTTCTCTTATTGCGACCCCACGCGCTACACTCTCAAAAACGTCTGTATGATTTTCAAGTGGGTGTTCATTTGATAATGATATAATTATTAGTCGTAGAGTTGAGTCGATATGGTTTTCGTATATCGGTGATAATGATGTTGGCGCAAAGGCGCAGGCAAATGCATTCGAACAAAGGAAGTGTCAGGATAGGAAGTTTAGAACTACGCAAACAATAATGGGAAATGGACGGGATGGACCAAGAGTAAATTTGGTCGCAGATAGTCAAATAGGGAATGTTCAAAGTATTAATTGGAATTTACTGCAGACACGTTTGAAGTCGCGATAGTGGTAGTGGTAGTGGTAGTGATGGTGATAGTGATTGGAATTGTATTCATCCGAATGAATAGGGGGTTGGTATATATATTCTTTTATTTTTTATTTTTTGGTTTGAGAGGGATGGATGGAAGTTTGAGTAGACAATGAATGAGTTGAGTTGAGTTGAGTTGAGTTTAGTTGATTTGAGTTGAATTGATATGATATGATTTGCTTTGCTTTGCTTTGCTTTGATCTGAATTCCTATTATAGAACTACAAAAGTTGTTATGTACCTTCTTTACCTTCTTTACCTTCTTTACCTTCTTACCTTCTTTACCTTCTTTACCTTACCTTCTTTACCTTCTTTACCTTCTTTACCTTCTTTACCTTCTTTACCTTCTTTACCTTCTTTACCTTCTGGTACTCTGGGTAGCAGTAGTGTTGGGAGGGGAGGAGGTAGGAGAAGGAGGGCTCTCCCTTTAATTATTGTTATTGCCTTCTTACCTAGGTAGGTAGCTCTACGTAGACGAATTTGTCAGGTACCGGTGAGTAGGTAGTGAGTAGCTATATAAAGTAAGTAGAGTAGATAGATAAATCGAAGTGTGTTACAATATTATAGCTATAGAATATATGAGGGGCAATCATTTTTTTTACTCATTTGGAGTTGAAGGTAAACAAACGGCTTGAAATATCCATGGATGTGTGTATATATATATATGTATATAAATGTATACATATATAACTAGATAACTAGATGCTAGGTAATTAGATAATACTTACCTAGGTATTTAAAGTATATCTTCAAAAAAATTTTTTATACAAAATCTCAATCGATACCTAGCCTAGGTATCCATGGATATGTGAAAATTAATGAAAAGGGTTAAAACTAATGTCATCATCTCATTCATGGATTTATCCATCCATCCATTCATTCATCATACCTGACTCAATGCAGTACCAACACACATACATAGCTTGGCTAATGCTTTGAATGTCTGAATGTGTATGGTTGGTGCTTTGATGGAACTACTCGTACGTACTATAGCTAGGTAGGGAGGTAGGGAGGTAGGGACAGCTGGAACTACTATGTAGATATCTTCGCATCTATCTGTACTATCCAAGAAGGGACGGGAGGGGAAAACAAAAAATAAAAAGGCAAGGCAAGGCAAGGCAAGGCAGGCAAGGCAAGGCAAGGCAAGGCAAGGCAAGGCAAGGCAAGGGCAAGGCAAGGCAAGGCAGGCAAGGCAAGGCAAGGCAAGGCAAGGCAAGGCAAGGCAAGGCAAGGCAAGGCAAGCAAAGCAAATTGATGAAGGGATGACGCAAGGCTGAAGGTATTAGCCAGTTGAATGATTCAGCCTTACCAAAGCCTCTCACGTGCCTTTTCAAGTCACCTTGTCCTTGCACTCATCATTCAAAGCCTCAGGCATTAGATATTCAGCTGCTTACTCAAAAAGGTTAGCTTATTGCCTTATTGAATATACTGCCGGACACGAGCTCCTACCGCTTTTCCACCACCTCTTACCTACCTAGCACTAGTGATTGAAGCTGTTGACGTGCCAAAAGTGTGCCTGATTGTTGCGATACGTGCTTACCTATTAGCAGTTGGAGATCTTTTGTAGGCAACTTATTAACCAACTACAACCAACTACAACCATCACAACTCATCTTCAACCCATAACTGATCAACGCTTTTCATCCTCCTCTGTATAGCTTCTAGGAGTTCCCTTCAATAGAGATCTTCAAATAATCTTATTTTCCTATTTCACCTGTTCACCAACCATGCCGAGTTTGACTTCAGCCTCTGGTGTGCTGGGCTTTCTTTCAGATGAAGAGCCAGAGCTCAAGATTTTTGCCCTTCAAACTTTGAATGATGATATTGATACACTATGGACAGAAGTCGCAGGGTCTGTTTCTCAAATGTACGTTATTTCAAGCTTATTCGCAGATATCAGATCCCACCACAGCTCTATCATTATGACCAACTGAGTACTAACTTGTCTACTTTCAGCGAGGCCCTTTATGAAGATGAATCCTTCCCTGAACGACAATTAGCATCCTTGGTGTTGGCAAAGGTCTATATCATTTACAAGCATACAATGAGAGTATGACGTTTTGCTCTTGGAGCCGGTGATCTCTTTCAACTCGATAAAGCAGGCGAATTTGAAGAAACCATCATTTCAAAAATGTGTCGACACCTATATCAGCGTATCTGCTCAGCATCACACTGCGCCACGAGGAAGCAAGCCCGATACTGCGCTACCTACCCTGCAACTACATTTGCAAGCGGGACTAATGATGCCAATGTTGCTGCCGCGCTTACCTCACCTACGACACCTTTCTCTCAATCCACCCTACCATCAAAGTCCCTCTTATCTCGGGCCTCCACCGATAATATGTTGGAACAGCCCGTAGTGCAAGGCAAGGTCGCGGGTTCTGCAATGTTACCGGATCGCTCTACACAGATTGCGCTTCAAAAAGTAATTGAAAGACTTTTCGAGAGCTGTTTGAGTGAGGGTAGATACAGGCAAGTTGTGGGAATCGCAGTGGAAGCTAGAAATCTTGAAGTTCTGCGACGAGTCATCAAGCGTGCTAGCGATGATGAAAAGAAGTCCAGATCAAAGAAGGCCGAAGATACAGCTGGCCCAGCAGAAGAATTGATGGAGTATGTCTTGGACATCTGCATGGGGGTTGTGCAAGAAAGAGGACTTCGAACAGAGATACTCAGGTTGATTTTGGATCTACTAAACGACATACCAACTCCAGACTATTTCTCAATTGCAAAATGTGTTGTCTATCTGGATCAAGATGAGGAGGCATCGACAATGTTGAAAAGACTTGTGGTAAGTACTTGAATAAATGAAACTACTATGGATCCACACCCAGCCGAATATGGAATTAACCAAACGCAGGCCAAAGACGATCCAACTTCCACCGCCATCGCATACCAGATCGCCTTTGACTTGTACGATAAACGGAACACAAGAATTCCTCGCCAAGGTCATCAAATCTCTGCCCAAGAAGGCGACCGATGTTGAGGCATCTACGAGGAGCGTGAGTAAGCTCTAAATGCAATCTGTAAATTTGTGACTGACATGTTTGACCAGCAACGGAGTCCGATCAACTTTTAGGGGAATTGAATAATCAAGCTGGAGGATCTCCCGAAAGTGCCTCGGATGAGCATATCAAGGTTTACGATTCGATACGAAAGATTCTGGATGGTAGCGAGACCATCCGACTCAATCTTGAATTCCTGTACCGAAACAACCACACTGATCTCAGCATTCTCAACAAGGTTCGGGACAGTCTCGAAGGTCGAAACTCCATCTTCCATACAGCCGTCACCTTCTGCAATGCATTCATGAACCACGGCACGACCAATGACAAATTCTTCCGCGACAATTTAGAGTGGTTGGGAAAGGCAGTCAACTGGTCAAAGTTTTCTGCCACCGCCGCGCTTGGTGTCATTCATCGTGGAAACCTCTCCCAAGCCAAGAGATTATTGGAGCCGTATCTACCAAGGGCCGCAGGCGTTGGAGGTTCACTTTATAGTCAGGGTGGTGCTCTTTATGCTTATGGGTTGATCTACGCCAATCACGGCGCCGATGCGCTCGAATATTTGAACAAAGCCTTTAATGAAACCCAGGAGGAAGTTATTCAGCACGGTGGTGCTTTGGGATTGGGTATTGCCGGTATGGCTACAGGCGATGAACAAATCTACGCAAACTTGAAACACGTACTTTACTCTGATTCCGCACTTAATGGCGAGGCGGTTGGTCTTGCAATTGGTCTCATCATGTTGGGAACTGGTAATGTCAAGGTTTTGGAAGACATGATCCTTTATTGTCACGACACTCAGCATGAGAAGAGTATTCGGGGCCTTGCTATCGGTATGGCATTGATCATGTATGGCAGACAAGAGGGAGCGGATGAGCTTATCGAAGGATTGTTGAAGGACCCAGATCCAACCATTCGTTATGGTGGTATCATGACCATCGCATTGGCATACTGTGGTACAGGAAGCAACAAGGCAGTGCGCAAGTTGCTTCATGTAGCTGTTAGCGATGTGAACGATGATGTCCGTCGTATTGCCGTCATGAGTTTGGGTTTCATTCTGTTCCGCAAGCCCGGAAGTGTTCCACGCATGGTCGAACTTTTATCCGAATCTTACAACCCCCATGTGAGATACGGTGCTGCTATGGCTCTTGGTATCTCTTGTGCTGGTACTGGTCTTGATGAGGCCATTGATTTACTTGAGCCTATGATGAAGGACCCTACAGACTTTGTGCGCCAAGGTGCTCTGATCTCTCTTTGCCATGATCATGGTACAGCAGAATGAGGTCATGAACCCCAAGGTTGCGGAGATTCGCAAGACGCTAAAGAAGATTGTCGCAGATCGTCATGAGGATGCTATGGCCAAATTTGGTTGCGCATTGGCATTGGGTATCATTGATGCTGGAGGTCGCAATTGCACCATTGGGCTACAAACTCAAACCGGCAACCTAAACATGGCTGGTATTGTCGGTATGGCAGTCTTCACACAATACTGGTACTGGTTCCCATTTTACCCATTTCCTCTCCTTGACATTCACTCCTACTTCTATGATTGGTTTGAACCACGAGTTGGAAATTCCAAGTTTCAAATTCCACAGTGCCACTCGCCCAAGCCTTTTCGACTATCCTCCAGAGCAAGAAGCCAAGACTGAAGATGCACCAACCCTTATCGCAACGGCAGTACTCTCAACCACTGCTCAAGCCAAGCGTAGAGCCCAAAAGAAAGAGCGTGCTCAACGCCGCGAGAGTATGGATATCGAGCAACACACCAGCTACTCCAAAGATTCCTGCTTCCACCGATGACAAGATGGATGTAGACGAATCAACAAAAGATACGGATGAGAAATCTGCTGAAAAGAAGGATGAGGGCGAAAAAGAAACTCCTTCAGAAACCTTGAAGAAGAAGATTGAGAAGGAGAAGGTTGGTTACGAGATTGAGAACATGTCTAGAGTTCTTCCAGCCCAACTCAAGTTCATTAGTTTCCCAGCCGGTCGATACAAGCCTGTGAAGAAACCTACTGGAGGTGTCATTGTATTGATTGACACCAAGCCAGAAGAAGAGAAAGTTTTGATTGAAGAAAAAGGTGAAGAAGGCCGACGTTTGAAAGGGCTACGGCATTCACAACTCTAGGGGATATGCGAACTGAAGCTTTAAGTGTACGTCGCCAAGCAGATGCTCAAGGTGAAGCCGTGGGTGCATTCTCTGGAGCAGCAGCCGCCGCCGGTGTTTTGACTGCTGTTGATGAAGATGAAGAGGGTGCCGAGGAAGCTACCGTGCCTAAAGAATTCGACTATTTCTCTGATGGGGACGAAGATTAAATGGTTGTGACTGAGGATAGTATAGCGGGGGTGTATTTTAACGATTAGCATTCAGTGTGTTCTAGATGTAGTCCTTGAGGGGCTAGTATCATGCATGTATTGGAGTGGAAGGCATGCATTGTGATAGTATAGAGATGTGTACAACAAGAGAGCATACCAAGTGACGCATTAATTTCATGACATAACATCCAAGTGTCCCGGCCCATGCTTTGCAAACACTCCATTCCCTCTTTCCAAGACCTCAATGTATAAGACACAATCTCTCACAGTCAGCTAACAACACATCTCCACTCTCAAAAATCCAAGATAAGATACAAAATACGGACATGGACATGGACATGGACATGAAAATGACTTATCTCTAAACCTCGCACGGGAGACAAACTCTCTAACGAGCAGCGGATTCTTCCAACCAATAGGCTTGTTGTAAGTACATTACAAGGTTCTCTTATCCTGTTGGATGGTCGGCGTAAATTTTGAAGGGTGGATAGATGAATGAATGGGAGGGTGGTGGAGGTTTGGGTTGAGTGTCTGGAATGATAAGGGATGAATGGGTTAGGTTGAAGTTAAAGTTGGAGTTGGAAATCTAAGCAATTGCAACCGCTCAAATGCAGAGAGCGAGAGTACACTAATAAGTAACCTCCAACTTCCAACTTTCCACCCGTCAAATACCAAAAAATCAAAATATCTAGATCTAGATCTGCTCTCCCCCAAGTCCAACTCCAACTGGAGACCACTGTGGACTTGGGTAGGTAGGTATCGATAAAGGAGGGATTGTGAAGGGTGGGTTTTTAGGAGGGGGGGGTTGATGGATGGATAGATAGATTGATAGGCGTACTGGTGTTGAATTCATTGATTGATTGATTGTTCTATAATCTATTCGAATATCCAGATATATTTTCCATGGGGAGAAAGACTTGTAATGATCTATGAGTCGGTTGTAATGATTCCGGTCTACTCTATGTTTCTATTCTTTCTTTCATCTAGATGTTGATATATATATATATATATATATGCGGATGCATGGTTCTATTCAATGTAATCTAAAACTGCTTCGGTTCATTGATGACTTCAGCTGGTTCTTTGCTTTGCTTTGATTTGCTTTGCTTTATGCTCGCGGTACAGTATCTGCATCTGCATCTGCATCTGCATGTTGGCTTATCGCTCGCTCGCTCGCTTGCGTGCTTACCTGCTTACCTGCTTGCTTATCGCCTGCCCGCTTATCCCTCCCAGTTCGCTCTGAGTGCATGAACTAGATGGGTGTGGTAAGATGTGGCTGTCGGCGGTGGTTGCATGGGGAAGGGACGGATGGGTTGTAGAGTGGTTGATCTTGTGTTTAGATTGGGTAGGTAGGGGGGTAGGTAGGTATATATTTGATAGTTATGCATCCATGGTTCTGCTCTGGAAATTTATTGGAAATCTTGTGCTTGAGATTCATGAGTGGCTTTTTTCTGTTCTGCCTTTTGTGTTTTGTCTCTTGTCTCTTGGGTTTTGGTTGTGGATTTGGATTTGGATTGGGTTTGACTTTTGATTGACGAGGGTTTGGGTGGATAGAGAGAGAGAAAGAGGAAGAGGAAGAGAGAGAGAGACGATTTCAAAAAGTGATGATGCGTTCGATAACGTCTGTTTCGTTTGTTCCCACAGGGAAAACAGATTAAGGAGCGATGTGTGTCGGTTAGAGCATGGGAATTGCCAAAGCAGAAGAGTGCGTTGGCGCCGGATTATGTTTGGACTAATGAGGATATGGATCCGGTCAGGAGGGAAAATCAGACTTGGACGTTGTGGACTTGGTGAGTCTGGTTTTGATTTTGGTTCTGTTGGTGCGGGGGGTGATGATTTGAGGAGGAAGAGAGATAGAGAGATACTGGGAATTGGGTTGATTTATGGAATTGGTAGAGTGGATGGAATTATGATTGTTGATTGACGAATTGAAATATAGGATGGCATATTGGGCAACTGATACGATTAATCTAGGAACTTGGGAGACAGCAAGTAGTGTTTTGGCGGTGGGATTGACTTGGAGAGAAGCAATTCCTATTGTGAGTTACCTCGTTTTCTACTCACATTATCAAATCGTCTTATCGATGATCGAATCCAAACTGACCCATCAAAAGATGGTAGTAGGAACAACCTGCGTAGCGATACCTATGTACTCAATGGAGCGATCGGCGCAAAACTTCACATACCCTTTTCGGTAGCAATTCGAGCATCTTTTGGATATTATCTTGCATACTTTTGCATCATATCAAGAGCCATACTAGCAATGTTTGGCTGGGAATTCAAGGAGCAAATGGAGCAGAGTGTATTACAATCATGATATTGGCTATTTGGCCTAGTTATGCAAATGTACCCAATCATATTGGGAAGGATCAGGGAATTACTAGTCAAGGGATGATAAGGTATGCGATTCAATCATGGCAAAGTTGATCTGATATTGATGTTGTGTAATTTCTAGCTACTTTTCTCTTTTTGGATAATTCAACTTCCTCTCCTGCTCATTCCTCCAACTCGCCTACGCTACCTATTCGCCACAAAACTTATTGCTGCCCCAGTCGCAGCACTGGCAACCATGGGCTGGTGTATTCATAAAGCTGGCGGCTCGGGTGCTATCTTCGACCCTCCAACCTACTGTTTCTGGATCCACTAAAGCATACCTATGGCTTTCATGTATGTCGTCCGTCACAGGCACATGGTCTACACTAGCATGCAATATTCCCGATTTCTCTCGTTACGCACGAACTTCCAAAGGTCAATTCATCCAACTTCCATTTCTTCCCCTCATCTTCACACTCTGTGGCACAATCGGTATCATCACTACTTCAGCCACTGGAGTCATCTACGGCAAACCCATCTGGGATCCTCTTGAGATCATTGCCAAATGGCTGGACCTAGGCCACGGTGGACGTACCGCAGCCTTTTTTGCCGCGACAGCATGGTACATCGCGCAAGTCGGCACAAATATTACTGCTAATTCTATTCAGCGCAGCGAACGATCTTACGGTACTCTGTCCACGCTACATAAATATCGAGCGCGGGTGTATCATTGCTGCTGTCGTTGGAGGATGGGTAATAGTCCCCTGGAAAATTATATCAGTTCCGCCGAGAGACATTTCTGGCATTTATGGGCGGGTATGCCGTCTTTCTCGCTCCAATAGCCGGAATCCTCGCAGCGGATTACTGGCTTGTCAAAAAGCAACACATATTGATGTTCCTGCATTATATGATCCGCAAGGTCGATATAAAGTACTGGCATGGAATCAATTGGCGAGCGCTCTTAGCATTGCTCGTGGCTGTTTTCGCCAAATTTACCAGGGTTAGCTTATAGTATTGGGTTAACGACGAATAAAGAGACGGGGATACAAACGGATTCGGTTAAGATTAGTCAGGAAGCAAAAAATCTTTATTCTTTTGATTGGCTATTTGGGTTTACGGTCAGTGTGTGGTGGTTTATACGGTGGCTAGTTGGGTGATTCCCGCGAGGGAATCGTTGGTGGAGAATACGGTTTATGGGGATTTGATGGAAGGTATGGGGAGTGATGGGGAGGGTGGCATGGCACATGTGGTTGGTGATAGGGAAAAGAGCCCAGGGGTATGGATGTTGGGTCGGAAAAGCATCATGGTGATGGGGAGGAAAAGAGAGGATGGATTGGTGATGTAGTGCGATAGTAATTTGAGAGTTATTGGGTTTCTAGAAACCGATATAAACACTTGGGCTGCGTTTATGGATTTTTCAAAGGCTGGAAAGGTGCTGGTTGATGGTTATTGGAGATGGTTTCAAACGGCGGGGATATACATGTGTGAAACGGTCTCTAGTGATTGCCATTGGAAATCAATTACCAGCACATACTAAAATAAATACGGATATACAATTAGATCATAGATAAATTACAAATCGATAACCTCATTTATCCATTTATTCACTTTAAATGGCATCGTAGTACAGTTATTCACTACATAGCATAATAAGCCCAGGCCATTCATTCCAAAAAAAAACCATATCATGCTTGTTATTATTTCCATTTTGCAACGCCCAAATAACAACCACACAAGATACAGAACTAAAGATCAAGATACAAAGAGCGAAATGCAAAATCGAAATAGCAATCTCAAACATAAACATAAACGCAAACAGAAAAGATAAATCAGATGAAAGACGACGAATTAATCATGAGCCCTCAACTCGTCACTCTCTCCTCTTCGCTGTAGCCCGTGTCACCCCGCCCTGATCGCCTCGATGGAGGTGATTCCTGCTTTTGCTCTGGCTCTGGCTCTGGCTCTGGCTCTGGCTCAGATTTCTGGTCCGGCTCCCCTGTCCCAATTATCTCAAATTCCGCATCGACCTCCTCCATCAATTCATCCCAATCCTTGTTCTATTGATACGAAGGGCATATGATCCCTGCGCGACCCTTTCTTCGATATTCCCGCGGTTTTGCGCGCAAAGTCGCGGCGTGATATTCTAAATGCGGGTTCGGATTTAGGTGAAGGTGATGGACTGGGGGTATAGATTGCGTGGCGTTTGATGCGTTTTGCTCGGTGTTGGGTTGAGGTGGGACTGAGGTATTTCGTCTGGGATTAGGGTGCGGGTTTGCGTTTTGCGGGGGTGACGGGGAGGAGGGGGGTTTGATGGGGTAGTGGGGTACGCGCGTGATAGTTTCTTGCGATGGGGCTTTCGGGTTCTTCGGAGTCGTGAGGCCTCGAGGAGTTCTTCGTCGTCTTGGGTGTAGTCGTAGTCGTAGTTTTCAATACTGTCATAAAGGTCATCTTTGTTGCTGGGGAACCATGCTTGTTGGTATGCGTAGCCTGTTTTGAGGGCATCGGAGTCGTGTTGATAGGAGCCTGCGCCGGCGCCAGTAGCTCTTGAGGCGGATTTAGATCCGAGCTCGGGGATGGGGGTGATGTTTCTTTGGGCGGTGAGGGCATTCATTGCATTTGCTTTTTCGAAGTGTTCTAGCAGTCTCTGAAGTTTGTTGGGATCTCTGGCTGTGCCGATGCGGGAAGTTCGTGCCGCACTGAGGACGTCCCCAAATGCCTGTCTCGTGGCGGTGACGATAATGATCAACGATGTGCAGATTATTTCCGGGTTTGGAGCCGGGGACAGCAATTTTCTTTCCACAGCTAGGAAACGGACAATCAAAAGGAAGAAAGTTGTCTGGATCAAAGTGGGTAGCCATGTGCGTGAATATGTCTCCACGAGATTTACCAACAGTATAGAAGTCACAGCCTTGTGTAGACCAAGGGCATTTTCCGAGATTCTTTTGTGTCCTCAGCCCATGGAATGATCTCTCTCTGGCCCGGTGGAAGACGCGCTTCTCTTTCTGCTATGGCATGCTCTCTCTCTCGAACATCGGCCGTTTGCTTTGAAATCCAGGCTATTGAGGCGGCATTTTTGGCCGCAACGCGATTGAAAGTTGCGGCGCGGGCTTTAAGCTCTGTACGGAGTTGGGTGCATCAGTTAAGGCCAAAGGACCAGTAAGAGGGCGAGGTGCAATCCAGATACGTTCTATGAGATCCTCAAGATCTGAGAGAAAGAACAGAGTATCAGCTTGATACCCTACAGACGCAAAAAAAAAACAGGAAATTTATGTGCATTGAGGAAATAATAAGTATAGTAAACGTACCTTCAATCCTTTGCTTTAGAGTTTCTGGTTCTTTGTTCTGATGGAGCAGTATACTCTATGGTCATCCAATTGCTGCTCATTGAGACCAAGTAGTTTGTACCACATCTCAAGCAAAACTCCTTTGGTAAAACCTTGTGGAGTTGTACAATGATCATCATGCGTTTGCAATTCCATTTTTGCTCCATGCACTCTTATCAATCCCGCATTTGGTACAGAATTTCTTATCCCGAGTGCGGTGGTTTCTGGCGGTACAGTTAACGACATGAAGGCCCCGCTCTTCTTCATCCTCGGCTGTACGATTTTGACCACAATCACCGCAGAATGAAGGTTCTGGATCAAGTGGCCCACGGTCTGGTTTGTCAAGACATGTATATCTATGATGCACTAGTTCAGCATGATCACAGATGGCTGTGCGAAGTCCGCATTTGTCACAGAATTCTATGATGCCTGGTAAATGATCTGCCATGTGGCGAAGAACTTGTTCTGCAGTAAAGCCACTAAGTTTGTAATCACATACGGGGCATTCAATACCGTTCCAAAAAATTGCGAATCATTTCCGTATCTGCCTCGACTTGATGCGTCTCGAGATGTTCTTTCTTCTGCTCCATCGTCATAATGGACCAAGCTTCACGCTCACAAAGAGGACATTGCCCTTCTCTTTGGAGTTGAACTAGATGTTGCCCGAAATGTCTTTGAATCTCACCATGTTCGTAGCCAGACATGCTTACAGAGCAGATAGGGCAGTTGTGGGTTCGTTCCAGTAGGCCATTTCTTAACTTCTGGTTCTCTTCTGCCAATTGCATAATATCAGTAGTGGTCAAGCGTTGCATGTAAACCGTAGGAGTTGATGAGGATACTCCCAAAGATAATTCCTTACTAGGCCCGTATGCCGGAGCTGAAGGATCAAGTCCTGGTTCAATAACAGATTGGTCTTGGATGTAAGAACGACGCTGTAATGCATCTTGACGATGTTGATCTGTCATCCAAGTTTCCCATTTTGGAGTAATGGGCTTTTCGGCGACAGGTAAGATAAGTCGTGTTTTGTTGATACGAGGTTGTTGAGTAGGGTCGACAATAGGCGGCATAGGAACTGGGTTTAGATCCACTGGGGAGCAACGGGCGTTGGACGGGTATGTCTATAGCCCCAGGGAATTGGATCAGGCTGCACTGTAAAGGTTGTTAGTCGGCCATATCACTTGGAGCATAAGGAAACTTACTAAAAGGTCGCACGCCTCTTCGCTCAATGAATATGTCTGTTTCAGTGATCCAGTCAAAAATGTATTTCCTCCAATAATTCTCTGTGGTCTTACGGTCTACCACAAAAGAAGTTTTGATTGTGGCTGAACCACGACGAAATTTGAATCAAGAGCGGGATCCCAATCATCATACATTTCTCTGGTATTGTCTCTGAAGTTTTGAAGGGAGGTATTATGTTGTTCATCGGTAGTATTCCATTGCCAGACACGTGCGGGCTCTTTAAGATCATGAATTGTAAAAACCCTATACTCTGGACGAAACCAAATGTTGGTGAATGTCTGAACACGACCGGAGAAAGCCTCCCTCAACTTTCGGATTTGTTCCGAATTTTCATCTCTCCTATCAACCTGAAGGATGACAGGTGGAGAGTTCTCTTCGCGTTCTATAGCACTGAACCACATGGCGATTAGAACTACCGTTTGGATATGAAGACTTTGGATCTTGTTTGTGTCGCTTAGATAACCGTTCTAAGATGTAGCTATAGATTAGAGTATATTGAATGCGGTTGAAAAATAATATCCCGGTTGTAATCATCACCAATGAGGTGAAGGCTTAGTGCATCCTCTGGCTTAATTTTAGGGTCAAGATCAGGGACTGTTATATCGAGTTCACACGACAATGGATTAGCACCAGCTACTGGAGGATTCTTTCGTCGTTCTTCGATCTGCTCTCGAACCCAATCCCAAGTTTCCCGAGTTACTTCCATACCACCAAAAACCAATAGAATGTTGAGGGTTACCCTCTCTGTGTTTATTGGAGAGTCGCACATTGCAATAGGGGCGGTCTTGTCCAAAAATGCGAGGAACGCCCTCACAAATGCAGGCTGTAATGAATTGAGACAGTAATCCGCTTCGAGATCCGAGGGTACTTTCCAGTAAGTTTCGGCCCTTTCTGGAGCATTGAAGAGCCTGACAATTTGAAGATTATCTTTAGATGACGACATTCGCCACCAATGTGACGCACAAATTTTTGCAATGTTACTATCATCACCAGAAGATAATGATCATTCATTCCTGTATTGTGGTCTGTTGAAACGTTGAGGTGGTAGAACGCGATTTGGAAGAATGAATATCGACCAAGAAAGACCAATTAGATGTCGGATCTATGTTCAATAGTTTTGTGACGGCATCCTTGAAAGGGAGATATCTCGGGGTGATTTCTCTCTGTCCAAAGTATGAATAAATCTTGTGCGAAGATACTCTCTTATGTTCATCTGGAATTTCTTTGGCTAACCGGGCCAGATGTTCATAGATCTGCGGTGTGCTTGCTCATCTTGAAACCGCTCTTCTTCGATTATGATAGTGAGTTGATCATGATCAACTTTCCCAATTGTTTCTACAATTTCTATCCACCTTTCTTCAAAATCTGCGATTGAATCGATTGGATAGGAGGCCTCCAGTGGTATGTCAATCTTACGAGGATCTGTTTGACGATAAATATCAACGTTGAAGGCCCAGTCTGAACCTTCTGGGCATTCGATAAGCTCATGAGCAGAAGCAAGAAACTCATCGTGAGTCATATGTGTACGGCGAAGTTTGAGTTTAGGACGTGGACCCAGTAGATCAAGATAAAATCCTTGCAGGGGTTCGCCACTACTGCCACGCATATTAACGTTTGATCCCCATTCGAAATGGCTTTTATCTTCAGGATTCAATTCCTCAATTGATTCAGCACCACCTCGCATATTTACTCGGGGGCCTATTAATGTCAGCGGGTGTATCATAAGGGAAGCTATGGCAACAAACGTCGCATTATCTGGTACCCAAAGCCTCTTTCGATGTAAGAATCCAAGAACTCTAGAGGTTTCTCAGAGTAAATAATCCTCTGTTGTCGAGGGAGAGTAGCTATGGGATCTTCTTCGTCGTCCTCTGTATCTGCCCACTCTGGAGTGAGAATCATAATATTGTTCAATGTCATTGGAGCTACAGGAAGGCCAAAATGAACCATTGTCACTTTTGTCGCGAGATTGTCAAGTTCTCCATCGAAAGCCCCGCCTGGACTAAGGTTATCATAGTACTCTTTACTCTGTTGATCTCTAACAGCTTGAACCTCATTACTCCAGCTCTGGGGTTAATTAGAATTTTTTGAATCTCTTCAAAAAATTATCATCAAGAACATTGGATATTCTCTCGGATTTTAGAAGGTGAGCATAAAACGAACGAGTTCTTCGCCATAAAGGATCTTGAGGGTTTATATCTGGCATCCATTGTAGACTTCGATTCTTGTTTTAATTTCATCGAAGTTTGACTTGTCTAATTCTTCATCAAAGTATTTATCGATAGCTTTCGCTTGTTGACGTCGTAATCGGGCAATCTCCTGTTCCGAGAGAGGTTTGTTCTTTTGGGGAACCACCGGAACATGAACTGGTATAATAGGAGGGGGCAAAAAGTAGTCTTTCCAAGTCGAGAACATACCTCTAAGAGATTGTCTAGGTGGAATTGCTGCCATCTTGGACGATGGTGATGGTAAAAGGATTAGGAAATGAAAATGGAGATGCTGTCAGAATAGATGAAAACCAAAGACAAGGAAAATGAACCACACTAGATTCTGAAAAGGTAGAGCTTAAAGCAATAGAAGCTTCAGATTGATTCCTTTGTTGACTGGAAAGACGGAAAAGAAGCATCAAGGAAGGCATCGTTAACTTGCGTTGAACACTTGTCCTCGCTCTTCAATTTCGTAGGATTGAGGGATTGCATTGTTAATATCCTTTGACTTACAATCAAAGAAAGATGCATATGATATTCTGAGTGGATAAAGACAATTCAGGAACATTGAATTTGGAAAATATGTCGTTTTGCGGTTATGAAAGTCAAAGAATCATTTTTCTCGAATGCATTCCTTGATATTGACACCCACCCACTGGAGGAGCACTGAAGGTGTGGAGTATTCATGGGTTGGCTACTTGAGAAATTTCTGGAATATCTGTAGAGTTGATGTTAACAATATTGGCTTACAAAATCCTTACGAGAGAAGAATCAAGATTTGTGGCCATGGATGATATGGTTTTTGAAGTCTGATACAGCTGCAGGCGAGGAGAAAAGAAAACGCCGAAAGAATGAGTCGAGTCACATGACGTTGACCAATAAATTTTTTTCTTTGACACCCACGGTTAAATTTTCTTGTAAGCTCCAGAAGATCAATCAATGCCTGAATGATATTGGGAACCTCAAGTATGAGTATAATGGCAGTCTGAATATCATCAAGTTTCGGATCGAGATAAAGTTCTACTGTATCGACGTTGATCAGATATATACTGACACCCCTTCACATTGTCATATGAATCGTCGCGGGACTCATCTTCTTGTAAAGCTATATTAAACCTCGGAAACTTTCATTTGTATCAGCTGTTATTAGCAATATCAACATATGTCAAAATGAAGTGGTAGCTCTTTTGTATATGTCACGTGATCGGAGACACAAGACTTTTGATTCAAGTGAAGGTCGAGCTATTCAGAAGCTGAGATGTGGGCTGATTGGCTCTGGATTAATAACCAATTGGGTTTCTTGCCAAAGGTTCAAGAAATGGCAATTCGGTTGATGTTCCGTTATTCAAAAGAACGCTGTATCTCCACAGGTAGCGCGTGCGCAGTTATCAAATCTCTTGCTCATGTAGAAGTTGAACATTTACGATTTCTTCATTACTCCTTTTGCTAATCTAGAAAGTGTATTCGCCCCACACTGTACCATACCTTTGGGAATAATCAATCAGCTGTTGATTTCTTCGACTTCTCGGGCCAGCTTGTCCTTCTCTTCGCCTTTACAAAGAAATTGTTCGGACGAACCAGTTGAAATTCTGGATCGTATTCTACAGGCTCACTGCCTATCTTTTCAAACTTATATCTATAGACCAACATGGAAATAATGACTCTGACTTCCATCAATGCAAATTGAAACCGATACACATTCGTGGGACCGGCTGCAAATGGTGCATATGCGGTCTTGTGCCTCTTCTTCACCTCTTCGGTAGTCCAACGGTCGGGATCAAAATCGGTTGGAGCATTCCAAAGCTTAGGGTTGTTGTGGATATGATGGATGGCGATGATCATGACCCCGCCCTTAGGAATTCGGTAAACCGCCAGGAATGATTACATCGGCTAGAGCCGACCTGGTTGGTAGGAGGATTGTGGAGGCGTTGGTTTCTTTGATAAAAGACCAAGGAAATCGAGAGAATTTGCAAGATCTGTGTCCATACTGTGTCGCTCGTAACATCGTGGTCGACAAGCTCCTGGAGCAAACGATCTTGATTTCCGGGATATGCAACAAGACTGTACAGGAGCCAACTGAGGAGCGAAGCTGTTGTGATAAATCCAGCTCCTACAGTAACCATGCTGCATTGTTACGGTATTTCTCTGAAAGCTTGTTGCCTTTCTCGTCCGTTGCTCTTACAAGATAGTCGACAATACAACTTGCTTTCAAGGCAGCATCTTGAATAGGCAAATCTTCGGTTCCGGCCCCTTTTACATTTTTGATAGCCTCTTCTAATAATTCTTGTACGTGTGCTATATTGTCCTCAATTGTTTTGGAGCTCCCCATGTAAGTGAGAATACCAATTCCCATGGTTGATACTTTTTTGTTGAGTTCTAGATTGTGAGCAACCGTCCTTACGAGATCATGAAGAGGTGCATCGATCGAGTCGAAATGATGCAGTTCCATGCCCAAAGCCAGTTTTCCGATGGCAGTAGAACCCGCTTTGAACATGTAGTGGTATACGTTCCAACGCTTCATCCTTCTCATCAAATTCATCTAGAACTTTAAATGCTTGCTCGGCTGTATTTTGCATTTGAGGTGTATATGTCTGACAGCTTTCGGGCTAAGTGCTGGTGCTAAGAACTTATGGGTTTCTCTCCATGATTCGGTATCGGTATCGGATAAGAAGATAACCAGCGGCTTGATTCTTTAATACCAAAACAATGGGTGATCAGAGCTGATCAGTTTTGACCAGTAACCTCCTTCTCCCAAAACAGATATTGGCTACGTTAGGATCATTGGTGTGGTAAGTGTACGTCCCATATCTGTTGTTTTGAACACAGTCCATATTGTTCAAAAAGACGTTGATGATTTTCCAAGATGATCTGGGTAAACTTCATAGTAACTTCCAGCGATGGGAAGACCAGTCGGTCCAGGGACATCTCTGACTTGGTGGCCATCAATGAGAATGCCAATCGGGGAAGAAGCATCTACGAAGTTATCAAGTCATCGAGAACTCCATCTTTATCGGTTTGGAATGAATATTCCTAAACATGTTAGATTCTGTACAGATTATTGCAATGACAATATAGATTTACCTGATGGGTCGGCAACTGAAAAAAGTTTGAGCAACACTGTATTGTAGATACTCGAATGTATTTTGAAGATCCACTTCAATTTCTCGAGCAGTTTTGGCTGGTTGACCCAATAAAATGAAAGATTTCTTGACCATTTTGATTGTATGTGTTGACCAAGATAGTATGTAATATATAAAGAGAGAGAGACAAAACCAAAAGAGGGTTTGGAGCAAGTGAAATATCAAGTGGGAGAAAGAAATAGGACTCCAAAGTTAATGAAACAATCACTTGCTTTATGGTCCCTCGGCTTGCTTTGGATATCAAACGTCCAACCTCGAGCAGTTACCTACATATCCATCTTTATCAACGAGATTTAACCACATTTATGGATTAGTTTTCATTCTCGTTTTTAGCCATATGCTGTCATAGTTTTGCTTACCATGAACCAACCCCCTTATGAAGCGTGTGAATGGTTACTGGCATATCTCTTGTTATTTTTTGTGGCTCTAAATGGTATCACCGAAATGTAGTACAGTGCTACAAATGTGAATGGATGATGTGAACAAACCCTCAAGCCGCGGTTCCTCGTATGTTTCATCATCATCATCGTCATCATCATAATCAAAATCTAATTTCGATCCGAATCCGCGGGATACTGGAAACTTATACCGCCTAAAGAAAGTCTGAACCTCGTAATTTTGACAGTTAACGGAAACTTTATTATCCAATGTAATTACTTAATTGGTTGAGAGTGGAAACAATCACGGTGGATGTTGGAAATGATGAAAATTTTATGAAGTGGATTTCGAGCTTCATTGTATAGGTTTTATTGGAATGTTCATTCTTCAAGGTTCTAGTTCTCATGTACACATCTGTAGTAGAGTAGATAAGTTAAAAATTCCGAATAATATTAAATACATCTTCAAGGTAAATTGGAAGAAATTCAAATAACCCTTCAACAATTGGTTTGAAGCGTTAGAACTTTAATTAGTCGAGTGCTTAGTCCAGTACGACAGTATAAGGGTAAAGAAGGCTAATCGGCAGATCGACAACTAGACGACCCTAGATCCATGGCATACTTTAACATGGCTTCTCGAGAATCCTTCGGTCATTAATTTTGGAAGATATTCTGCCCTGGTTGAAAAAATATGGAGTATCTGCATGAAATTGTTACAATTCTCATTAAAGTTTTAGAACTCGGCTACAACTTGCTGGGAGTACTGTTGTACTTTGAGGTTATCTCCACATATACGGTCAAAAGTACCATGTAAAGTCTGACTTGACCTCGGGAATGAATATCACTAATCAGAGATGTCAACGGCGTTAAGTTGAAGCTGTTCCTTGCAAACCGAGGAAGCTTTGTCATTTCTTTTCGTCAATTAAAAGTTATTTGTCGTCTTTTTGATAACATTCTCCATTGCATCTTCCTCAGCCGAACCCTTCAACACCACCGTCAGTCATCATGAGTGAAATCAAACAAATCTCCCTGAGTGAAGTTCAGAAACATAACAAAAAGTCGGACTTGTGGATAATAGTTCATCACAATGGTATGTATGAACCGCTATGTATTTCCCATCATGAGCTGACAGCTTTGCAGTATACGATGTAACAAATTATGTTGAGAACCACCCCGGTGGTATAGACTCCTTAGTCGAAGTCGGAGGACAGGACTCGACAGTTGGCTTTGAGGATGTTGGCCATTCAGCAGATGCGCGAGAAACAATGGAGTCATATCTGATAGGAAGACTGGAAGGGGCACCTGACGAAGATGATGATAAGATACTGGACTGCCAATTCCAAAACCAGATTTGACAGCCAAATCCAAAGACCAAGACTTTAATAGCGAAGCTCCAATTATTACCACCAGTAGAGCTGGACTTAAAATTTTGTCGGCTGGATCTGCGCTTACTTGGGCTGCGAATTTTATTCCAGATCACCAAAGATCGGATGGCTTCAAGTACAAGATGGTGGATTCTGGAAAGGAGTACTGATTTCGAGTATTGCTACACTATCCGTTGCGACAGGTGTTGGACTTTACTTAGAGAAAGCTCTAGCAATACCTCACAAGACTCCATATTCATACCCATCACACTTCAAACCATCAATTCACATTGCTAAACCAATCACGAAGGTCAAGGGATACCTGCAACCCGAGAACTACCAAAAAGTACCATTAATCAAAAAGGAGAAATTATCTTCCAACACTCATCGTTTAACATTCAAACTTCCAAAGGATGACACGATACTTGGTCTTCCAATTGGACAACACATTAGTATTCGAGCTCAGATCGATGGCAAGAGCGTTAGTAGATCATACACACCGATTTTCTAATAATTCCGATCCTGGAGTACTTAGATTGGTGATCAAGATGTACCCAGATGGACTTCTCACAGGCAAATATCTCGAGCATCTCCAACTTGGAGATGAGATTGAGGTACGAGGACCAAAGGGTGCCATGAGATATAGAAAGGGAATGGTGAAGGAGATGGGAATGATTGCCGGAGGAACAGGAATTACACCAATGTATCAGGTAAATATGTCAGATTCATTATGCAAACCTCAAACTGACATAAACTAGTTGATCCGAGCAATCTGTGAAGATCCAACAGATAACACATCAGTCACTTTACTTTACGGTAACAATACCGAAGAGGATATCCTTCTCCGTGAGGAGTTGGACAACTTTGAGAAGAAATATCCTGAGAACTTTAGAGTTCATCATGTGTTATCCAAGCCACCTCCGGGTTGGACAGCGGGCGTAGGATATGTGACCAAAGATATGGCTAAAGAAAAGTTCCCCGGACCAAGTAATGAAAGCAAGGTGTTACTCTGCGGACCTCCTGGGATGGTCAACGCTATGAAAACCAATTTGATGGAACTGGGATGGCAGAAACCAAGAACCGTGAGCAAATTGCCAGACCAAGTTTTCTCTTTTTAGTTATATATCAATATTTTCGATACTGGAGAGGAGATTTTGCCTACAGTTACGAAAAGTGGAAGGAGTTGGGATAGGGGAAGCGAATGAACTATTCACCATGCACCATAGGAAGTCACGTAAAATCTCATATTACCGAAAATTCCAACTTGGTATAATTCCATCGTCTCTCGCATCATTGACTCATAATGATTATCCAAAAACCATGTGCAAGCCATCCGTAAATTAAATGACACCAAATTTTAACTAACCACGCACGTACCGCGCTCATTTCTTCCAGAATCTCCTTAACATCAATAAGTATACCCGATGCTCCGCCATATCCGAACACACGCTTCCTCTCCTAAATCCCAATGAACATTACCCCGTACCCAATTCCGAACCCCAAAATTCTAGATCCCGAACCCACACTTCCTACCCGTGTTATCCCGTGCACAATTTGCTCCAATGTTCAACCATCCAATAGCAATGTACAAAACAATGTCAATACTAATCTGGCGGTACATCCGTCCTGTACTGAATCATCATTGTAAATTTGGATTTAAGTTTAAGTTTCCATGCATCTGCCACGCAACACATCCTCGCGCACCCACAACTTCAATCGCAAACGAGCAGCCAAGATGAGTTGGCCGAACCCCTGATCACCAGAACCTCACAATAGACACGTGGTCTCGCTATCGTCCTCGCTCGCTAGCCATCTATCGTCCACGAAATCCAATAGCCATACCTGAAGTGGAAGCCTGAAGCTTGGAGCGCCTTATCCCTACTGTGGTTTAGTTCTGGCTGAGATGCCAGGGGTGGGATGTTCTATACCGGTAAGAAGGTTGTTGTGTAACGTTATGTTCGTGGCGTAGATGCAATCTACTTACTACCGCGTTTTAGACCTGTTTGTCGGATTTTAGGTTTGGGATTTTTTTTGTGCTGGTTGTGCATGGTGCGTATGCATGCATGCATGCATGTATATGTATGTATGTTATATGTTATATGTTATATGTTATATGTTATATGTTATATGTTATATGTTATATGTTATATGTTATATGTACTGTATGCATTTTCATGTAATTACAGTACAGTTTTTTGAACTTAGGGTAAACAGTAAATAAGTACTGTATTAATTGGTTCATAGTAGAATATCTTATAGCCAAAAAATCTGATTTTTGATAAAATTGAATGTGTTCTTATGTGATACATAATGATTTATATTCCAGGTTTATCATGAATATTATTACTTTTCAAAGCTTTTCAATTTTTTCTTTTAAAATGCTTTTCTGCTTTTACCTTTCATACTCCCTTGCCTTTGTTTCTATTCGAGTTCAATAGAAATATGCACATATCCTTCTTTCTCGTATAGAAAAAGGAGTTCATTTATCTAGTATAGGAAATTCGAAGAAATTCGAAGAAATTCAAACTAGATTTGATTAAAGGCTTTACTATGTCCACTTATAGCTTTATATATATTAATAAAAAGCTTTCTTTGTTTTGTTTCTCTTATTGTTTTATTCAAAAAAGGTTAAAAATAAAGAGTCATAAAGCATTTCTTATAATTTGATTAATGTTTTAATATTATATTATAATTCGAAAAAAAAATCTTTTCGTAATCTAAAATATGGTTCACTAATCCAGTATGATTAATAACTAAATATTATACTATGAACCAATTAATACGGTATATGGTTAAACCTTGAAGAAGCGATATTTTGAAATTATTTTTATGTGGATTGTTTCGATGATGTTGTGATTTTATGGTGTTATGATGTTGTTGATGATCGATGATGAGTATTTATCAGATATATCTGGAAAGTTTATTGGACTTCTTCGGATAGTAAGGTTATTGGTGGTGTGCAAAGTTCCGACGGTTGTAACTTTTGATACCGTACTTTTTTTGGAATTGTATCCCACTTTTGGTTATTAGTGGTTAGGTTAGCCTTGCTTTATCGTCTCCTTTGGATTGGGATGCAAAAGCTTAGGTGGCATAAGGTTTTTTCGGGTTTACTGAGGACAGTAACCGTAAAGTTCTTCTACATTTCGGAATTTGGGGACCTTGGCGGTCTGAGTAAGTTTGTTTCTATTCTTGTGATTCTTTCAAGGTCTGGGCGTGAATGGTTGGTCTATTGACCGTGACATCATGCCGGAGGGGGGGAGGGGGGGGAGGGGGTGAAATATTCGGGTTCGGGTTGGTGTATCGGCATTGCAACGTTTTGGAGTTGATGTATTTTGCTGATGACTCCTGAAAGAGGGAGTATAAAGAGGAATATAGAAACGCATTTCCTATGTTACTTCTTCGTACATTGATGTTGAGATCAATGCTCGTATACTGAAGCTGTTCTATTCCTCGAATCCTTTTTCAAATAGATTGGTTTCCCTGCCCATTTACTATTTATACCGTCGATTACACCTAGAACTCAGATATGACATTCACAATCCCCAATACCAAAAACCGCCCAATAGTGGTTCTGGGCGGTGGTGTCCTTGGTCGTCGTATTGCCTGCACTTGGGCATCCGGTGGTTGGGATGTACGAATCCGTGACCCCTCAGCCGAACAACGCAATGCTGCACTTTACTACATCGAAAACAACATTGCCATCTACGCATCCAGCATAGGATGTTCGTCACCAGGAACAGTCACCGTACATGAGTCCCTAGCTGAAGCAGTGAAGGGAGCTTGGAATGTGATTGAAGCTGTTCCTGAAAAGTTGCAATTAAAGATTGATACTTTTGCCGATTTGGAAAGGCTGTGTGATGATGATGCATTATTAGTTAGCAACTCGAGTAGTTATAAGAGTTCGGAAATGCTTGAGAAGGTGGGACCAGAGACGAGGAAGAGAATCTTCAATACGCATTATATGATGCCTCCTGATAATAAGATTGTGGAACTCATGACGGACGGAGAAACGGCAGAGGAGGTTTTCCCATGGTATGTGGAGAGGTTGAAGGAGGTTGGTATGCATCCTATCGTTGCCAAGAAGGAGAGTACAGGATTTGTGTTTAATCGGATTTGGGCAAGTATCAAGAGAGAGTGCTTGATGGTTCTTGCAGAAGGAGTTAGTACCCCCGAGGAATTAGATAGAGTGTGGGTTGAGATGTTTGGTGGTGGGAAGGGACAGGGCCCTTGTGCGATGATGGATGGCGTTGGATTAGATACCGTGGCATTCATTGAGGATCATTATGTCAAGGAGAGAGGATTACCATCCGAACATACGGTGGACTTCTTGAAGAAGAACTATTTAGAGGCAGGAAAATTAGGTGCAAAGAGCGGGAAGGGAGGATTATATCCACCTGGACAAACGACAAAGGTGAAGGGAGAAGAAACAGATCACCACGAGAACTTACATGCTCCATCTCTGTAAGTCCTCTCGTTTAACCCCGAATCGATCTAAAGCTGACATCCACAGATATTTGCTAGACATCGGATTTAGCTCACAAACCGACACCTTGAACGCCGGTCGACTTCTTGTTGGATCGCCCGATGGGCGTGAACTCCGAACTTTAGTCTCTGGTCAACATTTCCCAGACGGCATCGACATCTCCCTGAAAACCGGCCGTATCTACTGGACATCCATGGGCGCCCGCGGATCCAATGACGGCACCATACAATCCTGCAATCTCGACGGATCCGACATCCAGACTGTGATTCCCTCGGGCGCAGTACATACCCCCAAACAAATTATCATCGACCACTCCACCCCAAAGCTCTATTTCTCCGACCGAGAAGGTCTCCGCATCATGCGATGCAACCTCGACGGATCAGAACACGAAACCATCGTCCAAACCGGCGACTGGCAAAATGCCGAAGACGGAAATGACCAATTGAAATGGTGTGTCGGAATCGCCATCAATCACCAAGAAGGCAAATTCTACTGGACCCAGAAGGGACTATCAAAGGGAGGAAAGGGCCGGATCTTCCGCGCCAACATCGAGACGCCTACCGGCCAAAACGCTTCAAATCGTACCGATATCGAGCTCCTGTTCCAAGGTCTACCCGAACCAATTGATCTCGAAATCGACCAAGATACCCAAACATTATTCTGGACCGATAGAGGAGATCCACCCATGGGAAACAGTTTGAACTCAGTGAAGCTAGATTCATCATTAAAGCCGCTTACCGAAGGCAACACAGATGTCAACAACGAATATCAAGTCCTGACGCGACAATTGCACGAGGCGATTGGAGTCAAGCTCGACGTTGTTAACAAGCAAATTTATTTGACTGATTTGGGAGGTTCGGTCTACAGAGTGGGCATGGATGGAAAGGACAAGAAGAAGATTTATGATGAGGAATGTTCGTTTGCGGGTATTGGATTGGTGCATGTTTAGATGGGTATGGGTTGTTTGGCAGTTTTATGGTTGGTTCTTAGGGATAGGCTGTGTATGTATGTACCGGGGATACTGGGAAATGGGGGGAAGGAATAGTGTTTCAGCAGATCTTGGCAAAAAGAGAATCCTGGGAATTTATCCGTAATTAACCATGAAAAAGCCAAATTTCAAAAGGTTGTGTTCGGAGTTGGCAGTTCATTTTGGATAATGTGCTACACGGGATTGAAAAAGGATATTACGTTCCATTTTGGGGGAATATTGCAGGATAGCATATACCGCAACCAGCTCCCGGGCTTTGTGTTGACGGCCTTGCGTTACATGAATTAATAGGACAGCCCCCTGGTATATCACATCAGAAATCTTCGAGCGATGATGAGGTACTTTCAATTAGAATATATCTCATTTATTATTTCAATCCAGAGAAATAATACCAATACTGATATGCCTAATAATTGTAGCACAAGTCTGGCCAGCTGAGACATCAAGACCTCGAAGATTCTGGTGCAGATCTCCAGTTTAGCTACTTACCAATCCCAATATGAAAATCATCCATCGATCAAAATAGATACAAGAGAAAAGAATAAAAGACCCAACCACTAGGCCTTCAGCGTAATATTATGAGTCGAGCCACCCGGTAAAACCAAGCTAATATATCCATCAATACTATCAAACTTCGCATCAAAAGCCACAGGTCCATTATCCCATGCAGTCTTCCCATCCACGAGAACCTCGGCACTAGCATCACGTTTCGCACTACCTCCAAATGCAACCGGTAAGCTAAGCGTTCCAGTGGTGTCCGCCGGACTTGCTACACTCAAGACAAACCATCCGTCTGGATTGATACTCCAATCCACGTTAATAGGACCATGAGGAGTAGGAACTTGACCTTTGGCCCAGGAAAGATCTCCCGGGTAGGGTTTCACGGTCCAGGTTGAAAAGCCAGGTCCAGTAGGTAGAACGCCCAAGACATAGTTGCTCAGCGCAGGTACGATTCCAGTACTCCATCCGTGCGCCATACTGGTAAATCCTTGTTCGTATGGGCTTCCGTTTGGTCCGATGCCTTCCCACTGAGTAACTTTTGGATCTTGGCTTGCCATCCATCCATATAACCTTCTAATTTCGTCCAAGGCGCTCGAAACGAGGTTCGTCTTAAATCGGGCAGAAATCTCGAAATAGGAAATAAATGCATAAACGCGTTGAGAAAATCCAGAAGACAAAACATCATTGTCGTAAAATGAGTTGCCATAAGGTCGAGAATTTGCTTTGCTGAAGTAATTGAGAATTGAGTTTGAGCGTGAGGAATTGGTGACTCCAGCGAGGATGGATATAGAGTTTCCATCTTGAGCATGAGTATTGCAGAATGTATTGTCGCAAGATCCACCAGAGGAGTATCCGTCGTAGAACGCACCGACAGAATAGTCGAAATTATGGGAGTTTAGCGCGTCAGATACGGTCTTGGCTCGAGTGAGCCAGCGAGAGGCGTCAGAAGATTGACCTTGAGATTTGGCGATCACAGCGGCGTTCTGGAGGGCAAGGACATAGAGGGCGTTATAGTAAGTTACTGGGCCAGAACGAGGAAGGAATGCAAAGTCACCGTAGCCGCCAGATACACCGACTCCTTTGGTGATAAGATTAGTGTTAGTGTCTGTAACTGACGGGTAGAATCCGTCTAGGACTTTGAGAAGTGTGTGGTAGTATGTTTGAATGTAATTTTTGTCGCCCGTATACATTAATAGATCGTAGCTACAAACAACCCACCATAATGGATAATCGAGAAGGTGAAGATCATAGTTGGCACTTTTCTGGAATTAGTAAAACAACATCGGTCATTCCGAGAGTTACACACATAGAAGCAGGGGGGATCCATCCATCAGCACGTTGATGATCCGCCAAATCAGCCAAAACATTGCGAGATGCTTCAGGTGCATTGTGTGATAGGAAAAGGGTCTTTCCAGCGACTGCAATATCGCCAACATATGGATCCCTGTCTCTCTTTGCGCCGTCTAAAAGCACTAGTTTTCCATCAAGCGTCGGACTATACGAGTTTCGAGGATCGCTAGTATTAAGGCGGAAGATGTCGGTTGCAATGTCATTGGTATATACACCATCATACCACCATTGATTGAGGTTCTCATCAGAACTTTGAAACCAACCGGTGAAGGTATTTGGTGTGCCAATTACTCCCGAGAAGATTAAGTTCAAGTAATCGATAGATACGTTTCCGTATGGTACAGTATGTGGCGAATCTGCGGCCAATACGTCGAGATAGATTCTGACATATCGGAAACCGTGAAGGCCATCTGCACATACTTGCTTACCACCATGTTGGCATCCATGGAACTCAGTCCAAGTATAAGGCTGTTGTCCAACAGCAATCTGAATAGTCGTGAGTTAGCAAACAACTCATTCACATAAAGGCATGGAGTTTTCTTAAACCTGATCCGATCCGGGTGTGATGGTGTCGCCCTAAAACTCCTATCAATATATTGTACCTTCTAACACTTAATATCTTACTAACATTGTTTGATCGTGAAAAATCACTAGTGTCAGACAGATACTGCAAAGTTTCCGAGAAAGCCAGTCGAATCCCAGGAGCAGAAATTGCACTTGAAGCGCCAGCAAAGTTAATGCTTAAATACCCTACAGTATTCTGTCCGAAATCGACAGTTATCGAAGGTATGTTATTTGATCCGCTATCTCGGGTCAAAGTCGTGACTCCACCACCTTGTTGGAGGAGACCGTTAGGATTTGTGACTTGTCCTGAGGTAGTGATGATGCTTTTAGGTGCGATTATGTTAGAGGAAGAAGCCCTGACATATTTTTGCCAACTTGGAGTACCAATAATGTCATCCTTCTTTGAGTGGATATGATTTTGAAGTTGATATGTAGAAGACCGTGGTAAAGACTCCACTAAAGATGTTAAAACGAAGATACAGAGAAGGAAAGGAGCCAAGTAAAACTCTCTGAAGGGAGAAGAATGAGAGAACATTGTGCAAGTTAAATGACCAGAATTAGAATTTTAGTGTCCACTTGGAAGGAGACGATTCAACTGTACCTTTCGGTCTAAGCCCATAGCTTTATATGGAAGAACAACTTCCTTGTATGAACGGTCATTCCCTTTCCACTCTATCGTCCTTGATCGTCAATAACCCGATTTACCGAATTCTGAATCTTTAAGATTAAATCGTAGCTTGCAAGTTCTCTCCGCATCATAGCACCCATAGCACCTAGGATAAGTAGCTCAATGTAGTGAATAGGGGGGCACTAACGAAGACCTAACTTGTACCCATGTAGATCTTTTGGCGATAAAGCCCCATGATCAGCAACCACCGAATCAAGCACAACGGAGATTAATGTTAACGTTAGTATCAACGTCGAATATATAAGAACGAATGACCATTGTCGACCACTTAAGGGGACCACCAGATCTAATCATTTGAGAAACAAATCATATTCAAAAAACGCGTTAAAAGTTTTAACGTAATACCATGATGGAAGGCGCGTGAGGCGACTCGCGTATCTGGTAAATTCACCGAGGTCCCACAACTACCTGGCTGTTTTCCAAATATATCATAACTTATAATAAGAGAAAAATGGCCAATAGTTTTTCCCAATAGTTTTCAATAGTACCACTGTTTCCGAGATGAGTATATTGTAGCTGTTCGGTGTTTTCTCTCGCGAATACAGCGAATCTTCTTTCTTGGGTTTTGAGTCAATTTCTGCAAGACCACACAAGGATAAAATACCGGATAAAGAAGGTAAAGGGTACATAACAAGGTCATCCTCTAATTGGCCAAAACTTATACATCTTTATAGTCACGTTAACTGAGCTTCCAAACCAACAGTTTCTTGTATGTGAATGATAATCAAAATGATTAAATCATATGATATAAAATGGAGCGGCTTGAGCAGCTATTTCAGATATATTAATTTGAAATAAATGCCCCTTGATATTTCCAATTCTAACTTTTGAATTATTGTTGGCTCCCCGAAGACGAAAAGTTAACGTTAATCAAATGCTGTGCGTTGAATGACCAGATGAAAAGTCCAGGTACAAGACAAGAATAGCGAAATTATCTGATATAAAATTAGAACGAATGAACTGACCAGTTGTATAACTTTCAATTGGTTGGCTACCTTTATTATAGTGCATATGCTACACGAAGGCGAGATGCATCAAGTAATTTGGATCCCAAGCGTTGGATCGTGATGAGTTATAAAGGATTTATCGGTCCTGCTATTAAAGTATAATATAACTGGGGGGTGAAGAGGAGAAAGTCTCCTCTTTTACTCTCGTCTTGAGGAATGTTCAAAAGGAAGATGTGCATCTGGCAATAAATGATCAATCATGTGAGTTTCACGTGGTGAATGAGGTTATCCACAACCAACGAAGAATTCTCAGTATTTGAGCGAGATCTCTTATGCCTCACCCCTCACCCCAACACGAACTTTGGCAATTAACGCTTCCCCTGGTCTATCTTCGCCGATGGGGTTTACGAGACCACCATTGGTTATCACATAGATGCAGTCTCTGTCGTCCAACGCCCTCCCGAATGCCAAAGCGATTGGTCCTTCTGTTTCTTTCTAGTCCAGTCCACCCAGGATTCTGATTCTTTCCTCCTTTCGTGGCTCACCTTCAATACCCATACCGGTGAATTTCAAAACTGTTTGGGCTGGGTTCATTGCCACATAAGCGTTCCCTTCACAATCAAATGCCATATCATCCCCTATCAACTGCTTGGCTACAATTTCTAAGCCCCCATTTTTGTACTCTCCATCTTTATCAATTTGCATCCTCACTAACGTGCCACGATCCGAAACTGTACCAAAAAAATAGCCCCTAAAATACTGAAGACCATTTCTTCCAGGTCATGGTAGACGAGTTGTCACTTTCCCCAATTCATCATCTTGAAGCCAGGTCGAAATCTTCCCCGTGTGAAGGTTGAAGGCAAAAATTTTGCCTTCTGACGAATCAGCCATTAATAAAGTTGAAGTCTGAGGAATCATTGTAGCTCCAATTAACTATATTGCTTGGGGAACATCGATGAGCTTTTCGATCTTTATTGTCGCTGATGTATGAACTGAGTCGAATTGACGTAAATCTAGGCGATATACAGCCCAAGTGCCAGCCTTTCCATATAATCCAGAGACCGTATAAAAGATATCTGCTATATCCGGGTGCTCGACAATTGCTTCCGCTTGATATTTTGAGCCATACGCACCGTGTCCTCCAACCTCCTCTTGAGGCACTTCCAAAGTAGTATTGAAATCATGTATTACTTGCACAGTAGATTGAGGATTTTTGTCCTTGGAATCGATATAGAATATTTCGCCGGACGTCATGTTAGAGACGAGAAGGGTTCCATCAGATCTCACAGCAATATTCTCAAGGAAAGATCCAATGGGAAAGCGGGCCACAATATCGTATGGTAGGAGGGAGGGGGTCCCATCTAAGTGTTCTGCCATGATTTGGGATGGAATCGGATTTTAGTAATGATAGATTGATGCTGTAAAAACATTCAAAAGAAAAATCAACTCATAAATATATGGAATAAAACGTAGAGAGCGGGGTATGAAGTTTGTGATACGGTGATACAGTAATACAATAATACAGTGATATGGTGATACATTAACCAATCTCAGCCAAGGACTTCCCTTTTCCTGAGGTGAAATGATGTGCTCATTTTCGCCTTGATACATTCGAAAAACATATACGATTAGTAAGAATCAAGAACCAATGAAGCAAAAAGAGAACCATTGAAGGGAAGGGCTGCGTTCGGCGATGATTACTGATCAAAATCCACGCTCCAACTATGGAGATGACAGAGGGGGGGAAATGTTCCAGTCGCAAATTGCAATTGCTCAAGCTTATCCCAAGCCTCGAACTGTTTCCCAACACACTACTCTATCGAGGTGCAAGTCTTCAGTGCCTTGACGATTGGTGGCTAAGACCACAACAAGCTTTACAAGAGCAAAATAGAGGTACTTGGAATAAGGTGATGAGATTTGAGTTTCTAATCACCCATATGCATAAAGCAATCTTGTAGAACTCATGACCTAAAGAGATGACTGAGGGGGTGGGGGATTCAGCTCCCGCCCCGCATTTTAGGTTGATTAACCATTTCCTGCTTGAAGTTTTAAATTCTAACATAATCAATCACACAGAACTACACAAGCACGGTGTGATCTTTGTCTCCTCCATCAGCCTTATCTGCCGGTGACCAAGGAAAACCTCGTTGTGGGTAGGAGAGCCATACACATGTGAAAGTTCTTGGAAAATGAGTATAGAAGGACACAGAAAACGAATGGAGAGATTGCCATGCCGTGGTTTACAAATAGCCACGTACTCATCTTGAACCCTAGGATGATGGATGAAAATACTTATTTGGCATGCGATAGATTCATGACATCTCGAAGGCGTCGATACTAAGGCGGAGGGCGGCGTGAGATCTTTAAGAAGCCATCATCATCTTACGTTATTCCTGGTTTCTCATTTGGTGTTGTGCTCGGTACAGAGGTATGTTGTAGAATAATATACTTGTTACTCAGCATCGAGCAGTTCTTGCAATTGGTGGCGCATCGGCAGTTGTGTGCATAATTCAAAAATTTCCCCCAACGAATAGATAGATGCCTTACAAGACCACAAGCTCACTGCTCGAACTTGAGATAAGCAGAATGCCTTGTATTTCGGAGATTTTCCTCGTGGTTGGGCTTGTTGTAAATTTCCTATTGTAGAAATCTGAACCATCAATCCTTTCGTATCCTGCCGCATTCAAGTCGCCAATTGATCGAGGGAAAATATCGAAGCGTTGCAAGTAAGTGAATATCGTAAAATTGTTAGTTGTGCAGAGTATTTGTCTTAGAACTTGCCAGCTATATTTTAAAATCTTCTGAGGCTGCTGATATCAAGGTTGCGACGATATGTCGAGAAGGTATGTGCCGGTACTGGTTGTATCACGTTTGATAGTTTTAACTCTGATAAGAAATGCAACTCCCCGCCACTTTACTTTCATAAACCTTTCCCAGCCTCAAATATCCTTCTCCTTTTCTTCTCACCTCATCTCAAAGCCATTTCAATGCACTCTCAATGCACTCTCAATGCACTCTATAAAAACAGTGAACCTCTGCCGTCTTTCATGATGCACAAGAGACGCCCGAACAACTTGCCCGCCATTTGTGAGGGGAATTCGCCCTGTAAGCATACATAATCGGTGAACGACAAGACCAATAAAAGTGACTATCAGCCACCAAAAGCACACAATTCGAATCAACCACATCATGCTCGTCAATATGAATAATCTGGGAAATAATGTAACTCACACTGTCGAAAATACTCCATGCTCCTTCTCTGCAGGTAAGAACATTATACATGGTGTTGTGATGAAAAAGCAAACGTCCACTCATCTACAGGTTTTCCCAATGAATTGGTTGCGCCACAGCCAGCCTTCTCATTTCTCACTCTCACTTCTCACACTATCGAGAGGTCGAATGTAATATCATCTGATGTTATATCTCGTTGATAGCTTCTTCAGCTCTTAAGTCAGAAAACAACAATTAACACATAATCATTTGATTGAAATTCTTCACTGTCGAAGAAGTCCATTGTTGGAAATTTGTTATCATCTACAAAGTCCATGCTGTTATGGTTGGGTTGTTTATAGTAAGAAGCGAGAAACACCAACAGCCCCTTCATCATGATTTCTATGATACTATATCTTTTTGGCCTCAATAAAACCCCCAAAAGCCCAAGGCCAAATGATTTTACGAAAACAAATCGCCCTCAAAAGCAAGCTCCATTCATCAATGATCTGCCTAAAGATCAAGTTTCTCCTCATCATATATTTGGTGAAGTTTTGACAGACTTCCGAGTACAATCCTGTTTGACGTTGGTGCAAGAAGAGGACGAAACAATTGGTGATAATGATGATAATGACGTAGCCAATGCTTGTGCGGGTCGAGACTTGAAAGGCTTGAAAGAGATGGAACATGAACAAAACTCTTCGACAACTCAATCACAAGCAACTGTACGGCATGAAAAATATCCTCCACGAATTCAAAACAATATCAATTTTAATCCTAATCCCATTCATCGAATACCCTCAAATTATTCGATTAGTATGTATTCCTCCGACGAAATTTATCCTACCGAGAATATGGAGAGCTTGCGAAGGAGAGCTAAAACCCCTGTTTTCTTCATTGGCCAATTGGAACGAAAAGCGATGGAAAATGACCCTTCAGAATATCTTGCCAACGAGTATCAGACGGTATTACCACGACGACGTGTAGCTTCTTATATGGATCTTCATATACCACTCAACCCGGCCAAGAGAACCTTACGGAAAATCAAATCCCAAGAGAGTCTTCGAGATCTTTGCAAAAGCTATGCTACATCACCATCCACAGTATCGGATTGCGAAACCCTTGTCGGGTCTGATGGAGGAAGTTCGCCACGGGGTTCGATATTCAAAGAGGATGGAAAGGATAATTCTTTCGAATTCAAGGACCTAGCTCCTCCAGCATATGAACCATCAGGGAAGACCTCCGTGTCGGATAAAGATATTAGCCTTCAGATTTGCTCAGATCTTCTAACAAGCAAATTGGCAACCACGCTTCGCCCAGGTCATGCAACATCTCAAGGAAGTAAAGTCTCAAGCCTAGAGATCTTACTGATGATCGAGGCCTACGAATCGATCAGGAAAGAACTACGATCAGATTCTCGTGATATTCACGTGAGATCTGCTGCTGAAACGGCACTTGATCAATGGATTCACGCTCTGTATACCATTTATGAGGACTGCCATGGGATAAGATACAGCAGTCAACGTCCATGGAATTCAAATAAGCCAAATAATCCAGTCTCGGCTTTTGCTGAACATCATAATCAGCATGCACTGCCCAACGGATTTGGCCATGGGAATTCGCGGCCCATCGAGCTTCGAACATGATAAGAATATTGTATTTGTACAACGTTTTCAATGTTGACAAAGGTTCAAATTGAATAAAGTTCCCTTGAAGAGATTACCCACGCTCGTTCCAAACGATAAGGAACCAAAAACATGACAGGCTGAGTCGCGGTGGATTTAGAGACAACACGATAGTGATAGGCAAGACTGGCTCGGACTTACTTATAGTGCCTGGATGTTTATAAGTGACAAAAATGCGCCTTTGAGGCAGAATTTCGATGACAGAAATAGAGAAACGCTCGCTGAAGAGTGATTGAAGTGGATTCACCAACTGCCCTTTTGTTTCATAGTGTTATGAAAAGAATATTAGATCCAAGGATATCCGGATTAGGAGAATTGATGAAAAGCGAAGGAGAAGCTTGGAGGCTGAGGAAGAAATTGACAAATGGTACAGAAGTAGTGTGGATAGCTATGGTGATTACCTATGGAGATGATAGGGTTTCTTTGGCATCTCTTGTAATGAAGCTACGTATGGATGATCTAATGATTTGACGGAAGTAATATTTATGGTTGACATCTTAATGAGTAATGAAATAATGTGTTTCTCTCACTTCCTAAGCCTTGTCTTCATCAAGAGCGACTTTGCTGCAGCTACTTGGACGAAGATGCAGCAAGCAACCATGACAGGCAAGTTTTGAGAAGCCTGAGTATATTTTCAATTCACTTCCGGTGTGATATCAAATCAGATCATGAGATCTATTGAAAGCCCCACTTCCCCCTCCTCTCAATCTGGTCATCAGTTACCTAGGTTTTAAAGCTGCCTTTTCTAGCTGCCTTTCTCAAACCATATCTATAGTATCACATATTCAGAATAAGGACAACTGATCACACACAAATTCAAATAAACACAAAATTATACCGCAAAAGTTCAATTCTCATAGACTTATCTGCCCGGAAACCCATAGACCAAAAAGATATTGCAAACTCTCAGACCTGAGCAACCGCACTCCTAAAACCCTTTATTGAACAGACTCCTTTGCTGATTACTGTGCATCCTTAGAGCCTAATCGTCATATCAAACCTCCTGTCACCGTTTCGAAGACCTCAACTTGTATATAACACCGAAGAATTATCCACCATCATTTAGAGTGCGCCACAAACACTTAAATACAACCGATCAGAACCAACATGGAAGAATCTTCATCATTCATCATCCACCATGCACCAAGAGCATTCAAACATAACCACGTCACATACCATCTTATCTTAAACCTGAATCATAAAATCAACAAAACACAAAAACAAACAACAAACACCAACCCTCAGACCCCAGACCCCAGATCCCACCACCCTCATCATATAGGCATCTTTAACACTCAGATTCTCCCAAGTGCTGCATCATATATGTGGGTTTCAACGCATCCGAACCTAAGAAAAAAAAATCAGACGCACCTGGAGCGGACGTGCCCCAAATGGAAAACGATCAAACAAATCCTCCACCCTCATCATATGGGCATCTTTAACATCTGGGTTCTTCCAGGTGCTGCGTCACATATGTGGGTTTTCTGCGCATCTTGAGCGGACGTGCCCCCAGATGGAACTATCTACTGACCTTTTTTCCCTTTTCCTTTTCCTTTTCCTTTTCCTTTCTCTTTCCTTTCCAGCTTCATTATAGTGGTTACTGTGTGGTTTATGGCGTACATATGGTGGGTTGTATCATTTTGTGTATATTTGGTGTAAAAAGTGGTGTGTATGATGGAAAGAAGTAGCCAGTAGAAGGCATGAATATGCTGAGAAGTTAAGATGAAGTCTTTCTTAGAGAAAGGTGAACAAATCAACAAGACTCTAGCGTCAAAACCGCAATCGATACCGAGAAAACAAGTCCGTTGTAGTCGTCACTACTTTTCAATATGGACGAGAAACAGGTGAGAATCGAAAGAGATGGGAAAGACAAAAGATGTGGTGTCGAGGGTTGGAATCGATTGAAAGATCTTGATTCCGGGAACCAGAAGACTAGGCTCTGGGAAAGACATGGTGGGAGAGTTTTCTTTTGTGTTTTTCTTTTTGCGAATGTTTTGAGAGTGTTTGGTTGGTGTAGCGGAAGTACATTTCCCAACACCAGTAATGTGGACATGGTGGTACCAATTTTGTTAAAAGGACGCCTGAAATGACCGAGACGAAGAGCAATTCTTTGCAGGACGAAGCTGAATGACTGCAGGGGAATTTTGTGAGATTGCCACTAAGTATTGAATGAACAAGAAAAGTCTGTTGTTGTTGTTTTGTTTTTTCGTATATTTTTTGTTTTTGAGGGTCGGTGGATAGTCATACATACTCTAATGCCAGCATTAGAGTAAGGTTTGGGGTCGGCATGGTTGGAGGCGGGTGTTGAAGGGGGATTAATCTCGAGAAGTTGTTAAGAGATGGAAGTCGTTGGCGAGGCGAAATTCCCAATTGAAGATATCCTGGGGCGCAGAAGTTAAGGCTGGTGGTATTGTTCCTAAAGAGTTCGCTGGCGAGACGAACGTCCAAAGGAGTTTAGTGTTGGTAAGAGGCGGTAATGGCCGTCATAGATGGGTTGAAATTGAATGTCAGTGATGATAGCGACTTAAACATAGAAGCCATCATCGTCCTGGATGTCGCTAATAACGAGGTCCTAATGTTATATTGAGACATAGTCTGATATGGTGGTAATGTTCCTGTTGAACATCACTGGGGACTATTTTTGGAAGTCCTGCGCCTAGAATAAGGCAGGCATGGTAGTTTTAATGTTGGTGAGATTGAGGTCTCCTGAGAATAGAGAAGTTGGAAGAATTAAGAAGAAGAACAAAGATTTCTTGATTAGTTTCCGGGTTGGTTGTATTTTTTCTCGAGGAGAACGTTGTGAAGCGGGAAGCAAATTCAATGGAGTAGGCACTGCCAATAGATATGCCCGGCTTCTGAGATTGAGAGAGACCAAAGAACAGATAGAAGTGAAAGGTCAAGAACACGAAATGGGGGATTTCTTTTTTGATAATGTTTCTTTTTCAACTGTTTTTGAGATTTTTTTTTTCTTTTGGTTTGTGTGGTTACACCAAAGATATAGTGACAGTTCCTAGGGCAGTCTCTTCTACCTTTGCCTTTGGTACAAAAACTGAAAGACAATCCACTGCAGGACGAAGAAATAAAACATAAGGCGGAAGAAGCAATTTTTTGGTATGTTTTTGCTTTTAGAATGTTTTTTGTTTTTTGTAGTGAATGGAATTTGGGTGGCCAGCGAAATTTACGCAGTAGTAACCACTACTGGAGAGTATGATCGAGACTCCGAAACCGAAAAGGACCTTTGCAGGCCTAAGAAGTGCGAGAATTTGATTGCTGTCGCCACCAATCATTTCTGACGGTCGACCCTCCGGTAGCCCCTCCGGGTCCTCCTCCCTCCTATACCCCCTATTTATAGGAGGAGGAGGAGACCCGGAGGGGCTACCGGAGGGTCGACCACCTAGTCGGGGACTAGTGGGAGAGCCGAAGGGAGGACCTGGAAGAGAGCCGAAGGGGCTACCGGAGGATCGACCACCTAGTCGGGGATTAGTGGGAGAGCCGAAGGGAGGACCCGGAAGGGAATCTAACCGACTCATGGAGGAACTGGAAACCAAAAATAGGGGGTATAGGTGGTCGACCCTCCGGTAGCCCCTCCGGGTCCTCCTCCCTCCTATACCCCCTATTTAATAGCTGAGCCATGGAGACGATCCTTTTTGGATGAAGACGCCGGTCAAGGAAAAAAAAGGCAAGGAATGATATGCCATTAAACATGGTCGAAACAGGGAAGTTGAGAGTTTTAGCTGGTGCTATTTAAGTGAACCGGTGCAGAGCATGACCAAACAGATATAAGTTATGAGTCGGAGTCGCAAGAAGAAAGAAAATTTCTGCACTGAATCCGTTAGATTTGAATCCACCTTAAGTTTCTTAGGCTTTAGGCTTCCTGGCTCTCTCGGGTACAAAAAACGAACTTATTCCGGACCATTATCATATGCTTGTCGATCAAGAGTATTTTGCGGCTTGAACTGGTTGGTGGGGCTCATTCCACTAGACTAGTTGACAGAGTTTCCATCTGGTGAAGCAGGAGAATCAGCACCCGAGTGATTATGCTCTGAGGGAGGAGCAAAATCTGTTCGACCACGCTCAGAAAGAGCAACAAATGGCGATTGGCTATGCTCACTAGGCGTAGCGACGGTCTTTGCCTTCTTCGTAGCACGGAAGCCGGTGTCGAACGAGTCCGAATCTGAGTCTGAATCCGAGTCATCGGCAAAACGACCTCTCTTCTTAGAAGGACGGGAATTCGAAGAGGCAGGTGAAGGGGAGGGGAGGGGGCGCGAGGGACAGCTCTAGGAGCAATCGTGCTAATATTCGTGCCGCAGATGCCGCACATACCCATGAATTGGATATTGTGTGGACATGGCACCTCCGTGGTATCTCCAGCTGGGGCTCCCGTGGTAGGAACTTCAGGAAGAGGGTTTCGTGCGAGATTACACGTACAACCGATTCCTCCACATTGACCGCCGAACATGCTACTATAGCACTCTTTCACCGATCTTGCCGATTGTTTCTTCTCAAAGGCAGGAACAGAAACTGCAGGATAAGCTTGACGAGCTTGACGAGGAACTTCAACTTGTGGACGGGGCAACTTGTTTCCACAACTCCCACATGTGCCATCCGCGAATACACGACGATGTGAACAACCTTTCTCCTGGAAGCAGGTATTCATCATCGTCGTCGTCATCAGATAGCATATCTGGATGAGGATCAAGATAACCATCAGTGTGATCTGGTGCGTAACGTCCTCCAGGAGCGTCAGACTGATAGGCGGGAAGATAGTCTGGAGATGATTCGGCGACAAAGTTTTGATAAAACCTCCTCGGACTTGAGACGGGGGGAGGCTGGACGAACCTCATAATTGTCTAAGGACTCGTAGTGCTCATAGTCGGGGAGTTCATCTGTATCTTCTTGGTCTTCGATCTTGAATGAAGCTTTATGAGACTCATCCGGCCTATTATCATCATTCTCCAGCTTATCATCCAGATCCTGGTGTTGCATATTAGCCATGAGTCTCATAGAAATATCATTATCAAAGGGGGGGAATGGTACCGTGGTATTTGCAGTGGCTGACTCGGGTATTTCTGAATGTCTTAGAAGAGGGCTTGCATCATAGGCGTCATCCATCTGCGTATTACAAGGCACTCCATAGAAAGCTTGATTAGCATCAAAAGGCTTCTTGGCTGCGGCTGCAATCAAAACTCGCTTGCGTTCGCGTCGATCTTGCTCCGAAATTCTTGATAGACCTGTGCATCTGCCGACACAGAGCTTGTGGAGCCTCGTCTAAAATGAGATGGGGGCTTCAGATTGAGTATCAACCTGAGCCGGGTGAGTCTCAATGTTAGGAAGAGCATCATCCGCAGGGATCGGAAACATTGATCTGGATTTCTGATAAGTATTGTCGTCTTGGAGAATTTGGAATTCAAGCTCAGCGATAACACGAAGGCTATTTGCCGTGTCACGAGCTGATTCTGCAGCAACGACTCGGTCAAGGCCAAATGGACAATTGTTAACCACGGAGTTTGCCCACTGTCGACCTTGTTCGAGTTGGGTATGCAGTCGTTGGTGAGTATCCCCGCAATGATCGTGTTCGTTCTTGAGTCGGTCAAAGTCCAGCTCAAGAGCCTCGCACTTGTCGTCTTTGATCTTGAGCATCTTCTTCAGAGTATCGAATCGAGTCATATTCTCCGCCTGGGCATCAACGTGTTGTTGAAGCTTAAGCTTCATTCGACGATTTTCTTCCTTCAGAGAAGCAAGTTCCTTTTCATGAGCATTGTTTGCAGACTGGAGCTGTTGATAGCTACCAGCCTTCACAATTGCTGCATCAAATTGACGCCTGGCTTCCCCATGTTCAGCCTTCAGTTGCTCCACAAGTGAACGATGCTCTGCCTTATTTACTTCCTGAAGCTCCCTCAGACGAAGAATTTCATCCTTGGAGGCATCAAGTTGCTTTTTAGCCTCATCGCTCTCTACCATCAAGGCAGATGGACCCTTGAGAAGTTCCTTCTGGCGAATACGAAGTGCTCCAATGGTATCGCTATTATCTTTGAAGACAGCCCTCCAGACTTTGATCTCATCTCTGGCCTCGGCAAGGTTTTCTTCCAGTCTTTTAATCTGCTCTTGACATTGCTTTCTGTCCGACCAGCTAACATCTTCAGGACACCAGGTATCGTGGTACCGACGCTTCTTCTCCTCCAACTCGATGTAAACAGCAAGCTCTGCCTTCACTCGGCCGGTCTCGGCGCGAGCCTTGTCAATGAGGTCAGACTTGGCGTCATTGGAGAAGAAAAGTTGTTCCAGGGTCACTTGTGAATCCTTCTCAACCTTCGAGATATGCTTGTTAGCCTCTTTGATCAAAAGATCCTTATAGAGAAGCACATCAGCCATGTCCTTGCTAAGAACCATAGCTGTGTTATTGTCAGGCTTGGTATTCACGATGTTGCGGATCATCTCGTTCAGATCTGCAAGACGAGAAATGGTGAAAAAACTCCTGAGAGCACCTTCAGTGGCTAATGAGAAGTATTTTGGTGTGCCAGATTTGTCGATAGGGGAGGAAGGGCGCGAGAGGATCAATGCGGATGCACCTTCATCTTCTCCATTGACTGTGCTACTAGGGGTAGCAACAGTGGATACGATAGGAGAGGAAGAGGTCTTCAATGATAAAGGCTCTGCGACTTGAGGCTCCTTGGCAGATTCAACAGATGTAGTCGTAGTTGCTGGGTGCTAAAGGGGAGGTTGTATCACCTGTGATACTAGCCTCTTGAGCAACGGCTGGAAAGCTGGTGGTATCAGCAGGGTCAAGGTAGATGTGCTTCTCGATCTCAGTGTTCTTCGGGACAGCCAAACCATTTCGTCCACTGGTAAGGCCTACTCCTTTGTAGCTGATTAGTCCACGAGGACTGGGAAGACGAGAAGAGGGTCCGGAGGTTTTCTTGCCGGGTTGAATCTTTCTGCGTTTGGACGAGGCTGAAGATTCAGTTCCAGATCCTTCATCACCACTACTATGGCTTGGACTTGCGACTGAGCTTCTCTTGCTGCTAACAGGGGAAAGCGATTCGATGTTTGCGGTTTTCACCATGGGTATCAGAAGGCTAAGAGGAGGGAGTTAGCACTTTTCAATCAAAGGAGGAGGAAAGGAAGAGTCGAGGCTAAATAAAGTGATTCTTAAGAGTAAAAATAGATGGAAGTGGGCCTTATAATAGGGGAAGATACTCGGTATCATCAGGAGTGTGAAAGATGCAGATGAACAGGGTATAGGATTGGTGAACAAAAAAACTTACTGAAATAACGTCAGCCATTGAGGCTTGACTGCTATTGACAGGAGTCTTCTCGTTAGAAGCCTCTCTATTTCAGAGGATACGCTCTTTGGCGATGGGGTTCGGGTGTTGTTAATGGAAGACATCTTGAATAGATTTAATTGATGAAGAGAAATTTCAAAAATTAAATGTAAGAAGGTTTGATACTACAGGTGTATTAGAATAAATTCAGGTGGTTATTGAGAGACGAAGAGAGTTATCAAGTAGTACTTGGTGCAGTGGAAAGATTGTGAAGAGTATCTTGTCAAGGAACAGTTTTGGATTCTGAATTGTCTCGAAGTTGTAATGTTAAAGAGGATGTAAATGGGAAGGTTTCTGGTGATGAGAAGAATTCTTTTATGAGAAGTTTCTCTACTAGCAGAATCTTTAGCGTGTGTTTTGTTACTGTATTGATCATACGGCGGGTTGAAAGGTATCGTATTGTGTGTGTTGATTGTGGTGTTAGTTTACCAGAAATTTTGTGTCGAGAAGGTGTGAAGGTGGGGATCTTTTCGCAGTTTAGGAGCCTTGATGTGTACGACAGAGTTTCCTTGTATCAAATTTAAAAACTCAGAGCAGGTTTGTTAGCGTGGGCTGTATTGAATATTTTGAGGTTATTGATGCTAGAAATCAATACGAAAGTGTCCTCGCTTAGTGAATTACGGCTCCTATTCAATAGAAATTCTCCTATTGTGGCGGCTTCCGTACTAATGTTTTGGCTTCGGCTACTGTATTAATTTGGAGCTAATAAGCTACGGCTTTTTCGTAATTAAGATGGAATTACTATTGTAGGAGGCTGGCAATAACATTGGAGATTGAAGTATCAACCGCATTAGCGGACTAAAAATTCAATCATGCTAATTCACTCAAACGTAACAAAATTGAGAAGATGGAAATATCCACATATATAATATTAATAATGGTTCCTGATTTAATAGGTGCAAATCAGTAGCACGTTTAGTTGTACCTTCGAATTATTGGCTAGTCTGGAGTTAAAGGACAAAATGGCAAGCTACTCCTCACTCCTTGTTAACCGGTTTCACTCGGTGATATATATATTTTATGGCCTGTTAAAATAGGAAGGTATGCATATTTTGTCAAATTCCAGTCTCTAGAGTAAATGCTTCTAAAGTTATTATTCCCTTTGAACCTTCAAGACTTAAAATAATGATCTTTTCAATTTCAATGCACCACCGAAATTATAACTGCAGAAACAGCCTAATTCTAAATTCTAATTCACATTGAGTGAATACTTACCCTCGTCCCCCACCATCAATATCATAGTTTAAGCTCACCTTTCGCAGCCACATTCTTTCCATGAGAAATCTATTCGAGGAAACCCGTTTTAATATCCGCAATTTCCTTACCATTTTGAAATTGAAATGCGCAGTTTACAATGGTTCATCCACTCAAAATCTCGCTGAAGAAGCCATTCTAAGAAGCTCTCAAATTCTAAAGCTTTCTTAAATGAAGAGGCTTAGGTTTAAATGCTAGTAGATGATCAAGTACCTGTACCGGCACGGATCTATTTTGTCAAGGCTACAGGACAGATTTGGTAGTTTATCTGAATTTAAGATGATTGGGGCCAATAGAAGGTAAGGTAGTCAGTTGGTGAAGAGCTAAGAGAGCAGAATGAAGAAGGGTGCAGAGAGACAGAGAGACACACAATAATTATAATGAAAGTAGATGAATAGGGAATCGGAAGGGAAATGTTTTGCTAACTTTCCTAGTCAAATACTTTAGAACAGAAGTGGAAAGCCCAGTAGAAGGGCTTAATTCTGCAGAATGATCTTATTGCATATATGAAGACTGTAAAGGATAAAATTGAAAGACTACTCGTTCTTACCCTTCTTTCAGAGCTTGTTCCTTATTATGCCTCTCCCTTCTTCACCACTACTTTTTCTACTTTCCTTTCCATACTCGATAATCCTTCACTCTCCCTTTCCGCTGAATGAGATAACCCTATGGTCCTTCGGTTCTGATCTGCAAGGACGTGTTATACCGGTCATAATTGCTAATCCATAATGACGTCATATAGGCTGATCGTTGTAGTCACTGAAGATTCAAATAGTAGCAATGAGAGGCAGAGGCTCTATACAGTATCTATATTTACAATCAAGCTCGCTAGCTAGCTAGTCCGATATGATGCATCTTAATCTCAACGCATTATCTACAGTAAAAAACCAAGTTTTAATGAGACTGAGATGATGTATTTCGATGGAGTGGTTAACTATGGACGATTGTTTTGAAGCTGAGCTTAGAAGACTACTAGATCATTGCGTGGATCTGGGCAAGTAGGTAATTTAGCATAAAACAATTATCAATCCGCTATTGATAGGACCTGCATTAAGAAAGTCTATATCTGCAACCTCGAATCCCAAATCTCAAAAACCATACAGAAACATCCAGATTATTTCTCGCTGTAGATGCCAGAAACCAAGTCAAAGTACTTCTACACCCACACCACATTGGTCGCGTTTTTACGCATATCAGAGCTGCGTCACATATGGATATATAACAGAGAAAGCCAACGAAGAATAAAATCAGGGGCATTGAGGGGTTTCTCAGAATGAAACAAATATGTCCCTTTTGCTACTACTATCCATTAGAGCTGAATCCACTTTAGTCTCGCCCAGGACTAAAGCTTCCAGGCTCTCTCCGGGTACAAGTATCACATGTTCATTGTCGGCGTGATTTCGTTGGATTAATTTGCTAATTTTGGTGCTCAGCAAATTAAATCTCCTCCCAAGTTAGAATGAAAGGGGAATGAGTCTATAAAGTCCATAAAGTTAGAACATGATCAAACTAGGCAATAGTTTTGGGGGAGGGCTTTAACATCAAGTATTGAGAGATACATACGATTGGTCCCAGTGGCTGACAAGAAGCAGAATGTCCTCTTTCTTTTGTGAGTTCATACGCATACTCTTCCATCAGCTATTGCAAGTTATGAATTTCATAGTTTTATGCGAGTCCAATGAAACTTACAATTTCGATCTCATCATCTGTGAGGCGCAAATACTCTGTGATTTCTTCCATTGATTCCACTGGAATATCGCACTTCTTGGTGATTCCATTCAGATAGTCTTCCATCTCAGCTATTTCTTCCTTATCTTCTACTATTTGAACAGTAGCCAACTCTTCGGTGGTAATTTTGAGTCCACCATAGTTATTTGAAATGAAATATGGAGTCTATGAACATTAGCGAATACATCGTTAGCCAATGATGAAAGAGGGCTTATATTGCGGCCTTTCAAAGATGACATATGATGCTTGCTGGATCTCTCTATCCTTAACCATCTCATAGGCATCCATGAAAATCTTAGTGTTCAGTTCGGCAATCTGGTAATTCTCTTCTACGACCATATGGTTGTATTCCAGTGTATAGTGTCTTCGACTGAGGTCTCCAAATTGTGCCTCAAGACCCATACACTTCTGCTTATATGTGTTTCCCTTTGCTGCTTTTGATTTGAGTTTCTCTTGGAGTAACTTTTCAGTATCTCTTAATTACCCAAGAAACATTTCTTCGCGAGAAGCTCCTTTGCGGCGAAGTATCTCGCTCTCGTCGAGTTTTATCTTCAACGCCCTGATCTCGCAATCGCTTTGCTGAATAAGATAATTAACAGTAGAGTCTTTCTGGTTCCCTTGAGATAACATGGTGTTGAAAAGCTGTAGATGATATTTCCTGAGCCACAGAATCAACTATACAACCACCGTTGGCTAGACGGGGAAGCTGGGCGTAGGCATTAGAGGATTTGGGTAGATGTTGAAGGAGGACGTCGTCATGTGCATTATTGATCCGGTCGCTTTGTGAATAATAATGGGTTTGATTTAGGGGCAATCTTTCGTCGAATAGTCTGTGCTTTTGTCGACGCAATCTGATTTGTGTTGCGCTTTAGTGGGTTTGACACGCCTGATTTGCTGCTTTTCACCACCACTGTTGTACGGAAGAATGGTTCCGGACTAGACTCCGGGTATATTGGATGAATAAGGTCTCGTCACACTCTTATGCGTAATGAGCTGTCACACCTTGCATCTGAACTTGTATATAAACCTGGACATTTCCCTACAAATCCTGAGAGAAGTCAGACTCAAAGGATCTTAGGAACCCTAAAAGATTATTAGCTAAATTGAATATCATTCCAAGCCTACTACCTTGTTACAACCACCTATAGACTCAGCGGTACGCTTGAGATACTTGCCAGCTGGCGAAGATTTGAAGGCCTTCATGTTAGAAGAACTGGAAGATACAAGATGAGCAGCAGAAGAACTCATAGTAAAGGTATGTTGATAGAGAGAGTATGATATCGAGTGGTTTTCTTGTGAAGATAGGATGAAACAGTTGCCTTGAAAAATAATTATTAAATGTTGGTATTCCGATGTAAAATTTATGTCTCAAAAAAGTTAACTGTTGAAAGTTATTTGAAGTGTTAATTCCCATATTTAAAGCGCAGCAACAATTTCAGACGTCGTTAAAATCCACTAATAACTTGATTCAATTAAGACAATAAAAGTAAACGGATATTCTAATTGCTGTAAAAATGAGTTGAATTGTTGTCTAGGCGAGACTTTTGATCCTATTGTTACGATGACCGCCAAGAATACGGTTAAAAAAAGGAGAATTCACCCCATACTTTTCTCACTCCTACTAGGCACTTAGATATTTTAAAAATGATATACGAGGACCCTATAGCAAATAAAAATTGAATGCATACCTTTTTATTCTTAAAAGCTTTCTTATCTCAATCAGTTTAGTGCTAGTTGCCTCAATAATTATCAATACTTGAATGGGACTTCAACTAATCTCTGCCTGATTTATTCTTAAGGTAGCGATTAAACTCATGATTGTCTAGTTACCAATGGGTTTCAGTTTCTCGGTCCTATATTCTAAACTTCAGGACCAATCATTGAGTCAGCTTTGTCCGATTTTCAGTAACTTCAACAACCTATGGTGGCACGTTTTAACCTCAAGTCTCCACACCAGACCTTCTTTTGGCCATTTATTATAACTCCTCTAGATCTTTCGTATAAATATGGGAAATGTGGGTAAAGCTGAGCATGTGCGATGAGAACATCAAGCCAATATAATCAGTGTATCTGGAGCACCTCCAAACCTCACCTCTACTAACAGCAGCACTAATGAGCGATATACAATTGAGTGATATATAATAAATTTATACGTTTTAGGGCGAGCAATCATTGAACAGGTGGGTAAGTGCAAACAAGAAATACATTCACTCAGACACAATTAAGTGGTAAATTACTTTCTACAACCGACGCCCATGTATCAATCTTGAATTTCTGTCGCTCCTTAACCCAGCTCAAGATAAATTGCCTAGGTAGCCATCTTATTAGCTATTCACTTATGCATAAGAATTAATGCAGCTAAATGGTTTATCTACCTATACTATTGTATCACTGGAAAGCTCATCTTTTCATTGTATTGACTCCATTACATGGGGGTTTTCATGTATTTTTTTTGACTAGTTAACTGCAAAAAATCAAGCACAGATGTTTGACCAATACTATGTCAAAAGCAAGCTGCATAAAGCTACATGCGAGCCTAATATGTGGAAACTATTTAATATTACGCATAAAAAATTGAGTAGTAAAGCTGTATTCGTGGAGACACTATGTTGCAATTGAAAGTTACAAGCAATACGAGAAAGAGTATAGTGGATTTGAGGAAACAACTTTGATCTCGGAAAGAGAAGGGAACTCATTAAAGATAGGAAGGTGGAAAATTGGTAACAGGAAGCTCTTCACTAGTCTAAAAAGGCAATCCAGTTCAGCAGTAAAGGTCCTGCAAGTATGGATGAATGGAGTATTGATAGAAAATGAAAGTTTTCAACACTTTCTGCCAGCTCTTTCGCTATATTAATATTTCATCAACTCTCTAAGAAGACTGGGATCTGTAAATTGGCCCAGAAAATTGATGGCACTCATATCCATTGTTTTATAAAGTATCAATTAGCCGTCAGAGCTGGCGAAAGTCATATCTTTGTGTATAAACAACTTGTTCCAAGATGATTCTTCTTTCACAGTTGCAAAAAATTAACTGGATTAAAACATCATAATTCAGCAGTGAATCTCCATATAATTTATCATCCGTTAAACTTTTGATAAGTACCTCCATCAAAAATTCAACTTCGATAGGCTTTTACTCATCACCTTAAAATAAACAACCGACTTACCCAATTCTCCCAACTAATGATACCCATAATGATCATGAAAACCTTTTCAATCCATCATTTCAGAGTCTCAGCTCATCAATTCAAGCCTGCAACATCCAAATCATTGCTTCACATCGCCCGAGACATCCAATTGGCAGTGAGGAATGACAGACACAACTTCCAAGAACAACAACCATAATCTACACCAATATCCTCTCTATTCACATTATCAGAGAACGACACCTTCAACTGATGTTTCGAGTTGTTGGTATCCATTGGAATCCCACTTCTTTTTTTTACCATCCTGTTCCTTAAAATCTGGAGTGTCCTCCATATACAAAGGCTCCCAGATGGGGATGTGTGAGCGACGTTCTTGACTGCCAAATGAATCTAGGCGAGGCATATGCATGGTATTAAAAGGTGTGAGATTAGCCCCTCGGTCGAATTGATACGGGCTTAAAGAAGATTTACGGGCCCAAGGCTTATGATCTCGTCTTGGAAATCGGTTGGATTGTTGAGATTCTAGAACTTTGAAGCTGTCTTCAGAGGATGTAGAGTTGGATCGATGCCCTTGGAGGATCATCATATTGAATATTTGAAGCGGTCGATTGGGTAGTATAATTTAAATGAAAAAGTAATGCGGAAAGGATTGAGAAGAGCAACCAACTTTAAATAAGAGTCTTGACGAAGGCCTGATCGGTTAAAATTTTAGTTGTTATTTTAAAAGGATGAAAAGGCTAACCTTACCAACTATCATTCATACCGTAATGATGAGTGTATAATGTAAGCTCTTTTAAACAGTCGAGTATGAATTCTTTATGATGCAAAATATGAGGACTACCTTCATATTCGCAACAAGATCACATTAAGTATTGGCAGAAGATCCAAATTTTTGGAAACTGCAACGGGATTCTCATGGCCATTCGCGGAAGGGACTCCACAGAGGATAATCCAACCACAACATATTCACATATTCATGATGTTCACTTGAAGTAAAGAGCACCAGCCTCGTTGTGAATCGGTTAAAACTATATAGGATTCTTCATCATTTTATATCAAATCCTTGAAAAAGAAGCACGGGTGAACCTAACCCGGTCCACCAAGTTGACTCCACAAACCTCCACCATTCATTCATCATTTTATATGTTCTCAATAAGTTGTCGTGCAACACTAAATGAAACAAATACACAGCTTCTCCAGCTTCTATAGTCCAATGGTTAGGATTCCACCCTTCCAAGGTGGAGGTCGGCGTTCGATTCGCCGTGGTTGCAATTACTCTTTTGACTTTTTGATCTTTATGACTTCCTGATCAGTTTTTGATCGTCAAGAGAATAGGATCAGAATTCAGTCTAACTTTTCATATAGGTTTTATATTTGGTGTTAGTGTTTTGATGAATATGATGAATGATTTCTGATCGTGGATTGTGTTTTGTTGTGGGGATTCGAGTTCTCGGTTAGTTTTTGGGAGTGGGGTTTTATAATAAGGGGTGGATCTGGGTGGGGAAGGAAGAGATACTTCGGACGTCAAAAACTGCATAGAATGAAATCTTGAGATATAGAATTTGCGTCTAAAGCATTGATCATAACAACATTACAGAGATGAAGACTAGCTTTTGTGTCATCAAGGAAGAGAGTGCCATGTTCCAGGAAAACTCTATCGATGGTTTAGTGATATACAGATTTTTATTCAGTAGTAAAGGCAATCGAAGATAGTGGACGAGCTACCAGGCTGAATTTCCTGAGTTTAATCGTTGCGTCATTTTTTTGGCCCAGGCGCTGGATCTGCTCAACTATCAGGTCAATTCCATGCCGAAACTCTCTCTTCATTAACCTTTCTTCGAGGGTGTTATACACTTGAATCTTGATATCCTTTGATTGGCTACCTATCATAGCCCTCCACCTACTGCTAGCTACACTTCATAGATCTTCTTTCAGCGAGCATAAACCAAGTGCAATAATGTTCAGATAAGAAGCTCGGTCAAATTTATGTAGAGCCAGCGCCAAGTTTTGTGAGTTTAAGTATAATCTCTTTTCAAACTAGTTCTTTATTATCTTCCTGCTCTTATTTCTTCATAAAACCATATGAAAAGAGAGCCAAAAACAGTATGACAATCTAATATATTGATAGAAGTAGTATTAAGGGATTATTTTATGATGAAGTCCCGCGCGACCCATAGAGCGCGGCACAACACTCTATACGACGATACAAAGGCTGCATCCTAACGTAACAACTGCCCTTTTAGCACTCCCTACCAATGCGATTGCCATACAGCCCGACATTCACTCTTTTTAGATATAACAAGCAAAGGCTAATCCCTTCAATGCAGGACGCTCCCTCAAACGGCGGAAGGAGGCTGCCCAACAGAGCTAGAGTTGTGAGAGACCGCCGGGAGGGAGGCGGCCTCAGTGCTTCAACCTAGCGACGACGTACTATACGTACCTAAGTGGTGAGCTCTTGGGTCTTCGACCCACTAGTGTATCACCCGTCTCTAGTACCCCTCGGGAGGTCAAGAGCCTAGCTAGCTCATATAGACGTTAAACATAATAAATAAATAAATAAATTATGATGAAGTCCCGGCATGGTGGGCGTAAAAATTGGAGTAATGATATATAGCAGCAGAGTTATGGAGTAATCAATATGGAGTTCAAACGCTCACACTCAAAGCAATGCTCTCACCACAGATCAAACAAACATGACAAACTGTAGCTAAATGAAGCAGTCCATAGAAACTTAATTGCATTTGTTGAGTAGATACTTTCAATCTTCCTAATACACATATACTTCACTGCGACTAGACACATCAATACTTCGATAATGTATCAAAATTACTACCTCCACCAGTGGGTGCACAGACTCATAAACACCCTCTCAAAATCATCAAAATCACACCAAAAATTAACAACTTTAAAAATTTATTAAAATTCATTAAAAAATAATTATTCAATATATTATATATAAATAGAGATTTTATTATAAATTTTTGATTACTCTTATATATTTTTAATTTCAAATGATTGTATTCAGTTTTCATAGAGTTATTATATCATAATATATAAAACTACACCAAAATATTTTGGTGTAAATTGATAAAATTCAAAAAAATTGAGCGATCCAACTAGAATAATATAATAAAATCAAAATCAGTATAAATTTTAATTAATTTTCTATTATACATTTTAATCTCTTTTAAAAAAGAATAATTATTTTTAATGAATTTTTAAAGTTGTTAATTTTTGGTGTGATTTTGATGATTTTGAGAGGGGTGTTTTATTAGTCTGTGCACCCACTGGTGCTCCTAAGTTATGAGGTTTCTCTAGTCTGCCAATTTTCATGTAGACTGGAATGTCACGAAGTTGAATGGATGTGCTTGTGCGATGTGTGTGGCTACGGATTACTAAAAGCATGCTCCATCACCTCCCTACTGTCTGCACCTTGAGCCATGAGCTTTACATGTAATGAATCTGTATCCCTCACAGAAAGTGGTATAATTGTGACAGCTGAAGCAAGCTGAAGGTTGAGAGTTCTGTCAAAAGCTATTTCTGCATAAACCCCGCTTGATATCAAAATGTTGAATTTCCCCAATCATTGGTAGGTTATATTTTCAGAGTTGATGCCTCCAGTCATTCTCTCATTTCCCGTTTATTTCTAATTTGCAAGACTTGAAAGTATCAAGAACTCCTAAATATTCCTTCTATTCGGTAAATATGACGATAAACGGGGTTATCGACTGTTGTATCGTATAAAGCTTGATGAACATCCTATTTTATAACTGGAAAATTTGAATGGTTGCCGTAAAGAAATATGTCGAGATGTTTATCGCTTCAGTGAATGGAAGCACGAGCTTCAAGGAAGAGCATGAGAACCTTGATGGACTGTAAGGAATTAAGTGATTCAGAATCAAAATACGGAACTATGAGGAAAATACTGTACTTTCCTTTGTATAAACTGAGCCTAAGTAGTATGAATGCGGTCCTCTTATACCTTCTACTCACAAATACTCTAATCTTCAAATCAAGCCGTACTTCTCGCTTCAATCTACAGCTGTTAAGAATAGTTGTTCTTTTAAAGGGCAGTATATTGCATCCAAAAGTCTAGGTTTGTTTACGATCTAACTCTTGCACACCTGTCTTTTACAGAGACCATAAGTGCTACCACAACTAACTTTGTTTCTATGAGAAGACGGTTTGGTTTCCATCTACCGTATTGACGATTTCGCTCTTACCTTGATCTCTAGTAATGGGATGGAGAAGAAAGTGTACTTCAATATATTCAAATGAGCCTTGCTCAATTCTAGGTGTTCATAACTTCGGTCATAGATCTAAAAACTCGAGCAATGGATTCTTTACAAATTACACCTATCAGCCCCCAGCTGCATCCTCCAAGACACTCTTATAAAACATCTTCCTTTGTCACTATTCTGAAGAAATCCGACATTCCGGAATCAAACCCAAGAACAAAAGTAGAGAAAATCATCCGAAATGCTCGAGGAGTTCTTACTGTGGCCATATGCGGATGTACCTCATCAGGCAAAACAACACTTGCACTACTTCTTGCAGAAATCTTCTATTCTCTATCAACTACAAAGGAATTGACATATAACCACTCTCAGATTGATTCAGAGAAATATAGTCTTGACAATTCGCAAGTTATCACTCGCCTCAAGACCCCTTTTACGACAACAATTCATCAGGATGCTTTCTTCATTCCAAAGGAACACTGCCCATTTGTCAAATTCAACAGTACTCATAACGATAAAAACCTTATGAAAGAGAGTCTTTACTGCATAAATGAGAATCCAGTCTATTTTTACTCTTGGGTCGGCACAGAGGTAGAAGGAAATATACGAATTATTGGGGCCAAACACAGACTGCATTGAAGCGGTTGATTTTGGCAATCTACTTCAAAAAGTTCAAGCCGCACAAATCAGAAAGATTGAGGGAGAAAACAATGCTTATTTCAAAGAAGATGCGGATAAGAAACAGCTTATTGAGCAATACTCTGGGGTGATTGCAAGGATGCGCAAAAGAGTCAAGGAGGGCTTTGCTTTGGCAACTACCGATAAGGCCTTGGGAAACAGAGAGGGCATTGAAAACTGTATCAATGGATGGGTTTTTGTTGAAGGATGCTTGTTATTTAGTAGAGTCATGCCTTCTGACGACAGAAGCTTGGGGTTCAATGAACCGGATGAAGATTTCTTTGCGGAAGTTGCAGCGGATTTGCAATCAAAAGTCAAAGAAGAGGTTGTATCGATGGATAAAGAGATGCTCAAAATGAGAGAAGATGTAATTTCATCCAAGGAGGCCTTGATGGAAGAGTTTGATGTCAAATTGTTCCTACCCACCAGTAAGGAAGTCGCTAAGCATAGGAGATTGAGCAGGTTCCCGTATGTCGATTTTCCCGCTGGTGGAAGACATCCAGGTCAAATGTGGAAGTCGGAAGGATACTTTGACGATGTTGTTTGGAAGGGCTATGAAGATTCGTTTGATTGGCTGTTAAAAGGGGGCGAGAAGGAGAATGTCAATGGGGTGTTTGTTAGACCTACCTTCGACGATACAGTAGAGAATACTGTGGAGTGGGCAACTGATATCATTTTAAAAGATCTGAGTACCAGAGAAAATAATTAACAAGGTACCATAAAATGATTAATTCTCGGACGGGAGGGCATGTTTCACAATTGGTCGAGCGTATCTTTATATAGCGTGAGAAAGTCTAGCTCTCTTATAATTAAGCATCTAGGTAATAGGCCTAGCTATAGGAGATCTAGAGCTTGGTTGGCATTTGATCTGAGAATGCAAAACTTCTCATTTTCCACCGATATTCTATAGATAGTAAAAATATATTCATCAAAGCCGTCCAAAGAAGCACCAGATGAAACTGTTGCCACAGTTGTATATACATTCATTAATATTGCATGCACACGTGAAGAAGTCATGCTTGGAAAGGTGGCAGCCTTGCGCAAAAGGCTGCAACTTTGAGAATTCAACCTCCAGCTTGAACCTCGCCTCGAAATCTACATCTCATCATTTATTCAAGACAATTAACTATGTCCCACCTTTACAATCCTCTGGCAACAGCCCAGCAATTTATACCAGAATACATCTAATAATAGGATTCCAGTGGAACTTCAAGATAGTATTCGATTTTTTACCGCACGACTTACACAAGCTGCGGGAATTCTTCTTCGACTCCCTCAAGATATCACAGCTCAAAGCCAATGTTCTTCTTTATAGATATTGGCTTGTAGATGATTTAATGCGGTATGAATACAGCGTATGTAATTAATTGCCATAGACTACAAATCTCATGAAATAACATATTCACAGGATGTCTCAGCAGCTACCCTATACCTGACGGCCAAAATTTCCGCATCTCCTCGATCATTTCGCAGCATAACAAATGTATATGCCTATCTACTCTCGCAGTCCTCATCTCTCACAGCTTCTAATACACCCCAAAATGACCCTCGTCCTATTACCTCTCCGAATCTGCATACATCAATTACCGCACACGTCTACTTAATATCGAAGGTCAGGTCCTGAACGCTCTCGGATTTAATACACATGTTGCTCTACCACACCCTCTCGCGATCACATATCTTCAAACCCTCGATGCATTTTCTTCGGTACATAAAAAAGGCAGTGGGAAAGCAGTCGCGAAGAAGACCATACAATATTTAAATACAGCGTTACTGAGTCCACAAATGCTATATTTAACACATCAACCATGTGCATTAGCAGTAGCGGCAATATATTTAGCAGCAAAAGAAGAGGGTGTCAAAATGCCCGAAAATGAGTGGTGGGAGGTATTTGATGTTGAGAGGGAGGAATTGGGATTTTTGGTGGTTGGTATGAGAAGTTTGGAAGGTGTGGCACGGAAGGGCAAAGAAATATTTGGTCAGAACATAATTACGCGAGATGATGTTATGGAGGAATTGGACAAGAGGGGGGTGGCTGCAATTCTTGAAACGAGTAATGGACATGGAAAAAAGAAGGATGAAGAGGATGAAATGATGAGATTGATGGACGAGAGGATGGTGGGTGCCTGAACTTTGAAGTTTGTGAGAGCTGGAGCGAAACCAAAGATTCAAACAAGGAAATTTTACTTTCCCGAATGAAAGTCAAGAAATCGGCATACGAGCACAGTATATTTCTTTGGATCATATCCCGCGTACATGCTACTTCAACCTGCGGAAGAATTATTTGTGGTTTTCTATAAAGGGCTATACCTACCTCATCAGGCATATGAGCAAAACCGGGTTAAAGAATGTCCAAGAAGGGCAAACCACTACACTTTGTATAAGTGGTTGAACATTGCGAATGAGATGGAGGACAACAGACGAGATGAATAAACAGCTTTTTCTTGGTTTCAATAAATACAATGGAATAACCACGCGAGCCCCTAGAGAGTCCTAGCACCTCTCTTACTCTATCATGTAATTAGGAAACTCTCAACTGTTGTCCACAACGGAGCTTGTCCATTAGTCTTGGAAGGCGTCTCCAGAGGCGCAAGCGGTGCGCTACGAGTTGCGGCCAGTATGCTGACTGTTTAGCACTTGTCAGAAAATGGAGCCGTAGGTGGTTGCACTCTTATGGATGATTTTAATCTCACATCAAATCATTTGATTGATTTCTACTGTCTCCATTATGCCATCATCCCTCCATATATTATTGCCCCGATCGACTTCTACAGTTGTTGATTGCAGCGCTGTTAACCTCTCGTTCGATTCGTCCGGCCTGTTTTGAGTTCGCATTATGGAATCCTCGATGTTGCGCTTAGGTTTCCATATTTGTTCTAGGTGGTAATAATTGCTGTGCCCTATGAAATTGTTGGAGGTTGGAGCCTTAGAGCCGAACTTCTTGATGAAGGACGGGAGGATTGGCAAGCAGCCACATATGATGCCAATGTTGACCTCAGCAATACTGTGTATACGTTGTTAGTAAAGAGTCGACAATTATAGAAAGGGACATTATCTACCTCCAGAGAAGAATTGGTACCAAGTTATAAGTCTTATCTAGAGCACCACCAAGATGGAGTGTTTCATACAGACGCAAGACACTTACGGTACAAGCTCTGTTCGAATTCATTAGGATACGCCAATGATTACGGGACTACTCACAAGATACCAGCTCCAAAAATTGCTGAGATGCCAATCTTCCTCATTGTACGATTCTGCAATCCCCAAATCAACGGTATCGGCAGGGACAAGATGGTGAAATCGCTAATGATACTCATGGCGCAATCCGCAAGAAATATATAATTTTCGTTAAGACAGGTGCCTTTTACAGCCAGAGGGTCCCAGAAATGGGCAACCGGCCAGCATATAAATATTTTTGCTCTTGTTGCAGGAATATAATATGTTGCCATTAAGCAGATCAAGATCCGTACTGCCCATAACATTTTCACATTGACACCAAAGACTCTAAAAAGGAGAAGAATGGAAACTTTGGTAGTAAAGACTTGTGGGCCGTATAATACTTCAGTCACATAGACTAACTTTGCAAAAGTCGTTATCAAACTGAACAGAATTGCTTCGAATATTTCCCACTAACCTTTCAAGACTCTTTGATCTCTGTATCTGGCACGTTCCATTGATGGACGCCAGCGCCATGCTGGCTCACTGTAATTTATCAGAACTATTTGTACGATACGTTTTCTTCTCCTTGAGCACTCACAGGATAATTCCATTCCGGAATAAAGCAGTGACCCTAGCTGCATGTCTGGTTAGTCTTTTCTCAAATATTCAGTAACCGACATTGTAATAGCTCACCCAAGCTACAATACAAGCGTCTCTTCTGGTCAGTCCATTGTCTCAAAATGGAAGATCGGAAAGCCTACAATCATCTCCAATGGTCTTTCGATGTATGAAGCTTCTTGCGTACAGCCGTAGGGCGACAAATACAGCGACAACCGGCATACAAATTGCTTGACAGAGAACGTTATAGTTGGCGATACTCGGCAGGTTGATAAAATTTGGAATCACCCCCGCTGGTGGAGGAAGAGCACCAACAATCGCTTGCCGTCTGAAGATATCTTGCATTTCAATGTAACGTAAGAAGTCAAAACGGAAAACAGAGCAATTGAAGGGCTGGGATGGATCAATGGTGTTGTTATGTACCGAAAAGCCGAGGATACTGTTTTGATAAAAAGAGCAACTCGGATGGCTTGTATGCTATTTCATCCTTCCATTCCTATACAAGGGGCTCCTAGGAGGGATGATTTGTATTCAATCGCAGACATAGGAATTGGAAATGCGTGAGTTAAGGCTCGTTCTGAAATTGCGCAGACGGTACATTAAATTTTAAAAACAGGGACTGGCTCCTAGAACTATCCCAGAATGTGTCGCCGAATTTACAACTCTATGGGTTCGATATTTCCGACAAGCTTTTCCCAGCGAAGGAGTATATCTCTTCTAATATGATACTCGAGAACTTTGATGCTTTTGGAAAGTTGCCAAAGCACTTGGAAGGAAAGTTTGATATTGTTCATGTTCGTGCCTTTACAATTGTCGTAAAAGGAGGGCATCCAGGAACTTTATTAGACAATATCATCGCTATGCTGAGTGAGTGAATCTAAATCTTGAAAGATGGGAAACATAGTAGCTAATTTTATACCATGGACTGGTAGAGCCAGGGGGCTACCTGCAATGGGATGAGATGGACTTTGCATCTTTCAGTGCTCACGTCCCAAATGAAATCACACCCAAGGGAAATATGGAGTCACTTTTGGAAAGGTTCCAAGATATGTGCAAGAAGAGTGACCTGGACTTCGGGTAAGTGATCTATCCAAACTTTCTGATACCAAGCAAAAGGATGACTGACAAAACTTCTCTGGTGTATATCAGATGGATCTTAAATCTTGCGGAAATCTGTAGCCAAAAAGGGTTCCAAGTCATTGATAGTTTCCGACTTCCATGCAGTGATGGCTTGAGACATATGTCCACTGATAACTTTCTGATGGCTCTTGAGGATTTGGGATATGTAGTATCGGAGAAAGTTCTTGGGGAAAGACGAGGGTATAGACTGACGTTTAATGAAGCTGTGCTGGAGACGCGAAAATGGGTTAGAATTTCTATGGATATGGTTGTTGTAGTATTCCAATGGAACAAAAAATTGTCCTAATATGCTATATACACTAACTTCATCGTTGAAATCAACTTCTCAGTCACAATAATATGGAAACAAATCTTTTCTTCATGGCCTTGACCAATATCTTGATAAAGAAGAATCTCAGAAATCTCAACCCTAGTCATGGGTAGGTACTTGTGTACCGGAACTGGACTTTTGACTAAGATTTTCTGAGACGATATCAAGGTAAATTAATGTTATTCTAGCAAATTATCTTGGTAAAGAGCAATGCTAACCTGGAGCTCCTAAAAACATTGGCGCTGAGAGCTTTTCAAGAAGTTCAAATCAACCTAGAGTTGAGAATCTGTCGAGGCAGACCAAGACGATTCACGGAATATACATGCCCACTACCTCCTACTTAGCGCCCTGGGAGCTCATAGGCCTGCTGGCATACGCGAATATCAATTAATAACCAATTTTGCAGTGGAATCTTACCTCAATATTATTCCTTTCCTTACCTAAATCTGAGGTGGTGGCACGGAATCACAGCACTCTTCTCTACCGCCAATGTGACTTTGACTCGACTTATATATGCACCTGATTAGCCGCAAACTAAGTGGCACAGATCTAAGTTTCAAGAGTAAGAGATACCAGCTAGATATTTCACATTGTTCGTAGCAAGATGGGGTTTGACTCCACATATAAACTCCGTTTTGTAGTCTAAAGATTCTATTTGTCTCTAAATGCAACTGTCGGTTCTTTCTCTAGACAAGTTTGAACAGTTCATCATTTTACATATATGCGGCCTTCAGGTTGATGGTAGATTTATCAAGTTTGGTTGAATGAGAAAGGCTTGTAAGTTCAACTTTTCCTCTCTCACCCCCCATTTCAATAAGATGTATCAATCCAAGAAGCCCAGTTATTCCCCCACAATGTGTTCTTATTAACTGCTCCCGTAGCAACAGTTTCCTATATCCCTAGTTAGCGATACCGCTGAAGTAATCACATGACTTGGACTTACATAAACCCTCGCAGATGTACTTGAACCAGCCCCGGTATTTGCATACTCTTCAAAGATCCTGCATATTGTCAACTACATTCATAGATAATAGGAGAGAAAAATCCATACGGCGTAGCATCAGCTGCAAGAGTGGTCCAACCAGCCGAATTGACCACAGCCGTCAATACAGAATTTTGGAAGATTACGCGAGCAAGTGCTCGCCAGGGTCGACCAAGGTATACCTTGCCTGTAAGGCTGTAACCATTTGCTTGAGTAATCTAGAAAGTATCAGGGATTATTCTAAAAAGTGCGGACAGATTCTCTTACGGTGCTGCTATCGATCACATACCAACCGCTATCAGTGGCAAGTTCTCGTGAATTCGCTGTGATTGCGCCGCCTCCATTTGAAGCGATCGTACCTGGAAACTTCTGTCAGGATATCTTGCCACTCATTATTGGTATTAGATTGTCTGTCGCAATAACATACATTCACCAAACCAAGCGGCAGCGCTGCCGAATATATAATCCACAGCCCCTATTAAAATTGTTATCGTCGAATAGTATCCATCTTTACTTTGGAAACTCACCTTCGATATAACAGTTAGAGTAATACTGCTTGCCAGATTTGGCATACAAAGTATCTTGGTAGCCGGTGAACGAACAACCATAATAACCTTGCTGGTCCCCGCTAGCAGTTACAGCAACAGCCTAAAAGAGCCGTATGAGTTAATGATCTCATAAATTCCCCCATAAATTGGTAGGAGGACAAACCTGAACACCAGCTCGTAAGTATTTGCAAAGTTGACATTATAGGCCTTGAAATTGGCACTTGCTATATTAGCTGTAGAGCTTGCAACTAAGCCTATTGTAGTAGAGTTTATGCCATGTGTAATCGTTACTGTGTTGTCTTATATGAGCCAGTGCTGTTGAGAGTTAGTTGTTTGTTTAGAAAGTTTGAAAGGGAGAACCCTAGCGGGCTGAGGAGGGGTTATTAACTCAGTGGTGTATCCATAAACAGTAAGATTTCCGGCATAGTTTATCGTAATTTGCTCGTTATATGTTCCACTGTATAAAAATATACATGCCACTTCAGTTGAAGATCCAAGAGCCGTCAAAGCAGCTTTGAATGTGTTGTATTCTCCGGAAAGAGTACCACTTCCTCTGACAGTCAGACACCCAGCCGGTGGGCTAGTTCGGCCAGCCCTTTTTTGCACTAAAGCTGCTGCATCGATGGAAATGATAAGGAAGAAAATGGTGACCAAAAAGTTATGGAGATATCTTAAAGTTGCCATCCTTTTTGAAGTCTCAATCGAAACTAAATTTCGAAAGCACACAGCGAGCCTAATTGACGAGCGAAAAAAGCTCCCCTAAATACAATGACGACAGCATTGGACTTTATTTTCCCTCAAATAGAGCCAAGATGCACATATCAGCCAAGATTCCGCCGCCTCCAATGGAGATTTCTCATTCGTCTCGCCAGTGAGGTATTGCAGATTAATGACCCTCAGTTCTTGCGGACAATGTCAGTAAAATGTTGCAAATTGGTTGTTTTGTGGGGGATAGAGAATTTATTTCTCCGTCTTGTATTGAGTTTAAACGGAAAAATTTAAGTTTCCCCACGCCGGCATTGTAATTGCCAGGTCTCAGGTTGATCATTGATTGGTTTCGGTATATTAAGGGGGTGAGAGTGGCTCCCCGCACATGCCACGTATTGATTCAGCACATTTAGGCTCAAATACTTAACAAAATCCTTCAAACGATAGCCTTGCAAATGAAGAAAATATGCTCACCGTATTTCAAATTCCGAAGAGAAAACAAACTTAATCAAGGGTTATGAGACAAAAATCTATTTGAGCGCTTGCGAAACAAAATGGTGGAGTTGATCTTTGCCTTCAATTTCAAAATGTCAATACCTATACGTGGAAATATTGGAAAGATACAAAAACTCCATCAGCCCCATATTCTTACATGCTGATTATAACCTTATTATGATACAAGTGCTACGATATTATTCCGAACAGAGGATTGAATATTTGAGTGGCCAATATAGCCACTGCGTTGTTCAGGACACCCGCTGTGTGAACGGTTCCCATTGATTCCTCGAACTTCATCTTCAAACCATGGTGTACAAACTTCAATTACTGGCGCTAGCCATATCATTCTACTCATCTGTACATGCATCCCCAACTGCTGTAAGAAAGGAAGTGAATGGCGTGAGTCTCGCCAGACGTGCTACTTGCACTCCTGCTTCTGCTGGAAATTCCGGAACCGACGACGTTCCAGCTATCTCTGCAGCAATCAAATCATGTGGAAACGGTGGTGTTATTCAGATTCCAGCTGGAGTACAATATGCCATTAATACTGTCGTTGACTTCACCGGATGTGCTGGATGTACCCTCAATATTGAAGGTACTTTGAAGGTGTCGAATGATTTGGACTTTTGGAATGGTAAACGAGCCATATTTTATATGGACGGTATCAATACAGCAACCATTCAATCTGTCACTGGAACGGGTCTTATAGATGGAAATGGGCAAGCAGCGTACGATTACTTTGCCAAGAACACTTCATATGCTCGCCCAACACTACATTATATAACTGGTGCATCATCTCACATCACCATCAAGAACCTCAAAGTCAAGAATCCACCAAACGTCTTTTTTAGCGTTACAGGAGCTTCGACCGATGTTGTATATACTCTGGATTGACAATGACAGCAGTCTCAAAGTCGACAACTGCACCGAAAAACACAGACGGGTTCGATATTGGCAGCGCAACTTATATTACATTGAATGATATCACAGTTTTCAAATCAAGACGATTGCATAGCATTCAAGCCCGGTGCAAATTATGTCACCGTTAACAAGATATCCTGCACTGGATCTCACGGAATCTCAGTTGGCTCTTCTTGGGAAAAAACCAGGCACAACCGATTCAGTGACGAATGTATACGTTACCGGTGCCACCATAGTCAATTCTAGCAAGGCCATTGGAATCAAACTATATCCCGGAGGAAGTAAATATGGGACAGCAACCGTTAGGAACGTGACTTTCAACGACTTTACCGTAAAGAACAGTGATTGGGCAGCTCAAATCCAAAGTTGCTACAATGCAGACGCAACTTACTGCACAAGTAATCCCAGTACAGCATCAGTCACAGAAGTATACTTTACCGACTTCAAAGGAACAACTAGTTCCAAACATTCTCCGGACGTTGCGAATCTTAATTGTCCAGGGGGTGGAATTTGTGATGTCAATTTTCTCATCTTGGTCGGTTGCGCCAACTACTGGGTCTGCAACTTTCCTTTGTGCGAATATTGATACTTCAACGGGTCTCACTTGCACCTCTGGTGCGTCTGGATAATTGGAAGATGGTGTAATTTAGGAAGCTGAGGATTAATTGTACATAGATGTTTTGATGGATGACATATTTCTTGGATTGAGGGTAAAATTTTGATTTCTCTTTTGAGGCGTCATCTTCTGGGAACTAATCTCAGGAGGCTTCTAATTTTAGAATCAAGTTATAAGAATTTAATATGAAGCTTTTAAGTAGTCAGTTTGATTGTAGAATCATGATATAATAGCATTACAAAAATTACAAAATTTTTAAAATAAGAAATATTATTGGGTTAATGGTTCCTATATACTGCGATAGCGGGGAGCTAGTTCCAAATAAGACTAATAGAGCTCTTTCACTTTATAAACTCTGAGTGCTTTAATTAGTAGTCATACAATAGTCTAAATGTCATCAATTCTACCCTATATGTTTCTCTTTATATTCTATGAGAGGCTATTCCTTTAGAAAATGTTATTATAAGCTATATATACTAATCTCTAATTATCGCATTACGCACTAGACCTGATAGAGAATATTCTAATGTAGTGACAAAAAGGCTTTCCATATAATTATAAGTATGGAATACCTTTCTTATATAGTTGATCAAGATAACAAAACGAATAAAAGACATCTCTCCTCTCATCTAGATATATTCCAAAAGATGTGGAGTTAGATCTTTCAAATCTTCTTTTCCAGCTAGTCCCCTATAAAATGTCGTTGCTTGCCCAAGCGTCGTCAATGCCAACCAAAACGACAGTCAAGATATCAGTCGAGAATCCAGTCCAGACAAAAGGGGCGAAAAAAACCTACACGAAAAACAAGACCCTAACCAATAGAAGCCTCCCGTAGGAATCACAAGCCTTTGTTCTTCAGATCTCCCCTATACTACTATCACTTACTGGCCTTTTTGTCATTGTGATTGCCCTTAGAGTACCAGAAATATGGCGGCTCATTATTTTTTGTAGATAGTCCACTACCCACCCTACTTTCCGGCCACTTTTACCACCAAAAATGGCCATTTTTGGTGGTAAAAGTGGCCGGAAAGTAGGGTAATGGACTTATGGCGTAGACTTTTATGCAAATAGAAGTTAGTATTAATAGTTCACATTTTTATTTTGAGTTTGGTTTACTGATCTTAGTATATTAAACTAGGCCTTTCTAAGTATATTATAAAATCTTGATCTATTTAAGCGTATTGCTTTATTCAGGCATATTTGAGTATATTACAAAATATTAGCGTCATTTTTATTAATAACGAAGCTATTTAGAATTTTGAAATGGTTAGTTAATACATTATTATAGGGAATGCTTTCGAAATAGGGGGGCGGAAGCGAAATAGAAAAAGCAATTCTTTAACGAATAACTTATTTTTGATAAAATTATAGTTTGTATTAATGATATTAAAGTGAAGTTGATGACATTATTAAAGTGAAGTGAAATTTAAGAGAAGTTAAAGTGGGATTGAGAATAATATATTAGTATTTAAAGCTATTTTGATGTTACGACGGATCAGTAACAGGCTATGGAATCAGCTAGGATGCTAGAAGTCACAGGACGAGTGTCATGTGACTTAAAAGCCGATTCGACTTTCAGAACGAAGGTCTGTATAAGGAAATGGCGTGACCCTAGAGGCAGCTCCCGTAACATTTGAACCAATAATATAGAATCACAGTTTAGAAAGAAAGGTTATCCAATTAGAATAGGTGATTCAATAGGAATAAATTATAATACAATGTAGACGTTTTAAAGCTTCTATTATTATATCCATCCCCTGGGCACCAGGGTATAATCGGCAACGAGGCAGCGGATGAACTAGCAGACGCAGGGGCCAAAAGCGGTATAGTGGATCCAGGGCTTACTACGCAACCTACGATCAGCGGTATAGGATCGATAGCACGAGGCCTGGCTCGCAACGCCACAAGTGATTGGTGGTATAAGAACAAATCAACGTTGTCAGGTGGGTACCGCCAATGGCAACTCGACTACGCTTTGAAGGAGCCTATAGAACTCCATCTTCCCAGACCGACTCTACATCGACTACTTGCGCTGCGATCCAGGCACGGCGACTTTGAGGCCTACCATAGGCGCTTCAAGCACGAGGACGCAGAGACACACTGCCCATGCGGTAAGGCTAAAACCCCGGAGCACCTTGTGTTCTGTGAGATCTCCGTCAGGAGATTCCATTCGTGGCCACTGAAACCTACTCGCCCACCGACAAACGCTGGAGAAGGGCACGACTACATACGACAGCTTCTTGATCGCCCACAAGAGTTCGAGCGCTTTGTCACAACGACGCGGTACTTCAAGTTCTGCAACCAGGAGCCCAACGGCACTCCAGACAACGTCCCACCGAGCGTTGCCCCCGACCTCTCCCCTCCCTCCCCTCTCTCCCCCCCCCCCTACTCTCTCTCCGCTTCACCCAGAGCCTAATCTGAGGCGCGATTTATAGAGCGCGGCGCATTACTCTATACGACGACGATACAAAGGCTGCATCCTAACGTAATAACTGCTCTTTTAGCACTCCCTACCAGTGCGATTGCTGTATAGCCCGACATTCTTTTTCATGTAACAAGCAAAGGTTAATCCCTTCAATGCAGGACGCTCCCTCAAATGGCGGAAGGAGGCTGCCCAACAGAGCTAGAGTTGTGAGAGACCGCCGGGAGGAGGCGGCCTCAGTGCTTCAACCTAGCGACGACGTACTATACGTACCTAAGTGGTGAGCTCTTGGGTCTTCGACCCACTAGTGTATCACCCGTCTCTAGTACCCCTCGGGAGGTCAAGAGTCTAGCTAGCTCATATAGACGTAAAACAATAATAAATAAATAAATAAATTATTATATCCATAAAATACCCACTATAATGTAATTCAACGGAATTCTACATTAATATAGTATATTGTCATATTTCGGGTATTTTAGGGTGCCTTAAGGATTCTTTAAGTCATTAGCAATTATAGATGGGAGTAAAAGATCTCCAATGTTAACGCTAAATAATCGTCGTTCGATACATGCTATTATTGCATCCAGGTTTGAACAGGAGAGCATTCTGTTACAACGGATTAGTAACAGGCTGTAGAATCACCAACTTATAGGCTATAATGGTATTATAGGCCTCAGTGATTCAGCTGCAGTATACCGAGGGACACTAGGTACCCAAGGAAAGCCTCAGGCATGTATATAGTATTAGTCATAGGATACCCTAGAAACCTAGAACACAGTTCCCAGGACAGAAGGTCCTAGGAAAGACAGAACATAGTAAGCAAGAAGGCTTCACTAGGATTAGTAATGTCCCAGGGGATTAGCCCTAGGACAAAAAGAATAAGCTAGGACACCAAGAGTCACGGGATTAGTGTCCCGTGATGGACAGCTCAGGAACGACAGCGCTCCAGGAGCGACCGGCTGTCCCAGCTGTCCAAGTAAGACGAAGATCTATATAAGGGAATGGGTTTCATTATAATGTAGAGCTTCGTGCTCAAGAACAATCATTAGTTTTCATTACTATAGTTACGAGAATTGCAACCAGTTACAACCTTATTGAATTCCTACTTGAAGTCTAGTCTAAACCACCTCGAGAGATCTCTAGACACTTTCACGTGACCCTAGAGGCAGCTCCCGTAACACATTCCTGGGTTTTGGATGGAGTAAAATAATTCTGAAGAAAAGCTCTAGTTAATATAGAATACCCCCATTGTACTTCGATTCGGCTTTTCTAATAATACTTATTTATAATAATCAATTTGATGTGAACTTAGACTAACTTGATCTAAACAGAGCCCAGAATCCTATAAAGCCAAAGGCTAGAAGAAACACGCGACCTCTTCCATATATCAAACACCGGATCTGTAAGCAATTATTCATTAATAGTTTCTAAAACTCATTTTTAAGACTGCTTGTAATATTTTTATATGGTTCTGGAGAGATCTATTCAATAATATTTTGATCTTTTTGATATTAGGGATAATAATATCACATATCCTTTCAAAAAGGCGTGATAATAGAACCATACTAATTTACTAGAATCAAGGTTATTAAGGAGTTCCCCCTCGCTAAAACAATTATGATGACTCGTCGATGGTGAAGATGGGTTCTCAAAGAGAAAGTTTCCATGCAGTTGTCCAAGAGAAAACGCAAACTCATGGGTAACTGTCGCCAAATCCTTGTGTAGTTCTGCCATCAGATCACTGGTGTGAAACTTTGGATCAGGTGGATCATTTATGGTAGCTTACATACTTTCTGATAATAAGTTGAATCTGCGGCTCGTTTTGGATGGAAAGATCTGATTTTGTCACGGGTTCAATACGTAGTTATGTGGATGCCTTAGGCATCCACCCTCCATATAGTCGGCGTCTCTCCGCCTCCTTCTTCACTCCTTGTAGAATATCATACATCTTACCTAGTACCTATCTCTTGCACCGTGATAGATTTATTTGATATATATAGGTGGCAAATCAGTACTTTTGTGATAACGGGCCATGATTCTGGGAACAAAGCCAGCGGTGGCTCGCAAAAAAACTTTTACATTTGAATTTGATGCCGTATAATATTGATAGAAGGGATGTTATCTAGGTATACTGATGAAATGAGAAAGCAGATGGGGGTATATATCAATGATTCGAAGCAATGTAGGGAACCACGGCCAGGTAAGTCATTCTTTCCAGTTGACTTTTGGATATGAGCAGTATAATTGGAGTATTTAGAAAAGTATCACCGGACAATACTTTAGTGCACTTATCCCCTCGTGACAAATAGTTTCAACAGATTCGAGCATCATTGATTGGCAGAAGACTTGATATCAGATGCAAAATGCGTTCTCAAATATCCATTGATAGCACTCATCTATTCTTGGGCAATGAAATAGAGATTCTTGAGAGTGAATTTGACTCCAATGAAACTTCATTTTGACACAAGTGCTATATCCAGTGAAAATATTCCCAAATTCTATTGCTACTAAAATTAACATAAGTTGAGAACTACTAAAATGACTATGAATAAACTCACAGTTCAGTCTTTCTTTCCGAAATGATTGTTCTCTTTTCCTTCTGTGCTTCCGCTCGTGGTTGCGACGGGAAATGCCCTTCTAAATCCATCCATTCTCCAACAAATGCCGTTACCATTTTAGCCCAATCCTCTACTGTTGGCATATCTAAATGCTCACCATCATCTTCAATATGATGCCAAACATCCATAGGAAATGGGGTGGGTATCATGTGCAAAACTTCTACACACGAGCCATAAAAGGTAGATGGTCATCTTGTACACCTCCACCTCCAGAAAATGCCGTCCGATCAGAATCCGGAAGGAAATTGTGATTAACCTTTGATTGAGCGACTCCAAGCTTTCGTAAACGATCTTCAATAGTCGCAAGACCTTTGTATGCCCAATGTGTAGTTTGAAAGTATGAAGGAATATTTGGTTTATCGTGCCCAAGAAGATCAAGAAGAAGGAATAGAGCAATCGAATCTAGTGGGTTTCTGTAAGTCGATAAAGCTGCGTGAGGGGTAGATTCCCATGTTTCTGCCAGTGCCCTAAATGAGTTAGATTATATATATATATATATATATTAATGGAAATTGCCTCTCACCTTGCACCGTAAAGAGAGTCATCATTAGTCCAGCTCAGGAATGCCTCTTCACCATCAAGGAACAGTATTTGGACACCTTTTTCCTCTTCCAAGCCAACATCCCCTGCTTCTTTCATTGCAGCCCATTTACTTGTCAATGCCTGATTAACACTTCTAGCTGCATGCATAATCATCATCGCACATGGAGCTGCACTGTCTATTGCACCAATGAATCCGGTAGGTGTAAGTTTACTATCATAATGCGCCACCAGTGCTAATCTTCCAACATCTCCTGATTTTGCCCAGGGAGGATCACGCGTTATAATAATGTTAACAAAAGGTACTTGCTTGTCGCCGGTGACAGGAGTCTTCGAGGTCGAGTTCTGAAATTCAATTGTCCATTCTGGAAGATATTTTGTAAAGAAATCAACAAAATGTCTTTGAACAGTTTGAATTCCTGGAGTTCCTGGAACGCGCGGTATCAAAATTGGTGAGAGAATGGCTCCATTATGAATGTCGAAATCTGCTCCTCCAGAAGGAAGATTTCGAAGTGTCTCATCAGATAGAGGACTATATGCCGTGACGTTTATACTCCAGATGATACCAATCAAGAGAACCAATTTTGTGAAGAATTGAGAAACCATTATGCCGAATCTTAAGGCGAACGCCTTATTAGTTATCTGCCAAATCTCCGCAATATCATACTTCCTTGGAGTGTTGAATAAAAAGACTCAATTCAATCCCAAAGTCTAATTGTAATCTGTTACGTAGGTTTCGGCTGGTGCCGAGATATGACGGCGGGTAAATATTGCGGTCCGTGGCGGCTAACGCGCTTGACCATCTCAAATTTATTTTTATGTTTTCCAACTCCAATTATGAGATTGCAGGATTGCAGGGCTGCCAAAACTTTAAGATTCCGATTGTTAGACGGGTGGCTTTATCACATCTGTAATAATGATTGAGTAATATCTCAAATCACAGTTACTTTTCAGGACCAATTTTTCTTCAAACCCCTGTATCAGGAGTAGTGATGATATTACTCGCACGGTTTCCGGCTCCTAGAGCGTTTGTTGCTCATAGGATATTGTCATGTGTTCGAGCTGGTACTTTTAGGTACGCCAGTCAAGCCATGAAAAACAAGACATCACGGGTAGAAACTCCTCGTCCTATAGCAACACCACAATATGCAAGCAAAAGGCCAGGTTAGTGTTTTTGCATTATTGAAAGCAATCCAACCTGCCTAATAAAACTCCCGAACGTCTCCTTATTTACCATTCTGGAACTGGAAGAACTGTATTTCTTGGTTGTTTGAAAGTTACAACCATCTTCATATTTGTATTTTTCACTTTGGTAGTAGCACCAGCACATTACTATGCGGAAGATGAGCCGGAATGGGTAGCACCTGCTGGTAAGTTTATGCTGAAGAGTTTGATTTTAATAATACTTGACGGGCCGAATGGAATCAAAAGCCCTGGATCTATTTTTGCTCTGGATAACTAATGCAACCTCAAGTTCTATTATCTGGAGCTGTACCAATGATATTTGTGGCTTACATAACGTCACCATTTGTCAACTATATCCATCTTAGACTACCCAACTTTTTGCTCGGAATTCACGCGATTTGTTTGATGAGATATTCAAAGAATCCACCAAAAGACGCACAAGTCGACATCACAACAATGAATTTTGTGGGAAAACCAAGAGTGACTAGGTTCGACGTTTCGGAGCTAAAAGCTGTAAAGCAAAGATTTGGAGTAGGGAACTTTTCTCGGGATACGAAGAAGATCGATGCCACAAGAAAATGGTGGATGCCAAAAGGCTGTACGGTTATTTGGAGTTCATGGGGAGCAGGGAAAGTAAGGGAAGGAGAAGCTTGGGAGAATATTGCAAATAAAATACGTAAGGCAACTTGAGGTTAGTAGGATAATCAAATCCTTTGATATGACAGCAAGTGCATGTGTAGAATTGTAGTAGTGGAACTTCGACGCTCACTTGTTCTAAAAATATCGATCTATTCAAACTGCACAGGCGTCACCTTTATTCTCAATCACCGTCACCCTCTCAACAAGAAATAGTGGCGTATCACATCTTACCACGGATCTGCTATTGGATAATCTCGTCTCGTTCATGGAACAACGACTTCGGAATTCGGAATCTTCACGGCTGAAAGGTCGATCTGGATCAGACCATTGAGACTAATATCATGTATTCGTTGAAAACATTCCATAGCTTCCTTGCTTTTCCTTTCCACTTTTTGGTTCCATCGTCTGCCATTATGTGTAGCTCTGCAGTCCGAGCCATCTTTTAGAAGGTATTGCGATGCATGATATAGAAACGGGCGAATTTCCTCAAGTTAAGAGAAATACTCCAAAGCAACAAAGTTTGGTGTCGAGAGATATTTCCAATCCCTTGTTTACCCCATGGCCAAGAGCGAACCTTCAAAACCTTCACATCTTCATAGCGGTCTCCTTTTGAGATACATCGATAATGAAGTGATAATACTCACTTCTCGTGATTGTATTCCATCATTTCACATATCTCTGTGAGGAAGGTTTTGTGATGGATAAAAGCAAAGTAACTTTATTTTTCTTTGCTATTCGAAGTTCAGTGGATTTCTGATTCTATTTCAGTCATACGATAATAGATGAGCGTCTCTTCTTAACTTTCGCAATTGATATATTACAGTGTGACAGGTAAAAGAACCGGATGTTTGACGATATATATCCATTGATAATATTGAACCTTCTTTCAACAAAAGGGATGAGGTCGGGTTTCTACTCTTCGAGCCGCAAGAAAAGTGTAGCGCTATATCCTTAATTGTAACTCGGGTAGGAGGTTTGAATAGTAGTGGAATATTTCAATCTTGTTTGGCTGTGGAGATAAGGGCTTAAGCTGTAATCTCTCCAGTTGACCTGGGACATCAAAGGAAAGAATTGACATGCGGTGATCTTGTGACGATGCTATTTACATCACTAAATTGAAAAATCTGTCTTCATGGAGTGGATTTTGAACAAAATTTCGAGGGAAAACTCTGCAATATGAGTGAACTAGTGAGCTTGTGGGCTCTTGTCTTTCGAGTAAGTCTTGTGGTTTTTTCAAGGTTGAAGGGGTCCAAGATAATTAATGGTCAAGCTCACTGGGTGACGATCCCTGTTTCGCACTTTATTCACTTACCGGGAATCTGCTCATTCTAAGTCAACTTTACAATTACAATTTCAATATTTCGAGGAACATGTTGCCATACTAGCATATATTGATACTACCTGATATAAGCAAGTTGATCTACCCTACAAAAAGTATCAAGAATTTACCAAACCAAAATAGTTGAGACCGCCATGATTCATACAGCCCCCAAGTAGGATTTCTACATCTGAATTGATCCATTTGCCTTATTACTCTCTTGGGATCATTGAAAGCAAAAGTCTACTGTGTGAACGAAGTGAATAACTTCAATTCAATTACCACTGTAATATAGCAACTGTAATAAAGCCCTAAGCGAATGCGAAAGAGACTAGCTCTTTTAGTAAGCCTTATAAAAGGCTTACTACTTTCAATACGTAGCTAGCTCTTTAGATAGAATACAATTAGACATACAGGACCTACGATATTCGTGGGTGCTACGTCTTCCGTATCCTTCTCGTACCAACATCTACAGCCATGCTTAAAATTTATGCAATCCTTGATGTCGTTCTTCAACAACTGACCACTGTTCCTTTCCCTAAACTCAGAAGGGAATTCAGTAGTCCCGTATTTGGTATTGAAAAGTCAAGATATTCAACAATATTTATTCCTCTTTAGCATCATTCAATCATATAGCTAGACCACTCTCTATTAAACAGTGCTTGCTTGGACCTCAACATAACTAGCTCAGGACTCACTGATCCTAGCTCAAGTCGCCCGCGCTCAAGTAACCAGCACGGCAACAACTTCCTGTTTGACATTGACTGAGGAAGTCTGTCGGTATATTTTGATCATTGTATTACAAATGCCTAGTATTATCTATCACCGCTGCCGCTTCGAATCCTAGATTCCTAGATTTAACAGGGCTATGAAGCTAGTATTATTGCGAAACCAAGAAAGGACGATATACTTAGTACACATACGTAAGAAAAGCAGGAGGAAATTTGCACTGACTACTGGACTAGATTTTGATGGCTAGTAAAGTATTACGGAGATTTTCGAGACGACAATGAAATTAACAGTCATATTTTTCTCGCCTTACGAAAGTTCAATACATTTATCTCACTCAACATATCCTTCCCCCTGGTTCCAAGAATATACATCATCACCAGGAAAACACATATAACCGCTCAAACCTGATCCTATGAATGATGAATCCCTCACAACTGAAATTTTATCCGCACTCATGCTTGATCAATCTGCCGCATCTGGGTATATTGTAAGCTGGGTATATTATATGAGAAACCCTGAGCAGAAAATTCAGCATTTACACACCCTCATTCATTCTACCTCCTAACATCAATAAAAACCAGCAATATCATAATTAATTCCAGACCAGGGATACCCAAGAACTACCTAAGTCTTCTCGACATATCCACTCTACCCCGAGATATTTGCATCAGATCCTACAGACTAACATTTTTTGGGGCCCCGCCCCTATCCAAGTCGTCTGATATCATTTTCTACTCATCACACATAGTACAAAGAGCACACAGAGCATGAATATAATACCCATCACTACAACATCATCACCTCTCTACATATCGAGTGAGATCATCCCAACCTTATAGAATATCGAGATATTTACTCATTATCAGCTGGCCATGGCATCCTGTAGATATATTATTAATAAGACAAGCATCCAATACCGACATAAATATCCCGTAGATACAGGATTAAACCAGATTCATTTCTTGATGCACTCTTTCCCCCTATAGCTACTCCTTTTTCGAAGCGAGAAACTAACCAGAAATTTTACCCAACCCCTTCCTTTCACGAAAAAAAACCCACTGTATCCTCGAATACACCACTGCGCCTCCCATATAAATGATGAATATCGATTTTCATTTCAAACATTATTTCCAACGATAAATTTATTCATCTACTAACACTCTTAGCTTCCCAGGCCGTCCCAAACTATAATTTAAAGATTTAAAGAGTAGGCCCGGTCCTACCTCACATACATCTTCCATATGCCGGATCTTCGACCAGCGCCGTTGAGCAAAGGGAACAAGTACGAATATGGGGATGTGGATGTGGATAGAAAAATATAGATGATTAGAAAGATACCTATTGATCTCATGTTTCCGCTAATTAACCATACGTCGATTAAGCAAACCACGTAACATTGTGTTTTCCAGACGATAGTAAAATACTTGAAGATAAAATGAAGGGGAAGATGTAAAGCAATGCAACGAAGATATCATCTTACAAGAAACACTCAAATTAACAGAAAATAGCGGTAATCAATAATTAGCAAGTCGAGAATGATCAGTCTCTTCTTCACTCGCCACCCCTTTTTTCACTGGATATCCTATCTCTTATTTAGGTTACTAATAGGCCCTAGTGCTAACGATGGGACTATGATTGAGTTTCTATGTGTTTTATAAATTATCTTTGTGGAAGATGGTATTTAGGATATCTATCCAATTCCCGATAATTCAAATACCTATATTATAACGTGACTTGACTAGAAGTGGGTCATGTCATGATATGGGTCAAAATCACCCCTTTATTTCTTTATTTTACGCGTTTATTCAACACACAATGGATCAAAAGTCATCAAATCATAATGAATCGGAAGATAATATTCAAAAGGCTATAGAAAGTCTAAAAAATAAACGGTTTACTTCAATTCGAAGTGCTGCTATTCATTTTAAGATTCCAAAATCAACCCTAACAAATCGAATGGCTGGACGACAATCACGCTCTCAATCTCACGAATCCTTTCAAAAAACTTTCCAACGCGGAAGAGAAGACTCTAGTACGATGGATCTCATGATTGACAGCTACTGGATACCCTGCAACTCCTGGGTTGTTGAAAGAAATGGCTCAAGAAATTCTGAATCAACGCGTCATTTTCGCGTCATCATCTACCCCTCCATCCTTTCAATCAAATCATATAGGTCAACGATGGATCTATAGATTCTTAGATCGATATCCTAAACTTAAGGGAACCTATTCTCGTAAATTGGAATCTGCAAGGCATAAAAGAAGCTACATTTGAAACAATTTCAGCGTGGTATTCAACGTTTCGAGCACGAATCGAAGAACGGCATTATGAACTCAAGAATATATATATATATGGATGAGATAGGATATGCAGTTGGAGAAAACGGAATCAACACGTATAATCGTGGATTCTACTCTCAAATCGAATTGGAAGGTTACAGCAGGAAAGCAAGAGTGGATAACTGTATTGGAATGTGTTAATGCGGATGGAGGCTCTTTTGCCCCCTATGATCATTTTCAAGGCTCAGAATACCAACACTGCATGGATTCCAACTAATACTCCTCCAAATTGGTATTTCTCAACAAGCAATAGTGGGTGGACTTCTAATAGTCATGGCTTTGAATGGATATGTAAGGTTTTTGAGCCAGAATCTCGAAAAAATATCAGGAGATCAGCCTCGATTATTGATTATGGATGGTCATTCTAGTCATATTACAGGAAGTTTGATTGCTTTCTGCATTGAAAAGGAGATTGATCTTCTGATTCTACCACCTCATTGCTCGCATCTACTTCAGCCATTGGATGTTGGAGTGTATGGACCAATGAAGCGATATCATGCCCAAGAGGTTGATCGATACTCTCGAGCGGGAATACAACGATCTGATTGGGTACAGCTTTTTCAAAAAATAAGAGGAAAAGGTCTTACTTGTCAAAATATCAAAAGCGGATGGAAAGGAGCAGGTTTGAATCCATTTAGTCCTCGTCAAGTTCTAAATAATCTTCCAACCCCGCTTTTACCACCACCTTCCACTCCAAATACACCAGCAAATCCAGAAGATCTAGATCTTTCTTTGCTTAATAGCTCTCCCCCGAATGATATTGAGCTGCGACAAGCAAATAAGGTATTCAATTCAGCTTTATCCGCTAAATAACTGCCTACTTCTCCAGTACAGAGATATGCAAAGCGAATTACCCATCAGATTGAAAGCTTAAATGCCGAAAATGCTATTCTTCGAAAGGAACTTCAAGAATATAAAGAGTTACTTGAGACACGAAAGAAACGAAAAAATGGAAAGAGAATAAAATTAAAAAGGTGAATTTGTATTTAGTACTGAAGAAGTATTGAAAATCATCGAGGAGGCTGAACAGACACCCTTGCCTAAACGACGACGTGGTAGACCATCTAAGCGTCAAATTGATCAAGTAGAAGAAGAGATGGAAGAAGAAGAGGATAGTGATAGTTCAGTTGGATCAGTGATAGTTGTAGATCACCCTGTAGCATGTAGGACAAGGTCAAATAAAAAAATATGATTTTTGTGACCCATATCATGACATGACCCACTTCTAGTCAAGTCACGTTATATCTTTTCTTCCTTTATTTATCTCTTCCTCTCTTCCTTTCCCTTATCTTTCCCTTTCCTTCTATTTCAATAAAATCCCAAACACAACCAAAATCCTCTTGCGCCCAATCCCAATCCCTCTCTCCCTCTTAATAATAACGAATTCAACCCTATCCAAATAAATCCCAACCCTCCGCCCCCCCCCCCAAAAGAAATCCCAATTCCAACAAAAAGCCATCTATCCATCTATCTGTCTATCTAGCAGACCACTAACAACAAGAAATACTCTCACAACGATATATATACTAAACACACATATAAGCAAACCAAGTTCCACCCATAAGAAGCTCTATCATACCTAGGTACTCAATAGCAATCCAGAAGCTGCGATATTACACTTCACCTCACACCTCACACCACATAATTCCACCAACATACACCCAAACCCAGCAAAAACAGTAAAATGTTATGAAACCCCATTTATCATCTATCCATCTACCTCTATGAAGAACCTCATAATATAGCCCGCAATACAATACAATACAAATAACGCACAACCCCCAACAACCCATAAAAAATCCCCCCAGTCCCCAAAAACATGCAATCCCACAGCCTCTTTCTACCAACCAAGTGAATAACGGGTAAACGACACGAATAATACAAATGATGTGATTGACTCGGTAGGAAAGGGGGGACGGAAAATGAGGGAGGGGTGGGGGGATCAAGGGGGTTGATGAAGAGAGAGGGAGGAAGTATCTGAATGTATTGATTGTATTGAGACGTCAAGTAAGACTACAATTATGATATAGATGATTACTGAAACAATCATCACCAAAGGATTGTAATGAGTCATGACATTTTACGCCTTGCGTTGTATCAAGGGGACAGCGAATATGTATCACCAAGTATTACAAGCATCAAAACAAATCACATTACATCAAAAACAAAATCAATCGTGATCAATAAATTTATTCTTCGTCACTAATACCATCTGACAACACAACGTTTGGGTCACACACCACTTAAATCAATCAAGATCAAAGTGGGAGACACACCAAAGCCACCTTAATAACAAACCAGCCCAGCCAATGAAGATAAAAGAGGAAAGACGAAAAGTATTTCGTAAACCCACGGCAAGCTAGCCCCTCATTCAATAATATCCCCTTACAAATCCCTAATATCAATTCCTCGTAAAAGAAATCATGAAAGAAAAGTAAAACCATGCCACATTTAGCTACCATCCAACCCAAAATATCATCAAAAAATACAATAAAACCAAGATACTTTTCAAACAAAGAGATCCACGAATATAGCGTCATAACTGTGCCCCTATGCGACAGCTGCTACTATAATCTCCCAAGAGTAAAGAGAACCTACAGTCCCTTCCTCAATCCATGAGTGTGCCGGGGAGTGAAGATACAGTATTTATTGACCACCACCTCTTCTTAAAGCGATGGCCTTCCAGTGATCTCTTTCCTGTAAAGCCTTTGCAAGTTGATCTTCAAGATCCTCCATTTTTTGCATCTTCCGTTGTCGAGACTTTCGAGCAGCAAGAGTGTTACGAGCTCGTTTCATTGCCGAGATGTCATTTGGATCTTCAACAATGATAGGTGGCAAGGCCTTGTCGCGCTTTCGAATACCGGAAGGTGCTGATAGTGGAGATGTGGAAGCCGGCTTGCGACGGTTATCAGCCTTCTGCGCAAGTTGTCCCGCGATTTCGCGTTGTTCGGAGAAGTCGAGTTCTTCATCTGCTACCAAAGGAGATGGATCCAAGTTTTGGTTGCTGAACGTTGTTTTCTTCTGGGAAGAGTGAAAACCAAGGATCGCCTTGGACAGGGTTCAAGATATATAAGTCCATCATCAGGAACATAGGGAGAATCATCGTAATGTTCGAAAGCAGGTGACTCGTTGAAAGTCGATGGTGTCGTGGTGTCGTCAAGTTCGTATACGCAGCCGAGTTGGGAGCAGAGGCGAGCGAGTCACGAAGAGATAAATCTTTTAGGCGAAACAGTTCCCATATTGATGGAGCTTGATGATGACATGTTGTTGATTGGGTCATACATTGTGGGAACAGCCGGAGAACTAAATACTGAAGAATATGGGGTTTGAGTCGAAGCTCCACCCTCGAAAGCAGTGAATTCATCAAAAAGATCCATGTCTGCATGTAAATGTGAGTCACGACGGAATGGTGCATGTGCATGATCATTTTGTTGAATTACCTTGAATAACCATGTTTGGAGTTCGCGGTACACTACCAGTTGATTGTGAGAACAAAGGTACCTGAGGACGAGATCGTTGAGGTTGTTGCAAAGTTGCGGGAGAACCAGGCGCGGAAGCAAAGAGGTGCTGATGCTGATTCTGTAAAAAGCTGTGGAGAAGTGAACCGGTTGATGAAAGCCGAAGTAGAAGTCGAATGCCCAGTAGATTGAATGATCGCTGCGACTCTCTGGTTCTGCGGCAATGGGGAAGCAGATGCGAGATGAGATGAGTGACGACGATTTTGGCTAGTTAAGGCTGATGGATTTGACAAACTAGGGGTACGACGAACGTTCTGAGTTCTGGTCTCGAAGAGAACAAAGTCCTGCTGCGATGGATCTGGTTGAATCGTATTGTTCAGAGGATACTGATGTGGTGCTTGATTTGGTGGTAAGTGTCTTGCCGGCAGGCTCGATGAATTGGAGTTGGGAGGCCATGATGTCTGGGAATCCGTGGTGAAAGAGTTGAACTCTTGTGGGAGTATTGTTGCGGTCGAAGGACTAAAGCTGCTTGAAGCGTTGCTAGTAGTCAGAATTTCCTGGGAGGGAAAGTCTGTGAAGGGGGAGTTTGGATTGAGTTGAGATTGTTGGATGAATTGAAGTAAATATTGATGACTGAGGAAGTCAACTTTGGATTGATCTGAGGAATCAACGATTTTAGAACATCTTGAATATGTTCTATCATGGGAAGGAGTAATTGATATTTTCAGAAATTATTGCGGTATTGGGAGAGGAAGGGAAGGGATGGGATGGGGTGGGATGGGATGGGACAGGATGGATTGTAGATGGATGAATAAATGGATGTATAGATGGATGTATAGATGGATTAAAGAAGAGAAGAGAAAAGAAAGAAAAAAGATTTGTGTGGTTGGGAAAATGGATATTCTTATGCGAGTGGATGAGAAACTCAGAGAGGGAGAGATACCAGGTAGGGAGGGTGGTGCCTAGTAAGTAAGCAAAATTAATTAATCGTTTTTTGCCGAGAAAGTATTTAATTATTTAATCATTTAATTGTTTAACTGTTTAATGTTTAATTGTTTAATTGTTTAATTGTTTAATTGTTTAATTGTTTAATTGTTTAATTGTTTAATTGTTTAATGTTTAATTGTTTAATTGTTTAATTGTTTAATTGTTTAATTGTTTAATTGTTTAATTGTTTAATTGTTTAATTGTTTAATTGTTTAATTGTTTAATTGTTTAATTGTTTAATTGTTTAATTGTTTAATTGTTTAATTGTTTAATTGTTTAATTGTTTATTGTTTTGTTTATTTTTATTATTTTATTATTTCATTATTTCATTCATTATTTCATTATTTCATTATTTCATTATTTCATTATTTCATCATTTAAACGTTGAATTCTTTTAATTATTTAATTATTTAACTCATCAATTAATCAATCACTTAATTATCCATTTCATCATTGAGTATTTCTTTATTTTTTTTATTTTTCTATTTATCATTTATTTATTTATCTATTTACTTACTCATAGTACCACATACAAGAAAGACCAAAAAAAAGATCTAATGGAATTTAATTGGACCCTTCTTTTATCGTGCGTTGACTTTTTCATAGGTTTAGATCCATGACATTATTATTATAAATGGTCTGTCTGTCTGAGCCGGGAACTTGGGAGTTAGTATGTTTCAAGATTAGTTCAATAGGGATTTGAAGTATGAGTCACATTTTCTTTCATCACTTATCGTATCAGCCAATCATCCTTGTTTGTTTCTTGGTTTAAGTGAAAGTGAGAGTAATAAGAGTGAGATCTAGAGTGAGAGTGAGAGTGAGTGAGAGTGAGAGTGAGAATGGGAATGGGAAGGGAAGGGAAGGAAAGGGAAGGGAAGAAGAAGGGGAATGAAGGTAAGGTATACGTATACGTAAGAAAGAGTCTCAAGGAGAAGAGGAAGAAGAAGCCGAGAATGAATATGAATGGTTGATAGATGATGATGATACGATCGATACTCTACCAGATGATTTTGGTTTGGTGGTGGCTATATAGAAGATTATTATTAATCTATTCCAGGTTCTTTGAACAAACATATGGATCCATGGATATACGAATTGTAACCTTGGAAGTATCTACAAGTACCCGTGAACCTAGGTAGGTCATAAAAATAATCATAATCTATAATCTATAATCTATAATCTATAATCTATAATCTATAATCTATAATCTATAATCTATAATCTATAATCTATAATCTATAATCTATAATCTATAATCTATAATCTATAATCTATAATCTATAATCTATAATCTATAATCTATAATCTATAATCTATAATCTATAATCTATAATCTATAATCTATAATCTATATCTATAATCTATAATCTATAATCTATAATATCTATATATAATCTATAATCATAATTCATAATCTATAATCAATTCTGAAATTCCTTTATTCTTCTATATAATCATTATTATCTTCAATGCTTCAATCCACCCCCAGCCCTAACTTTTCTTTCTTTTCTTTCCTTTCCTTCCAAGCTTCTTTTCATCTTTTCCTCTTCTTCTCTTTACAAAGTTCGTATATCAAAAAAAAAACTCAACAATACCGATATTGACCACATTGACCAATGTCAATCAACCTACAATCCTTGCTTTCATCACCTCCACCTAGGTTACGCCCTTTGAAAAAACAACCAAGACTCCACTTTAAGTCAGATTTATTTCATGGTGCCCGCGATTAGATCACTTTGGAACTTTGGAACGGGGGACTATTGATAGGGTAGGGAACGAAACTTTTTTCGTGGTTGGTCTGTTTTGTACGTACAAGGGTATATATCTTTATTGTTCGTGTTATTGTTCGTGTTTATATGGGTGGATGGATTGAGTATGATATATGATGGTGGGATGAGGATGAGATGATGAGGATGATGATGGATGAGGATGATGAGGATGATGAGGATGATGAGGATGATGAGGATGAGGATGATGAGGATGAGGATGATGGATGAGGATGATGAGGATGAGGATGATGAGGATGATGAGGATGAAGATGACAATAAAGAGCATAAAGACCATGAAGAGCATATAGACAACAAACACAACCAAGAAGATAACAACAACCTCCACATTCCCCTTCAAAAACCAATACCTCCATCCAATCTTCTCAAGCTCAACAAACATCCACAGAGTACATATACTCCGTACAATTACCATAATGTACCTCCATACTCATGGCCACTCAAATACACACATAGTGGGTATTGCAAAGCACATGTCACTTGAATCAATAAGATATACTCCGTCCGGAGTAAGACATCAAGTCATTTGGACAGATGGCATATGAATCTGACATACTAGGTGGGTAACCTTATCTACTCCGTACATAGACGTACTTTGTACAGATGACCATCCACAAACTATCTCTATACCATAAATCATCTTCCCATTTCCTTTCTCTTCTCGCTTCTATTCCCTTCCCCTTCCCTTTCCCATTCCCTTTCCCATTCCCTTCCCTCTTCACACAAGTACCCTTATTGGATATCTACCTCTCTCCCTCATTCCAAAATCCAAATCCCAAATATCCCACAAAAACACATTCCTCATCTTTATCTTCTTCTTCATCTCCATCTTTATCCATTCTCATCCATTCTCATTCTTGCCCATCGTTATTCATAAACCCACACCCAAATCCAAACCTAAACCCAAACCCTAAACCCCAACTCAACACCATCTAATAACATAACAAATCAAACAACAACAATAACAATATAATCTTAATACAAAATACAAAATACAAAATACAAAATACAAAATACGACAATCCTTTAAAATATCTCCAAACATAAACTTCGTATGTATACCATACTCCGTATTACTAACCATACATCCACACACACCACACACCACGCAACACCCCAAACCCAAAACAGCACGCCGCGCCCCCTCCCCATTACCAAAACCATCTCGCCGAAGCGAAGCGAAGGGAAGGAAAGGAAGCGATCATTTGGATTTGGATTTGGCTTTGGCTTTTATTTGATTTGATTTTATGTTATTCTGTCTTGGTGGATGGGTGGTGCTTGGCGTTGATAGTACAGTTATCAGCAAGCAGCATACGGAGTAGTGTAGTGTAGTGTGGTAGATGGTGAGTAGCGTGTATAGATTTTCACACTTGCACAATTACCTATATATAGCTGGCTAGCTAGCTACCTCTGTAGGTATCACAGAATGGTTTTGAAGGTTTTATCGATGGATTATAAAGATGATGGGATATATGGGTTATGGGGGGGAAATATGGATGGTTTATTATGTAGCTATCTATGGTAGGGATAATAGTGAGTAGGTAGTAGAGATTGTAGAATATACCTAGGTAATGATGATGATAATAATAATAAGTATAGGTATGTTATCTTTTGTAGTTTGTAGTTTGTGCATGTTGTTTTTGCAAGGCTGGTTGTTTATTATTTTTTGTAGATAGATAGCTGGAGATGTTTAGTTAGGTATCGAGCCCTAGAGGTAAGTAGAGATATATATCTCTCTCTCTCTCCATTTAATATTATTTATAATTACCTACTCGTGGACGCCCTTTCTTTTACTTTTTTACATGGATTTGGTAAATGTTGTTTTGTACTTCTGACATCTTATATTATTAATAACTGTATTTATCAGTCTTTGTCTGATAAACTTTACCAGCTAGGTAACTATTATAACTACTAGGTATTAGGTAGATAAGCATTTATAAATCTATCCATGGAATTCATTCATTCCCGGGGTCATTCATGCATGCATGCATGCATGCATCCATCCACCTAATTCCTGAATACTATCTATATATTTCCCCGAATCCATATCAACAATACAAATTCAACCTAAAATACAAAATATCACTATATTATACTATAATATCAATATCAATATATAATACATCCCCTTTCTTTTTCTCTCTCTTCCCTTCTCTCCTCTCTATCTACAAATCCAATTCTCTACTCCATACAACCAGCCATCTTTCTCATAGCCAATCCAGCCCCTCTACATTCAATATACATACATACATACATACATACATACATACATACATACATACATACATATAAGCAAGTATGACTCACACTCACTCACTCACTCTCACACCAACCAGATGCACCTCCTCGCATTCCATCCTCGCTCTTCTGCCTTGCTGATATGACGTTATGATTAATTGGTGGCCAATTGATTAATCAGTCTGTTATTCCTCCTGTATAGAGTAAAAGACCAGTTCTGGTGGTTGATAGAGCTAGTGGCGGTGGGTTTTTATGTGGATGTGGATGTTGATGTTGATATCATGTACATGCTAGTGGATAGATTGATAGATCGATTAATTCATCCTCTCCCCTTTCCCTTTCCCTTTCCCTTTCCTTTCCTTTCTTCTCTCCCCCCTTTATTATCATCGCCCAACCCAACCCAACCCATCAAGAAGCTGCTGCCTGATCTTCGCGTCAAGCACCTACTAGGCAGGTAAGGTTACATCATGGGGTGGTTCTTTGTATGCTGGTATTTGACATTTTGATGTTTGTTTTTTATATTTTGTTTTGTATATAGGGTTTGGATTTGGATTTGGATTTGGATTGGATAATTATATACAAAGTGAAGTGAGGAGGGCAATCTTCTGGTAGATGAGTAGGTAGGTAGGTAGATAGGTAGGTAGGTAAATAGATGGGTAAATGGGTAAAGGAGTATCTACCTATGTAGCAAGTAGGGAGAGACAGAAGTGTTCTGTACTCTGTAAACAAGTGTTTTTCTATTCGGGAGTGGAGGTGGGGATGGGGATGGGAAGAGTGAGAGGAGGCACATGCGTTTTGATTGTGAAGCGAAGAGGGGGAGGGGACTTTGGATTTGGGGTTTGGGATTCTTTTTCCATTGTATGTGTATGTATGTATGTATGTTATGTTATGTTATATTATGGTTTTGTATATTGAGTATCGTTTCGTGTCGGTTCGAGGATTTTGATTCTCGAGTTGAGGATGTCGGATGTCGGATGTCGATTTGGGGACGGTGATGTAGTATATGAATGATGATGATACATGAGATAATGCATAGATATGTAACATCTACAAATGCAATGCGATGACGATTATCGTGAGTAGATTTTCGTTTGCGTTTGCGTTTGCGTTTGCGTTTGCGTTTTCCTTTTGGGCTTTTTGATCTTTTTATTTGGATCTTTATCTTTTTTCATTTTTGTTTTTTGATATTCATGTTCATAGAAATGGTTACAATAGTTTGCTTTTGATTCTACGGGATTTGGGGAATCTATTGTTATGTAATGGAAGTTTTCTCTTTCTTGAGGGGGGAGGGGGTGCGGGGAGATCTTCTAGTTGTAGGGCTGAATGCGGGGTCGTTTCTGTTGGGACGATTGGTGTTGGTGTTGGTTGGTTGGTTATTAATTATTTATTGATGATTTTGCGGGGTATTAGTTCTGGTATTGGGTTTATTGGAATGTTTGGAAAAGAGAAATGAGGGGAAGTGAAAGCGGTGTTGTTGAGATAGATGGTATAGTATGGTTTATTTGTGAGGGTTTGAGATTTGGGATTTGGATTTGGACTTGGGTTGCTGATGTATGATGATTATCCACCGCTAGTGTGGTGGTAAAGTACCAGTACCGACCGGTATGTTTCTTTCATGGGAGGAACTGCTGGAGGCTCTGGTGTTGTATGGGTTTAGTGCCGTTCTTTCACTTGGTATGTTTTTGATGGTGTTTAATTATACGTATATATCATGCAGATGGCATTCCCGAGAGATGAAGAGTATGTGTGCATCGGATCGGGTCTGTTTGCAGTGTTGATATGAGTAGTCCTCAACGTCTTTGCTTTCGATATACGTTCCCCAATATGTCAGGATCTCCTGAGGAAATGATACAATATCAAGTAGGTGTTTCTAAAATACTTAGATTTCATCACACTTGAAGTATTAGGGTGTCGGCTGAGTTGTAGAATGACAAGTATTACTATCACTACACAGATTTGACAAATATAGCAGAGATTCATACGAGGTCTTGGGGTTATATAAGTGATGCATCGACTTGGGCATGCGGTAGGTTATTCAATCATGGGGGATTCCAGTACTGGGTCTTCGGCATGTCTGAATGGCGTTCTTATTATTCGCCATCATATATCACCCTCAAGATCATGCTAGTACGTTCCTCTACTAAACACCCCGCTACCGACGGTCAGAGAGAGATATACAGGTGGGTGCGGGCTATGATTAATGGAGGATTTGTGATGGATAAGTATTCTCTTATTGGGATCATCGAAATCTTGTTACTGTTTATCTTTGTAAAGGTGATGAAATGACAGGGGATCAATCGCAGCAAAGAAGAGTTTTGCGGATTCGTAAAATGCACCTGGCACTTTGGTATTTGGCGGACGGTGAGAGTCGAGGGAATGCTAGTCTCGTGATAGACTATACGTTAGCTCATCAGGAATGGATTTCGGAATGTGATCAATATTCAAGGGGCTTGAAACCATTATGTTCTGGCCTAATACTAGTGAAGCGTTCTCGAAGATGTTGCATGATCTGGAAGTCAACAGGAATACCACATGAGTAGAGTTGGCAGGTAGAGGAAGGGTGTTAGGGACGTTCTCAAGACCAAATAATACATACTCGCCTTTACATCATCACTAAAAATCTCCAATTTCTCGGCTTGTTGACCATATTATTGACCCTTCCAGAAATGAAGATCTTGCTAATAGCTAACGAACTGGCTGAATCTACATCGACATCCTTTTCGAATTCTTTTAAACTCGCTCAATACGTATACCTACGTATGCGTATACGTACCTTAAGCTTTTGATGCGCCATCATTCATCTTCCCCATTCACTTTGCATAGAACCAATCTATCTTCAATCTAAGAGAACTATTCACAGATATAAAATGCCTGGCTAATATAACCTGTAGTAGTAGTAGTAGTAGTAGTAGTAGTAGTAGAATAAAACACTTGATCCCGTGACAATATAGGACTAATTCTACTGGCCCGTGCATCGACCTCCTTGAGAATTCCTTCCACTCCATCTCACTGTCAAAATATCCAAACATCACATGCAAAGAAAATCTTCAAACCCATCCATCTATGACAGATATCGCATATTCCACCCAAAATCGTCTCGATGATAACAAATTTGCTGGAATGTACAGTATAATTGTTGCAGTTGCAGCAATAACTGCCTAACGGCTTTGAAACGATGATTGCTCAATTCCCATGGCTGGGAAATGAGGAGTCGGGAATGTATTGGGCTCAAAATTTCGAGATGGGCATCCAGGAAATTTACCAAAGTCTTACTTGCATGTGTTGACGTGTTTTTCAAAATTTCATTCTTACTGCCACGTCTAGCATTGATTGGCTTTCGGAGGTCCAGGCATCAATCCGTTGCTGCCCCGCCTATCTTGCCAGCCAACTAGAACTTTACAGCAAGTTATTATCAGTTTTGAGGTATACACGTGTTATAGGCATCGCTTCAACACCACTGATAATGTGTTATAGATCTATAGGTGGTACAATCATTATTTTGTTCACCATTTTGATGATTGAAGTGGCGCAGTACTACTCGCGATTTCAAAGACTGTGCCAGCCTACGTCTGAAGGACCAAAAGCGACACTTTGAATTTCGATGGCCTATGTCACACTTCATATAGTCGTCAGTCAGAAGTAGAGCTCTAAATTCTCACAACCAACGGCTCACTACGTATACCTCGACACTGACACACTCATCTTGATGAGCATAACTTCCGCAGTTGGTATCGAGGGGGAATCTATGAAATACACACTCTGTCTTTGTAAACACGGTTTCATTGCCGGTAAATGAAACGTTATCTTTATCTTTACACATTCAGCTAGACGGAAATAGAGCTTTTACAGAGTCCCTTAAAACACACAGCCTGCTAGATCCCCATAAGTTCAAAACGGACTTATATGAGCACCAAGCAATCAATCATGACCGATCTTCTATCTGGATTCTCAGGCTAATGAAAGGAAACTACGGAGACGTCATCCAATCCTCCCTTCATGGATGATTTGACGAACCTGATACCATCATACCCTGGACTGCTCTGTCATATACATGGGGCAGTTTGAAGACGGTAGCCAATATCATAGTGGATAATGCCACAATGGAAGTAACTCTAAACTTATATGAGGCACTTCAGCATTTACGTTATGAAAAGGAAGACAGAATTTTATGGATTGACGCTATTTGTATTGATCAGAGCAACATCACGAAAAAATTCATCAAATACGATAGATGAGTGATATATACAAGGAAGCTGATGAAGTGGTTGTTTTGGTTGGGTAAAAGCACTGTAAATACGAACTTCGCCATGAGAGTCATGATGGAGCTGCAAAAGTTTTATCTAGACTTCGAAGAAAATTGGCTGAGCCTAGCTGGACATTGGATGAGATATCAGAATGATCTGGGGAAATATGACAGCACGGTGAGTACAGGAATGGATGAGCTTTTCATGCGGCCTTGGTTTAGACGAATCTGGATTTTACAAGAAATTGCGAGCGCTCGAGTTGCTACAGTACATTGCGGCAACTCAAGTGTCTCCGCTCGGATCTTTGAACAATTTCCCGTGCTTGTTTGCCCACTTTTCGACCGTGCATTCTTCCCATTTTCGATCCCCAGTTGCTGTCAATCTTTTCTCGATATCATGCATGGGCTATCACGACAAGAGTCTTGGTGGGGGCAAGACAGGATGCCTCATACTCTATTGGAGAAGTTTTATGGATGCGAAGCCAGCGACGAACGAAACATGGTATACGCTTTACGCGACGTATCTTCAAATGCACACGACGGCAATATATTGGATTCGAATTATGACAAGTCATCAGAGCAGGTCTCTCAAGACACACTCTCATTCATAATACCTAAACATCATCAGTATCCTAGCCATCGGTTTCAATTCTGTAAAAACTGGGAATGAGCACATTGATGTCTCACATAAATAACTTGGATAACTTTATTGTTATGGATGCGATTTTGGATGGATAGGAGGGGCGGCTCAAGTCATTGATTTCAACAGATGGAATGGAGGTCAATCTAAAAAGCTATATTGGCAACAACTGTCTTCATCAGGCAATCTTGAAGAGACATCAAGTCATCGTGGAGCTGTTACTTGAAGCTGGTGCTGACCTTGAAGCAACGAATGAAGATGGCTTAACACCACTAATGTCGGCCGTTACCAATTACGAAACTACCGTACTCAGACTATTACTTGATAGGTGTGTGAGTGAAACAAAAGGTTTGGGGGATCAAACGGCTTTGGAATTGGCTTTAAGGAGTTATCAGCCTCTGCCAGGCGATGAACAGATGGAATCAATGGACAAAATTATTGAATTATTGCTCAAAAGGTGTGATAATTTGTATCTAAAAAATGAGAGCCAGAGTATCCCGAAAGCCACTATTCATAGCCATTCAAACTGGGAATGAAGGTACAGTCAAGCTGATGCTTCAGAAATCTGCCGAGATCGTAGTTAATGATATGGGACGTTGTTGTCCATTATCATTGGCTTTTACATTGGGGAAAATCACCATTGTTAAATTGTTACTTGACGTTGGTACTAGTGCTAGTGTTAAATCTGGCTGGTTTGGCAAAGAACCATTCTCATTAGCTTCTCAAATGGAGAATATCAACGTTGTTGAATTACTACTTGAAGCGGGTGTTAATCTCGAAGCAAAATATTTATCTGGACAGGCGGCACTGTTATTAGCTTCTGAAAGGGGGAATATCAACGCTATTAAATTGTTACTCAAAGCAGGTGCTAAATTCGATACAAAAAATCGGTTTGGCCAAACACCGTTATTGTTAGCTTCCTTAAGGAACCATATTAACGTCATTAAATTATCACTCGAAGCCGGTGCTGATATTGAAGAGAAAGATTCAACTAATGGGACAGCACTATCATTAGCTTCTGAAAAGGGGGATACTAACGCTATTAGATTTTTACTTGAGGCAGGAGCTGATATCGATGCAAAAGATCAGTTTAACGAAACACCATTATCATTTGCTGCAGAAAAATGAAATACTAAAGTTGTTGAATTGTTACTCAAAGCCGGTGCCGATTTGGAAATGACAGATATACGTGGCGCAACACCCTTATTGCTAGCTGCTGCATTTGGGAAGGTGGATGTGGTTGAGTTGTTGCTCAACAGTAGTGCTGATATTAATGCAGAGTGTCCACGTGGTAAAACAGCATTACGGTATGCTAGAAAGTCCTTGAGTGGCTCAGAAGCTATCATTAAGCTTTTGCTTGAGAAGGGTGCGCTTTAGATAGAGGGGGAGGATTATGATTGAAGATTGTAATCACCAGTGATTGGACAACAACAAAGAGCCGATATAATGGAGTTGGAGATCCTGGTTGGTCTTCAGAAATCCCAGGGTCTTGGAATTTAAAGTCATCTGAAATGTCTGGAAATCATGGGAATATAAAACCATTCCCCTGTTTACAATTTGCAGCTTGGATGAAGTTTTATGGTGGTACTTCTCATTGTCGTGACATCGCGTACTGTTGTTCCGCCCTGGATATATCAGATAACGATCGGAAAGCTCAAATTGTATTCAAGAGATGTCTACCAAGAGATCCATCCCTCAAATATGGCTTCATAATCACCAAATGGTCGTGTTCATCACATATGATATACGCCAAGATGCTCAAGAACCGGTACCTAGTTCGCTCTACCGATGACCTCCAGCTCGGCCACACGAAATACGACTACAGACTCTGGCCACAGACTTGAGAATCGGACATCTATAGCTTTGGATACCGGCATTCGAGAAACAAGACGGATTCTGCGATAACGTCCTCTTGGGCAGGGCAGAGCCATGTTAAACATGCAACGGGTCTGGTGGCTTTTTGTTTTTCAGAAGTTAGTTTTAGTAGGGACTCAGGGGTTAATATAGTCTGGATGAATAGACTGGATGGATGGCATGGATAGCTTTTCCACGTATTAGGGTTTACAGTATGGAGTGAGGCTTGCGGCGTGTGCAGCAGGGTGGAGTTTTGGGAGAGAGTTGGATGTTGAATTCTGGTGTGATCTAGTGGTGTAATGTTGTGTATGGTGTAGTGCAGTGCAGTGCAGTGTAGATAAATGTTCTCAGTATGCAGGAGTTAAAGGGGAGGGAATGATACACATCACATCATAAGTAGGTAACTTACAATATAACATGTTCGAAACTCAAATTAGTCGATCGTGGATAATGTTCTCTCAATCTTATCGACTTGGGACGTAGTATAGCCGTGGAAAGAAGACGGTTCTTGCTTGTGATGATGTGGATGGCTCTCGATGTTGGGTTTGGAAATTGGGAAATTGGGAAATAAGCGGCTGTGGGTTGTGAGGAGGAGGAGGAGGAAGAGGAGGAGGACGGGGTGGACTTGTTACGTGAGGATATCTTTCGATTATATATGGAGAGTCATATACATATACATATATATCTCTATGTCTCGTCGTCTGTTGAATACCGGTACTCCTTCGAGTTCTGTTCAGTATCACAAAGCTACTGCTTGTATCACAATTCTGAGAATCTGGAGAAGTATCAGCTAGAGAGTTATAGGATGATGCATCATAATATTTCATATTCTCGTGATCTGAGCCGGTTGGCTAGTCTGTGTGATGTGTACATGTGTGAGCTGCGCTTGGATGCTAAAGTCTTGGCCCATGGCGAGAATGATCTAATTAATTATAAGCAGCAGCTCCAACCTCCAGATGTAGAGATGTAGAGAGAGATATAGAGATACGTACAAATTATCCCGGTTTTCATTTGTCTTCATGAAATCTTTCTTTTCTCTCCCTTTCTCTATAGATTTTTTCATTCATTCATTATATCATACGCAAATCACAATCAATCACCACACAAACATCCCACTCACCACACCGCAAGCCCCCTAACTCGGCTCAACGATATATCCGAGCGGCCCGAACCCCACATGGCCATCGGATCCGAACTGGATGTGCAATTTATGTAGTACAACGATCGCATCTTTGCTAATCTAGAGAGGTATTCGGGTGTTGGGGTGGTGACTTTTGATACGGTGGTGTAGTGTGATTTTTTTTTGTTGGGCTGGGACTTTGGATGGGGGGTTGGTTGGTGAAGGGTGGTTGTATGTAAGTAAATGTTACTTAATCAAGTAACCCTTATATATTCAAATACAGATACATACATATACCTAAATACGAACACAACCTCATCCCTCCCCCCAAAAGAATATATCCCAAGATCTTCTTCACAGGGAGACTTGTAAACCATCTTATCCTATCCTATTGTATCTTGTGGTGGGTCGATAGTTGCATGCGACATGAAAGAATGGACAAATCAGATAACAAAAAGCAAAGAATAAGAAGTTGAGAATGGGGGAAAAGGCTCGGATATCCGAGATTGAGGCTTCGGATTGAAGTTGAAGTTTCGGAGCCGGTGTAGACGTGCAACAAATGGGTTTTGAGGAGAGAGGGGAGGAGGGGATTGGTTGGGTGTTTTTAGGGTGGTTTTTATGAGGCAGTTTGTGGTGGGTTGGTTGTTGTGTGGTTTGAGACTGTTGGCAGTTTTGGTTGGGGCCTGTAAAGGGGGGTTGGAGATGGAGATGGAGATGGGGATGGAAGGGGAATCAATTGCAATCCATCCCATTCATATTGAAGGTTCTTGTACATCATCCAAGCATTGCCAATGAGTCTACAGCGTAACTATAATTCTGACTTGATCACCTCCATTATATGATCTTATACGGCGAAACTGATGTTTCCTAAGTTCCTATATCTACTCATTTTCCCCTCCACCTTCCTCAAACTCCAATCTACATACCTCTCAAAATATCTTCCATGCGCCGCCCGATGACTCCGATCTCTTGGTATGAATGACGATATTAAGTTTAGTTTAGTTCTGTTTTTGTTTTTGGAGCTGGCAGCAGACCACTTTCTTTTTTTCTTTCATCATTCCTAATCCTTTTATATATACTCGCGAAGAAGTTCTTCATCCGGAGTATGAGGGAGGGTGTTTGATCTTAGTTTACATTCACCCTTTCAGGAGGGGGGATAAGGAATGGAAGGGAGTCAAGGGACATGATATGGTTTCGTATCTTGCATCTTTAGATATTATGTCTGCACCTCCACCTCCACCTCCACCTCATTCATACCAACCAACCCTTGAGCCCTGAGTCAAAAACAAACAAACAAACAAACCATCAGCCCAACTACCCCAAGCAAACACACAAACAACAAGAGGCAAGATCTTCTTCCCGTCGAGCTGCAGAAGATGATACACATCAACGCATGCCCATAAACCAGTTACTGCTAACAACCAGATCACCCGCGGCCAAACACAAAACCGGTCTTTACAAACAATTTTTCTTTCTTCTTTCCTGGATTGAGATTAAAAGGGAATGGCATGACGTGGGATTTTCATCTCCTCCCTTCCTTCCCTTCCCTTCCCTTCCCTTCCTTCCCTTCCCTTCCCTTCCCTTCCCTTCCCTTCCCTTCCCTTCCCTTCCCTTCCCTTCCCTTCCCTTCCCTTCCCTTCCCTTCCCTTCCCTTCCCTTCCCTTCCCTTCCCTTCCCTTCCCTTCCCTTCCCTTCCCTTCCCTTCCCTTCCCTTCCCTTCCCTTCCCTTCCCTTCCCTTCCCTTCCCTTCCCTTCCTTCCTTCCTTCCCTTCCCTTCCCTTCCCTTCCCTCCCTTCCTTCCTTCTTCCATCTCCTAACCCTCCTCCATACACTTTGCCTCTTCCACATCTCCCCACCCCACCTCACGCTCGCCACAACGCTACACTTGCCATCCCCAACATTTCCACGCGCGGTAAGCAGGCCTCACGGATTTCCACCCGTGAAGGGCTCTTCTTTTGGCCCTTTTCAACTTTGCGATTGATGGTCGATGCATGCATACTGCCTATCTGTCTGTCTGTCTGCCTGTCATGCTGAATATTTTCCACGAGGCAGGAGTGAGAAGTTCGGAGTCTGGATTTGAGATTTGAGATTTGAGATTTGAGATCAGAAAAATGAAATCACATTATCCAAATCCAAATCCAAATCCAAATCCAATCCAAGTAAAAAGTCCATGGGAATACATATTACATTCAACATAGACATTCCCCAGTATTTATTTTATTTCGAGATTCATTGTTCGCGCTGGTCGATATATATTTGTGTTCGTGTCGATATAGCGTGATGGCATCTATGGAATAACTGCAACACATTTCAGCCAGTATCTCTGTTGCCATGAGGTATTATGACGATGGGGGTGTTGAGAACGATTTATCATATGTTGGATACTATGTATGGTACGCTGTGCTGTGCAAAATCGCAGGAAATTCATCTATTCAAGGTTGCGTCTTATACTGCACATATCATATACTATATACATCATACATCATCCATTCATCATTTATCCATCCATCCATTAACCTATCCCTCTACCATCCATCTCTTCATCCACCTAAAATCTTCTAGCAAGCTTCGATCGCGATCTAACCTTGGCACCAAAGAAATAGATGAAATAAATCAATGCACAAAGGCCAATACTAATAAATCCAATCGTACCCATCGCCCACTTCGTCGACATGTTATCGAACATGAGGACACCAAGATGAGCGAGACCCGCCGCGAGAGCGAAAGAAGGAATGAGGAAAGCGGCAATAGCGGCACCGGCGACATTGGGATAAGAGTCTAGGATTTATAAGCGAGGTGTGAGAAGAAGATGAAGGAGGAACATACCGGTAATATAGTTAAGCATACTAAGCCACAACAAGGGGTCTGCAAAGCCAAGAACGCCACCAGCGACAACGGGTGACCAATAGGATGCACTTCCATCCGATGTAAATGCGAACCAGAGGAGTGTGATTGGAAAGAGCCAGACGGTAACCAAAGAGGTGATGAATCGAGCTTCGGGACGGTTAATGCCATGCTTCTTGCGATCTCTGGAATAGAACCAAGTTTGAACTGGGACGAAGAGGAACATGACGACTACTCCGACGACAAAGTTGAGGTATGTGAGATCGGCACCAATGTAAGATAGACCATTGTTGACAACGAAAACATCAAATACTCCATCAAGATAGAGGAATAGAATACCATAAGCGAAACCGTTGTACAACCCGAGGAACAAAACGACTGGTTCCGTGAACATGATTTTGAATGTCATGGTTGTGACAAACTTCATTTCCTGTAGGACATTGAGTCTACTTTTCAAGATGGCAGTCTCTTGCTCATCAACAGTTTGACTCTTTGCGGCGGCTGTGGCGATTGACTAATCTTGGTAATGTTTCTGGAATGAAACACAAGATGATAGCAAAGGCGAACCCGATAATCACGTTGATTAAAAAGATCCATTTCAGACCCATGTTCTCATTGTCGGCGATCCACTCCCCCACGGGGGATCCAATAGATGGACCAATGTTTGCAGCTATATGCAAGTAATCAGCATCTCTGACATATGAAGCGGGAGTAGAAGAAAGTTCGGATCTTACACATGACGAAGAGTGCCATTGCTTGACCAGCACCATCAATATCCCCAAAGAGATCCGCAATTGTACCAGCGACGTTGGATAGAGCAGTAGAACCAGCTATGCCCGCGAGGAACATGAAGATGATCAGCATAGGAAGATTGATGGCATATGCGGTTCCCTGACATTTATTAGAACCATTCAATTGATGATCTCTTGAAGATGACTCACAAAATTAACAATCGCATACATGGCAATGCTAATGACATAGATCCATTTACGCCCACCAAGATCACTGTAAATGTTCAGTTATGATTCTTGCTCACATCTGCGATGATCGCAGTGTGCGCCATATGTCATGTTCAACCTACGATAATGGACCCAAGAATGTAGGACCGACTGCCGTTCCCAAGATGAACATACTCTGACCAAGAGTAACCACCTGAGTCGTTCCTCCAAACTTTTCTTGTATCAAGAACTCGGCAGATACATATGTCGTACTGGTAAGAGTAACAAACGTTTGTAACATGCAATAAATAATTACGATACCCCATCGTTTGAAAGCCGACCAATGCATAGGATGATGTACATCTTGAGCTTTTACGAGTTCGAGAATGGCGATTGTTTGATCTTCGTGTCTTGTCGCAGCATTTTCATTTCGTGGAACGATATCACCTTCTTCGACATTGGATGCATCTGAAGTCCGGATACCGGCATTTTCATGCATTTTCTTCTCGGCGTTTTCGGTAGAAGCCATAACGAACGCACAAATAAGCTAAACGTTGAACTTTTTCTTGAATTGAATCCTTGGGCAAAAGTATGAATGTATAAATAAATAATAAATATATATATGTGTGTGTGTAGATGTATATAGATATAGATATAGATATAGATATTGATATAGATAAATATAAATATAAATATAAATATAATCAAGTGAAGAAAGATTGGGCACTATTTTAACGTCCTTGGCTGACGGTTTATTGATAAGAAGGTCGGATGATCAATTCATCAGAGGCGTACGTACGAAAGATATTCCACAGAGATGAGGATATTCTTAAGATTGGGAAAGTTGTTCATGGGAAGAAAACGAACAAACGGAACGAAGGAATCAATTTTTGATAAGAAATTTAGAAAATGAAACCGTGCCGCATAGCCCTACTATCGGTAGCAGTATGTTGATTTCAAAAGGGTTATCCATGTTGATCTATGGAGACAATTGGTGACGATGACAAGGAATAACCGGCAATTCATGTCTTTGATTGGTTTATCCATCCAAAGTTCATGCTTATCTTGACTTAGACTCGGGGATTGTCAAGACAATGTAGGCGAAGGATCCATTTTCTATCATGGAAACTTCCAATTCCAGGTTTCTTTTCAAGGGTCCCGAGGTGATTGAGGGTCTTTCTTAAAAATCAAAGTTGGTCAAGAAAATGATGTTAAGCTGCAGATAAGGGAAGAGAGGAGCGGTAGGTGAGAGAGGAAGATGGAGACGTAGAGGGAGAGAGAGTGAGGGCGAGAAAAGAGAGATGGAGAGATGGAGAGAGAGAGATGGAGAGAGAGAGATGAGAGAGAGAGAGAGAAGAGAGAGAGAGAGAGAGAGAGAGAGTGGAGACAGAGAGATGGAGAGAGAGAGATGGAGAGAGAGAGATGGAGAGAGGAGAGATGGAGATGGAGAGAGAGAATGGAGAGACGGGGGGGATGGTAAATCTGTCATTTCAAGTCTTCATGTCACGCTTGTATGACTGACTGACTGATGGCGGCGCTCAAATAGGTGGATAGTTGAATGGATGATTGAATTTAAAAAACGGTTTTGCTTGTACTTTAAAGAAACTTCGAACGAAGCTACCGCGTGCATGGTAATACAGGAATTCAAAATGTATCAAATTCAAGCCAAAGTTAATCCTTGTGATATACAGTAAGTCACATATGCATGAAAGAAAAGGTTGCTGACAACTTGGTTAACCTACTGTATTCTATCTGTAACTGTATGTGTATGTGATGCAAGATGAGGTGCAGATGCCCAGACGGGTGAAGAAGGCTTGTTATGGTTTTCCCCTTGTTGCCCAGGCGGAGGGAAGGATAACGTATAACATCATACAGGACAGCGGGAAGAGATGCATACGGATGGACTAATTATGCTTTAGCTACTCTACTAGGTACCGACGGAGTATAACTATTGGATGAATTGGCATGAGGCTTATACGGGTGGTATGGAAGATCATTCTGAAGGTTCCGGGAAGGTTAATATCTACCTCGTAGTTGGAGATACTGTACATAGAGACATGGTAGCTAGGGAAGAGGCGATATCCGAGTTGTTGAAAGGGGGTAAGTAAGGATAGTAAGTAGTATATGGGGAAGAGGTGGTGGAAAGATACGAAGATAAAGGAATAAATTAAAAATGAAAGAAAGGAGATGTCATTATCAGAGAGATGTGAGGAAGAGGAAAGATAAGAGATGACATGAGATGAAATAGAAATAGAAATCAAAAATGAAATAATATGAATTGAATTAATATGATGAGGTCAAAAGTGAGACATTGAAGTTGATGATGATTGATCAGAATGTGACTCGTATATGTAAGTTGATTGAGATTGAAAGTATAATATTATATATGATATTATATGATACATAGATATTATTATATGATATTATATAAATGTAAATCCATATTATTAATAACTTGAATTAGGTACTCTTCTATTTTATCTATTCTTCATACTCCCGAGTCTACCCTTTGCTTCTTTTCTCCTTACAAATGTTCTCATTCGTATAGATACCCATGGACATGTATTGATATTTATAGATCCGTAGGTACATAAAAGATTACACATAGATGTATATAATATAGATGTTTATAATATAGATGTATATAATATAGATGTATATAATATAGATGTTTTATAATATAGATGTATATAATAATAAGATGTTTATAATATAGATGTTTATAATATAAGATGTTTATAAGATATAAATATAGATGTTTATAATAATAGATGTTTATATAGATTTTATAATATAGATTATAATATAGATGTATATAATATAGATGTTTATAATATATATATAAATACATACATACATATCCATGGATATATATACACATACATATATACTTACTGCTTTTACAAGATTCATGTCAAACGAACCGCAACCTCAACCTCATCATCGCGTTTCAATTCAACTTTTGAAAATTAACCTTCACGATGAGTATTGTCGATTGATTGTATTAGATGTATTTGGCATCTCAATTTTTATCACATTTTCAATATATCATGAAGCTTACAATATATATCCAGCTCTCCTGTCTCCTCTCTCCTCCTTTCTCTGATCATAACCTTCCTTGTGTCTCGTGAAATAATTCCATGCAACGAACGAACATGAACGTTAACAGATAACAGATAACGTTAAACATCAACACAACATCAACCTTACGAGGAAAGACAACAGAAATCCAAGGCTTGAACTCAAAAAGCCAAGCTCATTCCAGTAATATCAAGAAAGTCCTCCCATCATCCAAACACCCAATCAAACCCATGTTCAGATCAATCCTCGTCGTTTTGAAGGTTGGAGATATGTTGTGTTGTACATTAACCTACCTACCTACTTACCTACCTACATATCGACCTACTTACATTTGGTAATGGTTCTCTGTATCACCTTTCTCCTGTACAATTGATCCACTCACGTACACTGCAAAACCCTATCGATGGCCATAAAGTTAGAGGAATTCCAAGCAATCTTAGATCTTTGGTTGGTAAGGTGATATTAGTTTTATCGTCTGAAGTTCTTGAGATAACAGGTTATCCTTCTTGTCTATCATTAGATAATCCATGGATCGTTCCTGTTTTGAATAACCTCAAACCTCAAATCTTCAAATTTTTGTTCGTAAGCCTCGTCAACCACTCATTTCAACTCCATGTTTCAACCAATCCCAGCTGTAATAACATTAAGGCTCCTGCAGGTGAGCGTGATCTTCCCAATTTTAGGGCGAGGCTTAGAAATCGAGGGGTAAGGCTGACAAGGCTGATCTTTTTCTTCTTCTACGCTACATGTGCGACTTCCCGATATATCAGATCTCGGAAGAGATTCTTAATACAAAATACTACCAGAATGATACAATTTCCCATAGATCTTCGACATCATCAATTGGATCTTTCATAAAATATGATTTTTGCTTTGCAAACTTACGACCTTTGACCATTCTTTTTAGTTCGTGCCGGATTCACTACCCGTCTAGACTGGACGACCTTACTAACCCATCCTTTTTTTCTTTTCCTCTTCAGACTCAATCACCTTCATTCCGACAAATATATCCCAATTATCACTTCACCATTAAGTACTTCTTTGATTCCTTCCATGCTATTGCAGCGTTTTATAATTCCTCCAAGTCCATCTCAATTTACCATTTCACTTGCTCAATCGCATCATACACACCTAGATCAATAGTTCCAAACACTAAAATGCCTCCCGGAAGAAAAAACTGCCCTTCGTCAGGATACTTATAAGAGACTTCCTTTCACAACATCGAAGAGGAAGAAGGACGAATCCTTCTCCGTCTCCCCATCCAAGCGAAATAAGAACTACGTCATAATCTCGGATAGCGACTCCTCCTCCTCCTCCTCCTTGGCGGAGAGCGATGAAGACGAAGACAATTATCAGATCGAATCTAACGAAAGCAGTTCTCCACTCGTCAAGACGATAATAACAATTCCGATTCAGATACTGGCTCAGTCATTATCGTTGACCTGCGATCTGCCAGTGAGAAAAATAAGTTGTTGCTGAGAACCATAACCTGGATGAATTAATGAAACGGATTCCAATTGAGGTACATTGCTACTTTCCATCTAAATCTCCTCATCGACTACAACTAGTAGCGACGCATAACTATAATTCCACTTGTCTGAATGCGCAAATCAAATATGTTTTCGCTTGGCGATCCCAGCTGTTCTTCATGCCACCAACATCTTGAAGAGTACTTCAAGTCGGGAATTGAAAGCTTCTTCTTATTCAATTTGTCGCTAACCACTGAAATACAGGTACACCAGAGTATTGCCAGTACCTACCCTCTGATGCAGATATCACCGATATACCTTGGTCTGTAAACGACTTCTAGAGCTGTCCGGATAGTGTCTGGCGTTTTCGATTTTTTAGAGAAAATTTGATGCTATACCGGATGCATCTCCGGCTAGTTTGAGAAATAAAATACCAATTTAGAAGATGTACAACGAGGCTTTACACAAAGTTCGACTGAATGAGTATAAGTACCTCGGTCGCGGAGCTGGCAAACAACAGGAACAACATCAAAGAGCATGCCTTGAAATGCTTCAGAACCTTCTCGTCGGTATGTCCTCTTGTAAATATTTTGGTCGAGTATATACACTAACAGAAGGGCATAGAATCTGATGCTCGCAAAGTCCTGACGATAATGGCAATGAAGTGATTGTTTAGCCGTAACTTGGATTATATCCGGGATTATGTGTCCTTTGTATCTGGTACAACAAACATACTGGAAACATGATTGATATTGTTGACTCGATTTGCAAAACTAATAACAACTGGAATTTCAACACCGTTTGCTCTGTTGACTGCCCTTCAGATTCGAATACGCTTGTGTTGTTGATTCAACTATGTTTGACATGGATATCCTGGGATCGAAGATATTGTACAAATACAATATCCCATTTCGATCTATCTCAATTGGAAGCTTATGCATCACCAGTGCGGCAACCAATCTCCTTGGGAAACGAAGAACGATCTCAATGTGCGTTGTGTTTGCATGTGGCAAACTCTTCAAGTTTCACCTCAAGCCGGAAAGGGTAAGGATTGCTTGCGCATGCTTATGCTGATCTACCCCAAACCCAATGTCCGCAACCGTGGTTGGGTCAATTGCAGCCAGGAACTCAGCAATTGGGAAGCCATTGGAAAGGTGCCTATTGTAAGGTGCTGGTGATAGAACGTCGAATTGAGACTCCGAAAAGCTAATCCGATATCAGTTTATGTCAATGCTGATGATTGGCAAAAATGAGAATGGCCGGAGATGAATACCGGATAGTGGTCCTTACTCCGACGAACTAGATGGTGGGGAGTTTTTTCAGGTAAGCCAAGACTCGAAATGTTGGTGAGGCAGGATGACTAACCGAGTCTTACACAGGATATATCTCTCTTTTTCGATACTCAGAAATTCGATAAGCAACATTGGCCCGAGTCCTGGAAAGAGTTCTTCAAAGTGACCCCTTCTCTAAACTGCCCCTGAGCCCGTTAATCGTCATGGTCCGAGACGGAACACCCGATCGAGAAAGAACATAAAGGAGCCAATGGAAGTCCCCAATCCGGTTTGAAGTACTTCTACGGTTCTTCCAATGACTCTTCATCGTTGCTCACTTTTATGGAGCGGTGCATGCAATCCCGCCGCAAAGCGAAATTCCCGGCTTTCAAAGAGTCTGCATTATGAAGTTTTCCTGATGAAAATGGGAACTTTGATCCAGGTCAATGCTGGGCGCTACAAGGTTGTGTTTTGCCCGGCGGCCGCATTATTCTTGGTCGATGGTTCGATGCACGATTGATTCCGCTGTGAACGTTATTCGGGACCATTTGTTTCTGGAATGTGGATGACAGTGAGGCGGAGATCCTATTGATGGCAAGGAAGCGCTGAAGTTCTATGAGCTCATGAAGTCCTACGATCATTATTAGTTTCCTCTTTCATTTCAGAGGATGCTTTGAGAGACCGCGATAAAGCATCAAAAATGCGCTCAGGATTCCTCAACATACGACAAGCAACTTAATGGTACGCACGAAATTATCATTCTAAATTATGACATCTCCATGAGGCCATCAGCATCGGCAGAGATGTATTATTTAATTCATACCAACACTAACTCGCGGATTTAATCTCGGATACGAGCTTTCCACGGCCTAGCATTGTACGAATCTCAACTATTTCATTTCATCTCGACAAACAGTATTATTCTGACCAACAGTAAAAAAGCCATTCAATTGCATCTCAAAATCGCTTTTTCATTATCAACGAACCTCGGCATCAGTTACACATTCTTTCAATTTGATCAGTATCATATTTAGGGTTACTTACATTTACATTCTTTTCAACAGATATCTTCAACATACTTTCAACATTCTCTTTCTCGGACATAGTTTCAAGACTCTTTTTTTCGTATTTAGTGCCCTTATTGGTTGATTTATTGTAGGAAGGTGGTAGTGAATTATGGTGCATGGTACGTTGACAGGAGTTTGATTTGAGGATTGCGGCCATGGATGGATATAGATGGATCTGGCTATGGATATACCCCTTTATTACAATTTGGCGTTGGTACAACGAGACAGTGGTAATCTTCATCATAAATCTGCATCTGCGTTTTAGTCTGCATCTACTTCGCAACTTTTCTTTGAGGCACATAGATGACACCAGGGGAGAATTTAAGCCAAGCTCCAAAGTGGAAATCAATACAAGATCTGTTTCTGAAAACATATAGCATGCACTGGCCAACAAGCGATGAAAATTTCTTTGATTTACTTGGTTTACTTGGTTGGATAGTTCAATCACCTCCAGGGCTCTTTTAGTTTATTTGCCTGGGTTCGTCTCGTTTCATCTCTTAAGAGCGAAATCGAAAGCTGGGGCCTGGAGCTTGAACTTGAACTTGACGTTGAATTCAGTTTGAGCTGGAACGCGAATTTAAGGTGGAAATTGGGGAGCAGGCATATTTGCTTGCTTGCTTGCTTGCTTGTTTTCTTGTTTTCTTGTTACTAGGTAGGAGGGTAGTCTGACCAATCGATCGATTTTATGAAGATTGAGATTGAAGATGAGATTTGAAGTGATGAAATAATGGTAATGGAAAGGAAGATTATGAATTAGTCAATCCACCTATAAATAGATGGCGGTTTCTTTTATTTTTGTTGCTTTCTTTCTTTGCTTTCTTTCTTCTTTATGTATATATATAAGTATGTTTCCTTGTAAGGAGATGGGTAGTATGTACGGAGTAGGAGGCAAGGAGGGAGACGGAGATGGAAAGAAGGGAGGGTTGAATGAATTAGGGGGGGGGGTGGCTTATTTTTTGGTTGAGTGATGGTTGATGGTTGAAAGGGGGGAGGTGTGGTTGTCGCTTAGTGGGTGGGGGCGAGTGGAAGATTGGAGATTGGAGCTTAATGTAATGTGTGATTTAATGCATAATAATAAGGGAGGGATGGAAAGGGAGGTTTAGAGGTTGTGTGATGTGATGGGTATTGACGTATTTTAGGTTATGGGGTGGGTTATGTGTTTGAAAGGCAAAGGTGAGAGATGCGATCATAAAAGGCTTTGTTTTCTTTTTGATTTTTTGATTCATCCTTACATGCTTACGAATCTTTGAGCTTGTATGCTGTATAATATAAGGTATGTTATGTTTGTGTTTGCATGCCTGTCGACCCGAAACGCCTCTCATCTACCCTCCGCCAGACTATCATCGATCTTAGCCCTTAATCGCTCGCCCTCTATCTATTCTTCAATCTCCTTCACACACTCCCACTCGCCCTTAGGTTCTCCTTCCATAAAGAAACCTTGTTATCCCCTCCACTGACCGCCAATACATTTCCACTTAAACTCCATGATACGCGCCAGACTTCGCGTTCAAATTGTAGAACCTTAGATTCCCATTGCCCTGGGTTAGAGGCTGCCGAGGAAGTCCAAATGCGGACGGTTTTATCTTGAGAAGCAGATGCTATGTAATATTTTGAATGTTAGTTTTCGTGGTTTTCTTGAAGGTGGAGATCCGCAATATATATAAGAAAAAACATACTCTTCTGCAAAACGGTGGACTCCAAGCGACATCTCTAACCCAATCTCCTGTCCCTGCAATGGAACTCCCTCAACTTGTAACCAAACTTGCCTGATCCACCCCAAATCCTCAAAAGATTAATCACTTCCTCCAGTAACAAATCTCCTGATGTCCAACACTTTGCAAAGCTTTGATATTATCCTCAGTATGGTCGAAGTCCTTCTGTAATCCCTTTATTTCTAACCGCAGAGCCTTGAGCTTTGCCTCCCATTCTCTAGATTCCAATAGCTTATCCTTAAATGTTGACAACACGCATGTGCGCGCTCCTCATCGTTGCTAGCCATCTTGAATGTCGCACGAAGTGAAACAGTATCTATGAAATATTCGACTGCGTAAAGGTGATTGAATTGTCAAGATTCGACGGTGGACTTTATTTTCGGATTTGCGTGGAAGGTGTGTTTGATGGAAAATGAAGTTTTATTGATTGCTTAACTAAGTTGCATGCGAAGCTCTTGTTGCCTGTGGATCGATCGACCTGAGCGAGAGAGCTCCAATATATTTATGCCTGAGGCAAAAGGGTCCGACATGACTAATCACCTGCTAGATACGGTATCCTACTGACCTGGGTATGTATTATAAGATACCCGAGGTAGCTGAAGGTAGGTAGTAGGTAGTAGATACTTATATTATTATCATTATTAGTATGGATGAATTGGAACCTCACAATATACCTAGCACTAGTAGGTACCTTCAGGGCTACCTATAGTAGATATCGAGTCATCTCACAACTTTCAACCTTCTCTTGATCAATCAAAAATCTACTTCAATCGTCGTGTGTTTTTTCTCCAACTACGGACATACATCTTGTGCCAAAAAGTATAGATAGGGGAACTCTGCTCTGGTTCTTTATTATTTATTGTCTGTCATTGTCTCTGTCTATCTGTCTATCTGTCTGTATTGAATAAGGTAGATGTGATGCCGAGATGAAGTTGCCCAGCTTTCAGAGCTTCTCTATCTCTCTTTTTTGCAGTCCCGCTCTTTAGATGCTGCACAGCTCATCACGCCAAGGGTTTAAATGCCTCAGAATTTATGGAAGAAACCTTCTTAACATCACCTACACGTAGCAAGTGTTACAACTAGAGATTCATTACATCGTGGTTTCGAGGGAAGGACTGCTCTCCACTCCGAGACGACGATATTTCCTAACCATCTATCTCTCCCACAGGACTGGTACTTATATCCTATCCTATCCCATCCCATCCCATCCCATCCCATCCTGCCCTTCTTCCAAACCCGTGAGCTCCGGACGGTCACGACCGCATGGAAATGGTGTGATTGATCATTGCGCACGAGGTAGTTGACCAGCAATGTTTAGACACTTCTTGTCTTGTCATGCCATCAAACTACTTTGTCACCTTGGTAGGTACATTAATTACTAGGCAGCTAGCTATTTATTTATCTTTTTTAGACCCCAATCTAAGAACAATCTGAAAAACCTTCTTAAACTTTAAGGTTTTCAACATTTTTTCATTTCTCATCCTTTTTTCGACATCTTTACACGTTTACAATTGAATTGCATAAAAAGAAAATGCCTAGGTACTTTACCTAACTCTCTACTAGCTACCTACCTCGGTCATCAGGTGGATGCGACAATAATCATTCCAGTCAACATTTCGGCCAAATTCACTTACTAAAGAGTATCCGGCAAAACGGGATGATAGACTGAGTGGGAAGGAGCATTGGCACTTTGGCATTTGGTGGGGAGGGGTTGAAGATCTCGTTCCTTTCTGACTCCAAACATTCTCTCAAGCTTTACTTCTCATAACTTCACAACTTCTTTTTGAAACCAGATCAAACTTCAAGGTGGTTACTCTTTATTCTTCTTCTTCTTCTTCTTCTCTGAATTCTTTCAAATTCCCCCTTTATGGTATGACATGAATGCTTCAAGTCCATCTCTTGATGAATAGATAAGTGAGCTGAAGTTGTTGAAGCTCACTTGGGTGATTATCACCTTATCATCTCTGGCGATATTTTCTCCAGTCTCTCCACCATTCAACAAACATTGACGCTGTATGTAAACTGACACAAAAGCTTATAGAACATTGTCAAATCATCAAGAAAAGACCAAGGTACGACTTAAGCTCCTTGATCAATCATATAGACTGATCTATAAGCTTGGAGCTAATGATAACTCCTCAGAAAGTCAACATGGCCATCACTAAGATTCACGCACGTTCCGTCTACGATTCTCGTGGAAACCCAACCGTTGAGGTTGATGTGTCACCGAGACTGGTTCCCACCGTGCCATCGTCCCATCTGGTGCTTCTACTGGTACGTACATCGCCCCGAATACTAGAAATACATAAGGCTGATAGGATCGCATATCAGGTCAACATGAGGCCGTCGAGCTCCGTGATGGAGACAAGGACAAGTGGGCTGGAAAGGGTGTTACCAAGGCTGTCGCCAATGTCAACGATATCATTGGCCCAGCTCTTATCAAGGAGAACATTGATGTCAAGGACCAATCAAAGATTGATGAGTTCTTGAACAGCCTTGACGGAACCCCAAACAAGGGAAAGTTGGGTGCCAACGCCATTCTTGGTGTCAGTTTTGGCTGTTGCCAAGGCTGGAGCTGCCGAGAAGGTTAGTCAAGATCCATCTTCATGATCATTTGCATGTCTAACGCTTCACAGGGTATCCCACTTTACGCCCACGTTTCCGATCTTGCTGGAACCAAGAAGCCTTACGTTCTCCCAGTCCCCATTCATGAACGTTCTTAAACGGAGGGTGAGCAATTTCGTAGTATTTGGATCATTGACCAGTAGCTAATGAATATATAGTTCCCACGCTGGTGGACGTTTGGCTTTCCAAGAGTTCATGATCGTACCTTCGTAAGTTACCATCTACAATTCCCGGCTTCACAGAAGCATTTACTAACGTAAAACTGTAGCGCTGCCCATCATCTTTCACTGAGGCTCTTAGACACGGTGCTGAGGTTTACCAAAAGCTCAAGTCTCTTTGCCAAGAAGAAGTACGGCCAATCTGCCGGTAACGTCGGAGACGAGGGTGGTGTTGCACCAGATATTCAAACCGCCGAGGAGGCTCTTGAGCTCATCACCGAAGCTATTGAGGCTGCTGGATACACCGGAAAGATGAACATCGCTATGGACGTTGCCTCCAGCGAGTTCTACAAGGAGGACGCTAAGAAGTACGACTTGGACTTCAAGAACCCAGACAGTGACCCAACCAAGTGGATTACCTACGCCGAACTTGCCCGACCAATACAAGACCCTTGCCAAGAAGTACCCAATTGTCAGCATTGAAGATCCATTCGCTGAGGATGACTGGGAGGCCTGGAGCTACTTCTACAAGTCTTCCGATTTCCAAATTGTCGGTGATGACTTGACTGTCACCAACCCAATCAGAATCAAGAGGGCCATTGAACTCAAGTCTTGCAATGCTCTCTTGTTGAAGGTTAACCAAATCGGTACTCTTACCGAGTCTATCCAAGCTGCCAAGGACTCCTTCGCCGCTGGATGGGGTGTCATGGTTTCCCATCGTTCCGGAGAGACTGAAGATGTCACCATTGCTGATATCGTTGTTGGTCTCCGTGCTGGTCAAATCAAGACTGGTGCCCCAGCCAGATCTGAGCGTTTGGCCAAGTTGAACCAAATCTTGAGAATCGAGGAGGAGCTCGGTGACAAGGCTGTTTACGGCTGGAGAGAGCTTCAGAACTGCCGTCAATTTGTAAATGCTTTATGGTATTTCAAGAAGAAAATGTAGCTACATAGTCAATAGTGTTTTTGCGGGATGAGCGATGCCAGCCATAATCTTGAGGCTAACGATGAATGATATCACATGAATGAAGAACAAATTGATCCAAAGAAAAGATTTAAGAAACTATAATCTTATCGTGGTGCGGTTGCGAAGTTCGTGAATGGACTTGTTATTGTCTCTACAAGTACAAAGAGTGATACTAAATCCTTACTATCGTATGTCCATGGGTGTGAACGGAAGGACATAGGTAAAGGAAATGGTGGGTAGTTAAATTGACTAGAACCACCTAACTACTAGGTACCTGGTAGGTCCATGAGTATTGTATTCTATTGTATTGTAACAAGTCAGGCACCAACTTGAAATAGTGTCAGGCAAGACCGCCTCCAATCGGTTTTCACCCGCTCCAACAACTTTTCAAAGTGGATTACTTCGCAGTCAAGTGCGGGGCGCAAACCTAAAGACAAACTTCCAACACTCATCTTTTCCCAAAGTTCTTCCTTTGCAAACCTCACAAGCACATATTGAAAAAATTATATACTGATATCTCAGACTCAAATATCTCACACAATCAAAGCAAAAGCAATAAAAAAGGAACATTCACCGAGCATTAAGTCTTTGATATGCCTGACAAGTGGGGTAAGTGGCAGAGTATTTTTATTTTCTCTTTCTCGTTGGAGCTGTTCTGCGAGCATTGTCTCACAGAATATTGTTATCAATATCAGTGACGGGCATTCGGAATTCCTGGTTGGAAGATCTACCGCCGTGCAAATGCAGAGGAATGTATTGACTGACCGCCACTCTACCGAATAGATGAAGAATCCTCCTCAGAGGAATCATCCGAGCCAACACCCGCACAAAATGTTTCAACTCGCCGAAAGTTTGACGACGAAGAAGACAACGACGATGTATTAGATTCTTGGAGTGCCGCTGAGGACTCAGAGGTTGAACGTGAGAAAGCAAAGGTTGAAGCCGAACGAAAAGCCAAGGCCGATGCATTGGCCGCCGCAAACAAAAAGTCCAAGGCCCAACGTGTCGCCGAAAAGCAAGCTGAGAAGAGCACGCCAACTTGCAGAAGGCAGCGATGAGAGTAGTGAAGAAGACGAAGCTACCAGGAGAGAAACGTCTTAGACGAACCGAACAAGAATCTGACTTGAAGCACGCGGAGGACCTTTTTCGGCAACATTGGTATCAATTCCCGCAAGTCTACAAGTGCTGCAAATGCAGTACAAATCGACGAAAAGAATCCCGCAGCAACCGTAGATTTGACAGCCCTCCCACTTTTTGATCCAAGAACAAAGCAACAATTTGAGAAGCCTCCTGCGAACCCCCGCCCCCCGCGCCCCCCCCGTCCCCCCACGCCCGCCCAGCGCCCCGGGAGGCCCGCCGCCCCCGCCCCCCCGCCCCCCCCCCGGCCCGCCCGCCGCCCCGCCCCCCCCGCCCCCCCTTTTTTTTTTTTTTTATTTTGTCGTCCACTACTTCACAGTTCTTTCCCCTTCTGTTGTCGTATACTTCATAATCACCTTTTATGCCCTTACTTGTCACAAAATCTTCTCCTGGATGTAATTCTACGACAAATTCTAGAGGGATGCCGAGAGGTGAGATTGATTCTAACTATCTATATCTATTTCCTCCTCCTCTTTTTCCTTTTGAAATCGTTCTGTTCGACATTTGTTTTATGGTTTGGGGATTTTATCCTTTTGACTGATTATTTAATAACCATTTGGAACTTCCAGTTTTTTGCTACTCGCAACCGACCTCGGTGTATCCCGTGCCCGTGGAAGAAATTGGAAGCCTATCGGGCACATATGCTTGTAGAGTTCGTAAAAAAAAATGCTCGCGAAAGCGTCTTCCTCGCCTCATACGCGCCCCCCCGCCCCTCGCCCCCCCCCCCAGGCAAGGCGCGCGCCTGGCCACCCAGCCAGCACACAATGCCGCCACTACCGCCCACCCACCCACGCCCATCCTTGAACAGTCTCCATGAGATCCCTTACAATTTTTCGGAATATGAGAATGCGACAGCAATATCTCCCTATTGTTGCGTTGATGGGTGCGGTTGATAAGCAGATGTTGGTTAGTGTAGGACAAGCGATTCACCATGCCGCCGCTCACCCTGATCCGCGCGTCTATCGACTCGAGCCTCTCCAGCGCGCGAACCCCTCCCACCCGCCCCCCTGCGAGACTTCCGCCGCTCCTTCTCCTCGCGCGGTTTACTCGTGTGCAGGTCATCGCCTGTTTTTCCTTTCTAATATCTCGTGTTTGAGATGGCACTGGAACATTGACCCTCCACCTCGCGAAACCGCAATATACCAAATCCCTCTTTTCTTACTCTCCTCTTGCTTCACTTGGCAAAGACTACGTATGCATCTCGGCTTGCACTATGAAGTAGCAAGTACTTTCCTTTTTACAGGCACGCTTTTTTGTTTTGTGGTATTAACTGTCTGTCGAATGATGAGGGAATGATGTTACGGTATTTTTACGCTTTTCTTATTTCATGCGGTCGCCATGGTGACTGGTTATTTGATGCAAGTTGGCAACAGAGCGACAAACATGTCGCACGTACCGAAGGCAAGCACATCAACAGTATCATTACGTTGATTTAAATAGATTGGAAGACGTGGGAAAGAGCACCGGCAAGTAAGAGAATATGGGATATTGAGGATGATGATGAATGTAAGACTTGGCTCTGGTGGACGTACGTAGGGAGTGGAGCTAAATGGCTCATAGGGACGCACGCGCGCCCCTCCATAGGCAATGAATGGCATGATATGCCCAGCCCCATACCTGACGAACAAACACACTCCTGCACGACTCCGGCGCGACCCTTCGCCGCCTCCGGCAGCCTCGCGCGACCCGCGCGCGCGCCACTGGAACCAAGAACACTATACGAGGCGAAATGATGCCGTTCGTAGGGAAGTAATATTGGGTGGCTGGTTTCTTGGTGATGGTGTGTGTTGCGTACCATTGGCGTGGTTACTAGGTAGCTTCCTTCTATCTTTAAAATTTGTAAGGTATTTATGTTTGCGGTGGTGAGAATGAAATTGGAAATGAATAACTGTTTTTATATTTTTCTAATCTTTGTCTGAATGGCGTGCGGTGTGCGTGTGGGAAAGTAATGTTTCTGTGGGGTGAAAGAACGTTTGCTTCCAATAAGGACAAACGTAGAGAATATATGTCTGAGGAGAAATTACATCGGCAATCCACACCCACACCACTCTCTCCTCTTCTCTTTCTTTCAATCCAATCCTTCCAATAAACCACGTCTATAAAGCTCTCCCCTCCCGCTCCTTGCCCCAGGAAACGCAAGGAATATAGCGATAAAGGAAGGAAGGAAGGAAGAAGGAATAAACCCCTCTCTCCTCGCCTGGCTTTTGAAAAAAAAAATTCGGCCTGCGTCTATGATCCTTTTTGATGTGTGAGGTGTAATATTTAGTTTATGGTAATACAGGTATATATTATATATAGTGTTATGAGTATATATGATAGTAATCAGTTTAAACACTTGTTGAATTATGTGGGGAGCTTGTCTTTTTTTGTTGTTTTTTTGGCGGTTTTGGTGTGGATGGTGGGGGATGGTCTGTAGATGGCGGGGGGGAGGGAGGGAGAAGGAGAAGGAGGAAGGATGAAAGTTGAAGAAGATTTTGGGGGGGGGGGAATGGGCGATGAAGAAAAAGCGACGGAGATTTAATGGTTTTTTTTATTTTTATTTGGGATTAGGCGGGGTTGGGGTTTGGGGTTTTGGTTGTGGTGGTGGTTGGTAGTCGTTGGTAGTTGGTAAGTTCGTACTTGGTAAGGGGGAAAGGAGAGAAGAGATTGTAGAGCGCTGGGAGGAGGAAGGGAAAGGGCAGGGGAGGAATTTGTATTTAGGAGGTAGTAGGTAAGTAAGATGGAAGATGAGAGGTGAGAGGAGGGAATATGGGGGGGGGTGATTTATTGGGGTATAGGTTAGGATTTCTGGGGTGAGTGCATGGAATGTTAATTGCAATGGGGTAAAAGGGGAATCAAGAAAGTAAGGGATATATACGGACGTCCTGTGGTTGAACTTTGTATGAAGCAAGAAGCTAGCTGTGTATGTAGGTGACGTGTTTCATCGTAGCGAGAGGGAGATAAGGATTGAGACTAAGGGGAGAAGGAGTTGTGGAAGCGGAATATGTATAGGTGTGGGGGGAGATACCTGATAAATAAAGACAGAATCTGTTGATTTGTGTCCCTCCCAGCTCTAATGTCTTGGAAAGTAGGGGGGCCCAGACTTCCGACTCTTCCTCCATCTCCGCCGCGCACCCCGACCGCCTTCTCTCACATATCTATCACTGTTTCTTCTTGACACGAAGATTCACACCAACAGATAATCTCACTAGGACTCTACCTCACTGTAGCGAGTAAGATATAGCGCCAGGTACATTGAGGACTTTGATTTAACGCTCACCGAGACACGAGGTGAAGGGGCTTCACGGGAGTAGAGAGGCGGAGCTCGGAAGGCGAGGAAAGTAAGTTCTTCTACAAAGCGGGCTCAGACAATACAAGCTACCTCTGGAATTGTCGAGAGCAGAAACCACCCATGTCCAGATCAAGAAATGGTTACAGTGTCTGAGTGAGAGCAGACGTAGTTTGTATTGCCCCTAGGCTCTGCATACACCAAGTAGCTGTATGGGCCGCAGGATGATTTTAGTGAAATGGCCTCAGTTAAAAGTCTTTCCATTGTAGTTTGGTTGCTCAGTCTTGTTCATCAGCATTTCTCCTCAAATCCTTGAGTATATCCCACCACCCCGGAGCCACACTTTCTAGAGCGCATTTAGTTTCAGGGTGGTTAAATAGATTCAGTTAACTAATTCCACTTCGTTCGTCTGTTTGAGGAGTCACAGCACGATGCATAATCTAGGATCTTCTCACACACGTCGAGTAGCCGCGCTTCACGATATGCAGTGCGAGGAAGCGCTTATTGGTGGAAGAAATTACAGCGAATTGTGCTGGATCGAGTAGTCATAACTAAGTCAGTTAGCGTTGGGGAGGAATCACAATGGCTGGTCTCAGATTCTAGGTTGTACTTTGGTTCTTCCTTGACTTGAAGGTTTTTCTCTGCGCTGCAGTCGAGTATCTCTACGCCGCACTCCGCACTACGCCACTCGCGCACGCGCGCGCTCAAACATTTAGATATTTCGGATATACGCTACATGCCTTCTTATATTGCAGTTTCTCATGTCCCTAATCTGTCCAGCCTACTCATCGAGTATGCTAGTCACACGCATACCTCTCTAATCTAGCTCGTATGGCACACGACCTGGTTCTCTTCTGATTGCGGATATACACATCAGCATCTACGCCCTCTATATTTCGTCTATCATGCTCAATCCTTATTCTGATGCTTCTGTAAATTCCCCGACAACTCCGCCACCACCTATCACTGTAGATCACGTTTTCAGTTACTCTTCGACTCGCCTTCACCTACATCACTCTTGCGGTGGGCGGGCCGGGAGGAGAGTAATTCCCTCTCGCTGCTTACAAAAAACGCACCACGTGATTACTAATAACGGCACACGTGAAGAATCCCCCTCCTCATCTTCTCAAAGCCGTCACCACCTCGATATCCATTCGTCGTTCCGGGTCTGCTTTCACGCTAGCGCGGATGAAGAGCATTCGATGCCTTGGTGGGAAGGGTCTTTTTGAAAATCAATGTTGAGGAGGAGCGTGGTTGGTCACCCTTAGTATTCCTAGCCGATGGTGTGAGTAGACGTTTCGAGGTTTGGGTTTCGGTTTGGGTAGGGGGGGTTGAGTAGAGGTCGAGGGGGATCGGGGGGTATGGGGAACAATGTCGCAGCGTTAGCGCGAGGCTGGATGTTGGTCGCACTGGGAAGGGGGGCGGGTTAGCTTTTGTTGATTGTTTAGAGGTATTGTGGGTTGTTGGTACGTTATGAGTCCTAGGTTAATGATTGGTAGTTGTTGTTTTAACCTCTCGCCATCTTCTGGTCAGGGAACGATACTTAACCTTTTTCATGTCAGGATAACTACATCTCTTAATAGGCAATTCTCCAATTGGGAATTTTCTTTTCAGCGTCTTTATTGTAGCACCATACACGGTCGTCATGATTCGCTATTGCCGTGTTCGTCACTGTTAGAAATCCTGTTTGATGATATAATATGATATGATGTGATGTGATATAATATCTACAACGACATTTCCCCCAATCGTAAAAAAACCATCTCTGAATGGTCCGTGGAACTTGTAGCCTTATGGAAGTATGCGCAGGGATCGCGGACGAGTTTCGTGTGGACGGCGAAGCCCTTGCGTTTGGGTCTGATTGTGAGATTGGGTATTTTGGCGCTGAGATGATTGTGCATATCTGGTTTGGTGGTATGGGGTTTCAAAGGATGGTTAATGTGGTGTGTGTGGTAAATGCTGGATTTATTACTCTGTGAAAGGGGGATTTGGGTAGAGTTCAATATACTTGTTGATGTTGTGGAGGCGATACTGTCGTGTTGTGATGCTTTATTCTGGGTCGCTTGGTGGTTGAGGTTCGTGGAATAGCTATAGGTGATTTTCATACTGTACATAGTGTGATCTAATAAGATGTTTACGCCTCCTATACTGCGGAACCTTGCAAACTGTTATTTGGGGAAACTTCGATAACATGAGTTGCTTTGTGGCGATCAATTGCGTCAGATGGTCTAAAGAATTCGGATTCTGTTAATTGTACATGTGGGAGGACCCGCAGGGATTATTCCTTGTAACTAGCAATTAGTAACCAGAAAGTGAAACGTGAAGCGATCCTCGCTTAATTGAACGACGGTTAACGTTCAAAACGTACCTTACAAGAGTCTTCACTTTCATTGTTTGGATCCCGATCAGATTGGGCTTGGATATAGCTCTTTTAAGGGATTATATGTGAAGTAAGGGCGTATCTTTAACTCTTTCAAGTTCATGTTTTGACTTGTAGGCGTGAATATGAGAGTAACAATGATCACTTTAATTGTAGGGTTTTACTCGTATCAGTTAGTCTCGTGGGTCAACGCCCGAGAATAATCCCTCGACCACATTGATCATCATTGACAAATCAAGAATGGCGATAAAGATAGCAACCATTCCAGAAGTTCGCTGCAAATATATTCTTTGGTGGGCTCACCGCGGATCCGGAATGCTCCTGTGCTTGGAGAAAGAAAGCTGTATACACATCACAATTGTCTTTAATAATATGTCACGAGACAAAGGTCCCGTTCAGTCATGAAGCCCGGGCTATCTTTCTTTTCATCAGGTATCTCAAAGTCGCAAAATTTTTCCACCAGAGCATGAACATACAATTTGCGCAGAGGAGATGTAGGTGAGATATTGGCCCAGATCTTTTCGACACGCTCCCGAGTCATCTCAAGCTCCTTATGATAATATCTAGATATGATCGCATCTATAGTCTTTTTAGCCACTTTGTTGATACCCAATTTCTCTGTGAAGATGTAAAGGTCGACTAGATAATCGAATCCTTCGGCACTTGTTGGATATGTTACTGAGCCCTAACATAACCAGTTAGTGAAGTGCTCGAAAACCTTGGGGTCATCTTCTGGAATATTCATACTGAACTCTTACACTTTCTTCGAATCCACTAGCTGAGAAAGCACCACGAAAATATGACACAGATTTGCATATGAGCTGTTTATGAAGAACGAATTTCGCTTATCCTTTCCTACAAATATCGTGACCAGCTCTGTGCCCAGTATCCTATGAACAATTAGCGAAGATATTCTGGGAAAACTTCAGATGTTGGTCTTACGCTCTGTTGTACGGAAGAATGGTTCCGGACTAGACTCCGGGTATATTGGATGAATAAGGTCTCGTCACTCTCTTATGCGTAATGAGCTGTCACACCTTGCATCTGAACTTGTATATAAACCTGGACATTTCCCTACAAATCCTGAGAGAAAGTCAGACTCAAAGGATCTTAGGAACCCTAAAAGATTATTAGCTAAATTGAAATATCATTCCAAGCCTACTACCTTGTTACAACGCTCCAATTTTTAGAGACGTCCATATCAAATATTTCGACATATAGGTAAAATGACTCGGAGTCAATAAGCCGTCACATCTAAGTTTCAAGTAAATCTAATATGATATTATAAGGTAACTTCCAAGATGATCTACCCGCTTTACTATCTCTCTCAGTGGAAACTGACTTCAATATCTATGCGAAAATGAAAGTGAATGATCACTACTTATAAAGAAATGAGGAAGTTATGTTGCCGGAAGAACGGCGAGGCTAACAATTCTTTTCTTGATATGAAAGTGACAAAGAAATACAGCCTTTCTTTAGTAACAAAACACCCCATTCACGTTTCAAATAGGAATTTTAACTCTTCCAATTGGAAAAGCCACAAATTTAAGTGGTCGCTTAAATTTTGGAAGTTGTTTTCTTTCCTCTTCCCTGCCTCTCCCTGTTGACACAATGACCAACACCTTATCAACGACAAGTATCTATTCCCAGCCGGACAAGACACCTGAACAGGTAGCTCTTTGAAAATTTTTATTCAAAAATTGAACTGATTCGAGCTCCAAATACTTCTCAAGATGGGTAATGTAAGTCTTCCATCCATTTACAGGCAACCTTTCAGTAGATCTGACAACACTCTTAGAGTAAGAAGCTTGCGGGAGAGGATAAAAAGCAGTGGAATACCTCTGTAGATAACTCTGCTGTCACTCAATCAGCTGGTCCATCAAAGTCAAAGTCAATGACTTTGGATCAAAGCAGAGCCTGACGTTTTGTTCACCGAGTAAGTATAATCCACTTTTCTCCTTCCTTCATTTTTGATCATGCTATCTAACTATCTTTTTATAGTATGATGGGTATGGAAACAGTCGCCTTGAAGGTCGGAACCTCTGATGCAGCAAATGGCTCTATGGTCTTCACCATTCACACCAACTTGTTGACTGCTTCGTCTCGCCGATTTGCCAGGATGGTGCAACACACCCCATTGGAACGAAACCAACTTTACTCTATCCATGATACGAGTCCTTCTGTCTTTAAACTCTTCAATGAGTATCTTTACACTAGTCGCGTTCCCGGTGTCAACCCTCGAATCTCTCAAGTTGAGAAGGGAACTCGCATCTCTGATCTCTGTCAATTGTACGTCTTTGCCGAGATATTCGAAATGAACACCACCTTTCTTAATAAAATCATGGACACCATTCAGGATGGACTCACCGTTAGCTCAACAGTTCTTGCACATAACCTTGTTAATAACATCCTTGAGCATGCTGTACCAGAAGTCCCAACTTCGCAAGTTCTGCGCTGCGAACGCTCTCTCTACTCTGCAATTACCCCAGGCCTCGACTCAACTGGTTTCGAATGGTTAATGAAAAAATAGTGACCAATTCTTCCAAGAATTTATGAAGATGTTAGCCAAGCTCACTAAGAGCAACGACCCTCGCATTCGCGACTTCAACCAAGACTTTCCCAAGGGTGTCCAGGTCAAGGATGAAGAACTAGAGATAGGAGAAGTCGTGGTCGTTGGTCGCACTGCAGCTATCACCGGCCCTGGTGTTCACCCTTGTCAGTTCCATATTCATGGCAGATTGGTATCTGATGGCGGAGCCTCTCATTGTGAGGGCGACGGCGAGATCTGCTATTTTTTCGCTGACCAGGGTTTTTAAACGAGGAGATTACGAATATTGTCATGAGCTCATGTTGAGGGGTCTCATGTTTAAAACATGGAGTTTGTGGAGTTGAAGAGATTCGGGGGGAAGTAAATTACCTACGTGCAGCTGCAAGATGGTGTTGGAGGACCTGTCAAGATTCTGGGTTTCTAGGATTACAGATAGCTTCTTACCATGCACTTAGCAAGGATTAATGGAGAGTACAAAATTCATTATCAATTTCATGCATAATCCTGAGTGAGTTACATGTTGAAGGGCAGTTTGCAAAAGCAATTTTTTGCAGTGATGCACGAAATATGAACTGATAATGGCATTAACGGCAGGTGAGAATGTTCCAAATGTCGGGTGACGTTTCCAATTTATTGTTTAATAATGTATGCTCCTTCAATTTTATTCGAAACTCTGACACGCCCGCAGGTCATCCTGGCTATCATGGTCGTGGAACATGCAGCTACCAAGTCTAGTTCTCGCACCCAAAGCGTTGGGATTGAAAACAGCACAGACATCCCGGCCTTCAATGACATCTGTAAGGTCCCTTATTAAAAGCCAGTCTTAAAGTTCCCGAATTAAAAACAAGCCTCAATAACATCGGCATCCTGGGCCCGAATCATCTCAAGTGCCATCAACATTACGAAAATTCTATGGATTATAACGGTTTGAAAACACTACCTTGTAAACCTCTCGTATTTCATCTTGAGAGAAGAGGTAGCCATGAGAAGTGTTCTCTTGAATGCAATCTATGATTTGATTCCTGAGTAGTTTGTCATCTATTTTTTCCGCGTAGTAAAATAGATTGCGAAGGAGTTGGAGATGAAGTGTAAAGGCCCTTCTATCACCTGGCAAAAAAACTGGGTTATTTTGAGCCTGGTCGTATCCGAAGCGGGGCAATTGCCCTTGATAGATATAGGTGACAAGAGCTTGAATTATTTCCACTTTGTCATCTCTCAAAACAAGATCCATCGACCCATGGCTATAAAAAGCTATGTTGATTGCTTGCAAGGAATGGGGGAATCGCTTGCAGAGCATATTCCATGGACAAGAAAAGGCTGAGCATTCTCGCAGATGACAAGTCTAACCATTTGTGTGCCCAGGTATCTAGGAATTCTCTATCAGCCTTGTGGGTAGATTTTAGATTTTGGAAATACTTATTACTTACTGTGGACTTAACAGAGGCATTCCCATTTTAATATATATTGTTTGGAAAGCAAACACGTCTTACTTCTATATTTAGTTCCTTATTTTTGTGTCATACTACATGATATTCATAACCAAGATGACTCACAGTGTATCTTTTTGAAAGAGGATGGGGTGATATTGAGAGTTTCTCGATCAGTTGTTATCTTGGAAGTTGGGGATTTGAGATGTTTGATTGATTCCAGAATTTTCACTTAATGTAAAAGCGTACCAATTTGCTCAAAGCAAGGGAGAAATCTCTCTGATACATCGTGATACTTATAAAACAAGCCCAGAAAACTATGGGTTCATTAATCGCTTTTCTATCCTCAATACCTCTGAAACTAGAACCCCCCCCCCTAGGTGAAATTCTGCGACTAAATCTTCTTGACACAATTAGATCCAACCTATACATGTACTAGTACTCAAAAAACCCGTAGCTTATCTTTAGTTGACTGCTAGATCCAAGCTACACGTATAACAACCTCTATAAAACTTTGAAAACATCATTAGTTGAATACTAGTATATTTGTAGTATGTTCTTAGTGAGATTTGGAGTAGACATTTCATATTTTATTGCAATTCTTCGATCATTATAGTTGCTTGAATGGTATTCATTCAGGTTTACCCTTACCTTCATGACTACTACGACTATAGACTAGATGGAATGAAAAGAATATGTGTAATTATTCTAATGAATACCGGATGTTATGAGAAGGAGACACTTATGAGAACAGAGAAGCTTCGGGAGGAACTTGTGAAGAAGATAATATAGTGTGAGATGCCATATGAATGTATCCACCGAGAACTTTCTCTTATACACTTCCCTTATAACCTTGCATTCATAAAAATACTGAGATTATAGAATGACATCTTTCATTTAAAATGTTCCCAATAAAGAATTCTAAAATCTACAGGCAAATCTCAGTCTAGACTCCTCATGGTTGGCTTTTTCTTTTCAAAATTCGGCAAGTTCTAGGGGTTAGCGCGAATTAGATGCTTTTACTTTTGTTAGTGCAGACCTAAGCCAGGGGTTTTGAGTTGTTTTGCCAGGGCGGTGAGATTTTGGTAAATACCTTCTTCCTAGGTGCAAACGCAATTCACCCTCATATCTTATTTACTGCGGCAACAATGTAATTCAATTACATGTGAGGCTATATCACACCCCATTGCGGCTTACAACTAAATTATCAAATTTGAATTAACCAAAACCAAAACGTCACCAAAATCAAAGTCAGTCGCTTCATACCGGTCAGGAAATCGACCAGCGTAGTAGCACTGTGAGTAATAAGTCGAGTTAATTTGAAACCTTCGAAGGTGCGCGAACTGAATTCTAGACCAGATTTTAGACCTGTGACTGACACTAATTAGCATCCCCACCTTCGATTACAATTGTAAAAATGAGTTCCCCTTCAAGCCTAGTTCTCATGACGCCTGAGTAAGAAACAGCTCTCTCTCTCTCCCCCCATCTCCTCAGAAGCGACCGTAACTTTTCTGACTGATGGCTGATCTTAAGATCTACAGCACTTTGAATGAAGCCGTTACTTTGTACGTCGGAAAGAAGAGGAAGAAGTACATCGTTCACAAGAAGATACTGTGCGACCAATCCAAATTCTTCGATGCCGCTTTCAACCATGGGTTTAAAGATACGACTGAAAGAGGGATGTATCTTCCCGAAGACGATCCAAATGCTGTCGCTGCCCTGATCGAATACATATATCGAGGATCACTCCCGAAAGTTGTGGCCAATAGCGGGGCCGATATTTTTAGCCTTTATTACCTAGCGGAAAATATTTACATGCCTTCACTGATGGACAAACTTATGGACCTTGTAGGAGTTCCTAGAGTAGTACCGGAAATAGTTTGATAAGACTTGATGTAAACTTGATCAAGATTATATATGAGCGAACGCACGCAGGAAGCAAACTTCGGCTCCTTGCTTGTGTCATTACTGCTTTTAAACTAAGCATTGGGGGGGGGGGGGGTTGATAAGAAGGGGACGCGTGATCATTCTCAAATTCTGGAAAGTCATCCTGAATTCTTTTTTGATGTGTTCAAGGTCATTGGGAATTATGGGAGGGGCGATCTGGGTCTGACCGAATATTTCTAAGGCCTTTGTGGCAACGTTTGAGCCTTGCTATTTTCATGCTCATGAACCATATGAAGCTTGTTATGCCAAGGTCAATGAACTAGAACAAGGAGAAATTACTGACTGAAGGTTATGAGATGAGACTGCCAGTTCAGACAAATCATACAGATAAAATATCTTGGTTTAGCAACCTAGTATTACATCTGCTTCCATATCATTTATGTTTAGAGACAGAAGGACCCTGAACTTTTTGCCATATGAGATAAAATTTGGGCTTGAGTGCTACTATTTACACATCTTAAATCAGGTCAGACATAGAATATCTCAGAAATACTATTTTCCTGCATCATATTCTTGGGTGTGCCAATTAACCAGCATCACTATTTATGTTGAGCCTATTAGAGGGAAGCCATTAAAACACAGAAAGGTATTTTATTATTTTAATCCAGTCTGACATATTTCCATGAGATGAGTAACACTCCCGTTCCTACCAGTTTTCTTCCGCATATAAACTACTGTACACAGGATCTGTCATTTACTCACCCTTGCGATGGATTATCTCTCGTCATCTAGTTCTAAGCTCTTTGCAACCTTTGAAGCTTTTATTCCCTTCTCCCTGCTCTCTTCTAAGAGATTTGCAATCCATCGAAAGAACCAAGCCCTTCAGGGCTCACCATATCATATAAAATCAAGATACAAATGTACCACAGACCAATGACCCATCGTCTCAACGAGTCTTTCCATTGATCCTGCAAACTTTCCCATACAGCTGCATAGGAGACCTCACAATTCCTTCCCTTCAAACCAAAGCTGCGAAACCCCTCGACCCCTACATTCCCAGCGAAAATCTCGGTTTTCACCATATTCGAAGGAACAAGTTTAAACCACTTCCCCATACAATCTCTGCAATAACATGACCTTACTTCTCTGTGGCCCTGTCTTCATACTTCTCATAATATCTGATTATATTAAAGCTGTACCACAGAATTTGACAGTGGCACTATCGTGAGATCATCGGGATTAGAGATTAAGGTTTGTGCCGAGAAGGAGGCTAAGTACTGGTTCTAAGGTGTTGAGGGTATGTGATTTGCTTCTTCAAAAGAGGCACGTTCAAGAAGCTCCTGGAGATTGGGGAGGAGGTACGGGTCATGGAGTTGATATCAAAAGAGAGCACAATGGCGAGTGCTGTTGTTTTTGTTCCAGGAATGCTTCAAACTTTGCATGCATCTTCTGCTTCAGGGGCCGCCATGGTGGGTCTATTATCCACAGTGATTATACGGAAACTACTTCCAGATCGAGATGAAGAACTTAGATGAAATCGAAAAGTGCGCCGACACTTGTGCCATTATGAACAAACAAAGCTGAGATAAATAGTACAAGTTACAACAAGCTACTCTAAACTTGAAGATGGCGATCCGAGCCCCATCTTCAACCTGCCAACCAATCACAGCACTTGTTGCATAATTAATTTCTGAATCTAAATAACAATATTAGCATTGAGTGATGATTACCGGCGGTATGAGTAACTTAATACGATACGAAGATGGAACGAACTTTTTCTCTCACTTGAGTATGCAGAGCTAGATGATTGGAAAGGAGAAGCCTGATCATAAAGCTTTTAAGCTAGCCTAGGGAGTAGTAAACTCATCGTAATTCATTCAATAGCCGATTATGACATTTTGCTCAGTAACTTTCAGCATGATCGATACCTCTATAGAAAAATTCATAATAGCAATAGTAAAGAATAGCTGTCAGGACTGTGATGAAGAGATCTATATGGAGCTATCAGTTTTGACCAGATCACCAACTACGCAACCAGGATCCTTCAAGATAATATATGAGCTCATTGCAAAAAGAAAGCGCGAGTGATTTATATCTTAGTTATATTGAAGCCAGGAACTAAGACTGTCTTTTAGGCTCGTATGCTCTTTGGCATTGTGTGCTCATGTGCTCTAACATAAGTAAATTCAAACATTGATACTGCTGGAAAAGATACAATTTGGTGAAAAGGACAGAAGTCTGTAGCAATAAATGGATGAAGGTAAGCTTCACTTCATACTATGAACTTTAAATGTTCACTTGAATACATTCGTATCTTGCTGGAGAATGCAGTGAAAGAGACCACATAGATACAAGGAAGACTTTCAACCCAGACGTCAGGTTGTGTTTTGACTATAATTGTATGTCTGAGAAATAAATTGAGATCCTCCAATACATATTCTTCTTCAACTCCTTCATAATCTCAAACATCCCTCTAACCACAATATACCCATACAAGCCGAATCAGAGCCCTCCAGAGAACTAAACGAGACCTTTAATCTACTCTGCCATTAATCTTCCTGCCAAGATTTTGGGTTCTTCTCTCGGATACAGATATTCAATTTCCTAGACCTATACATCTTCAGTCTCAGAATCCTAATCAGGATCTTCTGGTCCTTCTGCAACAGATTCCACACCTCTCCAGACTCAACAATACACACTGAATGTTCAGCAGAGAGCTGGTGAATACCTAAATCAATCCTTGCCAATCTGGCCATGCTGTGAATGTTTCTCCGACTTCTGCACTCGCACTGTCTGAGATCCAATACATCAAAACAACACTGAGATATCGCCTCTATATCTCCTTATTTCATTTCGAAGCAAATGGTGGCTCATTTATCGAGTGGCGAAAGCCGTTGGGCTGAGGTCTTATGTATGGAATGCTTGATGTTGGCACACAGTTTAATGAATAATAGAAGCCATTGGATCTCCGAATCTGGAGTGAAGATTGTATGAAAGATGGTAAATCATGAAGATGGTGATAGATGTTATGTTACTCTTTTAGTTTTGGTTTTGCTGGAAATGGTTGTATGATGTCAATGGAGACATCGCGCTGTTGCATTAAATGTTAGGTGACAGAAAACGGAAACGGATAAGAAAACCAAGAAGTCAGAGAGTCATAGTGGTATACAACCCATCACATCTGAACACCTTTCAAACCTTGGAATTTACACGAAGGCCCATGACCATTTGCGAAGGTGAATTTGCTTCGTCGTATGGCCATGTTGCTTGGAAACGAAAACTCAACGTACCGATGTATTCTTTACGGCTCCTGGATTCTTTACAGGAATTAAAGACACATATACAGGTCAAATATGGATTAAATGCTACCATGAGGACTAGCTTCTCATATGCTAAGGTGTCGTATATACTATGAATCGGTCTTAGAACAAGATGACCACATAATTAATATCGCATACATCGTTGTACTGCAGAAATGCCCATGTAAAAGCGCGGACTATGATGGTTCTCAGAATCGGATGCCAAATATAACATTGATAGGGGGATGCCTTGATTAAAAGTTGACAACTGCGCTCCGAAACTTGGATAGCCTTGGCGAGGAACACATACTGATTGATTATCGCTTTGTATCAGCAGCCTGAACCGACTAAGACCGGCCGTATGAAAGGTAAGGAGCAAAGTCTGAAAGTAAGATGAAAGATGGCTTTGCCACCCAATATTAGTGATAAATAGTACATGTAGCTTTTAGCCTCGAAAGGATTGAACACGTCCGCAAAGGAGAGATAGGAAATCTCCTCTGGACAAGATAACAAATTGGCACGAAGCAGAGAATCTATATATCCAATGTCAAGTATCTTCATTAGTCTGCCCCTGCAAAGCAAAGGCCGGACATCTTTCATTATGAAAGCTTATTTGAGAAATTGTAAGACCATGCTCTTAACCTACATTCGTTTGCAACCTACCTTTATCTGGAAGATTCACTCAGGCTTCACTCCATTTCCCAAATTCAACTCAGTTCCGACTTGCACATACCATGAACCGTGAATGTAATAATCAAAGCGCTATTGTCGCTAAAGACGGATCTCCAACTCTCTCCATCTATACTTGAACGCGCACTTCTTTGAAAAAAAATATTCTCGTCAATAATCAAACTCAAACTTTGATCAACAAGATCCAAAACAAATATCCTTTCCAACCAGAAATCTATCTGATTGATCATCAACTCAAAAGAAATTGGATTTCTGGTTTGTATTAAAAATACCTGTCAAAGATGTCACCGAAATTTTCGCGAAAACGATCTGTCAGTCCTTCTGCAGTGGCGCGTCGAGACAAACGTTTGCATGCCAGCGGCATGTCTTATAGTCTCAACAGTCACGGCACATCCAACGCCTCCGACAACTCTTACAAATCCAACATCTTTCCACCCAACATCCCCGAAGCTACCAATGGCTTCAACACCTCCAACCCCTTCAACGGCTCCTACAAATCCAAAATCTTCCCACCCAACATCCCCAAAAGTCTCAATACTTTTAACACATTCACCACATCTACCACACCCACCTCCTACACGGCCTTGGGCCCCACACATGGCGTTTCAAGCAGAACCAAAATCAATTCCGAGACCCAGACCCAGACAAATGCAGAACCTCTTATCAAGCAGTTTGTAGCCAAGTATTCTCCATTGCAAAACTTGGTAGTACGAGACCCTCTCAGGAAGATCGAAGGCACAGAAAGAAACGTCATTGGCTTTCCAATTCGAAAAGGTAAGACAGATAATGCTTCTCACTTACCAAACTCCGCGGCTCAAAACTCTTTCAGCATAAGCATATTTGAAGCGCCAGAAGATGGTCCCGTTACTGGCCAAGTGCAATTGAACACTACGAGCGAGCGATGGACCAAGTCAGGATCACTCGACAACCAATTTAGACACATCGACTCTCCATTACCAACACCACCAATGGCACCGGCACTACAACTCGCACCAAAACCACCACCACGAAACCCTCTCCGTGCTTTCGGAAAGGCAGAAAGAATGGCCATTGCTCGTTGGATGCGATTTAACAACGCAGTGAGTTCACAAGGCAAGCACGCAGCCGCGTTTCAAAGTCTTTTACAGTCTCTAGGCTGCAAGGACCCGAGTTTCAATCTGGACGTCTCGTCAATGTTGAAGAATAAGACGCATCGCACCATTTTGAGGACAAAGAAAGCATTCAAGGAATGCGGTGCGATTTCATTCGGTAGAAATGATAGGTTGGAAAATATGCCTATCTTTGAGGATTGGACACTTATTTGGCTTGAGGATAGCTGGGATGGAGTTTACAACACCAGAAAAGCCTATACTGACAAGTATCTTGAGGGTAGTGGGCCATATGAAGAGGCAGCGGAAATCTTTGTCGTGGAAGATCCCATTGAAAACGAGAATGTCACAAACACTGGCGTTGCTAATATCAGAGACTCAGAACACTATTGTAACCCATACAAGATGAATGATTATTCCAAATGGTAATGGATGGACGAAGGCGTAAGAGATATAAGTACATATGAGGGAAATTTTGTGATGTTTCGAGGTTCGGTTTGTTTTCAGGTTCGTTTTGCAAGTTATGACATAATTGTTTGGAGTTTTGGAGACATGGAGTAATCACATAGGTTAGAGTAAAGTAAATGAATGAGAATACCTCCCTACCAATACAAACCTTATGGTCTTGATGAATCATATCGACTTCGATATTTGACATCGTATCGAACAATGAGTCTTTCGGTGAGAGCCACTGCATAATCGCTCTAGGAATCCGAAAGTTCTGGTATAATTGAATCCTTCAAAGTAGGCAGATACCCGTTCGATAGGAATACTGAGTTTGCGACCTTAAAGCAGTAGTACTGTAGACCACATTGATGACCTGGCGGAAGCTAATGAGCGCCGTTCTCGACCATTATGGAGTAAGTGAGAAAGTCAGGGTTGAGGCTCGCCATATGTTTCTCCTTTTTTTGGCCTTGCATATCTTCGAGGCGAACCATAATGCGCAGTAAGTTCGAAAATCCGTACACTGCGACAAGGACATCAGAGAGAAGATTCATTACATGGTTACAATTTGAGCCAAACTCCAACCTCAGATCAAGCCTTAGGTCGTAGAGCCGTATCGTACACGTCGTAATGGTTAGGCGATCGTCTATATAATCTTTTCGGCCTCCTCGACCAAATCCTCAACCTTGAAAGCAGGATCACCTCTTCCAAACATTTCCAACAATCGTCGCCCATCACTCTTTTCCCCAACTGGGCCGTAGAATTTCTGCAAACACATGACCAACCATTTTGCTTCGTCGACACTCACACCTCTTCCTTCAATGACTTGTCCATGCAATAAGACCAATTCCTTATCCTTTTCCAGTTCCAAATGATGGGTAATAGTAGTATGTGGTTGACTGTACTCTCCTCTCAGTTTGTATTCTGCAAGATGTGTGAAGAGCACCGTGACAGTGTTTTCAGCCGGGAAAGTCCATTGCAAAAAATGGATTTCTGCACCTTGGCCTTCCTTTGGAAGTGGTAAGATAAAGTGAGGGAATTTCTTGGCTGTGGCTTCAATGGCTTTGTATGTATTCAGAGGTATGGCAGCACACAAAGATTGTGCATCGTTGACATGTCGAAGTCGCCAGAGTGCCTCGATTTCTTTCTGTGGTATAGCGCGAACTTTCTCAAGATCAAGATATGAGGACAAAGTCTTCAGTCCTGGATTTGAAGATGGCGCTTTTTCGGCGGGGCCTTTGGGTGGTGGTGGAGCTGCAGGAAATGGCGATGAGGCAGCGGGAGAGGGTAGCGGGCTTGGAGGGGCATTTATAGGAATAGCAACGGCAGCTTTCTTTTTAAGATCCTCAATTTTAGCTTTGTAGGCTGCTTTTAGTTCATTGACATCTCGCAGGCCCTGTCTATAAGAGGGTTTGGTCAGTCAAAACGGACGGATTGATGATTGATAGTTGATAATTAACAATCTCTTACTCTTTTGCTTTCTGATCAAGCTTCTCTTTATATTTCTCAAGGACTCTATCTGACTGCTGGGTGGCCAAGAATCGAACATCATGAACTTGTGCCCATCTTCTTTGAGAAGCCCGCAGATAAGGAGCTGCACCTGCCACTACGTGACGTATAGCTGGGGAACGAATAATTGCCATGGTTGTTATTGGAACGGGTCAGTTATTAAAGATTGACTGAGGTTGATGTAGTTAAATTACAACGTAAACTAGCGGATAGTCGGCCGCACAGCCGAATCTCCGTTCTTTCCCCAATCTTGGTATTGTCGGATCATCCTAATCTAGTGAAGACTTTCACAAATACGTTCCCCTTTGAATAGAGTACCTATTGATACATGAAATTTGCTATGCATTTACTGCACTTAAAATGAACTCTCAAATGAAGTCTCACTGGGATTTCACAACTGCTTTATCGTCTTAGTAATTCAAAGGTTAAGCCCTCATGTCTAATTATAATGATCAATGAAATAGGAATAGCAAATGCAATAATAGAGCTGAATGTCTTGACATTCTTCATTTATTTCATCTTTGAAGGAAAAACTCATAACATCAAGTACAGCATGATATTTTCCTTCTCCCTTACAACTTCGCTTTCTCTCCTTCTTTCTTCGCCTGCTCCTTCAAAAGTCTCCTCAGAATCTTTCCACTAGGACTCTTTGGGATCGCATCCACAAATTTAACACCTCCTCTCAATCTCTTATGGCTTGCTACCTTTTCTTGCAACCATGCTACGATCTTCTTTCCCTCCTCTTTATCTCCCGCAACTCCTTTCTTTGGAACCACATAAGCTCGTGGGATTTCAGTTGCTTGCTCTTCATTGTAGATTCCAATGACTGCAACATCATCTATATCTTCGTGAGAAATGAGGAGACCTTCTAAGTCTGCTGGTGCTACTTGGAAACCTTTGTATTTGATCAATTCCTTGACTCGATCGGTGATGTAGAAATTGCCATCCTCGTCCTGATGCCCAACATCTCCAGTCTTGAAATATCCATCATCCGTCAACGCATTCTTGGTACCTTCTGGATTGTTAAGGTAGCCCTGGAAGATATTGGGTCCTTTGATCCAAAGTTCACCAGTCTGCCCTGCTGGAACCTCTTTTCCTTCAGAGTTCGTGTATTTCGCTACTTGGTTCGGCAGTAATCGCCCAACTGAGCCTGGATACTTATTCCAATCATCCCATGGCTGAGTATGAGTAGTAGCGCTTGCTTCACTGAGACCATAACCTTGCTTAATAGGGATCTTGAGACGAGCGTATACAGCATCGACCAGCTCGCGGGTCAGTGGTGCCGCACCGGAGTTTATCATTCTAATCGTCGATAAGTCATATTTCGAGACTATGGGACTCTTTCCGAGCATGAGGACAATGGGAGGAACCACGTAAGCAAATGTTGCCCCGAATTTCTCTATTGTTTACAGAAATTCTCTAGATCGAACCTTTCCATTACCACACACTCAAGGCCTTTGTAAAGGGAAAAGTGAATGATGCAGACCAAGCCCTGTAAATGGTTAGTGACATTCACAAACTCGCAGCAATGAAACAGCTTACATATATATGGTAAAAGGGAAGAACAGCCATAAGTTTGTCGCCTTTTCCATCCTTGCCGCCTTTCCAACTTAAATTGGCTCCTTCTGTTGTGTTTGCCATAAAAGTATCTGCAACAACGTTTCCATGCGAGAGCATGACTCCTTTCGGATGTCCGGTCGTTCCACTGCTATAAACCAAGAGTGCCAGATCCCCTGGCTTACTCTTGGTCCTCCTATACCGTGATGTACTAGCCAAATTCCGTATGCTACTAAAATGTTTAAACTTGTGTGCCTCATCCCGTCCATCGCCCACCAAAATTATCCTATCTTCAGGTATGCCAGCATTTTTGGCCGCTGATTGTGCTTCTTTGAGATAGGGCTTTTGCGTAACAATCCCTTTTGCCCCAGAGTCTTTCAATTGAGAGGTCAATTCATCAGCAGTGTATGCAGGATTCGCAGGACAGATCACCCCCCAGCCCAATGCGTACCCCATACGATTGGGGGAGTATCTATACAATTGGGTGTGAATAGTGCAAGCACGTCGCCTTTCTTCCATTTCCAGACGGCCTTGAGGCCCTTTCCGAATTCTATGGCAGTATCTCGCAGTTGCTTATAAGTATATGATCGTGAAGTCTCAGCATCCGTATAAATTGCTGACCAAAGAGTCAGTGATTGATCCAGCTGGAATAGCTCCTCGATATGGGATTATGTGGAATGTGATTGATACCTTTATCATCTGGAAAGTCTCTGTCTTTCCTTTCGAAAAGGAACTCCCAAATATCCACCTGTGGGATATCTAAATTGGGGTATGTTGATTCTGTCGGCATAATTACTTTTTTATTTGTGTAACCGGTAGGTCACGGGGTGGTACCAATTGTATGAGTGAAGAAACGACGTAGAGTGCTTATTTATGACCTAGAGGTATCTATCAAGGAAAAGAGTATCAAAACGCAGTAAAGGAAAGCAAAGGGGAGTTCAGTTGCCTAAATATATTACTAGTCAAGTAAGAAGTATGCAGATTGCTTATCTTGATGCTTGGGTGGGGATGGGGACTCCACAGAATTCAAACCAAAAGTGTCAGCAAAGCGAGCTTTCGAAACACCGAGGTAGGATACCCCAGGTCTTGGCACTCTAGGTCACAGGGTTCCCACATCATTCTATTCAGCTATGACTAATAAGATTGTCTATTCTCGTCAGAGAATAAGGTATCTACTTATATGACTACCAACTAGATAGATCCATCTATCTGTATATTATCACTTATTATGTATACTTTGAATCGGGAATCTTCTAATGTTGTGTTTGCTATCATCATTTCTCAATTGACTTTAGTACCTAGGTGAGATAGTATGAAGTAGATGCTACCAAAATCATATTACGCTCGGCAAGGATAGAGTAGTGGAAACCCTAGCCCTGCCAACTCATCTAGATCTTAGCTCATGTTCAACACTCAGCTAGACATATATCCATTATGAATATCATACGTCACGATAGCTATGAAGAAGTCAGCAGACAACATACCACTAAGGGTAAAGAGACAAGCATTCAGGTGAGGCTTACTAAGTTATGAACCTTATTCACACGCAGGTAAGTTTAATTGAGGATAGCAAATTGCACAAAATGATGTTATATATACCGAATACTTGGTCCTCAAATCTACATTAGAAGACTACAGAATAAACTCATCTATAAAATAAATGGAAAGCACAAGCCTTTTCTCGAGAATAAACCTTTCTGCCTCTCCTTTCATCCAGTCAAATTAACCATGATAATATAAAATCAATATGAAGGTCGTCTGGAACACATATATAACCCTTATGAAAGATGAACAAAAAGTCAAAACCTCTCCATTCTTCACAAAAGCTTGGACATTTTATTCATCCCAGCTTTTTATAGACAATTCTATACCTCTCATACGTGAATCGCGAACCATCGAAAAGAAAGCTCCTCCTCGCCTCACCACTACCACCACCACAACAACAGGCCCCTCACCCAAAAGACTAAAAAAATCATAAACAAAAAGAACAAAAACCTAGCCGCTCACCCCCGCCCCCCGTTAGGGGGCTGCGGCGGGAAAACCCCACGGGAGAGGTTTTATTACGATCCGGCGTGTCACTCCTACCGCTACACCACAAGGTGCCGGTTTGCTCTATCAATGCCGCGTTTGGGCTGTTTGTCGATGCAGTGACGTACGGTATTTTGATTTATATAAAAGAGGGAATTGTATGTGGAACTTGTATTTCAGTAGCCATCTCACTATGAAATATGAATTGGAAGACTGAAGAGTACATATCACGCAGTTTCTGAACTTGAATAATTATGTCTTGACTTTGATACGCGACCTGGTTTCATACAATGCGTGATGCTTTAATTGTATCTGGGAGAGGATTCGGCGATTTTTTGTCGCACATTTCTTTACCTCATGAAGATGATTATGAATCACGAATTCAATTATTATAACGAAATGATATTAATATCTAAATACTGGCAAATCAAATGAAAATATCCCCATAACCCGCCAATCATCAATAACTGACACACTTCTTAATTCTCTCATGATATCCACTCCCTACCTTCGCCCAGCAAACATCAGATAATGAGCCACAAAGACACTGTATCATCAAGTCTCCGTGTTTACCGTCTCAATCTTTTTATTTTCCTACTCCAACTCATCCCGAAATTATATAACATTATTACTGAACTCCCACATCTCTATCCCAAGGTTTCCCATCTATGATTGAGCCTCAAGTTTCCTAAATTCCATCTCTATTTCATTCTCAAGTTTCATCTGCTCTAGGCCAATCTTTGCCTGACTTGTCTCCCTCTCCCGACTCAAAGTTTCTCGAGAAATCTTCAAATCCAAATCCATATTCATGACCATCAACAACTTAGACCCTTCCGTGCCCATCTTCCTAGCCCTCATTTCGAACTATTTTAAGCACTCTTGGGCGTCGCAGACTTCTGCAACATCTACTATATCCTTGAAAATCCAGACAATTGCAGCAAACATCAACAACAACAAGAAAACCGGGTTCTTAAGGCCAGGACCCATAGAGACGATGAACTGAAAAAACCTGGTTCTCCCAAAGAAGTAGTGTTGAATCTATTTAGAGTCCTACACGTGAACCGTGGCAGATAAAAGTCGAGAAAAGGTTGACACGGACAGAAAATCGTTTGAGTTTTCGACACTTTGACTATGTGACATCAAGGTTCTTCTTGTAGAATTTGTGGCTGTAAGGCTTAGGAGACCATGATGCAGTAAAGAACTTCAGAATCTAATAACCAAATGCCTACCTAGTACAGCAGAAGTTCGTAGCAAAGTTTGAGGCACACTAGCCTCTCGATTTTACCGGTACTATTCGCTATACGAACTCAATGGGGTTTCGATAAACCCTTAGTTACGCAGAAAAAAATCTTTTTGAATATTCTAGAATCAATCCAAATTTTCAAGTTGAAAGTTTTCCCAATATTGCAGCTTCTCTGAATGTTTGAAAACAGTTCTTGCACTGGATTTCCTATTCCATCAAATTCCATGATAATTAGAGGTTTTTTCTTACAAATTTCTTCCTGTAGTGCTGTACAATGATCTAAAACAAACAAAACAAACGTAATATCGAATAAGTATAACCTTGGAACCTTGAAATAGTAAAACACACATAATAACAAATGAATATCATGGAGGACGTTATGATGGGGTAAGGCACGTTGTAGTTCTCAGTAGTGTAAGATAGAGAATATACGACAGTATATGAATGAGATAACCTTGGAATATTGATTTGACTTGTCGCTTATTTCTTAGGGAATAAATGGCTCTTTTTATAGATCCTACTAATAAGGTTATAATAGAGTAGCTAGGTACGCCTAGGTAATATTAGATATTAATAATATTACGAGAAAAGTCATAGGATTATATACTATATAAACTCATATTAGTCACGTTTCATCGTAACGCGCCATTTCGAAATATAAATAACATATTGATACATAATAATAGTATAAGTGATCATGCTATATAAAATTAGTATTATAGTATGAAAACATATAATCATTCTTCTGAACTAATAGTTAAAGAGGATTCTATCAAAGATTAGTAATAAAAGAGAGCAGTATATATCATAACAAATAAATATAATAACAAACAAGTATAATAACCAGAAGATGGGCCGAATCGTTCCGATTCGATGTAGCAAGAAGCCCAAGACAATCGTATATCCATGAGAGAAAACGCTGAGAACGCAAGAACGGATTTATTACCGTCTCCCACGGGGCTCTTGTAATCACAAAGGCGAATGAAAATATTGACAGATACAAAGATAAGCCACCACATGATATCTCATATACCCCAACAAGAATGACAGGTGAATCCATAGCTATTGAGAGACCGAATCAGTTGCAGAGATACAAGATGAGCAAAGAAGTTGGTAAATTTTAAGGTCGATAACTCGATGTTTTTGAAGGCCTGTATAAAACTCGAATGTAACAATTTCAAGCTCGCATTACAAAAACACAACCGAAATAATACTCCCGAGTCGAGTTGCAGGACAGCAACTAATAAATATAGTGAATTGGGCCTTGGATCAACACCACCAGTAGAATTTCAAAAAAATGAAACCACTTATTCTAGTAAGCATGTATGCTTCTCCCCAATTCAATTATTACTATAGTAAACAACAATAGCTACTACGGACTTACTCCAAAAATCACAGCAATCAAGAACGCATCTTTCGACACTTTCGAAGCACCACCCGCATCTATCCTAAAACACCGGTCGTCGCGAAAAGTATGAACCTGTAAGCAAACCCTATGGAAAGCAAGAATTTATAGCCACATCCAACCCTTGATCATGACTATGAATCAAAACATGATTTGACCGCCAAGCCAAACAACTAAGTCATTATAAGAAATACTACGATGAATGTCATAGCAGCTATTCGGAGGTCTGGCGCTTGATTTATACGTTGAGATATGCCTTAATTGTGTGCACCGGTGTAATAAAAAATTAGAGCATCATAAAAATATGGTGAGAACTTAGAATCACCCAGGTTGGCATGTATCTATAGCAACCTCTACTGGCGTTAGTTTGCTTGATGAAAGGCAATGGTGCGTTTATGGTTTTACGCACCATGACACTATGTGATACCGGAACTTTTTATTACAAAGTGCATTCACGGAAGGTAGGCTTTTCGTACTTTCCGGTCCTACCACAAAGCGCCTGTGAATCCTTACCCTGTGTGTTATCAAAGTAAAAGTATTTTACGTATAGAGATTCAGAGTTTGTTTTTTTTTTAGGGATATCTGGCTATCCCCAGGGAAGACGTGACCATCCCAACTCCCGGTTTTTCCTACCGGCAGCATAGCTGTGTTTGAGGAAAGCCACGACAGTCCTGAATAACCTAACCCCTGGTTACGTGGCCTGCCGTGGCTCCTATGAATCTTTTGGGGCCTAGTCCCCAGCGCTGGCTCCGGGGCAAAGTTGCCTCAACTTACTTTGAGACGCTTGCTATCACGCTTGTCTCCTTCAGAAAAGATTCCACAACTAGGGTAACAGTAAAATGTGGGTAACCCAGGTCCTACTCTCAAATATATAAGACCCAGGTATCCACGCCCCCTGCCAGGTTTCCGGACAGAGTCCAAACGCCCTATTGTAAATCTTATACGCTCCACTTTGTAACGACCATGGCAGTTTATAGTCATGCCGAGGACAAACAAAATTCGTAAAGCTCGTGTTTTGCAGAGGAAATTAATCATTCTATCCCCTTCAAGTCCAACTGAGGCAGGATCGCTGTTTGGTTTAGTTCTATACAGTATAATTAAAGGCTGAGTGCGCTGTATATCGATCATCCAATGACTGCAATCACTGCTGAGACTAATCAACATCTAGTCGCCATGTGACTCATTAGAGCAATCGAAGCATATACTTCCAATATACAGTATCCCAGACCTCAGCCAAAGAATTCGCCCCCCACCAGTGTCTCCCACGGTTTTCCTAGTTCCCAAACCCTTCTCCCATCAATCTTCGTGCTTTGTGTGCTTGTGTCATTCCGAATCTCTCGACCCTGTTTCATTCGTTCAAGAATATCGGACCTTTGCTTCTCATCCGAATGTCACACCCAGCCGTAAACATTGGAAACAACAGGCAAGCTTCGGCGCTACTCCCCTTGCGGATTTTATTGAAGGAGCCAAGTATTTCACCAACGGCATGCTGCACGTCCTCGTGACCCGAAGGCTTTCCAAATATTCTTCGATGGAGATGAACGAGGCCAGCAGAATGAAAGGCTTCATTGGTCGCTGCGACCTCAAGGCTGTCCCATCCATACTCCGCTTCAGACTTGGATTGCATATGAGTACATGGTTCAGCTGCATGGGCGACGGGACTCGATGAGATCTGCTTCTAGTCTGCGAGCGCGGATGATAACAATCACCAGACGGTTGCCATTCAGTTTCTAACGGTTGAATCTGAATTAATGCGATGCGAATCACATTGACGGGCAAGATTGGCAACTTTAGCAAGTATACGCACGCAACGACTGGTGAAACCGAGGATACAATCGATTTGGTAACCATCTTCTTCATCCTCTGTTTCATAGTCCAACATCCATGCAGAACGAAAGGTTCTGTCCTCCACTCATACTTCCAAGGACATCCAAATATGCGAACCAACTCCATAGGAAAGAAGAGACTTTGTCCTTCCGGGATATCGTTTGCATCCGGTGGGCTCCACCCCTCGCTACGAGCATTTGACGCGCGAACTCAAGGTGTTTTTTGCCATGGGACAGCAACGCCAAAGACTTTTGGAGAGATTATTTCCAGAGATGCAAGCATAATCACCGTCGCCAGGTTTAACATTCGAAGTAATCTTGTTCGGGTCATCAAGAGCATGCCTAAGGTTAGGAAAAATGTCCTTCACCCACAAAGCTATTCGAGTGGCGGTTCGGGCTGTCTCAAAAGTCTGGCTCGATGCGTGGCAGAGTATGCAAGAAGAAGATGCAAAAGATCGTCATCTCGAACGGCCATTTGTGGCAGAATACTCCGGAATGGATTTGATGAACAATTATGCGGTATTAAGCAGCCTGCTGTATGATCCAGAAAATGATGCTAGGAAGATCAGTGTTTAAAACTCAAAATGTCCCGCAAGAAAGCACTTACAAAATACTATATTTGATTAGCAAAGAGCGAAAAGAGGATGATGGGAATACTCACTAGCAGATTCATAGGATTCTCAAGTAATTTCGTCGGAAGTGGCTGGAGTGCACGAGGTATTGATATCAAAACCGGTTTTATTGTAGTATCCAACTTCGAGAGCCGTCTCGTTTCTTTCCATGCCAAACCAAACTCCACTGGTGACAACTCGTCTCCATTGTCCGCATCAAATTCGTGTGAATACCCAATAACGCAGGAGAAGATTCTGATATTGCATTGGCGTCATCATTCCTGTCAATATCCAAATCCACAAGCCCTCGTCAATACCCCATGTTTCGGTATCCTGATATACATCATGCATATAAGGTGTCCAATCTTGGCTTTGGTAATCCCACTCTCTGCCATTGATATGTTGCTCTGAGGGTTCTGCATCAGGAGGGCCAGACAATAATGAACTAACGGAAAGTCTGCGTGAATATTTGCGACTTGAGAGAGGTTTGATCTTGGGAGCATCGGACACACGTAACAATGCGGGTTCAACCTGGGGGGGTCCAGCAGTCACTGCGCTTCGTAGCTCCGTGGTAGGATCCGAATTGCACACCAATGGAGGAAGCATACGTGAACTATAGAGAGAGCTTTCATAACGAGGGCGTTTAGCAGGTCTGTCTGTTATAGAGCTTTCTACTACAGACATCCCATGACCACTTTCAAGATACGATGGGGTTGACATTGGGCTTTCGGTGCCTGAAAATGCACTTCGGTTTGAAACTGGACTTCCAGATTCATCCGCGACTTGAAGGTAGCCAAAATAGCGAGAGGCCAGGCGATTGTGCTGAAAGTGGACTGATGGGTGCACTGGATTGGTATCGCTCAAAACTTCGAGAGCGTTTGTGATCCGAGCGGCCATAAACCTTTGGCGAAGCATCTTGTAAAGTTGAAATGGGTAGGTAAGGTCTAGTTAAGGCTGGATCAATCATTGACATGCCCGCCATATGTTCCCTATGTGTGTCGCATCACTGCGGGTAGTACGCTCATCTTGAGAAGTAGACAGCGGAGATAGAGATTGAAAGTCTGTAAATGTCCCCGATGAGTGGTTACTTGCGATGTGCGTAGTTTGAGTCGTTGGATTCAAAACCAAAAAGTTTTGTTGCGCGATGTCTACATCATTCTGGGCCTTCTTCTTGCCTCTCCCCTCCCAATTCAATCGTATGCTGTAATCGCAGACCTCGTTCTGTTTCGCACAATTTACACATGTCGGTCGAGTTTCGTCGCATTTTACTTTTCGGGTCTTGCAGGGCCTGGAAAGTTATATATTCAGTTTTAACAAATCGATGGTATCATCTTGACCACTGGCGTACCAACAACCGTTTCTACTCCTCTTCTTAGGCTCTGGTGCTCCCACTTTCTTTGGGCGTGGCATGTTAAGAATGAATCAGAAATGTAAGTGATGTGCAGACGAATGACGATACTAGTATCAATTGCAGGCATTGACTCAGGTTGCCGGGGCTCTTTTTCACAAGTAGAATAGGCTTTAAATTTAGTAGATGGTACTATTGTTATGGGCATCGACATAACTATAAATGAGCCAATGAGAAGAAAGTGTCAATGAAAGGTAATTGATCTTGAATAGTATGAAATTTGAAGATAGATGTTTGGATGTTTGATTATAAGTGACAGAAGAAGTCGAAGTCGAAGTCAAAGTCAAAGTCGGATGCAATATAGATTCGGAATGCTGTGAGAGTATGGTCCGGATCCGTATTGTAAATGCAAAGGCTTATTAGATTAGAAATCATGGATAATACTATTCAGTAAAGGTCCAGATATCTACCTCGTAGATACTAGGCTGGTAAGATTAATAACAACAAGTAGAACTATCAGTGGAGTGGAGAAAAGGTAAAAAAGATGGGGGAAGGAAGAAAACGGTTAGAGTCGACAGTCATCAGCTAGGTACACCAGGTAGATAGATGTACCTTTGACTCAATCAATCAATCAATCAATCAATCAGGTCCACGGGTCGAGTAGTAGCTCGCTAATAGGTAATAATACTTCGTTACATTTACTAATTCAAAGTACCAACGCTACTATGAATATCCATGGATCTTATTATTAATGCTGATAAGACCAAAGATTGAACAATGGTATCGTTTTAGATCTTAGCCGTGACTAGCTACAGTAGACTCTCGTTATACCGGCCTGCGTTATACCGGCTTCCCCGCTATACCGACTTTTTTTCCGAATTTGTATAGTAGTACCGGCTTTTCTCGTTAATACTTACTACCCGACTATACCGATCTAAATTTCGAGAAAACGATATAAAAAGGCTATTATCATTAGGTTTATTTTAAAGGCTAATAGTATAAAACCTATTAAAACTCAAAGATCTATTTTTATAAGCTTTATATCGCCGTTTAGGCTACATCGCTTAGATTATACTGTAGGTATATAGTCATTTCTTATATATCCATAGTAAAGCTATATTGCTTAGGTTGTATTGTAGCTATATAGCCACCTTTTATATATAGTAAAAGCTATCCATATCGCTTAAGCGATATAACCGTTGATGCTGTGATGCTTAACTTTGTAATACCGGCTTCTTTATTATACCGACTTTTAGTAGGGCAAATATTTGTGGCGGTATAACGAGAATCTACTGTACTACTTCGCTAATAATCATGAAGGATGAAGACCAATGTTGGAATAAGGGATTTTCAATGAGGGCACAATAACATGGATGACAGAGGTAGGTAGTAGGTAATTAACAGTTTATTAGTCATGCATAGGCTATAATAAAATAATCCCTTTCGCTATATTTACCTATTCACCTGATTAGTAACAGGTAGCTTGAATTCTCAAATGATTCAATTCTGTTTGTCTGTTTGATGGTAAGGACGTGGTGGGCATGGTATGGGCATGGGTATGGGTATGAGTATGGGTATGGGTATGGGTGTACGGAATACTAAACTATTCTTTTACAAGATATCTATATTGAGAAATTTTGATATCTTCCTCAGGTTTCTCTTTATAGACTCTCGTATTTTCAATCTTATGAACAACATCTAAACCTTGAATTGCCCTTCCAAAGATGGTATGCTTGTTGTCTAACCATGGCTATACGAAATGAATCAGCACCAAGATTAACCATGGAAGAGGCAAAAGAAGTAAAAGGCCACACGAATGAACTTACAGTCTTTTCAGTTGTAATGAAAAATTGACTACCGTTTGTATTTGGCCCCGCGTTTGCCATACTAACTGTGTAAGGTTTGTCATGTCTAAGAGGACTAAATTCATCTGCGAATTCTTTCCCCCAGATACTTTCGCCGCCGGTTCCATCACCAAGGGGTCACCACACTGAATCATGAACTTCCGAATGACACGGTGGAATATAGTGTTGTTGTAGTAACCTTGCTTTGAGTGCGTCACAAAATTCTCTACTGCTTTTGGGGCTGCGTCTGGAAACAAACGTATATGTATATCTCCATAGTGGTGTGAATAACAGCAGCCGTTCCGGTCTCGGCAGCCTTCGCTCTGCCAGTTTCTTCGAATTTGCGTTGGTAGGTTTCTCATTCTGCACATCTCGCTCCGATTTGGAGATCTCGTCATCATTTCGTAAACATATAGAATCGCACTTTACCCACTCCAGTCGCAAACAAAATTGGATCCCGAACTTCGGATTCTTGCAAGAGAGGATTGTTGGATGCCGCCATTGCAACCGTTGTAATTCCCTTTTTTTGTGGTTGACCTTGGTACATAGCAATATTGAGTGGCCTAAAGTTCTCATCTCCTCCATATACTTTTACAACTCGATTTGTGTAAGTATTTAGAACTTTCGTACCATTATTGACCCATAAATGATGAAATGTCCAGTCTCGTCAAATATAACATTAGCCTTATTTCGTAAGTTTGACGTTTCGATTTCACGTTCTGTAGCAAGACGGCGACCAAATTCTACATCCTCCAATTTTTTTTAAAGATGTTCCTGCTGTTGCATTTCTTCGATAACCTGCAGGGATTCGTCATATGTTCGGTATAATTTTCCAGTTGGGGAAATCAAACACCCTGACTTTTCGATCAGGGAATGAGAAAGTTGCAAATTGAGAGCCGGATGGAGAAATCGTGAGGGAAGTAGGTGTCGATTTAGCCTTCTTGAATTCGAATAGGTTGGTAGAAGACTTATACTCGAAAACGTTATCAGGCTTCTCGTAGTTTCCTCCTGGGCGCCAGTATTCAATCATACCATTCTCATCTGCTGATATCACACAATCATAAGCATCATTAAAAGCCATCAGCGAGACAACGCTTCGATGCAAGCCAGTAATTGTATGAATTGGTTCCTGATTCTCCCCGCGGCCATCGTATACCCGAATATATGATTAACTTCATCAGAGACAGCTAGTGAAGGAAGCGAGGCACCACGTCGATGTATCCAGCAACACACACTTCGGTGTGAACTTCTAAAGTTAGCATTGACAAGAGATCAAAAGTCATCACGTCGAATATCTTGATTGTCTTATCTGCTCCAGCTGTCGCAAAGCTTCGTCCATCTGCACTGATCGAAACACTCTTAATTTCTCCAACGTGAGTCCTAAACTCCTTGACGAACTCGATGCCCTCTCCTCCTTTCTTCCAAAATTTCACAACTCCATCGATAGAGCTTGTAATTAAGAAATCCGTCAATGGGTCATCGTAAGAAAAGCAATTTGCTCTTTGTGCATTAGAGACTTTGAATACCGCGCAGAGTTTGGAAGAGCTGAAACATAGAGCTTTTCGTAAGGAAGCTTGCGACGCTTCTTTTTGGGAGCTTCAGCAGATGGAAGCTGAGGTCCCATATCATCGTCGGGAAGAAGAGTCTTCATCTTCTGCATCAAGCTTCCGTTTGTTAGAATTGAACTCTATATCTGCCATCTTTGTGAATTGAAGGTCGTAGCTATTCAGATCGGAAGAAGCACGGATATGTCGTTGCATAGGCAATAAATATAACATCAAATTGATGTGAATCGCAAAATAACAAGGCTGAAGCTAGCCGACACTAGCGTGTTTTGGTAGCAAGGCAAGGCTGGCTGGCCTTGAAGCTACTCCACTCAGACGTCACTGTTGTGAACTAGAATATATATACATAAATCGCTCATCTAAGTGCAGATATATAATTTCATTCTACAAGACCTCCAGTAAGTCATTTACATGAAAACAACATGGCGTCTACTTCAACAGCAAATAAACTCACCTCCCGTCATCCACTTCAACGTCTATCCTCCCCTTCTCCCACTATATCTGCCTTGATTCACCTCATTGGGCTTGCTTCCTTCTCCCTCTCCTATAAATATTTGTTTGACTTCCCAACCATCATCAATTCTTCTTATGGTTGGCACTTCCAATATCTCACCATCATTGGACTTACCGTCGCTCTTCTTACTTTCGTCTTTGGTTTCCTCGCCGATATCACTCTGTCCACAGAACTTTTCTTACTCAAAAATTCTCTCTCAGTATTCTCTGCTCCTATGGCGGTCTCGATATCTGTACTATATTGGGGAATCTTGAGTATTGATAAGAAGCTTTTGTTTCCCCCCGATCTATATTGGCCCTTATGCTGATGTCGGGTTTCATGCTGTGCCCCGCTATATTGCTGACGATTGACCTCCTCTTCTTGAGCCCGCCATGGGCAATTAATGCATTGCCTGCTTTGATGCTTTGATGCTCTCATCGGCTTTCGCTGCTGTATACTGGGCTTGGGTAAAGCAATGTTATAAGTACAACGGATTGTGAGCATCATATAGCATTTGCATCTTATGAAGGGTTTGATTGGGTACTAATACATATCTAGTTATCCATACCCATTACTTGGGCATCTTGACACAACACAGAGAGCCGTCCTATTTGCTGGATCTGCATTGATAATGGCTGGAAGTACATTAATGCTTAAATGGCTCTATGGAAGAGTTAATGGGTTACAAGGTGCTCAGCACCGGAGCACTCCTAACAACATCAAGAGCCAGTGAATTATTGATAAAGATGGAGAAGCCTTTGGAGTAGATGGATCTGCAAATATGTGAATTCTAGTACTTGACATACTATTGATGAAATTAGCAATGGAAGGGTTCTCATAATACAACTATAGTCATTGAGTGGATCGTCACAAATTTTGAACGAGGCACAGTGAACAATGCGGCACATAAGTGTGGCTGGCTAAGCTAGCTGAAGCTTCATATTCCACCTTCCCTTTACCTATTTTATTTACTCGTGTATGCAACTACACAAATCGATGCGACGCAGGATCTTCCGCCTACCACATCAACCTATCATGTCCTCAAGTACATCGCACAGCTTTCCAAAGCCCCTCAGCTATCCGGATAAGGATTCGGAAGTAACCCCAAATTGAGCCTGAATCAAACATGCAGCCTCACGGCACTCTGTTGGCACATGACGAACTAACATCAAGCTCCAATTCAAACTCAGATTCACACGAGTATTTACAAGGTGATGACTTGGTTGAATTGTCATGAATATACATTTCTCATAAATCCAATCTCAATATCCAGAATATCAAAATGGTCAAACTTAGCCAAGTAATCAACTCCAACCAAACCCTTCAGTCACTACCTCCCGGCCTCATACTCGTATTTGTAGGCGCATCTCATGAATTTGAACGTGCCACTATTCGCACTTTTGCAAAATACCAAAAATGCACCCAAAATATATGTAGTCGATAGCTGGGCTCATCAAAGTAAACCTATTTCCTCATTTGTCAAAGAACTGGAAACAATTAATCCGGCTGGCGCTTATAAAACCTTCAATGTACGAATAGGGCTACTTTCTGAAGTCGACAGGGTATGCGATGAGATTAAGAAGTTGGAGGGACATGTTGATTTATTGGTCATAAGTTATGGATTCATAGAACTTCCATCGCGAAGAGGTAATTGCACCTTTTTATCTCCTCCACCGGCTCTTCTTTCTAAGAAATCTGTAACAAGAGTACATACTCGGGATACTAATCTGTTGCTTGAAGATAGGAGTGCCTATGAAGAAGAGCATCTATCGGATGAGCAGGCACGTGGAGGTATTCCCTTTAAGATATCTCTCCAGTTCTACAATCGCCAACGTTTCATCACCAAACTCCTTCCGCTACTTTCTAAAAGTCGTTGTCCACGAATCATTTCTCTCTTGGTACCCGGGGACGACAATCCGCTCTACTTTGAAACGCTCGAATCAAGTAAAGGTTACTTGGACTCAGGATCAATCAACCATGCGACCTCTCTACTGTTCTCCGAATACGCCAAGACATACCCGGAAGTCACGTTCATCAATGCATTCCCTGGGATTTTGAGCTCGGATACGTGGGATACTATGACAGCTCCAGCTCAAGGGATCTCATGGTATCTTGCCAAAATTCTCAAATGGACACTCCCCCATTATTCAAAAACTTCATATGTATACCCACAGAAGAAGTAGGCGAACGCATCGTATTCCTAGCGACAAGCGTTCGGTATCCACCTGGGGAAGAGAAAAGAGATGAAGGGAAAGTATCAGGATGGACGGAATGTCTACCAGGATGGAGAATTGTTGTTGCAAAAGCAATGTGTATGAGAGATGGACATGGGAATGGTGTATTCAGGATTAATGAGCAAGGCGAAGCTTACGAAGAGAGCGAGGTTTTGGGTCGGTATCTTGAGCAAGAGGAAGGGGAATGGCTTTTGGAACATACTGAGGATGTATTTGGAAGCATTTTGAATGCGGAGAGAGCGTTGGATGAAGATAGTGAAGGTAGTGAGTCGGGATAGTAAACCAAATGCTAGCTTCTGTTTGTTTCTTTTTTTTTCCACATGTCTCTGAGGAAAGAAGAACTTATATGGTTTGGGGGAGGATACCAATCACTTTGAAGTCGATTTTGAATTAATTTTGGAGTCACTCATAAAATTTGAATGTTCTATTGTGATTTCATGTTAAAGCAGCATATCAAAATCCTGAATAGTAACGAAACTTCGAAAATCACCACAAACGAGGTGGATCCATATTTCCGCATCGACATTCCATCCACCATTAACTACCTACATAGCAAGTTAATTTCCTCCCCTCCTCTCCCAAAATCTTCAAAATAATTCAACTGAACTTCTCCTCTCCCTCTGCTTCCCCTGATCTCCAAAAAAGCTCCCGTCGAAAAAAGAGACATCCAAAATACCAAAAAGTTCAGGCACGTCTGCCTTAATCTTTGGTGACCAATCGTATAGTGACATCAATGACTCCGAAGGGATCGTATGCTCCCCACAAAGATACCACTCGTACTCCGGGTTGTCGTGTCTAGCTGTTAAGCTAGATTGTCGATTTGTCAATACCACCTTTTGACGAGGAGATGCGTGGTATTTTGGTATATATTGGTTAAGCGAGATTGATGAATATTGCTGCTAGTGAGTTGGGATGTTCTTGGGTCTCGTGGATTGTAGATTCGAGGAATATGATGAGGTGTTTCTGCTCTCTTTCGGTGTGGGGGTAGTTTTAATGAGAGGGAAGGGTTCATTTGCGCTTCTTGGACTGGGTGTTTTGTGGTCAAGTTTCGATATCTTAGATATTTTGAACACTTTAACATGATTCAATATACCCACTTGGATTATACGATACATAGTGTTATCATAGAACTAGATCACCGTCAGACTCGAATGCTCTTTCTTCTGTCAGTAATAAAACATGCACGTAAGTCAACTGCCGGTGAAGCAAGAATTGAAACTTGTTACAAGCTTTTTGTTACTGGAAAGTTCTCATAACCACTTCAGTGAAACGTGATTCTCCATATTCTCTTTCATCAACCGAAATTCATGCTGGCTAATTTTACATGGGAAGACTCCTGTATGACCATTCTCTTGGTATGCCTCTAGAGATCAATGGAAACAGAATATCTTCATAAGAAGATTCCATTCTGGTATCTGTCTCATTTATCATCTCCTTGTGATGAAAGCCCAACCGATACAATATAAGTTGACGATTATTATCTCAACTTCATCCATAAGTTCAGACTTTGTTCTGCTTACATTGGACCTTCAACCTATCAAAATCGTACCCCCAAAATCAAAAACATGTCAACCTCCATACCCCAAACTCCAAAACTCACCTTAAAACCCAACATCCATTCCTCATCATCAATCACATCCCCACTCAGCACCCCAGAAGTAATCTCCACGAACGACAACCCCTTCCACCAACCTTCCCGAAGGCGCAGAACCCTCCCTATGTCCCCAAAAGATACCAGTTCCCCCCAAATCATCCCCAACACCGGGCTCCCCAATTCCCTAACCTTACCCCCATGGAAAACACGCCACATGGAACCAAACCTGTCCCGAATACTTTCCCCACATAGCCTCACCCCTTAAGAACCCCCAACACTCAAAACCCAGCCCAAATCCAACAACCCCCATCACACTGCTCAAACGCCACGCAGTCCACCTCCACCAACCAACAACCCACCATCCACACGTCAACACCCCTTATCTCTCCGTCCAGGAAGACGCCCCCCAAGCACAAGACGTTGCAAACCGAACAGCAGTCCAACATCCACACCCCCATCTACACCACCCAACCCCCCAACTCTAAACCCATCATCCACGAGTCCCCCCTCTCACCCAGAAATATCACAATTCCCAAGCCCCTATCCATCATTCTCATCATCATCATCATCATCTCCACCATCTCCAAACCAAAAACACCAAGTCCCCAATCCAATAAAACAACGAAAATATGAAGACGAACCCAACTGGAAAGAAGAAAAGGACATCAACTCATATTCATATTCAACTTCGCCCGCCCCAGTATCAGTACCCAGCACCACCATCACCATCAATACCACCATCTCCCACTCTCCACCCATCAAGAATATTCAATGCCCACCACCCTGACCCCACCTCTCCTAACGCCATTTTCCTTGTTCCTCGCCCCGGAAATATACAAATCATACCATACCTCATCTATATCCTTGAAGCGCTGTCTTGGGTCCTCGTCTGTATGTTTTCCTTGGCCGTCCTCCTACTGATGGATTGGACAGAAATATTTTCCAGGGTGATGGGACAGAGAAGTATTGGAACGAACATTCTCGGTTTCGTTCATCAAGGACTTCATGCACTTTGCAACATCTTATGCTAAGGGGAAAAAATCGAGGAACGAGGTGTAAATTTGGAACCTAGGGTGGAGATATGAATGCATTGTGGATGTGTTAAGAGATTGGGCTTCCAGTCTAGATATGCAGGTCACCATAACAATAAGACATCGACTAATCCAGAGTTTACAATTATTCGCTTCAAATTTGCCATTTATCTACCGTTCCTCCGCTTTGCTTTCCTACTTATTCTTTCCACTTTCACAATCCCCATGCTCGCCTTTCCGTAACAATCATCCTGTGCTGTGTCATACATACATTTTTGTAGTTATTCATTTCCTCATTCGTTAACCTAAGTCCCATGCGTTGCTTAACCATCCTCGTCCAATCATTTATCTTCTGTTTCCCTCGAATTCTTCGAGTCATCTATTCTGATAACTGAGAAACATCATATTGCGCAGCATCATGATACAAATCAATTAAACAACCCGCACTCCAAGCTTGCGTTGGTGACTATAACAATGTTAAAATTTATCAAACTGGTAAAGGAATAGATTGACTTACCGAATCAGCGCAATAAGAACCATCTTTGTTTGTCAATTCTGTCAAGCCAGCCCAATCAGTGTTGACAATAGCTTCTTTGCAGCCAGCCAACCTGCGAGTAATTTGTTGGAAAGCTTCGGTTTTAGCCGCTGGAGTCTTTCTTCTCTTCAGATCAAACTTCAACAAGGCCCTCAAGAAGAAACCAGTTGGCCATAACCACTCTGGACCTTGGTGGTAGTTCCTTCCTTTTGAAGTTGCGAAATCCTCACTATCTTCAGAATTAATGTAGTATGGTCGGTAGTTTAGATCAGCAGGGTCAAGGGTCGCCATACCGGTAGGTCCACGAAAGTACCTTATCCGCGAGGAACAAAGCATTGAGCGCATGAGCATCGTCAAAGAGGTCTGGGGCAACTGTCATGGCAATCGGAAAGTTTGATCGGAGCTGATAGTCTTCGTACTCTTTACCAGATTTGTACAAATCTTTGTAAATACCTCGTCGGTTGACGATAGAAAGTGTTAACATCATACTTGGAGTCATCCTTGGAGTCCAATGGAACATAGTAAACAACGTTCGAAATTCTCCTTGATTTTATCCGCCCAGTCTGAGAATGTAATAACTTGTATGGATGGATCTGAAGTACTGACACCAGCATACTTGTACTTGCCTTTCTCATGGAGATCTGCAAACCCATCGAAGAGTACTATATAAGAGACCAGTGATCTCGATAGCAGAACCATCACGAGGTGTACCTGGAACTCCCTTGCTTTTGGCTCGTTCGCTCTCGCCCATCTTGTCCATCCAAGTACCGCAGTTATCTTGGTTGCCGCCAAAGATGAAACCGGTCGTCCAATCAACCTTAATGTCGATATTAAACCCATTAGAGCTCATTTGCATGTCAAGATTAGGACCGGCATTTGCTTCTCTGAATGACATGCCAGATGCATGACGTTGTAGAGATTCCTGGATGATATCTTCTAAAACTGATGTCTTTGAGTATGCTCTTGAATCATCGGAATCAAAGAACGTATCATCGTAAGGCAAGAAGCGTCGAGGTACCTTCTCTTTCAAAAGATTCCAACCCGTTTGGAACAATTTTTGTATAATCTTGGATAGTTTTGTAACATGAACCAGATTGAATCTCTAGAGTTGTAACGTGGCAAGTTACCACTGCCTAACAAGTTAGGTATCATTCCATGCTTCAAGACACTTGAGAATGCGAGGATATGCTCTTTCGCTTCATCGTAACGACCTGTGCCAAGAAAGAGGCCTCTTGCAGAAATAAACACATCTCGACCCCAACATCTAGCCCATTCGACTGCAAAATGTGGTAAGCCAGCTGCCAAAGATGGCACGGCCTTCTTGGGGTACAACGACGCAGACTTGACATATCCCGTCTGCTGCACGCTGACCATAGCTAAGTCTTGCAAAAACCATTGTCCCTCACGAACATTCTTATTCATAAGCCCCAGACTCCGCTCCCAGGCAGCTCGATACGCAGTACGAATAACTAGTCCAAAGTAACGTGGAAGTAAAAAGCTCGGCATCTTTCGAATGGCATCGAAGCGCTCCTTCAACCAAGTCGCTGGCTTTTGTAAACGTTCATAGCCGGCTTGGTTTGATACTCTCTCCAGTCTGCCAATAATATAGTCGAGTGCCCATTGTCCTTCTCTCAAATGGTTACACATAGGATGTCCCAAGTTGTTTTCTTTGATTATATTCTTGAGGACGCTCCACCAACCTTGTAAACCGGCATATACGAGTTTTCCATGACCAGGGATGTCGTATACTCCATCTTTACCTCCACTAGAATCGAGTTCTTCCGCTTCGCATTTATATAGAACGAAATTTAAATCAACCAGATCTAATTCTGAGAATGCAGCCCTAGCCCCCGAGGTAACAAACGTATCGAGGCCGGTTGCATGCTCAGCAGCAGGTATCCATGTCTCGAACAATGCAATACTTCCGGGTGGGAATTTATCTCGTACGGAGATTGTTGTTTCTCCATCTTTGTATTCCATGCGGATGCCAGGAAGGTTACTAACTTTGCTAGGCAATCCTCTTAGGTATTTCTTGTCATCCAATACGGCCTTCTTTGCCTCATCAGAGGTGTCAACTTCTAACATCCAGCTGCCAATATGGCTAGCCTTGGTGCCTCCAAGATGAACCGGATTGAAACCTCCATTTCCATTGCCATAGCCAGGGAAAGCTGTATGGGCAATGAGGAAATAACCTTTTCTAGATTCAGGATGCACTCGATGAACAGTAATGTACTGATCTTCGTGGTGAATATATGTTTCTGCGTACCCGTCCTTACCCATAATACTATGAATTTGATTAAGAAGCTTTTTGATGCCACCGATGCCGCCTTCGCCAGCTCCAATCTTAAACTTCCTTCTCAGAAGAAGCGGAAGTATACAATCTTGTTTCATGTACGATTTCGGACCAATTTTGGATAGATTTCATCATAACCCATAACGCTACCGATCGCACTAGAACACATGGCAACCAATGCAGCGTTCGGTAAGGTGTCTCGGGCATCACGCTTCTGGGCGGGAACTTCGTTGTCATGAGTACAGTCCATGAAAAGAGCATGGACTGGAGTATATCTGATGGTGCGAATGATTTCTTTAGCAGGAGTTGATCCATTGGTTTTACCATTGGGTATCTTTTGATCAGCTCCGGAAACTTCATCGACCTCAAAACTGCCGATAGGTCTACCCGCCATGGCGATGAACCAGACGACTAACTTCTCCGGTACTCCATGCCTGCATTGCTTCTCTGATGAGTGAGCTAAGACCTAGACGTTTGACAAAAACGTAGTCCATTTCTTCTGACCCCGTGAAAAAGTTCTGCGACCACATAGAGATTCGGTCTGATTCTCCTGGCCTCGTCCAAAAGAAACTCGGCAACGTGTATTGGCGTTGAGTGCGCATTGTCAATTCGGAATCCGGTAAAATACGTGGCCATAAGACGTGTATATTTTGCCATAAAGTCCCAACAGAAAGGGACTGTCTTCACGAGACTCTCCGTAACGCAATTTGACACAATCTCCCCAGACAATGACTTCACGGCGCAAATACGCTCGAGATTTGGGACCAGCGTTATCAATAAGCGCATTCGCGGCCCAGATCCAGCCATTGTTTGCCAAGGCAAGATCCTCTTGGTTGTGCTTCGAGGTTGTTGAATTCTTAGGTAACCTGGTGAAGTAAGACTCAATGAGAGGGTTTTTCTCGTCGATTGGGCCCAATTTTGGTCCGTTATCGTCAAGTCGAACATATTTGGTGCGGTTAAACAGCTGGTCGAGAATTTCGGCAACGTCAACATCATATTCTTTATAATATGGAAGATTGACTTCATCCAAAATGTTTGTCAAGCGGCTTCGTGCTTCTGCTCGGTCGGCGCTATTCGAGTCATCGCCTTCGAATCTTCCGAACAAAGCCGTGAGTAATGCAGCGCCAACTTCAGGGTCCACCTTTCTTCTATATCTTTTCTCCTAGTCTATCAGTATTGAGGATTCCTTTCTCTCTCAAAAGGGTGGCCTGCTCAGCAACGGGAGCATTTTTGAAAGCTTCTAAACCACCAAACCCGCCATCTGGGAATGAAATCTTTGTTTGCTGCCCAAGACTCTACTACTGCATCGGCATCTCTTTCGACATCAATAACATAGTATTCCCACAGACGAAGTTTTGCAATGACTTCGGTCTTGACGCCCAGCCATGACTTTCACCAAATCATCAACAGAGTTCAGCGTTGTCGGAAGACCTTGATTGGCGAGATCTTGACTAAATTCAAGCAACTTAGTGTCCAATTCCAAGGCAGAACGCAGCCATGGAGCTGTTGACACATTGTAGCCAACTTCTGGGTGCTCTTGAAGCCATGCGCTATTATTTGCGGTATGGTTCCAGACGACGTCGGTCAACCCCAAAAGACCATAGTCAGCTTCCATACTCTTTATCAACTTTTTTATATCCTTTTCGCCATTGGGAAAACATGCAGGGTCCCATGCGAGTTGGTCATATATACTATATGGAGAGTTTGATTCACCACGCTTTTGCAAGGGGGTAAAATGGACCATGTTATATCCTCTCTCACTAATGCCACGCAAATGCTTCTCCCAATCTTTGGGGTACTTTCCCATAAATTTGGAAATGACGGAGAAGACTGACAACGCAGGCAAAGGAAGTTGCCTGCCTTCTAGCTTCAGAGTTGGAGCAACATCAATATAATATACTGGGGATTTGGTGGTTTCGATAAGGGCAGTATTTGTATCATCCAAATCTGGCAGAGCTTTGTATGTAGTGTAGAATGCGAATGCTCCCGCTGAATGAATGGGTATCGATATTTCAATGGTACGATTAAAAATCTGGTTCCAATCTATACAGTCAGCGCCTGCAGTAGATAGAAAATTGTCTAGAAAGCTCACTTAAATTGACGAAACTGCTCTCTCTGGAATTCTACACCTTCTTCGGAAATGTTTACCCAGAGACTGCCTTCTCGACATATTGAAGACGTCCCTCAATAGCAAAACGAACAGTTATTGGCTCTGTGCCTTTAGGAGTAAGATAAATATATCCCCCAGATACATCCGGACTCCCGTCGTCCTTGAGAGGGAGTAGATAGACTTCGTTGGAAGCCATCGTCTTTAGTGCCACGGATTTGAAGAAGCAACAACTTTCTATATGTGGAAAGTAGCTTGTCGTAGCAAAACCGGGGTACAGGAACGATTGGCAGAAACAAGAAAGACGATAGAGAGTTTAAAAGGGTGAAGATCAGAAATAAATATAAATAAGAGAAAGAAAGAGAAAACCGGAGCAAATGACACGGGCGAAGTGTACTTATTTAAAAATACTAGGGAAGGATATTAGGTCAAGAGCTTGGTGTAGCTTCCAAGTGTTTGTTGATAGTTTGGTGGAGGTAGGTTGGAAGCGGGGCCCCTTTGGAGTGGGTGGTGGGAGAGAGTGGTGGGAGTGGTGGGAGTAGTGGGAGTGGTGGGAGTAGTGGGAGTGGTGGAGTGGTGGAGGGAGAGAGAGTGTGTGTGTGAGTGAGTGTGAGTGAGTGGGTTGAATAGTGGGCGCGGGTAAGATGCTTGTTACTATATAGGAAAGACCCGGATTAGATGAAACAATACATAGCTGGAGGTAGCTTTACTTTACTTTGCTTTGCTTTGCTTTGCGTTGCGTTGCTTTACCTACCTACCTAGTCTGAAAAAAAATAAATATCGATCAAGTCTGGGAAGTCAAGCAAGTCAAGCAAGTCAAGCAAGTCTGTTGGTTGTGCAAATTGTTGGATCATTTTAGAATAGAAAAGCTAATTTGATACGGAGTACGGTACGTCATATGATATGATAATACTCGTAGTCAGGTACTATTTCTTATACACGGCGTGAAAGATGAGTTGATTACATCGATGCCTAGACCATTGTTGTTGTTCTCAGTCTAAAGATTTTGTTAGTTCTACAGTACGTGGTGTGGTGTACATGAAGCTTGTATATTTTGATACGAGCGGACATGACAAGCTTTCTGGGTCCAAATGGGATTGATGATCAACATCTTGACAACTAAAAAGACAGATACTTCGTAGAAGTGTCTAAGCAGGTGTCTAAGTACTAGGTAAGTTCAAGTGTCTAGTTGCCTTGACGTGAATTGAGTGTTTATCAACGGATCAGATCAACTAGATCGGTTAAAACTAATTATCGGGTACCTAGGTATTTCCTTGCTGTTAGCCTAGGTAAACGTTTTACCGGCAATGATAAATAAATAAATAGATAGATAGATAGATAAAAAAGTCTTCCAATCCTAAATCTCGATTCTTGAAGGCATAAAGTCAAACGATATTTATTGTTATTATTATTATCATTATTACGATTATTATTATTATTATTATTATTATTATTATTATTAATAATATAACAACAACCAAGTCTTCAAGTGACGAGAACATCGACAGCATGCGTAAGTATATATCGCATACAAATTTCCATATTATTCTTTTCTAGGGCCCCGCTAGTTCAATAGATCAAACTCCCCCAGCTCCAACTACATGTACAACTCAACACAACCATGACACGAAAAGATGGAGAACTTGTACAATGCCATTTTCTCTCCTCGAGTTGAGATGCTTTGAGAATTATGTCATACCTGTCCTTTCATCCAATATCTGAATGATCAGATATAATCATCAAGTCATCTTCCCCTATCTCAAGTCCTACGACATTATCATTGTAGCGCTCATTGGATCCCTCTGCCGTTCTTGCGTTCTTGTGCAGCGTCAAACAGCTTCCCATGGGATTTTGAACAACCTTAGCCACAGAATGGATACAACATTACACTATTCCATTTTTGGAGGCGGTCAGCTGCCCCCTGTTCAATCACGAGCTATCACAAGGGACAGAATAGAACAAGCGAGGCTTTTTGATCATATTACTATGTTATCTCAAAGTCTCAAGAGTCATTAGTATTTTGCCTCTCCTTGCCTCCCTTTGCATCCCTTTACGTGCTTGTTCTTATACCCCCCTCTCCCCTTTCCTACTTTCACTTCAAAACATCTTTCATGCTCATAAAATTTACAACAGCATCAAACCAAGCCCTCCGACGACTGGCACAGACTACTCGACACTTCAATACCCCTCAACTCAACAAGATGGCGACCCTTGGAGCATGGAGTAAGAAACACAAGGTCACGGTGGTTGGATCTGGAAACTGGTTAGTTGGCTTGAAGTAAAGGAAATCAATTACTTTATTGACATCTGCCAGGGGTTGTACTATTGCAAAAATCGTGGCAGAAAACACAAAACAACATTCCGATTTGTTTGAGGAAGAAGTTCAGATGTGGGTATACGAGGAGGAAGTTACCATACCAAAAGATTCCAAGCACTACGATGCCTCCAACGATACCCCACAGAAGCTTACCTCGATCATCAACAAATACCACGAAAATGTTAAATATTTGCCAAATATTAAGCTCCCAAACAATCTTATCGCCAACCCTTCTGTAGAAGATGCAGTTGCAAACTCCTCGGTCTTGATCTTCAACCTTCCCCATCAATTTATCGGGCGCATTTCTAAACAGCTCCAAGGGCACATCCTTCCATTCGCGCGGGGAATTTCTTGTATAAAAGGTGTCAACGTAACGGCCTCAGAGATAAGTCTTTTCAGTGAATGGATCGGAGAAGGGCTAGGAATATACTGCGGAGCCCTTTCAGGTGCCAATATTGCCAGCGAAATTGCATTGGAAAAATGGTGTGAGACCACAATTGCATACGATCCTCCTCCAATGGACTCGCGTGCTGCGACACCAACTGGGCCCTCCCCATCGAGCTCTCAAGTCAATCTCACCATCACACCAGCAGATGAAGAACATAAAGATGTTAAAGGAAGAGTTAGCAAAGCAAAATTGAAGGCCGTTCCATCCGAATATCCACCATTGGACCATGCCTTGTTCAAAACATTGTTCCACCGTCCCTACTTTCATGTCCGGATGGTTTCCGACGTAGCAGGAGTCTCCCTTGGTGGAGCTCTCAAAAACATTGTTGCACTGGCTGCGGGATTTGTTGAAGGGCGTGGTTGGGGAGATAATGCAAAGGCGGCTGTTATGCGAGTTGGCCTTCTTGAGATGGTAAAATTTGGCAAAGAGTTCTTTGGAGAGACCGTTCACGCTGGTACTTTTACTGAAGAAAGTGCCGGTGTTGCTGATTTGATCACAAGTTGCAGTGGAGGACGAAACTTTAGATGTGCGAAGTTGGCTGTTGAGAGAGGAGTTACAGTCGACGAAGTTGAGAGTACGGAATTGAATGGACAAAAGTTACAAGGAACCAGCACCGCAAAGGAGGTCAATGAGTTCTTGAAGTCTAGAGGAAAGGAGGGCGAATACCCATTATTCACCGCTGTTATTGGTGAGTCACTAGCTCTATGTATTGCAAAGAATCGACATATTGACAATATCAGGTATTTTGGAGGGCAGGAACACTGTTGACGATATTCCGGACTTATTAGCTAAGGCAGATGAGTGAGAATTACAAGATCAACACATGGGTATATCTTACGGTAAAGGTTAGATAGAAGACGCAAGTCCTTGGTTAGAAGCTAGAGAAATATTACGGCTTACATCACTTCTTCTGTTCTTCCTCGGAGATCAACCTGGACGGTCCGTGAGACACTCCTAGCCGATGAGCTCAAAATCATCTTTCGGAGATCTTCCCTCGGAGATCTGTTAAACCATTGCATGTTGTACGAGGTTCATATTCCCGTTAATTTTGGTCCATGGTGGTCTCATCCTTTGCAAAATACAGATGGATTTTTGACCAATCAAAAATCTATATTAATAATTACAAGGGTGGACCCCACCAATGACATCGCTAAATCTTGCTTCGTAGTGAATGTGTCTTTCACGGTTGATTGCCCCGCCTACGGATCCGAAAGGTGTATCATCAATTCTCAAAGAAATCTCACCTCAGCATATCTACTGAATATAAAAATTATCGATTGAAGAGAACAAATATTTTCTTGAAATATAAATTAAGTACATTCATCTGAGCATCATGTCGGTAAGTTATCAAACATTCTCAAACATTTTCATTCACGATGCCTCATTTCACAAGAAATCACTCTGACTCATTCAAGACTTTCTACATAGAAAACCAAAGTGTAGGCCTTAAGGATAGCACTGAAGATTGGCGCAGTAAGTATTGAATACTTTCATTCTCCCAATCGAAAAAAAGAAATGAAATGTGACTGACAATTAGTCGTTCTATAGTTCGAGGATACAATCCATTGACACCTCCCGATTTACTTCAGCATGAAATTCCTCAAACCCCAGAATCTAAAGCTACAGTCTTGAAGGGTCGCAATGAGTCTGTTGATGTTGTGACTGGCGCAGACAAGAATGGCAGATTACTGGTAGTGATTGGACCATGTTCAATTCACGACCCCGCTGCTGCGCTCGAATATTGCGACAAACTCGTAGCCCTCAAGAATAAATACGAAGATGATCTCTTGATTGTTATGCGCTCTTACCTCGAGAAACCTAGAACAACTGTTGGATGGAAAGGACTCATTAATGATCCTGATATCGACAACAGCTTCAAGATCAACAAGGGATTGAGGACAAGCAGACAATTGTTTGTGGATTTGACTGCGAAGGGAATGCCAATTGCTAGTGAAATGCTGGATACTATTTCGCCACAATTCTTGGCAGATTTATTGAGTGTTGGAGCTGTCGGGGCTAGGACCACTGAGAGCCAATTGCATAGGGAATTGGCTAGTGGATTGAGTTTCCCAGTTGGTTTCAAAAATGGTACGGACGGTAGTCTTGGTGTAGCCATTGATGCGATTGGTGCTGTTAGACATCCACATCACTTCCTTTCAGTTACCAAGCCAGGTGTCGCTGCCATTGTCGGCACTGTTGGTAACGAGGACTGCTTCGTTATTCTCAGAGGTGGTACCAAGGGCACCAATTATGATGCAAAGAGCGTCCAAGAGGCAAAGGCTGCACTTGAGAAGAGCGGCGTCAGAAAGAGATTGATGGTTGATTGCAGTCATGGCAACTCATTGAAGAACCATAAGAATCAACCCAAGGTTGCAGCTGTATTGGCTGAGCAAATTGCCGCAGGAGAGGATGCCATTATGGGTGTGATGATTGAGAGCAACATAAACGAGGGTAAGATCACCTAACCATTTTCTTCATCAAAATCTATACTTATCTATGACTAGGTGCCCAAAAGGTTCCAAAAGAAGGAAAGGCCGGTCTCCAATACGGTGTGAGTATTACCGATGCTTGCATTGGATGGGATGATACCGAGTCAGTCCTTGAACTTCTCGCCAAGGCTGTCAAGCAGAGAAGAGAGCTCAAGAACGGTGCAGATGGAAACTAGAACAAATAAATAATTTTAGGTGGTTGTCGAGATAGAGAAACATGGGTTTTGATCAGAAGTATAGGATCCTCCAATAGCGAGGAGTTAGGATAAAAAAAAAGGTCAATTGAATAATTAGATTTTGCTAAGCAATGATATATGATGTTGAAGCCAATTTGTTATATGATTTGACATGGAATGAAAAGGCCAATGACATCCTGCTTAATGCCATTTGTCAGCGTGAACCTGTACATCCTCTATTTGACAAAGTAAAAACATGGATATGAACTGAAACTAGTACAAAAGTCGTCAACATGAACCATGATACTATGATACTGAAGTAATATTATAATAAAATTCATCATTCACGAGAGTGAGATGACAATTGAGATTTTGTAGCGACGATGCCGATAAATAATCGTTTAATGGATATCAGCCAATCAAAATCTGTTCAGTGGTAAGCCTGTGCCTAAGGCATAATTTAGCTTCTTTTTCGGATCATTTTCGAACTATTTGTCGCCGCACCTCACAACTTCAATCTCGAATCCTATCATTCAATTGAGCTCTCGAACCCACCTTGAAGTGATTCCCACCTCAAGGCATATTTTGCTCAACATGTTGGCCAGATCATGCCTGCGCTCGACGCGCTCGTTCGGGGGAGTACGGAATAATGCGATTAACGCTACAAAGGTACACTTACTCCCCATCTCCGATGTCAACATACACACCACTTCGATATGGAGGACGTTTGTGTCATGAGTCCAAGTTCTTATGTGGAAGTGATTGCTAATGTTTGATCTTGCAGCGTGCCGCATCTACTTCCACTTCTACCGAAGCCGCCTCTCCCTTCGGTATTAACATGGCCGCCGGTGCTGCTACCGCAGTAGCAGCCGGTTCCCTCGCCTGGTACTATCATCTATATGGCCAACCATTAAACGCTATGACACCAGTTGAAGAAGGGTGAGTAGTCACATATCTTCTCAGATCAAGTTGGACATTTGTGGGGTGATGGGAACTCCGGGAATATCAACTGAGAACTGAGGAAGATAGGAAGAATAAAGTGGAATACGATACTGACGGGACACCAGTCTCCATCCAACACAATACCCTTGGGTTCATCAACAATACACAAAGACATTCGATCATCAAGCGTAAGAAACCCGTTCTCTGTCAAGAAAATTGACTGGTTTTAACAATACAATAGACTACGAAGAGGTTTCCAAGTTTACCAAGAAGTCTGCGCTTCTTGCCATTCTTTGAGCCGTATTCCATACAGAGCATTGGTTGGTGTCACACATACCGTCGATGAGGCAAAGGCTCTAGCCGAAGCCAACGAATACGACAGCGAGCCAAACGATGAGGGTGAAATCGAAAAGCGACCTGGAAAACTCTCCGATTACCTCCCATCCCCATACAAGAACGATGAAGCCGCTCGTGCTGCCAACAACGGAGCTTTGCCCCCTGATCTTAGTTTGATGGTCAAGGCCAGACACGGTGGTGCCAATTACATTTTCAGTTTGTTGACTGGTTACCCGGACGAGGTTCCAGCAGGAGCCAAGGTCCCAGAAGGACTCAACTTCAACCCATATTTCCCAGGTACCGGTATTGCTATGGCTCGTGTTCTCTATAACGAACTTGTTGAGTATGAAGATGGTACTCCAGCATCAGCATCACAAATGGCCAAAGATGTCGTCGAGTTCCTCAACTGGTCAGCTGAACCCGAGATGGATCAACGAAAGAAGATGGGAATGAAGGTTTTGGTTATTGGATCTATGCTTTTTGCATTGAGCGTTTGGGTTAAGCGTTACAAGTGGTCTCCTATCAAGACAAGAAAGATCGTGTACAACCCACCCGTTACTGGCAATGGTCCTAGACATCACTAGATTCTCAATTTCTTTTGTTTTAATGGGGGGGCGAAAGGGCAGAAAATAAATGTGCTACTAGTTTTATCTTACTGCGCGAATTGTACAAAGGAGAAGTTTTCGAATGAAGGTGGTAGATAAAAGCTTCACTTAAGGAGCAAACGCTCCAGAGTGGTAGCAAAATAGATTTGTCCCAATATCCATTTGACTTTGAAAATGATTCAAAGAAGCGCTGTCATGACGATTCTTATGATCAAAACCATTGTGATTCTGTATAACCCAAGTAATATCTGCCTACCTACTGCATAAAATTATAAAATTGTCCATGGAACTAGTGATTTCAGTGGACCCCTTGGAGTGAATATTGCTGCGGTAACAAAAAGGTCCAATAGATCCTCGCTAAATAAAAAAAAGTTGCTTCCCAGATTTCAGTCCTAGAGGGAAACTTTTTTTTCTGCTACTTTTGCTTTTGATTCAAAAGTATTTGTGGGCAGCGCATATTTGGTTTTATTACTCGATTTTTGCATCATCTAAGGATTTCTTCAATTTCCTTCTCAATTGATTTACCAGAGCAAATTGATATCATATATATAAAGATATGACGAAACGAACCAGCACTAAGGCGGCGGGGTCGCCAACTGGAATGGAAAAAAACGCCAATGATGTGGAAATGGAGGATGTAAAACCTATTGCTGGAGCAGGAGAGGATGTAGGATCCTTTTCTTCTGCAAAACCTTCTCAGGATGAGGTATTATTCACCATGCATTCCAATCCTCATTATAATGGCCATGGAAATAGCTAAACTCTACGATCAGAACGAAACTATTGCGCCAGTGGACGGCGAAAAATCTGCTGGTAACAACAAACGTAAACGCGATTTCAAAGCTGAGCGTCAAGTCAAGAGACAGAGAAAGGAAGAAGTCAAAGCACCCAAGAGAGCTGCAGCTGCGATTCGAGAAGCTGAGCAGGCACTTGAGAAGGAGAAGAAAGCTGCGGCGAAGGCAGAGGCAATGAGGCTTAGAGAGGAACAAATCTTGGCACAGAAAGAGCTGAAGAAAGAGGAAAAGGCGAAGAGATATGAGGAGAACTTGAGGCACCAGGCAGAGGAGAAGAAAAGAAGGGAAGAGGAGAAGAAGAAGAATTTGGAAGCGAAGAAGAAAGAGGCAGCAGAGAAGAGGAAGGAAAAGGAGAGGGTTCAGGCTACGGAGAAACAGGGCAAGGATCTGAAGAAGGGGCATGGCAATGAGAACGACAAAGGGAAGGGTACGAAGAAGACTTGGGAAAAGAAGGCCAAAGGACCAAAGACCTCGGAATTCTTTGGAGAGGGGTTAAAGGCACAGGTCATTGGTTTGGGGAATGAATCAAAGAGCGAGCAGGTTGAGTCGGGAGAAAAAGTGAAGGGGGAGAGCAGCAAGAAAGTCAAGTCGAAGCGCAGCTGGAAAGATCTTAAGAAGGGAAATGTGGCGCCTGTGGGTCTTGAGGAGAAGATTGCTGCTGCGAGGGCATCTGTTGCTCAGGCTGAGGGCAAGGTAGATGATGATGTGCCTATGGAAGATGCTCCTGAAGCAAAGGATGCCGAGGAACAGAATGACGCTGAGGAACAAAACGACGCTGAGGAACAGAACGAGCCTGAAAAGGAAGATCCTGAAGCGGCTGCCAAGGACACAGCTCCTGTCTTGTATCCTTCCCTTGAGCATCTCATCGAAGATAGCCCCGAGCCTGCTATCGAGCCTGAGGATCCAGCGCAAACAGAGAGTCAAGAAGTTGACTTGGAAGTGCCAGAAGAAACTCCTGAACAGAACGTAGAGGAGGAGAAAGTCAACTCAGAAGTTTGCCAAGATTCCAAGGACCAAGAAGAGGAGGTAGTGTCGGCTGAAGAATTATCACCGGCTCAGAAAGGAGATGAAACCGAAGAGGATGCTCTAAAGGAGAATGCAGAAATAGAGCCCGATGAGCCCGAAGAAGATGCAGAAGCTAATGCAAGTGCGAAGAAGCGTTCAAGAAAGAGAGTTAGAAACAACAACCGTTTGGAAGCTGAGGAGACACCAACAAAGCCTACAACACCTGCTTCATCCAACAGCCAAAAGGCCAAGACATCCTCAACGACACCTCTTGCTACCAAGAGTCAAAATGTGAAGACACCCTCAAAATCGCCTGCACAGCCAAAAACAGCAGTTGCAAGAAAGGGGAGGCCCCCAGGAAAGGCAGTCAATAAGGCTAAGGCTGCCTCTAAATCTCCAGAAGAATCTGTCGATGCTGATGCTTCAAAAGCCAAACGTGTAAGGGTACCTAAAGCTAGAGCTGCAGCTCTTGCTGCAACAACTGGTCTCGATTCTCCAGCAAGAAACACCAGGAGATCGGCAAAAGCCAATCACTCGTAGAAGGGCCAGGGTCTACGAGTGGTATTCAACTTCTGGATATTAGTTTGAGTCACCATAATGACGATATTATTGAAGCCATGGATGATGAATCAGAAGGAACAGGCAATACTCCTGGGACTAATAACGATGATGATGTTCACGAATCAATCACGTGTGAGTCCTGGTCAAGTTCCAGTTCTGAATTACATACACCTTCAAAACTACTGCATTCATTTGATAATATGGAACTACCTATCCTACATAATACAGACGCATTTTGATCTCAATGCGAATGAGTGTGACTCCTCTGAGCTATCCGGGCTAAGCATAACCAAGTATCCTTTTCTAGCCTCGGGTATCAGCGCTGTTGACACGAATGAAGTTGATGCCTCTGGTATAACAAGGTCGGGCAAGAGACAACGACCACCTGCACATTCGCCTTACTTCACTCAATCCCTCTCTCTCAGATCGTCCAAATCAAAAAATTCCATTGCATTACAAGGAGAAACTTCCATCAAGAATCAATCCCCAAAGAATGAGTCTCCTAAAAAACGTCCTGCAGGCATAATCTCGTGTATTCCCTTTCCGCCCCTGTCCGCACCTTATTTTGGACTTATTCAGGAAAGACTTGCTCATGATCCATTTCGCCTTCTCATAGCCGTTACATTCTTGAATCGCACTCATGGTAAACACGCCATACCAGTATTCTACAACCTGATGGATAAATACCCCACCCCCCAATCAATTCTTGACGCACCAAAAGAAGACATCGTATCAGTAATCCGGCATCTTGGCTTACAAAATCAACGTGCAGCAACCTACCAAACTTACGCTAAAATTTTCTGCGAAAACCCCCCGATCAAAGGCAAACGCTACGCAGTACATGATTACCCCACCAAAGGTCTAGGTCGCGATGTCAAGAAAGGTGAAGTCCTGCCCGAGGAATCGGTAGACTCACGTATGGCCTGGGAAATCGGACATATGACTCAAGGACCATATGCACTTGACAGTTGGCGTATCTTCTGCCGTGATATCTTACTAGGTAAAGCACAAGGATGGAATGGAGAGAACAATGATGAAGAAGGGTTTCAACCGGAATGGATGAGAGTTGTTCCTGAAGATAAAGAGTTGAGAGCTTTTTTAAGGTGGATGTGGTTAAAAGAGGGTTTTCGAATGGGATCCGTTTACGGGGGAAAAAGAGGTTGCAGGAACGGATTTATTGAGGGCTGCGATGGAAGGAAGAATTACTTGGGATGATGCAGGTGGCATGAGTATTTTAGAAGTGGAGGCAGAGGGAAGAGTGAATGATGTGAAACAAGATTAATTGTGTAGGACTATTGTTGATTGTTTTCAGTATAATAGATTGTTGGTTGGTTGGCTGTTAAAATTTACTGTCCAAAGTTGTATATACCTTTGTATACACTGCTTCATTTCTTGAAAAAAATTATACATCGGCACCCCTATGGAGTTGTAGGAATACCAAAATTCAAATAGCATAAAATCAATATTGCATCTCATTTCCTCGAGTGCCATCTTCAAATCTGAATCCAGCCTCAGGTAGCTCAGGAGTCTGTCTCTCCAAGCGGAGCGATAAATCTAAGTAGACGAGACAGTGACTTACTCATAACCTTTCTTTCGTATCTGAAAGCTCATGCAAGGCTGCATCATATAAAGATATCTGTACATATTAGACCGGTAGTCGTTCCATCATAGCATGTCATGCTATGCCATGCGATCTAGCATTTTTGAAGTAATAAGTGTGGACCTCGTATATAAAGAATCGAGTACTCTCCATTCCCTCATGACCTTGAGTATCCAAAGCCAATCTCTACACGAGATCTCTTCATAAAGCATACCTCTTCAGCGCGAGAAAGCCCGAATGGTCTAACTAGCGAACTGAGCCAGCGACTGGATATAGCCGCAGCAAATACACATTCTTTCCCGTCCTAGACTGTAAGGATAATGAATGAAATCCATACGATCAAACCCCTCCTCATCTTTTACATCTTTGCAATCTCACTCGATTTCTTGAAATTAGGAAGATGTCTTGTCTGAATCGTTGATTGGATAAGCGAATCGGTTCTTCTTTTTCTTGATTGGTTCTTGTATTTTGACTTTTGTACGTGTTGGGAATGTAATATGTAAATAGCAGAGAGCCTGATCTTGTGATGTTCTTGGTATTTTGGGGGTGGGATGTTGGTGTTTTGATTTTTTGGTTGTCGGCTTTGACACTCGTGGATAGGAGTCGTAGATATCAGGAAGGTTGAAATCACAGGACGTTTTCTGATAGTTAAACCTCGAATCGTACTTTTCTCTTGGTTGACTTGTATCATCGTGCGTATCTTCCTTAAATTGTAACCCTTCACTTCTAACCCAGGAGTTTAAAATTAAGTTGTAACAAGTCGAATAGAATGACGATCTTGCCGAAAAAAAATCCGAAACGACCACGTTTGACCAGAAATTCCTCTTTCCCGCATCCCATACCAATATCGAGGTGCTAAGTTCTTCCAGTGATATGTTACTAAAAATTTCTCGTGTTCTATGTACTACCGCACTTTGAACTGTAGCTTTCTCGATTCACCAGTTTCGAATCTAGATGAAGCTTATATAGGTAAAACATCCTTCACATCTTTCATTGGACTGTCCCAAGATCTCTCTCTCTCTCTCTCTCTCTCTCTCTCTCTCTCTCTATCTCACTACCCCGCAAAATTACAAGCATCAAATACACCATGTCGATTCTCAGCCAAAGTCCAAATCAACAATATCTGAATTTACCTCCCTACTTGTAATATACACACCAGCAGCAGTACATCCAAGAATGAGGATGAGGATCACTCAAGACATACCACATCATCCCCAATCGATTCGTCGTCACAGAGTCTAATAGTCCGAATAATACGAATCGTTCCCCAGCTGCAGATAATCCATATAGATCAGAATTCAAACCTTTTGAAGCGCAAATGGGACAGTCAGCCCGTGTGCTGGTAACAAGAGCCCTCGATATCTTTCTCTTTCTTACATCCTAGATTGAAATTTGCATAGTTTTTTTTCTTAAGCAGGGACATCAACTTGGTCTCTCATAATTAGGTGCGAATACTAGATAGGAGCTTATGCATATTTCCAAGATGTATCGTACCATATACCCTCATCCTCCATTTAGCTCGAGACTTAAAGCCGCGTAGTATTAATAGGGAATTTGATACAGTAAATAAAAAGGATACAAACAAAGGTGTTAATTATTATCAGTCCACTGAGATAGTGGTAATGACAGAGATAAGCAAGCAGAGGATAAGACATAGGGGAAGCGAACTACAAATATGCAGGTAAGCATATCTATCATTCATTGGTGGTATTTACTCAGATACCAAATAAATAAATACAATGAATTTTCCAAACATCCCCAATTCAAACATCTCTGACAAAAACCTAATTAATTATGACTCTCTTCATCATCATCATCATCTTCTTCTTCTTCTTCATTCAATACCTGATAGTGAATGTGTGGGCGTGGAAGGAAAAAATCCACAGGACCCCTCAACCCAACATTCAAAGGAACAAACCCCGCCATCCCATCAAAAGCCCCAAAAGAATTCTGTCTACAAGAATTCCAGCCAAGCCCGAGGACAAAAAACTGTAAAATATAATTATTCCGGTACGGGGAATTGAACCCCGGTCTCCCGCGACCTGTTTGAAACACTCGAGTTTCGAATGAGAGGCGGAAATGCTAGCCACTACACCATGCCGGATAGTTGTTTGAATTGTTGAGATTTGAATCGTTATTTAAATCTATATATCTAGCTGCCATACTTTTCTGCGCTAGAAAATTTTCCTCGCAGGAATTTAAGCGAAAAGGAGGGACGGATAATTGGTATGTCTCCACATTTACCCAATCGATTCTTATCCCCACTAATATCAGTGCCACTTCACCTGTCCGTCGGGCGGGCAGTTGGTTTTAACAAATAAATACCTACATATCTACCTTGATCATGAAGTTCAAGATGAATTAGACTTAGATATAAATTTCTTGGTCCTTTCGAAAACAATACTACATCTCAACACCCCTAAAACCATACTAAAATGCCAAAACATCGCATCAAGATATATACTAACCACTACTATATATTACAGAACTTACTTCTAGTTCTAGTCCTACTCGTACTTCGACTTCTAAATCTCCACCTCCCCGGCCCATAACATAACCTTCCTCGAATTGAACCCTTTAAGGCCATTGTAAGATTATCTCTCTTTTCACAATATGCGAGATTAGATAGGATAGATAAATAAATTGGACGATTTCTCTTCTGCTTTATTCTATTCATGATCAACTATTAACCTCAATCATGTTAGAATCCTGAATATCTGTAACATTTGGGTTTTCGAGTTTGAATATCTATCCAGCTATTGCAGAATCAGATAGATATATCAATATAGTCCGAATAAACCACACAAAAGATAGGGCACTGCCCCCCCCCACCCTACCCAAAAACATCCATAGCACACCTATCGACCAAAACCTTCCGAAACCTCTCCTCCAACTCCTCCTCCCTCCCCTCAACCACCTTCCCCCACCCAGCCAACCTCTCCCTAACAATCTCCCTCACCGCCCTCCTAACCTTCTTCACCAACACCCCTTCACCACAAACATACACCCTTACCGGCGCATCCCACAATTCCAAAATATCTTCTCTATCCCCCACCATCCTATCTTGTACATATTTTGGATTTCCCCGCTGTTGCCATCTTTCTCCTCCACCAACATCATCAAGCAACTCTGAATCCGAGTCCCGCGAAAAAAACATATATATATCTCATCTCCACTACTCCCAGCTCCTCCCATCTGTCAAATTCCCCGCATAAATCCAATCGTCTCGCAGAGATCTACACCCTACAAATAAAATTGCCCTTGCGAGTTTCTTCTCTGGACATGCAGCTGCTTGCATGGCTCTCTGCCGAATAAAAGCTCTAAAGGGGCTATGCCTGTCCCGGCGCAAAAACATAAGGATAGGAGTTCCTTTAATATCTAGCGGGAGATGAAAGAGTTTTTTACTGCTGGGGCGTACTGAGATTTTTATGGGGTCGCCGGGACAAGAGAGGAGAGATAGGTTCCGCAAATTCCAACGTAGTAGCTGTGACCTGATAGGGAGGGTGAATAAAGCACATTGTAGGTTATTTTGCAGGCTGTGGGGATGAAATGGGAGAGGATGATATGCTATAATAGCGGACGCGGAGGGTGAGAGCGAGGAGAGGAAAAATTGAAAGTGGATTTTGATGGAGTGATAAGCTTCTAGAAGGGCAACAATGCTGAGACGCTTAGCTAACACTTTCACGATCGTAAATTTCTGAGTCAGCGGACATAGTTTCGAGGTGTTCTTTGTGAGTTGGTCGCTGGTGGATTTTTTCATTTTTGAAGGATCTATGATCATTATAAGTAGAGAGTCCCGAGAATATAATCAATATTGCAGGAGTATATACCTCCTTACTAACTGGCTCAAACAATTCTACATGCCCAGCCAAAACGTCTCTTGTAGAAAGGGGTGTATCAAGCGGCAAAGTCCCTAATCTCAGCCCTTTCATAATAATCGTCGAGTAAGCTAACTCAAATATCTTCATCACTCTCCTAACATTCTGATTTGAATTTACTGGGAAACTGCAAGATAATCTCCACTCTCTCATATATCGTATCTGGAGGTAGTTCGATTTCCAAATGGCGTTTTTCCGGGGCCCCAGGTGCTGTTAATACCTTAGCATCTACTACAACACCATCTTGAACATCTTGACGAAGACTTGTGACGCCAGGCTGAGTTGAAACTTGGAGATTCATTTCTGCATCTGAGATTGCATCTTTAGATCTTGATCCGCGGCCAACTTTCGGCCAAAAGGTTTTATTTAATCAATCGTCAAAATCACCGGATAGATCTCCTTTAGCTGCATCTGAAAGACCTCTTGGTACAAGTCTTGAGCCTACAAACTCGGCCACACCATTATCTACAATTGTTGGTATTTTTTTAAATGTGGCTCTCCAATCACCTGTTTCTTGTTAGAGTTTGAAAAAAATAGTATACTTCACTTACTATGTCCACAACCGAAAACTGCAAATTCTGTCCCTAAAAGTGCGCGCGATTTGAGTTTTCCCAGCCAACTCACAAATCTTGCAACATTATCTGGCGGATTGCCTTCGCATGAAGCTGTGATTATAACAATTAGTTGAGATGTTGGTAAATCGCCAACTATATTATCCATTTCCAGAACTTTAGCTTCAAATTCATTGTTACTAGCATCTGAAGCGATCTTCTGTGCAAAAACCAGACATGTTCCTGTATTGGATCCATAAAGTATTGTTATGGGTTCAGAATCCAATTTCATACTTGAGATGTCTGGTGCTTCCACAGAGGGTGCCATTGATGAGCCCGCAGATTTAATATTTAAAGATGGTGAACCTCCGAGACTGTGCTCTAGATCCGTAGCTGTCATTTATGACGAAGTGTAGCTCGCATAATGAGATCCTTCGGTTTGATAGTAAGGTTTTGCTTGATGCGTAACTTATATCCAGGATCGTGAAGACGAAAATCGAAATTCTGTAGGAGCATGGCTGTGAGCATCAAGGTTTCTTGCTACGCAAAAGCACGTCTAATACATGCTCCAACACCACCTTCCAAATGGCTATCTAGCTGTTAGCTTAGTTTAATGGAAATTGCTCGAACGCTTACTTTCCATGCCACATCTGGCAAATTCTTGAAATTGTCTTCCATCATACGCTCTGGCTTGAATTCATTTGCATCGGCTCCCTAAACATGTGGATGTTGTTGCATAGTCACAAGTAGTACGAGAATTTTATCAGTTGGTTCAATTTGATATTTTCCATAACATAGAGATGCCCTTTCCCCATGAACACCTTTAACAAGTTATTTTTGTGACAGCCGGAGCAATTGGCGTGAGTCTCAGAGTTTCCCTAAGAACTGCATTCAAATATTCAAGTTTACTTAAATGTTACACATTAATTGGCCCTCTACCAACTACTTCATTTACCTCTCGCTGAGCTGAGTTATATGCATCTGCACTTTTCATTAGGTTAAGGAAAACAAATGAGAGTATTCCGGATATAGTTTCATGCCCTTACACCATACGTTAGTCAGAGAAAACGAATATTTTTGTCTCATAACATACCTGCGATCAAGAAAGTGATCATATTCGCTAGGATTAAATCATCTCTCATTTCATTTTTAGTCTGAGGATCCTTTCCACTGAGCATTAGCATTAAGAAGATCCTTTGTTTTTGTAAGGTTCTCCTTTCTATATTTTACTAAGCCCTGGGAAACCTCAAACATGAATTCTTGATCATCGTTATACTTAGCCTTTTACTTGATCATCATGTTGGTAACGAATCCTGGTCGTCTAACTCTATCACCAGACTCCGATAGAAATCCCACCATGGCATCAACGAATGGGTGCATCTTGTCCGAATAGAAAGAATTAAAGCCAAAGTCCATAGCACAAAGCGCAATTGTATCAAGAGTTAATCTAGTTAAATCATCCGTTACACTGATCGGTTCGGAAGGGCCTAATCTGGCCCATTTCAGGAGCAATTGATTTCCAATATCTTGCATCTCTACTTTGCGTCAGTATGGATGTTTCTCGTCACTAAATGAGTCCAGAAAGCTCACGATCATACATTCCCTCAATGGCTAATGGACCAAAGGCGGGAACAAGAATTCTATGTGCTTGTCCCCAATCCGGATCGTCATTTGTAGCTGTAAATAGACTAGATGGCCGATCGCCTTTTTTTTCGAACCTACTTTCATCACACAGTTCCTCCATAATTTCAACGGAACTAACCACAATTATTCTATTCCCTCCTCTTGTCAATTTATAAATAGGGCCATATTCAACAGCCATATATTCAAATGCTCGAAGTGGTGCTTCCTCATCCCTAAGATCCAACAAATTCCCCATGAAGGGTTTGGCTTTCAGCCCAGGAATTATTGTTGACATCTTGATCAATGGCAAAAACTGATTGCGTAAAGAAAACAATAACTTACTGTGTATAAAGTTTTGTACTTAAATGATCTTTCTATCAAAGAAAAATTCGCATTCTTCACCTATACGCCACTAGGCTTTTCGCCCGTAAATGTTTCCTAAAACGGCGAATCATTGAAGTCTTACGAAAGTTATCACCAACAACACCGGACACGGATGAGTCGTCGCCATGGTTGTTGATTGAAGTGAGAATTGCATCTTTGGGGATCCAGCGTTAGCGAAACTATCCTCTTTCATATTTGGATGATGATTCGCCTTTTGTGATCTCAAGTCGTGAAAATTTGTATTGCAGTAGGCTGACATGCCAGGCTGGACAAATTTTTGTTGCAATTCGGAATGACGTTGCCGGTGACAAGTAAATGCTAAGATGATGTCCTGAAATTGAAGAATGTAGTTCATGGAACAAGATAACCCCACTCGTATTGAGATTGGCCTAGGGAAGCCAATGTTGTCTGAATAATACTGACAGTCCGTCGTAGTCCCCGATAGTTCTAGTAATCTCTCCTTCGTTTGACCTGATGGAGGAAGCAAACTCGCCGTTACAATAGACTCTTGAAAATAGACAATCGAAGTAGTTGTATATTTGTAGATGTCACAACAAACAAAAGAAAGACATAGAATACCAAAGTAGGTATGCTGATAGTTTTAACGTCTAATTCTAGACGCACCAGACCTGCATTCAGCCACTTAACTCAGGGACTAGTTGAAACTCAAAGTACAGTGGGACTACCTAGCCAACCTTACTTGGGACTCGAGTACTACTCGTAATGTTCGGACATAAATGGATAGTTCTCATTTCTGGAATGGCGTCATGTAGATGGATAGTAAAGTGGGAGTACAACTGTTTTTAACTATATCTAGCCGTCGATTTAAGAAACTTTGCAATTGATGTCTGCAAAGGTAGAGGGTTAACGGATTACTAGTTTAGGAAAGGAAGAAGGTATATCTACCTAGTGAGGTTGGGTTAAGTTAGATCAGATCCATGGATATCATGGATATCATGGATATCATGGATATTTGTTTGCTCTGCGAACCGAGTACGATGAACCGGTGCGAAACGTGGAATAAAAGCCCGATGAGAAGTAAAAATAAACGTCACTCCCAAGGCTGAGCTGTTTTGTGCCTTCGTATGGACCGTATCCAATTCCTTACATGACTTGGCGGGGTATCAATCAATTATTCTAGACAACGAAAGACAACGGAGACAACGTAAAAGTTTCCACAGTATCCCATCCAGATGAATACATAAAGCAATGTGAACTCCCATTTTTTAAGACAGTCCGAATCTTGGTCTCAAAATCAATTTCAAGATCAATAATATAATATAACACAACGTAATTAAATGATCAGAATGTCATCTCCAGCACGCCGATCACCAGCTTCACCAACATTTCCTGAAGCTCCAAAGGAAAGCGCCGTAGTGAGGGTAAGCTACCATCATCCATACTCATTAACCTCTGTCACAAAAGGTCTAATGAATTGAACAGTTTATCATCGCCCCAATACCTTTATCTCATTCCTCATATCCCTCTTCCTCATCGATAGGCGCAATAGTTCTCTTCGACTTCATCAACATTCTCAGCCCCGTACATATCCAAATACGTTCTTTGGGCGAATTCAAGAATTTCTACACAAATTGGTCTTCAAGCCACAACCATATGCATATATCAAATCACCATACCGTGGACAAAATGCGGAAGGGGATAAGCAAAGGGAGGAGGAACCATGGCATTGGCGCACCAAACAGAAGAAAATGATGAAGATGGAAGTTTCGGATGCCTTTAAGCTTAGACAATGGGTACTGGTTGGAATGGCAGTTGTGGCTACGATGTTAGGACTGCTTTTATTATATCTTGGGAATCTGACAAGACAGATATGGGTTTGAGGTGATTTTGGTGGTTATTCGGAGTATCGGAAAAGAGGGACAAGAGGAAAGGAAATCTAGGAAGCACAGTCTTCTGAGGAGGGGTTTGGAATATGGAAGTAAAGAATAAAATACTATGTATTGGATATCAATCTTCAAAAGAAGGGTCGAGCTGGATGATGATATTGCAAGAAAGGTTCATGACATATATATGTATATATATTCTCATGGATTATCATCATCGGCGTCATCATAGACATCATTCGCATCGATTTCAAAAAAGCACCCAGCTAAATACTAGGTACATGTTCGAATAAATGTATTTCTTCCCCATCATCATTATCATCATTATCATTCAAAATCGGGGTCCAATTGACCAAACGCCGACATGGATGGATATAAATGATATGTGCTTAGGTAATCATTGATCCTCGGATCATGTTTAATCCTTGTTTATCGGATGAAAGCAAAAGAACTTCCGCTCACTCGCTTGATAGGTTCGGAACCTTGCCGTAATACTAAAAAAAACATGAAGATATATAAAGTTGAGGTTGAGAATACAAATCAAACAGATGTATAGAGAAAAGAAAGAAGAGAAACAAAAGAAAAGCAATAAAAAGGACGTATAAACAGGATAAGAGACAATAGAAAGTGAATTATCGAAGTTGTAACAATTCTTTACACCTTACAAACAGCACAAAGTTGAATCGTTTCTTCAATACCTGTGGACGTATATAATATTGATTAATATCTCCTATATATCTATTTATCTATCTATCTATCTATCTATTCATCCATCCATCCACCTAGTACTTAACAACTATCTAACCATCTACCATCTACCATCTACCATCTACCTCCTACCATCTACCTCCTACCTCCTACCATCTACCTCCTACCTCCTACCTCCTACCTCCTACCTTCTACCTCCTACCTAGCTAAACCAAAAACTTCTTTTAATAGGTACACCTGTGGTATCTATCTATCTCATCTTATCAAAGAGTTCCACCAAAATACACAATTCACGATCTTTTTTTTTTCTCTAACAAAGCTTCACGCGTTCTGGCGCGATTTGCTTTTAACTTTATTCTCCACTCTATCTATTGAAAAAAGCAATTAGCTTCCTCGTAACCAATTGTCTTTCTCTATGCCGTTCGTTTTTTGCCGTTGTCTCTCTTCTTCGCATATCAGCGCTCTCTTGCGGTTTCGCACAACTTCAAACTGATTAAATTCTATCATGAATTCTATAATGGAATCCCCCTCTTCACCGGGTTTCTCCCTCAGAGTGAAGGTCTTTACACCAGATGCGGCCGAGGAAAAGGATCGCCCAATTCGTTGCTTTCGAGTTATTACTTCACCAAATATTACCATACGAGAGTTTTGCACAGAAGCTTCAAGAGTACATGAAATTAATTATGGCCAGTAAGTGTTTGCGCTTCTGCGACTATAGCTTTGGGAAACTTGGGGCTTGAAGACGAAGTCTGCGGGTTCTAATTTGTGTTTCATCTAGGCCACTTGCGATCAAGAAGTGTATGGATGATGAGTTATTTGACGTCACTCAAAACGATTTGCTAGGACCTCTATTCCCAAATATGTCTACTATTCGAATCATAAAAGCTCCCAACAAACCAAATATCAGAGACTCTCTTCCACCAACTTCAGCTCTTCGATTCAATCCAATAAGTGTTCTTGGTCAAAAAAGAGATAGGTCACCTTTGAATGGAAATGTGGAACCCTTTTGGAATCCCCAAAAACGTCAAAGAACGGCGATAGATCCAGACCACCCAATTCCTTCTCGAGAATTAGAGTCATGGGCTGGTGGGAGGCTGGAAGGTATCCCAGAAAAGCCAGAAACAATCATTCCGGATTCACAACAGAGTGTTGTTTTAGGTCATGAGGATGAGGATGAAGATCGAGATAATGATACTGTGCCAAATGTAAGAGAAGTTTCTCCCATGATCTCCGAGACCCCCCAGTCATCTCCATCGCCGGTGGAGCGAAGTTCTCCATACAAAAGCCATGCAATAACTGATTATATTAAAAAGTTTTCTGCCAGCAATACCAATGCGCAATCAAACAGGTCCCCAAGAGAACTTGTAAATCCGTTTCAAGAACCTCCACCGCGGATTCAGGGTGCACCACAAAGCAGTGCAGGAGTGAAACGTGCAAGTTATCACATTCAAAAGGCTACTGATGGCGGGCGGTCTGTTTCAACATCTGCGACAAGTCCAATGGCAGGCGAAACACAACTTCCCCAGAGCCATTCAAAATCTACCAAGAAGCAGAACCCCTTGGAAAAAATCCTACCAGGCGCAAAGTCAAGCACCCCTAAGAATCGATCACCTCGAACCGCAGTTAGCATCTATGATGACTTTGGTACTGATACTGAGGAGCCAACGCATCAACAATCAAAACTCGGCCCCAAGAAAAGCCCGGCAGCAGGATTGCCTGATTCCCAAAAGCTAGCTGTGTCGCCTTTAAATAGCAATCGATCTGCTTCCAAAGCCTTTCAATCAATCTCTACTCCCAAGGAACTTCCCTTAACACCAAAGAGTAGGAGGCGCGAGGAGGAAATTCGCAAAAACAAAGAGAGTCAAGAAGCGTCTAAGGAAGCGCGAGCTGCAGCTGCAAAGGCTGCCGATGAACGCCGACGTGAATTCCGAAAGAGAAGCTGTGGCCGCAAAAGCAGAGCGAATGCGCAGGGAGAAATTAGAGGAACGTAAGGCGGAAGAGAAACAGAAACAGGCCACTAAAAAGCAGAAGGAAGAAGCAGCTCTTGGAGCTCAAAGATTGAAGGATGAGAAAGATAAATTGCGTAAAGAGATTGAAGAAGAGGACAAAAGGAAAGCAGCTGAAGAGGAATCTAAAAAGGCGGAGGCTCTTGAAAGCTCTAAGAGAGCATCCGACACCCCACAAGGAAGCAACAAGGGCACCCCAGTCAACAAGCGAAATACTCCCGGCGTCATACTCCCTCGTCAATCATCAACTCCCCATTATCCAAGAGGCAAGAAGTCATCTTTGAAAAAATCACGTTCCTTGGAGAGTATGAGGAGCTCTTCGCCAGCTTCAAAGGATACTAGTCTAGAAGCTCAGATGCGTTACCTCCAAAAAGTCCCAGACGAGTCTCCTTTGATCTCAATGAAGCAATCACTCCCGCAAAATCACTGTCCAAGAGAACTTTAGTTGAAACGCCAAAAGAAAGCACAACACCTTTGGCTTCTAGTCAGGCTCCAGCTCAAAGTCAAACGCCGATACCGTTACCTAAAACCTTTAGACGACCTGATCGTAGCGCGACTCCAATCAAACAACCACCAAAACCATCTGCTATGAATCAACCTCCAATGGTAGCAGCCAGAGGAGGTTCAAAGGCACGATCTGCAACGCCTAAACCTATACCTCCGCCGTCACTTCAGAAAATTTCGACTGAGCCCAAAATCTTACCGAAAAAAACTGTTACACCAGAACCAAGGAAAACTGTTACTTCTACGCCCGACCGATCAATACCTGCCAAAGGTATGTAAAAATTGTGTAGAACTTTAAGACGACGCATCTTACATTACTCATCTTCTCCTCTTTGTTGTCGCTTGTCAATGTAATAGTGGAAGGAGTACAAACTAACATTATCTTTAGAAAAAACAAACTCATCAGTAAAGCCTGCAGAAATTCCACTTCCTCCAAGCTCTGATGATTCCGATTCTAAAGAAGAGCTTACAATCAAGCCAGAACCAAAAAAGTCTACCAGTCCTCAAAACCTACGAGCCGAGCTAAATAACAACGCCCAATTTGATGAAGATGTAGAAATGGGCGAAAATCAATCATCACCACGTGAGAGCCGGTCACCAGTTGTCTTCCATTCTAACGGACCATCCGGCGATGAGCGTAAATCTCATACCGAGCTTAATCAAACCTCGGAATCGGATTCTTCTTCATCCGAGAATGATTCGTCTGATGAAGAGTCAACAGATGATGCCACCAAAAGGAGACTGATACAAAAATCAAAACAGAAATCAAAGAGACTCAAGAAAGTTCAGAAGATGATAGTGATAACGATGATGAGGAACGTAAGGATGAAGATGTGGAGATGCCAGATGCCCCAGCACAAAGGTTCAGTCCGGAGTTGCCAAGCCATACCAGGAGAAATTTGATCTCTCCCTCAAAGACCACAAATCAACGTAAGAGTTCTAGCAGCGATGGTGATAATACCCAAGATGAAGTTGATCTACAACTAACATCTGATATTTTCAAAGTCCAAGGTCCATCATTTTCTTCACCAGCCAAGAAGCCAACTATCAAGCCGCCAACATTCAGTTTCGGTGCGAGTTTATCGTCTCTTAATAGCCAGAAAGGTGCCATGTTTAAACCTAAACCCTTGACAAATGGTCAATTCGCCAAATCCAAATCACAACTTTCATCTCAAATGTTTAATAAAGAGTTCTCGGAGTCGGAGTCCGAAGAGGATAGTGATAGTGATGACAGTTCTGATGATGATGATGTTCCAATTCCAGCAAGCTCACAAATAATACCTCCTTCTGGTCAGGGTAACAGATTGATGGCGCAAACAGCTAAAAATAATAAAGACACAGGCAGTGATTCGGATTCGGATTCTGATAGTAGTTCTGATGATGCAGCAGCGATGGAGCAAGCGAGAAGATCATTAATTGCCCAGGTTTATCAAAACGGAATGAGTGCCAGTCAAAATAGTTTACCTCAAAGTTCGCAAATCTCGGTTAATGGTGGGGCCGGAACAGGCAAGGGGAAAGTGTGGTGCTTGGCAAGGCAAATGGAAATACAAAAAGTTCAAGAAGTGCTGGGAAAGAATTTGCTAAGAAGGGGAAGGATAGAATTACGAATGGGTATGATTTTAAAAGTTATGGATCTTTCAATTAAAGGGATCAGTTGAGGATGTCGGCGTAAGAGGAGTGGGGAGGTGGAGCAGTGGATAAAAGGGAGGCAAGTGTCTAGAGGGATATATGACGAACAGCGTTGCTTCTGCATAATAATGGGGTGTGACTCGAGATGGATGAGCAGTACCGGGAAGTCTGCATATTGATTCACGAGGAAGACTGCCGGCTTTGAGCTTGGCATGCAGATATGATACCCGTTTGGGGGGTTTTTTTTCCTTCTTCATTTTCAGCATAAGGATTTGCATAATGGGTGGATGGTTTTCTGCATGGAGTTCGGATTTTACAAAAAGGGAAAAATAGGAAATTTCTTTTCTTTTCTTCCTTTTTCATCTTCCTCTTTCCTAATTGTGTGTCGGTGTATATGTGTGTATCTATTGGGTAGATGGTAAATGGTGGAAGGTGGAAGATGTTGTATATGAGTATATCTTGTTCATAGATCGGGTGGTAGCAGCTAGGTCATCGACGGATGTGATGTGATGTGATGAGTATGGGGCCCTTGGGAGCGTGGGTGTACATAGGCGATGAAATTCACATTATATCATACCATGACTTTGTGTTCAACTTTATTAATTAAATGGAGTAGAATGTTGGATTTTTGTAAGGGAATACTATATGGGTAGAGTGAGTTGGTGATATTGATGATGTTGGTGTGAGTGGGATGTATAGATAAATGGGCACTACGTGACCTCGGGATATCTGGTAGATACTTGATAGGTAGGTAGGTAGGTAGGTAGGTAGCTCGGTGAAATCTTTGTTTCAAAGAGAAATTATATATACAATAGGAGTGTTTTGAGTGAGTGAGCGAGTGAGTAATTCTGTAAGCAAGTAAATGTCTAATGGGATATTAAACATGCGTATGGAGCGTCAGAGTGTTGGGGCTCATAAAATCGTATGGTCTGTTGGCGATCTTTTATTGCTGGCTTGTGGCTGGCTATGAGATGGGGGTTATTGGGAGGGCATGGTGTGGAGATGGGGAGATGTATCGGTTTTGGGGCTATAGTGTAGTGTATTGTTCATTAGTTCTGGGTGTTTAAGTTTAAGTATAAGTATATATCACCGTAAGGTGCAATATTACCGCCCTCATGATCTCATCCTATGTGAATCTATGAATCTACAGTACGAATCCACAAATGTAGATGGCTAGAAATTATTCACTAGCGGATTCCGTAATAGATTAATACTAGAACTAGACTAAGAGCTCGAGAATGCTAGTAGATACGTTGAGATTTCAAGACATTACTTCTCCCGTATCTCAATATCTATACTATACATACACATCAATATCAAATAAAGAACATCTCCAACCCCAAATAATCCATCAATGAAGCGAAATACAACGAAACGAAACGAAACGAACCGATCATTCCTATCCTCATCAGGAATCTCGTGGTAAAGGTAAAAATTACAGACACAACAATACCAGACAGACCTTTGGGCTTGATCATTAGTTTTTCAATTTGTTCATAATCAAAATGGCCGATTATCCCGGTGTCATAAGTCTCTATTCAGACGATGGTTATCCATCTGAAGGAAGCTATCTCAATTATTTATCGCGAGAACTATCGGAGTTCGGAGATAGAGATGTGGATGCAGACTTGGTATCAACACGCGAGTTAGAACATGGACAGGGACAAGGACAAGGAACCAGAACGAGAGGAACCCGAAGAGCCATAGAAATAATGGCTATGCCATGCGCACCCCGCCTTGGCCGCCCTCCCAGATATGAATTCAGGTCAGAGTATGTATCCCCCCTTCCCTTCCCCCAAAGCTCATGGCGTCGCAACCTAACACCTCAAAGCTCACCAACTGTGTCATCAAATCCTCGGACGCGAAGACACACAACAACTCTGCGTTAACAACAGCTTCTATGTTATCACTCCCCAGTCCTCAACTTCGTACTAAGCCACGAATCAAATACGAAGGCGGAGTGCAGATCTACAGAATCGAGGACTTGGATCACAAGCTCGCATTTTCCTTTCTGATCCAATGGTTTCAATATCAAGAAATCGGGCCGCTGGTTGCAGAAGAAGGTTTTGTGATTCCCGCGTCGTATTTGACACGTGTAGACCGCTGGTTGCTGATGGATAAGGAGGATTGGCGTTGATTCAGGCGTGGCTTTTAGCAGATCGATGGGAGGTGCTGGAGTGTCGGGCGTATATTGGGAGACGGATTCGGGAGCGTCAAGGATATTTTGGGATGGATCGGTGGGTTGCTTGGTATGTTTGGTAATACGAGGGCGGGGTTTTGAATGAGGAGTTGAGGGAGATTTATGGACTTGTGTTTCATTGGGTTGTGCGGATTTATCACATTGAGGCTTTGGTGTTGGAGGGGTTGTTGAGCTGCGAGGAAACTGATTTTACGGTTCCTTGAACGGATGGTCTTTGCTTTGAGGAAAGTGGCTGGATCCGTGTTGCTGTTGTCTGGGGTGGGTGAGACAGACATGTGAGCTTTTCTCTTGGTTTAGGAAACCCAACTTGGGCACTTATGGCTAGATGTGCATAAAATTCTTCCGTGACAATATCGAGATCCTATCCAATGACCCTTCCACATTCTATTTCGAAGGAAAGCTGCTTTTGACATAACACATGTTTGGTATTCTCAGATCCTACATATTTCCAATATGAAACCCAAATCAAATTGGCATGGAGTAATACCAGACGATCTTTTTTGGTGTTTACATGCTTAACCAGTGTGTAACTATAATTGCAACGACTCCCAATGCAAGGTCTTCAATGATATAGAACTCATATCCAGCCGATCAAAATCAAATGCTAGAAATTATTAAAGAATGCCATTATAAACTTAATGTCTCCTAACTGATAATGCATTGGCTAATTCAGATTGACGAGTATGGCTCAAACTTGCTGTTCCTATAGTCTATAGCATTGCTAGATCGATATCTAGAATAGACGTTGAAACCTCTAGAATCTTCAACACCTGTACTTCACATAGTTATATCATCTGTGGCGACGCATTTCTGCACCGACCCACAATCTCCGGAATCAAAACAGAATTCATCTATTTAGATTTTCTATCTGGATAAATCGTATGGTATCATCTTCACGCGTTATACTTTTCGATGATGTTGTGGTCGCCACAGTATAGATATTTCGGTACCGTGAACTTGAATTGTGTATTCGGATGTAACCTTGACATTAGCCTAATGCGATGGTTTCATTTGCGAATCTCTGTTTCGAGTAGTTCTAGATAGTTCTTTGATAGATGAAGAGAAGTCATACTCATGATATACCAAGGATCAGTAATAGATAGAAGTTGAGTTTTACAAATGGAAGCCAACGAATATAAAGACTGAGTTATCTAAATTGGTCTCGAGCTTAAGGTTACCTATGATCATGCACCAACACATATATACATTTCCGAATCTCCAACCGAAATTTATCCAAGTTCAGCCCCCAAACTCAAATTGTAACTCTTTCCTCCTCTCCGGACTTTTGATTCAAAGTCTCGGACTTGGAGCTGAAATGGGTGTTATGTCCTGCTTTTGTTGCATTCGCAAAAACAAGATTATCTGTTTATCGGTGGGGATCTATTTGATTTGATTTGATTTGATGTATTTATCGTCATAGGCCGTAGGCCGCACGTGCTTGCACGTGCAAACCTTAGCCATCTATTCCAGGGTTGGACAAATGACGCCCAGAGGGGGCCTCTGGATGGAGTACTAGCTAGCTAGGATTTTTGTAATTTACGGTCCTAAGGCATGGTTTACATGATTGCCGTCGTGAAGAATTTAAAGCTGTCAGGCTTGTAGAGGTCTCTGTGGTCAACTCCGTTCACTAGAACACTAACTCTATCGGTGGGGATCTAGATAAGATAGATAGATGGTAGATGTATATATGATCACGTGAGTACTTATATGTAGATACCTCTCCATGCAGTAAAGAGGCCGTCTTGATTATATTTTATATACGAGTATCAGCCAAGTATCAAGCCAAGTATCAACTATTTGATTTGAAAAAGGTTGCTTAGTATTCTTCAACGACCTTAAATACTACTAACAAGGAGGTAGGTAGGTAGTTCTACTCTGATACAAGAAACCCTGAAGTCTCCGCGTGATGCCGCCACTCATTCATACACACATGTTGCGCAATTATCATAATGCTGATCATCTCCAGCATTACTTTAACAATTACAAAAAGAGGCACAGGCACAATGATGACGATTGATCACATAATGTAACATATCATAAGATAACACAACATACCTCGCATAGCATAGCATAGCGTAACATAACATAGGCAACATGACACATTTCAAGAATTTTACGAATATGCCCAGCAAACCAGAAACATGGTTAAATAAAGTAAGATAGATAGATATATATAGATACATCTTATCTAAATAATGCCCTTTTCTACTGATATGCAACAAACTATAACCGACTTACATAAATCACATGAGAAACATCTCGCTTGGCCTCAATGGTCATGTTTCTCGTGTTTTTTTCTAGTAGTGATGACATCAATTGAGTAAGTTACTACTATACTAGTACCCCCTAGTTATGGTGGGGGTGACCGGATAATGGAGATAAATATATGCATCCACGCATCCTACTCAAATACTTTACCTGACTCTCTACTCTACTCGTCTTGTCTTGTCTTCTGTTGGATCCAACGTTAAACGATTACCGATCTAACAGAGTCGCAGCAAATCTCAGCCACAATCTCACCAACAATCCTTTGGTGGAACACGAGTAGTACTTGGTGTTAGCCATATATCTAAGTACCTACATAACACTACCAGCACATATGCATACAGCGCAGGGCACATACGGTACATACAGTCCCTTCTCGTTAACCTTACTTTCATTTCGTAAACTTAGGGTCCGAATGGCTAACCTTACGTCTTGATTTATTTTCATCATGTTTGATGTGTTGGTGTTTCTTCTTGTCTTTCGTCTCTCGTCTTTCGTCTTTTTTTGGTACCCTATTATTTGACATCACCGAGCTTAGACTTAGACTTAGATGACAGATGATCATTGCAGTGCAATGAGTTGAGCTGAGTCTCTTACCTATAGCTAAATATAGGATACAATGTGCTTTCTTGGCTACCAATAAGAAGTCTTCTAAGGATACTTACTTATCCCCAATTCAGCCCGAGAAGAGACGAATTCTTTTCTCATCTCATCTCATCTCATCCAAATCTCTGTCTTGAAAATATCGATGTGTTTTGGTGAGGATTTTCGATTTCAATCTTTCGTTTCTTCTTCCTTATTGTTCAAATCTGCAGTATTCTTTAAAATTGCAGACGTTTCTTGTTTCAAACTTTTCCTAGTCTATTCATATATCGAAATTAAGGAATTATAATCCGATATTCTCTGAAATGTCAGACTTTAGTTTCCCCGGAATGGATCTTAGTGATCCATTTTTATTCCATCTCTGGGTTCAGTTTCTGTCTATAGCCTTTAGAGTACAGTACTCCCAAATCCGCCGTCAAACCGCCTCATGATTATGGTACATTTACATATCCAATCACACCCGAAGATGAACGACCCAATCCCATTTCTTTACCTCCAAGATCTCGAGATTTGTCTTCAAAGCATCCACCTTCATTATCACACTCTCGCTCTTCTAGCGTCTCGTCCAAGTTTTCTTTCTCATCACCTACACCTGATGTAACACCGAACCAGTCGTCGAATGCTAAATGGGAACCTCTGACTTCATTTACTCATTTTGCATCGCTACCACTAGACATTCAGAGAAACATTTGGAAGCATACATTATCAGGACACCAAATTATAGAAATATATCAATACACAGCTCGTACCCCTCAATCATCCTCATCTACTTCAACCACCACGCCTACACCAAAAAAGCAAGACATTCTCCCAAGACTTAAAACTTCGTACTGCCCTCCCAATAGCTCTTCGCATACACCATCTCTCCCGCCGCCTCGCCCTTTACCACCTAACATCCCTTGCATTCGCTCAGCCCTACTATCTTCCCTCAAATCCATACGCCTACATAGACTATACACACGATACCCTATTCCTTTCATCTCACACCCTCTACCCCAATCTCGGAAACCATATTCTGTATTCGAGGAACTTGCATAGGATACGCTATCTAGCATTAGAATTTCCCGTTTGGTGTAAATTATTAGGAGATAATAATTTTTGTGAGTGCGCTTTTAGAGATGGAGGAATTGATGAGCATCGAGATTATCTTTGAAAAAGAGAAGCGTTTTGCATCTAACAAATCTTCCTCGTCGATTGTATCTAAGAGCCTTGGTGACTCGTTAAAAAAGTGGAAGGATACCAATGAGGGCACAAATACGCTTGAATTTTGGATGCCACAGAAAAAGAAGAAATGGAGTTGGAAGATATATTCGAGAGGGAGTGTGAGAAATATTGGGTGTGGGGACGCGTGGGCGGATGGAGGATATCCGGGGGAAATTAAGATTTAGATGGAGGGGTGGGGACAGTTGTAGTGCGAGCAGGATCTCGAGTCAAGATAATCGCAGAGGCGAAACTCATACACGTCTACGACCAGGATGCGGAGCAAAGGGTGATATCAAGATCGGATATCAAGAATTGCGCAACTCGGGGACTTCAAAGCCACCGCGGAAAGGCTTGGAATGTCTGGAGAATTTGCTGAGTATTCTGGATGATTTGATATTGGATTATGGATATGTGGCGCAGGGAAGAGGAGAGTGGTCGGAAGTGTTGCGTGGGTGTGGTGTGGGGGTTGGGGATGTATATAGTGCGAGTTTGTACAGTGAGAGTGTGTACTCTGAGAGTGTATGTTCAGCAAGTTTTGAGGATAATTCGGATTTGGAGGGGTGGATTTGATGTTTCATGATTTTGTTTTTTAGGAGTTTCTCGGTTGGAAATGGATGAGGGTTGATGGCGTTTGTTTGGATGCTGGGATGGAGATGCGGATTCTTAGAATTGTTTTTAGGAGTATAAGTGGAATTACGTCGGCGTTCGACTTCGTATTTGGAGTTTGGGATTCCATTTTAAGGTGCGGGTTGTATGTCTTTATACCCGTCGATTACTAGTATTATATCATAGCACGAGCTCGAGAACGATCAGAATCACAATGAAATATCAATACCACAATGAAAACCCGTGACTTGAAATAGAAACATTTCTTTCTTTATATTCTAGACAAGTAATATATCTCCCCAATCCCAATCTCAATATCTTACCCACTCTCCATCTAAATATTCCATAAACTCATCACTTCAACCCCAACATGAATTTTACCATCAACACATAAACCTTATAGGCACAAAGACAAACACCAGATCCCCTTTCCATAGACCCCATGCTCCGATCTTTCCAACTTCCAAAGCTCTCCACGCCCCATAAACCCGTTGGATCTTCCACTACCCCTGAAAAACACAATCTCATACCATTCGCTAAGCATAGGCGATACCCATCATCTCTCACACCTTCGCTCCCTCCCATCATCCATCCATTCATCCCCCAATTCACCAATTAACAGACCTTGTATATTATTCCCAATCCAATCCCCAACATCTCCAAATCCACTATCCCAAAACGAAAACTATAAAAACGACAAAACAATCAACAACCCTCTTAAACCCAAAGTAACAAAATAAACCCCTCCTCTTCCATATCCCCAAAACCCAATGAAAATCCAACCCCTCCCCCCCCCCTTTGCAAAGAACCACAAGACACCATAAAAGGTAAAGACACCACACTTACCCGCAACTATTTTATATCGATTAACCAACCTTAAGCGAGCAAATAATTAGTTCTAGGTAAGGTTAAAGTTATTTTTATTTGTGCTGCTTGTTTTCTACTGCGGTTTCCTAGCTAGTTACTGTGTCCAGTTGAGATAAGCTGCGATCTGGAGATTTTGTAGTTATTTTATTTTGTTCTATTCTATTTGATATTTATTATCTGCTGTAGTCTTGCTTTTGTGTAATGTGTAACGTGCGCGTGTGGTTTGGGAGAAAGTTGGGAGTTTGTTAGATTCGCTTTTTTTGTTATGAAAGGGGAGTAGATCTATAGATGTCATCAAAATCCAGCTTTTTAGCAGAGATGACAAAATATGTCATAGATATTAGATAGTGCCAGATCCCAGCATAAGGAAAGAGTAGGTAAGCACCCCAAGTGTCAAGACTGTTAGTAGGGCGCAGTTATCGAGATATGGAATAGATAGATAGATAGATAGATATACCTTGTATTATGATATAGGACATGAAGGCACTCTAAGAGTATACTTTTGAGTGCAGGTCAGGGGAAGGATGTATCATGTATCAACGGTATTTCCGTGATGAATTCTAGAGTACATGAGAACAAGAAAATATGAAAAGATCGGTGTTTCCAGTCACGCATGGCGCATCTGCACAGAGTATACTTTCTATCAGAAAAGCTGCATCCATCCAAAACTAGAGATGTGAGGAACTAGACCAGCACCCCACTTGGAGGCAAAAAATATACAATTCTACTGTAACTAGGTACTGTCATTCATCCATCTATTCATTTAAGAACTATTCACACCAGCCTCATAATTGTACATATGTGCCTAGTTTATCTTAATTCGTCCCGCATCTAAATCCTCATTCTCAAGGCACCTCTCTCCAACTCTCTACCACTCCGTTGCCAGCCAATGCCCACTTTTCGGTCACGGTCTTTTCATCAACTCTTTGTCTCAAAACACCACTTTGTGCCCAATACTCCATCAAAGCTCTTGCTTCCATCTTGCTTAAGCCTTCTAGCCACAAGACTTGCACATTCTGTAATGCTTCATCTGCTCTCTTGTCATATTTTTTCTCAAAAGGATCGCGCTCTGTAAGTTCTTGTTCTGCTTGTCGTTCTAGTTGTTGTGCGATAGCTAGATCTGTGGATCTGGATCTTGGTGCATGACTGCGTGATGTGGCTGCAATAACAGCACCTCCGTTTGGTAGGATTTTCTCGCCGGAAAGATACTGGACGAAATGGTTGACGATAGCTAGATCATGAGCATGATTAAATTGAATCTGCGTTTCGGTAAAGACTGTCCTTCATGATCCACTGGAGTCCATCTAAAGACATGAGAACTGGAGGTCGATTTGCAGCCGTTATTTCTTTCCAGAATGCTTGGAAGATTGGCCAAGAGTGATCAATTTTCGCGAGATCCGAGTTCGCAAAGTCGTAGTAATGAAATGTTCTCTTGAAGAGGAATGGGAAGGCTATGCTTTTGTGATAATTCAAGTTTATCAAGGATAGCTTCATTGGCTTTGCCGATACGTCCTAGCCACGCAGCAGTGTATGTGTTTTGAGAGAAGAGAGTTGGCGTTGTATCAGGTACTGGTGAATATTCGGTGCAAGCATTGACAAGTTCTTGAGCTATAATTTTATTAGCATGATCCAATCCGTAGAAAACAGTAAACAACTACTATCCGCAATATTCAAAACAATCCAGCCCTTGACAAAAGCCGAAGCCATAGCGTGTAATAGCATCAAGCTCTTGCCTGAAGCTCTCCCACCATCAACCACTAATCTCGCTGTTAGTTTCTCTGACTCCGCATCCTCCAATGCCTTCACAGAATAGCACTCTCCTCTCTAACCAAGATCGCAGGCCTCCTAAACAAATTCCACCCCTGCGTGATTTTGAATGCTTCACTCGCTCTCAAACTATCCACTGTACTCCCACTCAACCCCACCACCTTTGCTACTAACGCCTCACTCCCAACATTGTGTAGCCCAAGATCCTCCAACCCCTCACCTCCAACGCATTGGTATTACTCAGTACGATCCTCTTCCTCAACGCCTTTCTCTCCCCCTCGGCGGGGGGTTTTCCCGTCCTAACAGGAGGAGGCTTCTTCTTAATCTTCAACGTCTTTCCACCCTGGCTTGATTCTGCGAAAATGCTCCCGGACCCTTCGGTTTAAGCCCCAGCGGATTCTTATACACCGCAGCACTTGTTGAGAATCCCGCCGTCGCAGCCGCAGCGGTAACCGGAAGTCGCAAAATGGCATGGTTGGCTTGTATCAATTGGGACGTAACTCGGTCTCGAAAGACATTTCCAACATCCCGAGGACGCCATTCTGCGAATAATACACTGGGTTTTGAGTTCCCAATTCCTCACTCGACGTGTCGTCCGTCCCTCTCTCGCTCCAGAAATCTTTCTCGACTAGGATCATTCCATCCCGCGCTAAAACGCGGCCGCACAGGGATCTCCCGCAAAAGCAGCCATCCAAAATTTATTTCCTCTATATCAATTCTTCTCAGTCAAATCCTCACTTCAGATATCCCAATACAAAAAAAAATCAATTATTTCCTACAATTCCCCATTCAAAATGTCCGAAACCGCCCCCCAAAAACCCTCCAAACTCCCCGTTACGGTCAACAAGCCCACACCTTACACCTTCGACCTCGGTCTCCTCCTCGCCGAAGACCCTAATCCTCTCCTCCTTACCACCTCCGCAAATCTTGAAAGCAGATCTCGCTGCTACTGCCCGAGATGGCGCCCAAGCTTTATTGAATCAGTTGTTAAGCACCTGCCCTATTGCATCAACGCCCAATGGAGTATTGCTGAGTTTGCCAGGAATTGCGACCAAGTTGCCCAGAGAAAAGGTATGCGATTTTTTCTTCCTACTATTTTATTTGCACTTTTGCAGATTCCGATCTCAATTATACGTTTTTGAACAAGTCGATACTAACAAACTCCTCAGCCACTTCCTCCACCAGTCGCTCAAACTACATGGCAGAAATTTGCTGCCAAGAAAGGCATTAAGCCCAAGACTGCCGAGGCCAAAAAGAAGCTCGTATATGATGAATCTACTGGTGAATGGGTTCCTAAATGGGGATACAAGGGATCAACAAGAAGGGAGAAGATGATTGGATTGTGGAGGTGAATGAGAAGCAAGAGCGCGAGAGAAAGGAAGGCACTGAGAGACAGAATGATGGAAGACGGGAGAGGAAGGAGAAGGTCAGGAGGAACGAGAGGATGCAGAGAAAGAATGAGAGGAATGCTAGGAAGAACCATGGAGGAAAGCGTGATTAAATTATTCGGGATGAAATGCTGATCTGAGAGCGGAAAGCATGAGGGCAGGTGGAAATGATAGAAGACGGATCGATGGTGGACTTTATTGTATGGCGTTGGAAATGGGTATCATTGGCGTTATGAGGAAATCATTTCTTTGGGGAAAGGGAAAAGTGTTGCGCATTACATCGGATCATTTTACATCACAGCAACGCCCAAAGTAAGAAGTCCAAAGTCATAATAGTACATAGCATTGATTTTAATTCGACTTCCACAAGAAGATATGAATGGCAAGACAATCTTTTGACTTTTGCCATTCATATGATCCCCGACATTCTTCTTGGTAGCTCCCAATGCTCTCTCACCCTGATTCTGATCCGACTTCTCTGGCCTCTCATACTATCACTATCGTACAAACAATTCCTTGTCCACTTTATATCGCCCAAACCTAATAGCTAATAGGTCTCATTCAACACGAGATGACAAGCGGAACCTCATCTCTTCGCTTCTTAACAAATCATTCAAAGCCTCCATCCATTCCTCCCCATCACGCCCACGCTTATAATTCCTCAAAAACAAATAAGAATCCACTCCATGTACCACTACCCATTTCCAAATACCAGACCCCCATCCCTATTAAACCCGCCCTTTGTGCTGATATGCTTTGCTGTCAAGATTCAACCATGCTGCGCTGAGGGTATTCAACAAAACAAGTATGAAATTTTGTAAAACCATCGAAATGGGAAAAGGAAAAACTTGTGTCGCGTGAAAGGAACAAAACGAAGGTCAAGACGTGTGTAGGTATAAATCTCGCCGGCGTTTTGTCCGTGATTGTACTAAAGGAAATTCGTAGAATGCGTTCAATCCATTCATTCCCCAAAGTTCGTAAGCAATGAAAACCGACTGAGAAAAAGCAATTTGGTCGCTAACTTTTTTTTCATACCATTGTATAAGAAACCCGCGAAGCCCTAATATTTAGAGGTAGAATCATAATGATATGCGATCTTTTGATGTGACTCCTGGGAAAAATCGCAAAGCCATCTGTTATTTAGTGTTTTGACGTTGAGTTGAGAATCTCAAAAGCCAATGGGGGATAGTGGTTTGATGGGACTCAATGGTCTCAGATCACCCCGAGACGGTTGCATAACAGTCAAAGTGGTGCTGGCAGTGTCCATGCTATTCATGCTGTTGCTCTGGCTCATGGCACCCTCCCCATAATTCTCCCCTTGATGTTGGCTCCTCTCGCTATCCGGGCTTCTACGTTGGCCATTGTCTCCTTGACGTTGGCCTTTCTCGTTTTCAGGGCTTCTGCGTTGGTTATTATCTCCTTGGCGTTGAATATTTGTCGCTATCCGGATTTCTGTGTTGGCTATTCTCTCTTTGACGTTGGCCTCTCTCACTCTCCGGACTTTTGCGTTGGCTATTCTCACCTTGATATTGGCTTCTCTCACTCTCCGGACTTCTGCGTTGGTTATTCTCACCTTGAAGTTGGCTTCCCTCACTCTCCGGACTTCTGCGTTGGTTATTATCTCCTTGGCGTTGACCTTTGTCGCTATCTGGACTTCTACGTTGGCTATTCTCTCTTTGACGTTGGCCTCTCTCACTCTCCGGACTTTTGCGTTGGCTATTCTCACCTTGACGTTGGCCTCTCTCACTCTCTGGGCTTTTGCGTTGATTCTTCTCTCCGCTGGTCTTTCGTCCCTTCTCATGGCTATATTTTCTGCCCTGGTGCTCGAGGCTAACACTTGATTGTTTGCTGCTGTCGGAGCTGCTAACAGCCCTTTCATCATGGCTTTCGACAGCGGTGCTACTTTGCCCCCCGGCACTTCCGGGTGGCATCTGATCGAAGAGCATGTATTCTTGTTCTATGTATGCCGCCTCGGTTTTGCAACCCTTCCAACAATCTCTCCAGTCGCAGACAAGAAACTTGAAACAGAACGCGTCCATCTTCATACAAGGTTGGAAACATATACATAAGTTCCTAAAGTCCATCTTATTTTTTTCGGAGTGGGCGAGTAGTAGAGATAAATGGCAAGTTATGGCGAAAAGAAGGTAATAATTGAATGGTGATAGGTTTGGAAAGTTCATCGACGAGTTGTTGTGGAACATGCTGAGAGCCTGCACACTCTCTGGCGATTCGATCCTGTGCAGCCTTTGGAAGAAGTTCATCAGGGAGTTCGCGAAGCCATGCTTTAAGCATTGAGCCAATAATGTTGATGTCGTAAAGATCTTCACATTCGAATAGATCAATATCAATTTCTAGCGGTGTGTCAATATACTGTTTGAAACGTTATCCGAGATGAGATTTGCAAACCTTCATCGAATTTCCTCTGCCATTTTTTGATTTGTGGTCCACTACCAGGTACTCTGTAAAGACCCTCCACATCACTGCCTTTGTAATTCAAGTAGTCAATCGCTCTCCATGGGAAAGATGGCATCCAAAATTCAGTCTTATCCCTTGAATCCTCCAACCTCTTTGATATTCTGGTGAGTCGCGTTTGTTCCACGAGAGGTTTGTTGATGACCTTCAAAACGTAATGCTCATCGTCAACTAAGGGTTCCTTATGTGAAGAGCTACCACTTCTTCCTCCCTTTCCAAATAAATTCTTATGTATGGCTCCAGCTCCCTTTGTTGCTTGCGATTTAATGTTGTTGAAGAATGCATGTCCGCCGGCCTCTTTTGAATGTTGTGGAGAAGGATGATTGTGTTCTGCCACCATCCTTTGTATGCTCTTTACCATGGTCCTTTGTGGATTCCTTTCCACGATGATCCCTAGAACGGCTATGTTGGCGATCTTCCGATCGTTGTCGAATATTTGGCTGGAGTCGACATCTCCCTAGAATTCCTATCGTCGTCGCTTCTCGCTGGTGCTGTAGTCTTCACAGAACTTGCGGCAGAACTGGCGTGTTGATGTGTGTGAGTGTCGGGGGTCCAAGTAATTATTTTTGGCGGAGAAGGCTCAGCGGGGCTCTGATCATCTCGTAGTGATCTTGATCTACCGAGGAGACTGAATGGCTTGGGTTTATTCTTTCGATTATTGATGGAATTTGAATCAGACAGCGAAGTGTCGGATTTTGATGAACTCGGGACAGGTTTTCTGGATAATGATTTGACGGAACCTGAATCTATTTTGATAAGAATTATTAGTCTATGTGAATCACTCAATATGGGTAATCAACAATTAACAATTAACAATAAACAATCAACAATCATCCATCAATCCATCAATCCATCAACCAACGATATTATTATTATTGTTGTCTGAAGAGGAAGGGACGAAACAAAGTAATGGGTCGTACCACTTCTTTTAGTGCAGGTGCCCTGCGATGAAACCTTTCCACTCATTGCTGGGCGGTCTGTGTCTCTGGACAGATTATTGCCCTTAACAACATTCACTTTGAGAGATATATCTGATGATGATTCTGATGATTGAAGTTTACTTGCACTCTTTTGATGCTTTAAAATTGGAAAAAAATCCAGTACGTGAAGGTCTTTCCCTGACACCGATTTTATTTGAAGTCCCAGTTCCTGTTCCTGTTCCTGTTCCTGTTTCCGCTCCAGTTCCAGTTCCAGTTCCAGTTCCAGTTCCAGTTCCAGTTCCAGTTCCAGTTCCAGTTCCAGTTCCAGTTCCAGTTCCAGTTCAGTTCCAATCTCAGTCTCAGTCCCAGAAGAAGATTGAAATGATGAAAAGGAAGGGAGAGTTTGTGTGATGTTTGTATTCCAGTTGCAAATGGTAATAATGAGCCTTTTCCTGATATATATTGATCGCCTTCTTGTACGGAAGAAGAAGAAGAATAAGAGCAAGTTTCGTCTCTTTGATATCGGTGATGTTGTTGATGGGGTTGATATTGTTCTTGCCCTTGTTCTTGTTCTTGAGCCCAAAATTGGGATTGTGGTTGTGGTTGTGGTTGATGTAGTTGTGACTGTGATTTCTTTGTATAGAATCTGAAGGGAGATTTCGGTGATTTCGGGGACTTTGCACTCAAAGGAGATCTTGGACTTTGTTCAATGTTAATGTTAAGTTCTGTGCCATTTCCTCTACTTCCTCCTCCAGTACTAGGTTCCAGTGTCAGCGGCTGTAGGCTAGATTTTCTTGCCATTTTCCCCTGTTGTACGCTGATAACCACCAGGACCTCTCTCGGAGCCCAATAATCCAGGGTTCTGATGGGATTATCTCGTATGCAAGCGATGTAGCGTATGTCCTGCACAGCCTTCAGGTACCCTTTCAAACCGGATCGTATCACCAATCCCAAGCAATAGTAATAATAATAATATACCTCCGTACGCTTTTCTCTTCTTTTCTTTTTCTTTTTCTTTTCTTTTCTATCGCTTGGGTAGTGCGTGCGGGTAGGGTAGAGGTAGATTGACACAATGCTGTCTTGGGGTCCTGCTCACAGTAACCTTAGAATGCTTTGGTTTAAACCGCAATACTCTTTTCGGAAGCATATAGATTGATTTTGAAGGTAGACCCTAGGTTTGTCCCTCTTTGGTTCGCATCGATATTCGTTCAAACAAATGATTAATGGAAGACCCCCCTTGTAATTGATTCAATCTCACTCAATAATACATCATTGTACTACGACTGTGTTGGTAGGTAATAATAATGTAATAATGTAATAATGTAATAACGAAATAGCGAAATGCCTGCTTCCTCGAATGCTTGCTTGCTTGATTGATTGATATTACGATCCTTGTTCGATCCACTGTCGGTCGATATTTAGGTTGAAAAGCGATACAGTACGGAGTAGATAGAAAAAGAAAAGAATCCTGAGATTCCGAATGATGAGAGAAGAAGAGAGAGAAGAAGAAGCGTAGAGTGGTGAAACAAGCGTGAAAGTGATCGCGTGTGAGGATTTCAAGGTTCATTCAATGGAATGTAGGGACTATGAGACTATCTATTATGTAGATAGTGTAGTTTGGATACCTTCTGGATTCTGATTAGACTAAGCTATTCCGTCTTCTTTACTCTACTTGTATTAACCACCTGGTAACTAAACCAACTAACTACCTAATTAACTAACCAACCAACCATCTAACTAACCTTTGAAGTTTTAACCTCTATCGTCAAATGATACTATCACCGTATCTAGTAGTAGTCGTATAGGATACTTTTAGACGCGAGATCAGACATCCACTTTGTACCTGAATAGAATAATTCTTACGATTAGATAGCTCAATTGCGGTTGTGGATTGATCTAATAATGAACGCGGGGGGCAGATATCTATCTATCTAGGTATTATTCGAATTATTAGGAAGGAATATTTCTTTTATATAAAGATATTAAATATATTGCTTTTAAAAATCAATAATATAATATAATATATAATATATATAATATAATATAATATAATATATATAATATAATATAATATATAATAATATAATATAATAATAATATATATAATATAAATATAATATAATATAATATAATATAATATAATATATATAATATAATATAATATAATATAATATAATATAATATAATATAATATAATATATAAATATAATATAATATAATATAATATAATATAATATAATATATATATAATATATATATAATATATAATATATATATATATAAATATATATATAATATATATATAATATAATATAATATATATATATAATATATATATATAATATATATATATATATAAATATATAATATAATATAATATAATATAATATAATATAATATAATATAATATAATATATAATAATATAAATAAAATCTAAATAGTTTAAAATATCTAAATCCCCTATCCTATATCCCGCCACCCCCCCCCCTCCATTCCGCCACCCATTTTATACTAAAAACAGTCATTTCAACCTATTAATAACTTTATAACAAATGAAGTTATTAATTTAAAAATCTGAAATATAAATTTATAATAGGATTGTTAATAGATTTCAAAAGGAATTAAGTTTTTACGATTCTTTTAGAAAAAGTTATAAAAGAATAAAATCTCTAGTTTTTTATTTGTATGTAAATCTTATATAAAGTTGAATTTTTTTAAAATGCCAATAACTTTCTAACAAAAATTATTAACAATAATTTATATGTTTTTTGAAATTCTTATATTATTTTCAATATAATACATTCTTTTAAATATATATTATAATTTGTGATTAATGATCTATTTGGAATCACAAGTTTTGCTAACAAATAATTTATATAAAAAATGTATAATCATAAATGAAACCCTAATTATAACGTATAATATATTAAATAAATATACATTTTAATCTATATTCTATATTCTATTATAATAATCAAAAAATACAAATTATTTTTAATAATTTTTATTAAAAAGTTATTAGCATTTTAAAAAAACGTTCAATTTTTGTATAGGATTTATATATAAATGAAAAACTAGAGATTTCATTCTCTTTATAACTTTTTCTAAAAAAATCGCAAAAAATATAATTCCTTTTTAAATCTATTAATAATTCTATTATAAAGTTATATTTTAAATTTTAAATTAATAGCTTCATTTGTTATAAAGTTATTAATAGGTCGAAATGGCTGTTTTTAGTATAAAATGGGTGGCGGGATGTAGGGTAGGGGACTTATATCAAGTTAACAATACACCTTATTATACGCTGAATCGTTCGCTAAAGTTTATAACCTCGTTCCCTCTCGTTACCTACTCTCTTTAATATCTATAGGCTTCAGCTACACTTTATCCTCAATTCCAACCGTTGTCTCGAAGTTCAGCTTTACCTAGAACCATCTGAACATCCAATCCAAACAACAAACCATTTCGATTTCCACAATATAACATCACAGCCTTCTTTTCACTTTAGAAAACAACTTTATCTTCTTAATCCATCCCTTCATCAATGAACCCCCTTCTCATATATTCGAAAAGGAACAAATATGACTAATCGTTTTTAAGATTGACATCAAAAGGATTCAAGTGGTTAAACAAGTACGGAAGCGTCGTGCTTATGTAGAATGCGGATTTCAATTAACGCCATATCTACGACGTAGGCCCGGGATTTGTTGCCTGCATTCAGCCAACGTCGTATTGAATGTTGAACCATGTATGTGTACTGGCGATCTAGTTTTGAGCGATTTGCAATCCTTCGCATTGGGTTACATGTTTATTGGAAAGTAAACGGAAAGCACTCAGCTCACAATCTACAATTCGTTGAAGTCTCGTCGAAAGTTAATGATGATGAGATTAAAGATTGAGCGAATGGTGTTGGTAACATTGCAATTTACGGTTGGGAATAAGCAAATGTAGTTTGGGTTCCAATAGTTGGTACAGCAAACGGATTCTGATGGCTATAGAGTTTTGTTGTGTTTGGTGGTAGTAGCGTTAATTTCTGGGTTGAAGTCTTTACCAATATCAAGGCTAGTGCTTCTTGAAAAGATGATTCCACGGAGGTTGCAGCTGGTTCAGGAATGAGAATCATCAGTTAGCTCATGGATGGATTATGACATGAAAAAGAAGTTGAACCGAATCAGCGAGGCTTTTTTAATACATATCAAAGGGACTTCTTGTGATGTCGTAGGTCCAATCGAGGATTGTATAGACATCCATGAGGTTGGGAGGAGATAGTTCTGTAGAATTACCTTGTAGCTGATGAGGTCTTGCTAGTTATGTCCATCAACAGTGGCAACAAGGGTTGGAATAGTGAAGCCAAATGAGAATGAGACGAACGTGGTGAAGGCGGTAAGAGTGATGAGGGAGGGCAATGAGAGTGATTGGAATGTCAAGAGTTTATTAAAGGGGTTTCGAAGCGTTTGGAGATCTAGAGCGCAATGTTAAAGCCGATCTAGGATTTTCGATAAACATTAACTAGTAACGCCAAATCAATACTTGCTTGATCAAGGGACATTAAGCAAACCTTGGAACGTTCTAAAATTTAATACGATAACAAAATTCACGTTTTAAGAAGCTAGTTATTAAATCGAGTGGACTCGTATATCTAATTCCTATGAGCACTTTTACGTAGGTATCTATCTAGGTCTACTCAACAATTATCATTATCTAGTATATACCTACCTAGGTACTAAGCGATTATCTAGTACTACCTAGGTAATAAATATACTCTGGAGTGTATTCGTTCATATTTCATCTAGAATCAATGCCATCTTTAAAAAACCTTGGAATATATAACAGCCTATCAGTACATTTATATCAGCCATCAAGCCCACCGATGATTAATCGAAGCTAAACCATCTCACCGCCGAATTCTTTTTCTGCCTAGTATCATTCAAAGTGGGTTCATGATTGCTCACACCATGCACACCATGTCGACCGGTACTTTCACCAAACCAGGAATCCCACGAAAAGAGAACAAAAGATGCATTTCAAATTCAAAGTTCAATACTATTTAGTCCATGTCTAAACTCTTTACTTCCTAGTTTTCAGCATCAATTCCCTTTACTATTCCCATCTTTCTTAAGCACCTTTCCTGAATCTCACTAATGTATGCGTCGTATTTTAACGGAGTTCCCCATCTTCTTTGTCCATATCTTTTCCGAGTATCCATTCGTCAGCTTTGAGTATACAGTAGTGTAGCAAGTTTAGATTGGATAATTCCGATGCATGAAAGAAAAAGCAGGTTCCAACTTCCTTAGCCAGGAACAACGAACACCACCATTCTGAAATGCATCTCCAACATCTCTCATTCGTTCATCAACCGAATTGGAACATTCGAAAGGGTCCATTTTCACTGTACCAATTACAAAGGTGTATCCACGCGTCCACGGTTCTTCTTCCTTCATACGTAACCTGAATACCATGCAGAGAGGCACAGAGCTTGCGAACCTTCCTTACTCACCGAGTACATGTTCTGCAGCTGGTCCTCAGATGTGCTTGGTCTTGGAGATAACCCACGCGCGCGGTAGCGTTTACCGTGGCAATGGATCGTGGGAATTAAAACGTGGCTATGCAATGCACCAGCGTGGAGCGTGGAGCTCGGTAACATCACGTGATTGCAGGGTTCTGCGTGTTTTCCCTTTTTTCCATCTTTTGTCTTTGCTTTGATCATTCTATCGCTCTTGTACTCTCATTTAATGATACAAGCATTTCCATCTGACATCAAACGGTAGTTCCAAAACGCAATCTTGATTCAACGTCAGATACATCTCATCCAATATAATCACATGTTCTCACTACAGAACACGACTCAGTGATGGGCTCATATGAAGACTTTTTGTTTTGCCAATGTTTGAGATATATTTTCTGTTCATATGCTTGGATTTGGCAATTTCCATCCTAATTATGCTATTTTCGTATGCATTAAGGAGGATCTAGCACAAGCATAATGTCTGGATATCGCATTTATCTTAATTCTACTGTTCATCTACCCTGAAAATTCGGGAACTTGGAGAGGAGCCTGGAATAAGAGAATGGCTCAAAATTGGCAATGTGTATTTGGAATCCAATTGAATACCGGTTCCACAAAAGTTGGAAATCTTGAAGTTCTGAAGTTCTGGAGTTCATCTCAATGAAGCTCCTTTTCATATATTTGCATGATGTATAGATCCACTGCATGTTGTTCTATCTCCCCAATCTAGATTTTAAAGCAGCATCTCTTGCATATTCCTTGTAGCCAATACATTTTCTTTAGGCATCTGGAAATAATCACAGCCCTTAGTCTTTAGTAACTGTAAATTCGTAAGAAAGCGTTTCACCCAGTTCAAAGTTATCGAAAGGGGTAGTTTGGAAGGCATGTGATTCTCCCTACCCATTCAATAGTAATCATCTTTGCTATATCTTCTCCTCGGAAAGATATAGGCTGCGCAACGGGGGCCCGCAAGGCGGGTTTTCCTTTCAACGAACGATCCGTCAAAAACCCGATCTGCAGATTGGGTTTTTTTTGAAATTCTAATAAAGCTTCGCGGAGCGGACATAGATGATCTGCAAATAATCCGTCAATCTGTTAATTCGTAGATAGTTCGTCAATCCGCGGATTATTTTTCTAAAAGTTATAATTTTATACTAATTGTTATACTGATTATGAAAATTATATTAATTTATGAAAATAATCTGCAGGTTAACGGATTTTCTACGAATTATCTGCAGATCATCCACGGGTTAACGGATTATCTGCAGATTAATATGTTAACGGACTATCTACAGATTATTTGCGCATTATCCATACGGGGCGGATTATCTTGAAATCTCAATGAGTAACCCGCGGATCGGATTGAACCCTTCAACAAGTGACCCGCGGATTACGGATTATTTTTGCGCAGCCTAGAAAGATCCCGCAAAACTCACTTTTCCCCTAGGCATGTCATTGCATACCTCCACCTTGAAACAAATCATATGTGTTGGCATCACTGTCACACTGTGGGTGATAAGGTTACTTCACAAATTCCAGGCCCGTGTAGTCTCTTGAGAGTATGTTGTCATTCTTGATAGCTAGACTCTAGGTGGCTAGGTAGAAGCATGCTCTATACAAATGCCTCCATCGCACGCGACGACACATGATCATACCGGCAATGTGTACCCAGAAACACTCATCCCTTTGAATAAGACCAGATCATTCAACTTGCCAGTGGAAAACTGCCCTACAAACCTAACCCCGTATTTTGCCAAAAATCGCCACCTGGACACTCTAAATTGTCGAAACATTGACTCGAAGAATGTCATCCTGACTAGTAGTTTTCTCCACTTTTCCTATATTATTATTATTATCATCATCATCATCATCATCATCATCATCATCATCATCATCATCATCATCATCATCATCATCATCATCATCATCATCATCATCATCATCATTATCATTATTATTATTAAGCAATCAAGCAATTCAGAATCTGAAAGGGAACAGAAAAGCAAAATAGAACAGAGAAGCGAAACAAAATAGGGGAGCGAAAGTGAAGTTCAAGAAGCAACTCAAGTCCCATCCCGCCACCCATTTACCCTCCAAACGGCAATTTATTTTCGGAGTATTGATAACTTTACAACGAACGGATACATGCAATTTGGACTAAAGTATAAGTTCGTGATATGATTGTCAATAAGCACAAAGAGTGCTCACAGTGTTGCAATTTCTCTACATAAAGTTATACAATGTTCATGTGTCATCATGGGGCCTGCGTGTCTGTCTGTCTCATGTATTTCGAGATTATAGAAACCAGAGTTGGGAATGCCATGTCTATCTATCTAGCCTATATATTCATTCTCTACCCACCGAAAGCACCCTTCCATAACGCCAACCTTAGTATCTTCACACAAATCCCAAGTCCCTTGCAAAGAAATCATAACACGATCCAAACGCCTCTTGAATTCTGGCGCGCGTCATACAAATCGATGCGTCCAGTGCTTCCCAAAATCATGCGCCCCGGCCCGCGAGTATTGAAAATAACATTCGATATCTCTTCCGTGCTACTCCTTGATTGAGGGGCAGATCCCTCGCACTGCTATATCGAGAATATGGTGAAGGATCTCTTCTTCTTCTGATATGGTTGATTTACAGTTTATAGATCGATCCTCACAAAGGATAGATTAGTACAACCGTTCATTTCCCATTGACGCGAAGAGAAGAGAAGATCCATGATCAAGAATATTGTAGATTTCTACAGCAGCTCAGCTCAGCTCAACTCTGCAACTTTATTTTTTTTGGCGGGGGGCGAGGGTGGTATCAGAATGCGAAGCTTCGCTAGCCAAGATCATGATAAATTCGTTCGTGCTTCTTGTATTTGAGCAGAAAGGCGTAATGATAATGAGAGAGAAATCGCGCGGTGAATTTTTCACAGGCGAGGGGGGGGGCGGGAAGGTGAAAAAACTGCGTCGGTACTAGGTAAGGAAGATGATTGTTAATCCTCTCACTAAGATCGTCACGTCACGTCGCAAGCTCAGTCTCAGAAAGCCTTGATGAGGCGGTCTTGGTCGAGTCTTCCTGGGGAAAACTTACCTGTACAATTCATTGGATAGATGAACGATCTCCAAAGCCCTACAATAAATAAATGACCTGATCGGGATGGTGCACAAGGAAAGAACCCAAGCCCCGTTGGGCTCCCGACGTATACATTCATGACCAGCAAAGAAAAACAGAGCAAAGCAAAGCATCTTATTCCGCTGACGAACCATAGAGTCATCGCTTTTTTTTTTCTTCTTCTTTTTTTTGTACAAAAGCCCATTTAGCATCCTTTCCCAAGAGCTATGATTCCGAATTCTCGCGTTCGTTCCGTTTTTTTGAAATCCCCACATTCTGTTGAGAGAGTCTGACGTATTCAGATCAGAGCACTCATAAGATATTTCGCAGTGATATCGCACAAAATGGATGGAGCAAGTGATGTCGCCAGTGTAATGGCATCCTCGATGTCTCGTTCAAGACAGCCAGCCACAGGTGTCCATCCTAGAATGTACCGGGTAAATCTAAACGTCTAGCGAGGATATCGAGGAACTTAATCAGTACCGGGATGAAAATGGCTCCAGACGATTCTGGCGCAAGCAAAAAAAAAGGTTTCAAGTGACTCCCTATTCCATCGACAATTAATTGGACACTAGCCTAGCTACAAAGAGCACTTTAATTTGGGGCACCATCAGAAACGCCCCATGATCTGGAAGGAAAACTCAAAAGGCTCAAGGGACCCAGTCGATTTCCTTTCCCTCTCGTCAAGATAGACGTCGAAATGGATATTGGAATCGTGCATAAATTTCGCTAGAGGGCCAATACAGAGGTCCTCAAATCTGCATTAAGATGTATGTGCCTGCGCTTTCCGTTTGCTTTGAGCCAAACAATGGGACGTAAGTGAGCTAAGTATCTATAGAACACACATTCATTGAGCGCGAGAAATTCCACGAGTGGCTAGGTTGTCACCGCCAGATCCGTCGCGGCGCCACAATGATTTGCGGGGGAAAACGACACGAAAAAAAACAGGCGACTGGTTCCTCGAAGGAATATTTGACTTCTAATGCTGGGAAATAATCGCATCCGGCGTTATATCTCTGGATTTATGGGATTCCGGGCTGTGGGAAGTGCGTGCTGGCTTCTAGTATTGTTAACGCAATAGGTACTGATTATCAGGGGAGGGAAGACGCAGGCTTTGGCATAGCGCACTTCCATTTCGACTTTAGCGTCGAAGAGCAGAGGGAAAAACAAACAAAAATGGTTCGTTCTGTCATATAGCAGGCAGCTAGCTAGCTGTCGGAAACCCAGCAGGTCGACAGGTAACGACAACCGAATTGTAGGGGTTCCAGCTCCAAAAGATGCAGCCCAGTGATGAAGATCTTTTATCATGCTTGAATCAGATGTTGAAACAATTTCGAGTGTTTTTTTCGATCATCGATCCTTTAGATGAAGATGATAAGGAGGAGCAGGGGATTCTAAAAGTGGTCCAACGGATCGTTATTAGACAATACACTTTATGCATTTTTGGTAACAAGTCGAAAAGAACCCAAGATTGAGAAAATGATAGAAGCCCTTGTGCTCAGTAAAATATCTACAAGTCTTGAGGGAATTGGAGTAGATAGTGATATCAGAAGCTACATTCGATTTCAGCGCAGTACTGGCCATCTGAGCACCATGAACCGTTTGCTGCTGGCAAATGCAAAGGCTGATGCGCGTAATGGAGCCCTGTGGAGCGTGTTGGAGATGACTTCATCTCATGAAATCAAGCACTCTCACCGGCGATGAATGAGAATCGAACCATCACTAGCCACAAGACAATTGAAGTGGGAGAAATCATACATGACGCCGAAGCTGAGAGGTAGAAGAGTTTGAAGCACATACACGATGTGTATATAAGCATTTCATCCCGTGGGGGCTATAACCGTATGCGGGCCAAATTGCATCTTCATTTTTCATAGAGGGCCTAAGTTTCAAGCTGTTTTATATAGGTATATATAATTGATAGAAGTGGATGATGATGAGGCGTTGGTATAAGTAAATATAGTCCGGCGAAGCGAGGGAAAATACTATATATAGGGTTTATCAAGGATCGCCAGGCCCAATGCCCTGCAACAGACATGCAACAAAAGAGAATAGGCTATGTTTGACATGATTGTAAGCCTGATATACTTGTATGGGATAGGGCAAAGGGAAGACGATTTCAAGGAGTTTTCAGGGAATCTTTAGGCATGAGGCCCTGTAGCAGATATGCAACAAAACTTTGAAATTTTCTGCCAGGCGGTGGGAGGGTAAATATGTATCTGGTAGGTACTAGGTATGTCCTTACCCCTTTTTCCTCGCCAGACTTAATGATCAACGGTTTGCCGTCTGATAGTAAACTCCGTTCGAGAAAGTCTTTCTCGATAGAATATGACGTCGTTGAAAATGACGGATTAAAGCTCAGTGTCTGTTCGTTTTACTGACACCAACCAGCCTGTCAACTGACATCGATCCTCTCGAAGCCTGCATCATCAATTGAATCAATGCTTCTTAAACGCAACAGAGCCATTTGAAAATCTTTATTGGCAGTAAAATGCGCCTGTCTTCCGATTTTCATTCCCATTTCGTGAAGCGGCGAGAATATCCATGAATGGATCTTACCATAATAACGAGTAAGGTAGGCAGATTATCATATGGGGTAAAGTGCCGATCCCCTCTCAAAAAGTTGCCTTCCTCAGCTTTATAGACCTCCGTACATGGAAATAATGCGTCGGGCTCTAAGAATAAACATTACAGTAAGCTTCAATTAAGAAAAACAAGGTCGGTTTTAGTTCCTTTTAGTTCCTTTTAGTTCCTTTTAGTTTTTTTTAGTTCCTTTTAGTCCCTTTAGATGAAAGGTCAATCCGCAAAGTCAGTCCACTTATCTGATCCTAGATTATTAGTAATATTCTTAGTCATCAAGCTATACATTGCCTTTTTGGTCCCTGCAGAATCCAGACTTGCTCTTTCCCTTTAACCTTACCATGTTTATACGAAAGGCTGTGGGGGAGAAGAAACAAATTGGAGCCTTCAAATCTCCGGATGGGTGGATGGATGGGGAGGGGGATTGAACGAATTAGACGAATTTGGAAGAGAAATGTATTTTATGAGTAGCTGGAGGTAATTATTAATTAATTTGTTACATAATGAGGGAGGGTATGGATGGATGGTATTGAGGAACGATAGGAAAATATTATAAGTAGCTGGAGGTAGGATATACTGGTATGGATGGATGTATATGGATATATCTAGATACCTAGTTAGGTATATATAGATGTATAGATATAAATAGATGTATAGATATATAGATGTATAGATATATATATAGATGTATAGATATATATAGATGTATAATATATATAGATATATAGATGTATATAGATGTATAGATATATATGATATAGATATATATAGATATATATAGATGTATATAGATGTATAGATATATATAGATGTATAGATATATATAGATATATATAGATATATATAGATGTATAGATATATATAGATATATATATAGATATATATAGATGTATATAGATATCTAATATACCTATATAATAAATGTATTGATGAGGATACATGGATCCATACCTAGGGAACTTATAACATCTGTGGACCCATGGATTACTCATCCAACACAATAGGGAATACCCGTGGACAATAGTGAATAACCTTAAATATCTTGTGCTCTCATAAATTCAGAAGAATCAAGAATCACCGGCCTACTTACTAACCTTGGAATCCATACTTTACCTTCACCTAAAGGACTCACGGGGCACTTCAATGACTCCATTCATTGACGAGACCCGCAAGATTAACCAACTACTGTAAAACCTTACATTTAGCTTACTCATCCATATATTTAATTTACTATTCAATCCAACATGGATACGATTTGTTATTCGTTCGGACGGATGGATTAGAGCTGATCTATTTGTTTATTCATTCATTCAATGATCCTAACTCATTCACTCATATTCACTCATTCACTCATTCACTCATTCACCCACTCACTCATTCACCCACTCACTCATTCACCCACTCACTCACTCACTTATTACCTTTCTACCTCTTACAACAAAATACCAATTCCTTTTCATAATCCTTCAAACTAGGTATCTTGATATATATACCTACCTACCAACAACACTCGTTCAATTATATAAATATTATATAAAATATATAAATATATATATATATATATATTATACATACTCTAATATAATAAATAATCTATTCACAATCTCCAGGGCTTCTAAATTTTCTCAACATTATTTCTTCCATCGACAGTATTAAATCAACTAATTTTGATAAAACAAAACAAATCCTTGACCTTGACCTTGAAACATCCTCTCAATAAACAAACTACCGAAATTAGGTACTTGATGGAAAGAGAAAAATAAGTTAGAGTATTACAAGTATCCCTGGACTGGATGCTGAATGCCAAACACACCATCACATCACATCACATCACATCACATCACATCACGATCAATCAGTAGTACGGACTGTGTCAAATCTATCAAACGACCATCTATCCATCCATCTATCCATCAACAAGATCTGGTCGCGACATTCCGATCCTATTTTAAGATCAGTTGAAAGCATACATCTTCCGCATTCTACGGGAACCTCCCGCTTCCGCGAAAGACATTGGAGGAAGATAAAAAAAAGCTGGGGAACGATAAGAAATTGGTGGAAAGAAGGTTGGGAGTTATCAGGAGATTAATATCATTGCGATCGCGAAGGCCATTATCGACGTCTACAAAATGTATCGACCCATCCTCCTATTTGCTTCCGCAATCCTACCTGCCATTGTCAGTGCCCAACAATTAGCAGATGGCTCAATCGTTCCTTTCTCATCCGACCTTCCCTCCTGTGCCTCGCAGTGTGGACCTCTTTCCGATGTTCAAGGAGCTTGCGCTCCGCCTGCCATCGCCGACGTCTCTAGTTCTTGCTTTTGTGGTGATGCCAGATTAAAACCTTTCCTTACGGGAACTGCGGGGGTTTCGTCTGTCTGCGGTGCTGCGAGTTGTACATCGACTACAGATTTACAAAGTATCGAGACTTGGTACGAGCAGTATTGTAACGCACAGTCGGCGTCAACCACCACATCGAGTAGTGGAAGTGCAGCCACTTCTTCGAGTTCAGGCTCAAGCTCAAATAATACACAAAAATCATGGTATGTAATTCCTATATGAAAAAAAAAAGTTAAATAAATGACTAATCCCTTTCAAAGGTTTTCTACTCATGTGAAATGGGTTGCTATGCTCATTGTACTTGTTGTTGGTATAACGGCGGTTTGGCTCCTAGCATTTTATTTCAGAAAACGATACCTCCGAAAGAGGGAGAAGGAAATTGAAATGAGACCTCCAATTGCCTTGGGACCACATCAACTTCAAAGTGCGACAGGGGGTTACAGTTATGGGGATGGTGCTGTTAATGCCGCTGAAGGGGGGCACCACAAAGAAGCTGCTAGAGCAGCTGTGACATCTACACCAGGTGAAGCAACGAGGAAGAAAAGAGAAAGTAAGGGGCTTCAGAAAAAGCAGAGAGCTTAAATTTGTTGAATCTTGTGGCATATTATGGAACTCATGAATGGGGCGTTAGGTTTGGTGACATGGTGTTCAGGGAAAAGTCAAAGACATATGGTCTGGATTGAGGATATATAATCGGCGAAGCTTTGTTGATACCACAGGTGAATGGGGATAGTGTGAGATAATGTAACGACTTCAAGGTTTTCGGAGTCTGAGCGAACATCTTATCAAGCCCAATACCCAAGGAAACACTGGACGAGATCGACTAGATGAGGCATTGGATTGTCCCAATAGTTATAAAACAATGAGAAGCACAATGAGACGAGTGGGTTTGGAGTAGTCAGAAAGCAGATAATGTTAATTTAATGGATATTTCCATATTCGTCCTTTGTCTAGTGCGGATGAATTCGGTGAGGGGGGGCAAAGCAATCTGGGTTGGCAGAATAACAAAAAACACGCCATGTTGTTTTTTATTTGAGACAGCAAGGTGCTTGAGGTAATCTCAAAAGTTATATGTCGGGTCAGAGAGATCTTTTATACTTCAACCTTTTCAATCTCTACCTTTTTAATTATTGGATGGGGATTCTTTCTCCAAGCCAGCAACATAAACTAGAATTTCCTAGATCAATGTAACTTATAGAAAATGCCTTTCTATTTGGCAATTCCCAGACAAGTCACTGTCCTTGGTTTTTCCATTCTCTCAACTTGTTTCGTTTTGAACTCTTTGATCCAATCAACCCTCTGGTTTTGTATTGGACTTCAGTTGATCTTCTTTCTCTATGGCTTGTCCATCTATCTTTCGGCTACCAATAACATCTATTCCTTCAACTTGCACTGGGTCCATGGGAGAGGTGGAAGCATGGACTAGTCAGCCTTATATCGATCATATATCAACCCAACTCTTTTGCTGTAAGTCAGTTTCAAGTTAGAAGACAATCTTAAATATCTTACAGCTTTTTGTATTCTCTGATTCACCTTCGGCCCCTTCAGCTTCCCTTCCGACTCTTCCTTTGTTCTGAGTGAAGTTTGGCATGTATATATCGGCATTCACTCTATGATCATTCATAACCCCCCTCCTTTCTTACTAGTAGTCTCTAGCGTCTCAACAACTCCTACTCTTTCGAGAAGACCTTCCCCCTCTTCTTCCTCGACTCTATTTTTCTTTCTCTTGCAACCGTCAACCTTAGATATTTTTAAGATCTTGCAAATACTTACTCTTGTTGATAGCAACTTCCTCTTTAATCTATTGCAATACCTCATCATATACTGTCTTCGATCTTCGAAGATCTCCTAGAGCTCAAGACTTTTGCTTGTTTCTCTTCGTTTCCCAATACTCTAAACAACACCTCAACCTCTGCCCCTTCAGCAACTCATTCTTGCTTTTCATCTTGCATCACTTTTCACTTCGTTTCCAAAACAAATGCCATATGCTATCACTTCCCCAAGAACCTTTCTACCGGCTGTTCAACAAGGGCTCGTCGAGAAATTGTTACTTATGATCCACTGAAACCTCCAAGGCGGCAAAAATATGGACATGACTTCCCCAACCCAGAACGGAGGGGATCATGCAGTCTTTGACTCTTTCGGTCAAAAGAATCCCTCCTATACGGCGGCACCTTCCTTTGGCCCCAGCCTACACCAGAAACATATTACGAACCATAGTCAAAGTCGAAGCTACGTCCCCAAGCTTGCCATTTCATCAACTCACAATCCTTTGAACCATATCAAAGCCCAAAATGCTACTGCGGACTCTCTCAGCGAGCTCATCACGAATTTAAGAATTCGCATAGCAGTTCTGGAGAATGATCTCGCGCATGCTACGAAAGACAAAGATGAAGCAATCAAGAGCTCTATCATTATCGCTAGGGCATTGGGAAATGTGGCCAATAATCCGGAGCTAGCTACAAAGAATCCACGGGACCCTGTCACCGAAGAGTTGGAAGAGCTGCGTGCAGAAGTCAAGAGATTGAAGAGAGAGAATGGCTTTCTCTGGGTTCGAATTGAGTCTCGAGAAGCCGATCACATTGTTTCTTATGACAACTCTCCAAATACAGGTTCCAGAGGTAGCAACACTTTCCAGGTTTCAGGTAAGGACTCTGGCAGGTCACACTCAGGATATCCCATCATAGATGCGGCAATAAAGAAGGTCAGTTGCGCAAGACGCTCCCAATCATTCCCATCACACTGTCGAATTCAATGAAGAGACACAACTTCCCAACATTGTCAATCTCGAGAGACTAGAAGACGCTAGCTTAGCAGTTCCATCGAGAGAACCAGTCCTACCATACACATACACTCCGAGCCGGAGAAGCATTCATGACATCAATACCTCCAATCTTGACGATGTTCTCGCCTCCGAAAATGAAGATGGGCTAGAAATTAAGATTGAAGATCAACTCCGCTACCAAGAACGCGCCAACGCCGATATTCCTGTCCCCACTGTTCGAAAAGCTGGTTTTGTGTGTACTCCAGAAAAAGCTATTCGTGGTGATGATTATGCTGATTATGCCAATCGCAATAATTATCATGCGCGCTTCAATAATCGCAATGCGCCCACCGGTCCAAGACCCTTTGGAATCCCTCCTGATATGACTGAAGGCACGAGTATTTGGGCGTCGCCTCAACAAAGAGATGATGAGATCAATAGTCATATGCGAACTTGTGATTCTAGAGAATTCAAGTTCCCTGATTATTTCAGACATGGAGTTAGTTTTATTCCCAAGGAAGATGATGTTGACACTTTGCGTGGGGTACTTATCGGTGGACTTCCTACAGATATAGAGTTGAGAGATGTCCTTGCTCGGGTCCGAGGCGGAAGAATCTATTCATCGGTTTTACTTAACACGATGTCTATTTCGGGAAGTAACTCTGCGCTCGTTACATTTATCAAACAGGCAGATGCAGAAGCCTATGTCGAATATGCGAATGCTCATCCCATTACCTTTGAAACCCTCAGATCCCGACGAGGAACATGTCGCCACGGCTATTGTCACCCATATCCATACCGCCACATTTCCCTTTTCCCCCGGAAAACTCAAGACTCTTTTTGAGTTTAATCGCACCCGCATTCTTACGGTCCGTAATTTCCCACAGCAGATATCTCTTCGTCGTCTGGAAAAATGATCTGTCGGGCAGAACTGGAATCAGAGCGGAGAGAATGTTGGAGTGGTATATTGATGAAGAGGGGACGCTTAGGATGGAATTCTCCAATGTTGATGCTGCAGGTAGTGCATTTGGGATGCTGTTCGAACATGAATGCTTATAGAGATTTCAATCTGGAGTTGCAATTTGAGAAGGATAACTGTGAGGGGGGATTTGGAGGATTTGGAGAAGGAGGCTGAGAAGAGAAAGCCGATGTTTCCAAGAACCGAGCTTGGGAAGAAAGATGAAACACACCGATCCAACTCTTTTGGTAATACTGAGACGGTGAACGATTCAATGGATGCTGTTGAGCCGGGCTTGAATATACAGAGAAAACGATTGGCGGCTTTGCAAAGACATCATGATGCTATTTCCGTCATTGAGGGGTAAGGGCTTGCAGTCAAGTTCTTGGGCTGACGAGGTTATTGAGGAATCTGAAGATAATACACCTATCCCGGTATTCCATAGTAAAAACCGAAAAGCCCACAGCCCTCAAGAGCAACCAGATCTCCGAAGAGAAAGCTACCCTCAGACCTCAATCTCAACTACATCAAACACATTCAAACACTACATCGGTCTCCACTCTGGTCGGCCCTTCTATCGAAGCACTAAGAAAGGATGAAGACACCAGTGCTGCCCCTGTCACTCCACAACGCGCCCCTCGCATTATCACCGGAAAACAATGGCTCCTAGAACTCACCACCAAGGAACCATCTTCATCCACATCCACATCTACATTCACACCTACATCTGAAAGTCCACCTATATTCGCCCCATCCACACCAAACTTCAACGAGGCCACCCCCAGACCTCGTCTTACCCTCGCCACCACTTCTCTCCCCCCAAAGATCACCAGCGAATCTCCCGAGCCGAGCTCCGCAGAGTACAGCCCCACTCCTTTGCTTCCTCCGCTGTTTCCGCCGGTGGCTCCTCCCCCCAATTCGCACTCCCCCGGGAGAGCATCCAGGTTCAAGATCATACTCCATCTCCAGCTTCGGTTCCATCCAAATCTACAAATATACCAATCCGCCCAATTTTGGCGGTTTCTCTCTTTTCTGCAGCAGGTCATCCCATTCAATCTGCTTCATCTTCACAACTAGTCCAACCTGCTATCTCAGCCCAAGCCCTCAACACCTTCCAACAAACCATCAAAGATGCAGGTACCAACGTATATTTCGAGCCTGAAGCCGATACCGAAAAGGCAACTTTGGACAGTGAGGTTGACAGTGAGGTTTGACAGTCAAAAGGGGAGCGATTGCGAAGAGCAAGAAACTTTGGGATCGCTCATGAAGGGTAAGAGTCACGAGGTTAGATTTGGGGGAAACCTGGAGCCGGAGGAGGAACTCGCGGCGAAGATGAATCCCGATGAAATTGATCTGGATCTTGAGTCGGAGACTAATGTTGAGGGAGATGAGAATCGGGGTCTTTTTCAAAAGGAGTTGAGTCTTAGAGTGGAAGGTTAAGCGGAGATTGTGTGCTTCTGTTTTCTTTGGTTGGTGTGAGGAGGTTCGGGGCTGTGAGTCTGGTGTTCGGGGTGGGGAGAGTAGGGGTGGGAAGTTGGAGGGTCGTTCTACTATTTCTAGCGAGACTCGTTGAGTGGGCGGGTTTTCAATTGTTGATTGGGGTGGGGGTTGGATGGTGGTGGGTCGTGGATCATGGCTTGGGTATGCATTGGATTCGTGAGAGGGGAGGGGAGGGTGGTAGGGGTGTGCTTCACATCACGGATATATGCCATTCACCTTCTCGGATCATTCTCATTTACATTTGCTGGCAGCCCTGGGGTTACACACATGCATTCATGCATCCAAAATATCATTTTCATTTATTTTCTTTTTATCGGGAGGATTCACACATGCATGCGTACGTAGTAGCTCACCAGAAAAATACCCATCGATTCCCAGGTATGGATTGTTATATGAACGATATCTCGATTCTTCATTGAGCTCTATCGAGATTCTGGACCGAATGCAATGGATCGATAGATAGGGATAGTAGACTAAGGGCAAATTTCTCAGGTAGATAACGAAACGTCCGTGGTAATAAAACTCATGAAAATTCCTTCTATTCAATTTTATGTTGTGCGCTTGAATTTGGAGTACAGGTATCGCATCATCAATATTCGTTCCGATTCATTTATCCATCCACGCAGTATTTACAAGATCCACATTCGCAGCAGCATCCTCACGCGCTCTTCCACATACGATTCCATCCACATATTACTTCACAAACATTGCGAATAATAAGAATTCAATACAGTGCCTACTATCATATCATTCTCCTTTTTATCATATCTAATATTTCTTTTTTTCCCACAGAATACTCACAAGCAGTCCCGCTCACACAGCACGTTCCACCGTATACCCAATGCCCCCACACTGAGCCCAACGAGCCTGACAATTCGCTGTAGGCGTCGCTATCGCCGTACTCGTCGTTGACGAACCCCCCGGGAGCGACGTGGTCCCCGTCCCCGCGCTGGTACTAGCACTACTAGTCGTCCCACCACCGCCGCCACCCCCAAAACCGGCACACTCCCCGCCCAAGGAATCCACCTCGCCTCCTCAAACGACTCCCAATACCCCCCCGTCGACCTAAACACCCCTGTCGTCGCCGTCCCATTCCTCAAATACCTCAGCACATACGCATCTAAATCCTGCTGCTGAGAGCCCGGAAACACACAATGACTATGGCCCCCAACCTGCGAAAAGCCAAATTGATCCTCCGCCCCCACAGCCCGATAGATGATCTTTGCAGCGCTCATAGCGCCGTAGGAGGACAGCGGCCCCAGCCAGACATAATCTGTATTTTCGATAGCGAGGAGCGGACGCGGGGAGACCAGGCCCGCAAGCAGGTGGTGATCGAAAGGGAGGGACGCGTGTTGCCCAAGCGTTGAACGCGGTGCCGAACCAGACGTTTTTGCCGACGATTTCGGACGCCGTTTGCGTGCTGCTGCCGATGCTGTCTGAGATGCGCCAGCTGGCGTCGCCGCCAGAGCCGGATTCCTGGGGGATGGTGAGGGCGATGCGGGGGACGAAGGCGCCGGCTACGAGGGCGCCTTTGCCGTTGCGGGAACAGCCTGTTACGCCGATGCTGGAGGGGCTGATTCGCGCGCTGGGGGTTTGGGTTAACGCGTCGAGGATTCGGTCGACGCCCCAGGCCCAGGCTATGAGGGCTCCGGCGGAGTGGGTCGAGCCGTAGAGGATGTAGAAGAGGCCTTGGCCGCGGCTGGATTGGTCGTTTTGGGCGGCGATTTGGTCGTTGTTGTAGGTTATCATTGCGACGCCGGCAGGGGCGGGGATACTTCCACCGCCGTAGGCGATGATTGCGGGATAGGGAGCTGTGCCTGTGGAAGGATAGGTGATTGAGACACTGAAAGAGATGGATTTTCCGGACTCGGAACAGGTGACTGAGAGGGTGTTACCAGAGAAAGAGGAGGTGACTGAAGAGGGTTTGGGGGGGAGTTCCAAGTTCCATGATTTGGAAGAGGAGGCTGAGTTCTTGTTGGCGACCGGCCCATTGGTCGAATGTGGTGATTGTGTTGGCCGGCGAGGTTGGTGAAGGGGTCTGGGAGGTAGGATATTGAGGGGGTGGGGATCGGAGAGGGGAGGGTGCCGCAGGCGGCTTGTCTGGGGGTGGAAGTGGGTGTTGCGGCTTGGAGGAATGTTGTGGTAAGGAGGAGAATGAGCTTGATGGGGATTGTTGAGAGCATCATTGAATATTGAATAAAGATTCTGAGACTGTCTGATATATAGATATTTTCAGATGAATCTGGTGGATCTCATCATCCTTTTTAACATTACATTGTGCGGGGAAAGAAAGTCCAGGGTAAAACTGTTCCTCAACTCCATCCATATTAGTTTAGACTTTATACATGTAGTATATTACACTTATAAAGCATTTATGTATGAAAATCATACTAAACAACGATCTCTTTAATATACAAAGATACAATGAAATCAAGTTGGCCTAGTAAGCGTTGCATCGAATCCAGTTACTATTGTACATTTTATCCGCAAAGAAGGACTATATGGAGTCCAAAAGCATTATTCGCAAGCCTAAAATGGAATTGTAAATTTTGCCTAAAGGTTTGATGTTTCCTTTTGGCAAAAGTACCAACTAAATGAAGAATCACTCTCGAATATATAGTGGGACAAATCTTACTCAATTATCACCATACTGATATGGATAAATTGGTTCTGTCAGACGGCCCGGATTATATAAAGGACGAAAAGGAAGAGAGGACGTAGGCTGGGATCACTGGATAGAGGTGAATCCTTCTATCCGTAAACTCTCAGGAAACTCTAGTCACGCGATGTGAGATACAATTGCATAGCAAGACTCTTTCGTAACCCTAAGTATCTACGCCCAAGAGAAAGTTTGATTCTCGAGTATCAATTGAAATATCAAATGGTAATACGAGGCATATAACCCTGAGAGATTAATTGATTATCGAATTTGTATCCGGGCACTAAAGACTTCTAGGGCCCTTTAAACCTAAGAGATTCTCTAAACACCAGATTTGAAATAGAACAGTGAGAAAGAGTGCTGTTATGTGAAATTCTGTTGGGTATCAAATTCTGTGTGCAATCTATTTCGTACATTATGTGTCTAGTATTCAAAACCTCCATTTGAGAATTTATCTTGGCTCTTATCCCAAAGTACAGTCGACTCTCAGGAAGAGCTGAAAACAGAGGCTTGGACAAAATAGCATTGAAACAAAGCTCATTTCACACTTTCCAGGCAATAAAACTTTAGAGATGTAAACCATTCATCCAAAATCATTGAGAGGTTAAGTCTCAAAACAAGCAGAACACCAAGAACCGCCACTGAAGCATCACCGGAATGACAAGACACGACAAGATACAAGGAGGATAGAGTACTACAAAGTGAAAACGGGAACGGTAAAATTTCAGTGTCTAGTTCTCCAATATACTGTGATAACAGCCTGACTACAGACCCTTCTCCTACACAAGATCAAAAGCGAGCAACTTCGACTGCAACCGCAGCCCCACTAAAACCTCAATCACCCGCCCAACAGCTCGCCCTTTATTTAACCCTCCGAAACCACTCGGCAAGTCGGGAAAATGCATGGCATACAACCCAAGGTATGCCATGCCTCCGATACGAACCTTGGCGTTGCATTGTATGACGTTGTTTGTAATATAGGCTGAATGAATGTGCCGGATCATCCGTGTTCGAATAACGAGAGGGTTGCTTGATTGTAAGGAGAGTGTGTCAGCCGGCAGAAGAATGGTGGGTAGTGTATTGCAGGGATGATGGGGGGATGCGGAAAGGAATGTGGTTATGAAGTCTGCTTGAAACCTAAATTGCCTAGCAGATTATCACAACAACCAGTATATGTAGATAGAAACTTTAGACGATATAGACTTGTCGCATTGTATCATGTATATTAGGCGCCTGGGGTTTCCTATGTTGAAAAAGTATGAATACCATAAAGCGTTTGCAATGTTTGGAGTGAAGGTGCGTTTTCAAGTAATCATAACAGCAAACATAAATTGGAATAGTAACATCGGACGAGAATATTTCGTAGACTGTCGGTATTTCGGCTGAGGCTCGATCATGGTGGCATGCGAGTTCGGATATCATGAGCTGAAAAGTCAATACACCAAGGTCATGGCAAACAATATTTCTTCATGTAGCCAATGTTTCAGTTCACCAAAATAGAAGTTCATGATGCTTGGAAGGGTATTTCATTCTTTAGGCTGCACTAGCTAAAGCAAACAACATTTAAACTAATTGGGTATTAGCAAAGACTTTGGGAAATCACATGAGTATATACATACCATAAACAAATTGTCCATCGTGGTTCTCAATACGCTCAGCGAGGTTAACATCACGGCTGAACTCTTCACCGTCGATGCTGCGGAGGAAAGAACGGAGAACTGGAACTTGTGCACCACCCTCAATAGAGAATGTGACGTTCTCAGCGCTGTGGGAGAAGTCTATTTTGTATGTTAGATGATGTTCAAAAAAGTAGAAGCATTGTTTGTTGTGAACATACTTTCGCCATCCCAGTGGATCATGCCGTTTTGGTTTCCAAGGTATCGGTCGAGGTCCATCTCAGCATCCACCCAGTCACCGTTCTCATTTCTGAGACGGGCTCTTAGGATGTGGTTGTCATCGATGCGGATATCTTCGGCTGAGAGATGGAAAGACATGTTGAGATATGTGAAAGAGGTGTTATTGGTGTTGTTGTTGGTGGTGGTGGTGGTGTGAGGTTATGTTAAAATAGTTATTGAAAGTTGAGAGATGGGCAACGAAAGGGAAGAGAAAGACAGGAGTAGATATGTGTCTTTTGTAGTCTTGTCTCCAAGCTTCATCAATACCCTCAAGGTCTACCCCTCCCTGCATACTTGGAGCACAGTAGAACGATATCATCAGCCACTCATCAAAGCATCAATGGGATTCCCCACTGACAGTCTCATCCAATTTCATACATTTCCATGGCTTGGCACCTCCTTGGCTCACACGTTGTTTGCAAACATTGGACAAGAGCAACTTCACCGCATGTGAAACGTCCCGCTATGACCCACTCATTGTGGGGTTAAAGTTTCGAAGTGCCACCACTGCGGCGGATTCGGTGGCTATGCCGTTTTGGGTGGTTTGCATTACAGAATTACAATACCGTGTCCGGTTTGATGATGGAATACGATGGATTGGAGGGCTGACAGACCCACACTAGGTAGCTTGCAATTGTAGCTACCCCTGATTATAGTCGAATAGCCAAGCCAGTTTTGAGAAAGATCAAGAATGAGATAGTAAGATCATGGAAGCTCTCAGAAACTGATGGTATCGATGATATCAATGAAAGTATATCCTCAAAGGATCCAAATAATACCAAAGTCAATTTAACATACGTTTGTAATAGTCATGTTCTGAATGCCTGACATATGCAGGAAAAGTACACGAAGAGCTTATACTATCAATCAGCAGAAGAAAATAGTGTATACTTCAGAAGTGGCACAGTTAAGCCACGCATTCCTTTGGTCACTCGTTCAATGTAACATCGTACTTCAAATCTGTAAAGAACGCTCACTTGAGTTATCAATCAGGGTCAGAGCCAGTTTCAGGAGTGACGGCTACGCATAAGAAGCCCGCAGTTTTAACTTTGCCATAACAACACATCAATGCTGGATTCCCTACATATATAATTCCACATATCTTATTCCTTAATACCGCTATCTAGCAGCCACTGTCCAATACCACAATGCTCCTTTTAACCCCACCAATATATATATTTATCGTGTATGGACTCAACTCGGGATTTGGGAGAGGGGCGTCTATCATCGCACATGGAGATGATGGTTGATGCTTCAATATGAAGTCGGTGAGATCGGTGAGGGAAAGGAGTCGAATCTAATCACATCGGATTGCTCTTGATCTATCTACTTGTATCGTGATGAAAACTGTTTGGCGATCGAGAAATAAGCAACCAGAATGCAGTCTCAACTTAGTGGTTTGACCACTTCGTCTAACAGATCAAATTGGGCGTAACGCTTGGGTATCCCAACTCAGAAGCCTTCGTCCTTTACTGTAGCCAAGTTTAAAACATGAGTGCGTCATGAATGGAAGATGTTGCGACTTAAGCGTTCTTGAGTTAGGTGGTGCGTCTGAAACCTTAAGTCCTGACTCAGTAACTTTGCTGACTAAGCAAGACACTCTTCATTTCCCTCAAACACCATGATCACTCAGAACGCATTGATGCGACTATGAAGCAGACTTCACTCTTGATATCAAAGTTTGTACTAGGAGCTGGCTTGTAGTTTATTGCAGTAAAAAATGTTTCATCTACATTTTGATGGAGCAGCGACAATGTTCTCGATAAGTCCTAGAGTCCACCGTCTGATCATGAGTAACTTTCTAACTCCATCATGATCATGACACAAACCCCGAGAGTGAAGTTATCACCTACAACCCAACCACCCTGAGATCAGGGCAAAATTGCGAGATTTTCTTGGTAGGATAGACGAGACCATCAAGCCAGTTTGCCTATTCCCTATGTTCCTCGTTTGAATGATTTGGTATTGAAAGTTACAGAGAATCATCCGAATTAGTTGGCTTTGATGTGTAGAAGAGATCAAGTCAACATGGGAGAAGCCTCAGGGATTGACTTAAAAGGCAGCTGTGAAGGTCAGAGGACAGATGGCTCCTTGAGATCTTTCATTTATGCCCGAAAACTGATCTTGAAGAGTTTCTATCCAATGATATAACATCGAAGCATAACTTGCTTCGAACTTCTACAGTGTTGGTATAAGCCGTAGACTATTATGTGTCACTAGAATACGTCTTCATCGCATGAGCTGGCCAGAAAAATTGTATACAACTCATAGAATTGAGAAGAAACAAGACGAGAATATTTTCATTCAGTGTCCAAGGAGACAATAGAGATTGACTATTACAAGGGCTTGTTCTTGAATGAGAGAATCACAAGGGTTGTATATGATTTGTACATCGAGCGTTTCTTAAAAGGAAGTTCAATGAGAATCGCTGATTGATAGTACAAATCAGCAACCGGTGCTTGAAGGATCAAGTGAACCCTTCACAAAGATCATCGAACATGTCATCAAGTAACACATACCAATGTTGCTTGCATCGAATATAATTTGGACTGTACAAGGATAGAGTAGAGGAATTTATCATGAAGATTTTTGACTTATTAATAACTATCATCTAATCCGGTATCGATAGGGATGGTCATCTTTACTATGCTACGCATATTCTGTCCTTCATTAAACTAAATTTGATTGAATGTTGTTTATATTGACATGTTCGTCATGAATTCCTTCAACGCACCAGGCATCATCCAACAAAATATCGATTAGATTGTAATATTAATTGATCATAAATGCCCACGGTTATATCACTCCATGTCTGATATCATTCGATATAACAAAACTTGCGGGCATGAATGTTTTGGACCGAATCAAGTACTCATCTTGAACGAACGATACTTGGCTGTGGATGATCCAAACAGCAATGAGTACTGTTTGATATTATCGGACTCAAATCAAGTATTCATAATATGTATCCTGAACTATATAGATTGTTTGAAATATCATTCAATTTGAATCAAATCTTCATTATAATGATCCTGAGCTCGCGGAGACATCTCACAAGCATGAAGATGGTATGCCGTCTACTTATTAAATTCGAACTTAATAGTATTCAAAGACTGATTCATTAAGTCCATTCACTCTCATTTTGTATAAAATGAATCCATTTCAGAAAACATTCAGTGTGTATCCACATAAATACCTACCTAGTATGGCGCCGGTGATTTAGGAGTTCCAGTTCCTGATATCAATATCTAGAATATTTCCACGTGATAAATGGCGCTAAGACCTCGAGTTCCTTCCTCTTTTATGTGAGAACATTAGCGGCGTGGAATATCCCATCTCTTGCCTGACTTTGTAGACTTTTCTTCTTCTTCTTCTTCTTCTTCTTCTTCTTACATCGTCAAAAGGTATCACAAAAGTTCTTTTATGAGTTTTGCATTCTTTTCATTTCTCTTTATCTCTCATGACCTCGCAAAACCGCCATTCTGCCGATCTTCCATGGAATTTATATCAGCTTTCGAGGTAAGCCTTCTATTATACACTTTCTCAAAGATGAGCCAATGAGCCTGGTCAATTTCACTAAATTTCACTTCACTGTTCGAAGCGAGGCCCTCCTTGACGCCGCCTTTATCAAAGCTCATCATCTGTGTATGATTCATTCACCAATCGGATCATACCTGAGAAATATCAAACTCTCCTGTTCAATACACTGACTATCTATTGAAAAGTGAGATTCTCAAGTATTTACGCGAATTTTTGTGACTTTTAAAGATTTATCGCGCAGTCTTTTCTCAACAATCATCTTCTGAGAGCATCGACTAGTGTTATTTCGAGACCATCGACAATTTTTCGTCTACAACGGTAAGCATTTTTCATTTATCCTACTTAACACCCCGTTGCTTTACAATTGTTGGTAACTTATCATGAATATCTAATAAACTTGACCACTCTGACCCATATCCAACAGCTCTAGCAGGATGCATCGTAGATAATTGCCTCGTACACTAATCCAGTGGTGGTGAAGGCATCTACACGATCCCGAATTCAAGCTCCTCATAACCCAGAATCATACTAAATATATTCAAGATGCCCACAGTTCGTGGATCGAAGAAAGCCTTGCAGGGATCAGCACTTGAGGAGTGCGTTGCGAAGCTGTGCCAGCAACTTTTACACACACAAGGCAGAGAAAAGTAAGAAATTCTCATGGTATACATATATCTACATGGAGGATGCTGACAACAACCAGGATCAACGAAGATATAGTTGAATCGCTGTGTGAGGCTCTGCGCTCGGCAAAAACAAATGATACGATAACCGCGACCGTTGTGGGTGGTCTTCTTGAAGTGCTAGAGGATCAAGACGGTGTGCTTTGTTGTCCCGTTGATATCAAAACTTTCTGCGCTGTTTTGAATACTGTTCTTCAGGGTGAGAATTGTCGAGCAGGGGAGCGAACTCTCGTTCTACTTGCCGTAAGTACCAAATACTGCAGCGCTTTCAATTTCTTGGGTATTGGCTAATTTCTCCAGAACGAAATATTCCAGATATCACGACCGCAAAGCGCCTTGGGGCAATTGTTGATTGATATCGCAAAGACAGTAGATATCGGTCACCTTATAGAATATTTTGTCAATGGTTCAAGGCCAACTGGAATTAGAAGATGGGTGAGTTGTCATTGATTGACGTACCACGAAAGTGAGCTAACGCCTAGGAAAGGTTGGTATCATCATGTTACAGCTTTTGAGAGGCCCAGAAGCGGTTTCAGAACAATTTAAGCATACGCCCGAAGATACAAGGTGAGATGTTTCCTATCGTACAATTGATTCTGAAGCTGAATTGCTCTTAAAGGCGCAGTATTGGTCCCTTGCTTCTCAATGAGGGGAATGAGATACTCAGGTTGATTTGTGGCCAGCTTGTGAGGGATCTACTCAACTCAGACATTCTACCTGAAGAACTCTGGCCAGTAGAGACCAACAAAGAAGCTTACGAAAATTTTCCTGTCGAGCTACAAAGTCAATCTCGATGGAAAACGCAATTCCAGCATTGGGTTGACGGAAAGTGGCCTGATAAGCCAAGTCAGGCGTAAGTGTACCAAAGATTTAGGATGACTAGTCAACTAACAAGCATTTAGGCCGCCACAGATACTCTATTATAGCCATAGTGTTATAACTACACCGCCATACAGGCTTGGAAAGTTTGGCGAAAACTTTGAAATGGTTTTTGAAGACGGATATATCCTTCTTTTGAAGACTTCTTCCGACAAGGACTTAGATCAAATACTCCAAGTACCATGCAACTCCATATGCCAGGTCTCTCTCGTTGATAAATCGATTATGATCAACGGAAAAGAAGTCCATAATGTCATCATCGAAATCAAGTGCGACCAAAAAAAATCTTGTTATCTGAACTCCCGACCTACTTCTATTCAACAACTACACTTGTCTACAGACGCGTACATCGACGAACTAATCCTTGACCTTCTTGAACAATGTCCCAATGCCAAATTTCCAGAGACTAGAGTTCAAGTCTCCCAAGCCGAGGATGATATAGAGTTACAAGGAAAAGGGAGTTCGTCAGAGGCTGCGAGCCGCAACAGATCATCGGAGGAATGTGAACCTCAAAATTCTAATCCATTACCATCCGAAGATGAAGAATCAAACGCAGACTGCAAACTAGACAATGACATTCAAGCTAAGCTTCCTCAAATTCAAGCGGACGATAACAGAGGGGCACAGGTAGTTGATGAATTGGAGGCGTCCCCACAAAATCCGAATCGAAGAAATACAGCGAACAAATTTGATTCACCTGAGAATGGTGGTGTCACAAATTTCAGTGATTCACCTGTGATGTCTATCAACCGGGAAATCACATCATACTTCGACGAGGCTGTAGAATCAGATGGCGAAATTCCTAAACTCAATGACCAAGCTCTTCTTTCGAGGCAGAAGGTCAAATCTCGCTTTGAAGTTTCTTCCATGCCGGCCAATAGAGCTTTACCTACGAAGAATGAGAAAACCGTTCCCCTTTCTGCCACTACTAGAGGCGACATGTCTAAAACACAACCAAATGCTTCTCAAGCTGAAAACTCACCAAGCCGCAATACCGACTTAAATGCAAACAAGGTGCTTAAAAAATACTCGGTGAAACCTAAAACACCAGTTGCAGTCTCAAAAGGCAAGGTAGAGCCTACTAGACCAACTGCATCGGTGAAGAAATCTACGAACTCGAAGAACGAGGAGAGCTCTGCTCAAGTGTCAGTGCCAGCAAAGACAAAAAGTATTTATGATTTGCCTGCGAATGAAGAGGACTGGGCAGCTACCACGAAGGCTAGTCGAAATACCAAGGGACCACAAAAGAAAGTTGGTGGGTCACAACAAAAAGGAAAAACAAGTAAGAAGGGCAGGGGAAAGAATACGAAAACCTATCAGAAGACCAAGCGTACGCTATTGGAAGTTGAGGACCCGGTATTCTCCAAGAGAGGTAGCCAGAGAGCTGCTGCAATTCAAGCTAAGGTCAACATGAGTAAAATTGATGATGACCCCGATGGTATCGAAGATCTCTCCGATGTAAAATACAGTGGACCAGCCCAGCCCAATGTCTCCCGAAAGCGTAAGACTGTGGAGCAACCAGCAGAGCCTGATATCTTAGAGAGCCAACCAGCATCCTTGTTTGAGCCAGCAATGATGAAAGATGAGGAGGACTCATTTGATATTCAGCAGCAAGATGCTCAGGAATTATGTCTAAATGTTAACAATTTTCCCGAGGACCCTTTCGAGCCTGAGGACCTGTACAATGCCACTCCACTGGCATCAAAGGACCAACAAGATTACAGCCGAGAACAACCTCAAGGACCTTCCCGAAAGATTGCAGCCGTTAAGTTTGCCAGCCAACTGGATGATCTCTTGAACGATGGTCCAGGGGGAGAGAACAAGAACACTCACACTAATGCTTTGAGAAAGGATATATACAAAAAGGAACCACCCCGAAGAGTACCGCCGCCGAAGCTAGGAAAATTCATACACAGTGAATCCGACAACAGATCCGCTGTCATTGAGAAGGGAATACAGGAGGAAGTGGCTCTAGGTATTGAGTATGATAACACTCACCACAGCCACAATGAAGATGCCAAAGATTCATCGTTAGAAGAAGAAAATTCTTCCAAGTCCGAAGCTCAACTAAATAAGAATGTTTTACTGGTGATATCGTGTGGGATGGAGGTCAAGAAGACTCAGAATTTCGGAGAGCCAGATGATGTTGAAGATGTGCCGAATATGAAGATCCTCGTTGGCGCAGCTGAGAAAGAAAATGGGAAGACCACAGTCGAGACTAAAGCCGATCCCGCCTTTGTAATTCCTTGCCATCTTCTGAGCATATCTTCGAGGAGCTCCAAGCAGGAGGGTTCACCTAAGCCGGATACCACAAAGGCAGTAACTTCTAATGCCCATCAACCCGGTCTAAATAACTCCCCTCCAACCTTATCACCACCTGATGTGAATTCGGTTGAGGAGAAGAAGCGAAAAGTTGCGAGAGAGGTTGCTGTGCCATCCAAGCGCCGTCGATCAATTGCGACCAAGGCTCTAGAAGATTCACCAATATCGATACCTGGTCCTCGCCCACAAATAAAGACATTTATCGAAAGCTCAGTTAGTAAGAGTAGAGCTTTGCTATATGATAGAAGTACCCGCAAGCCAAACTTGATACATTTCGGTCCCAAAGGAGCACATAACCAGGGTTCTTCCAGTACATCAAAATCTGTTTGGAAACGAGTTCCTGACTTACCTATCACAACACCCAACATAGTAAAGGAAAAGCCGCAACTCACAGTGCATAATAAGCGAAGACGCGGCGATTCCCAAGAAGAAGGAGAAGTAGAAACATTATCTATTCTTCAAAGCCCACCCAAAAAACGTCAGAGTATTAGTCCACCAGACCTAGCTTCTCATAAAGTCGCGGCAACAATGACAGAAGATGAAAGCAGTCGCATGGCTCCTGTTGCCTCCAAGTCAAGCTCACAAGGATCTCGAGTTAATGAATTTGGTAGTCCAATTGCTCAACAGCCTATGCCTTCCATGGACCAAATTCTCAAATTCCAGCAAAGAGCACCAGCCTTGGAATTTGGACAGCTGGAGCCTCGAACATTTTGTTCTCAGCAGAAAGTACCTCAAATTGTCGTAGAATCTCCTGGGCACGATAGCAAAGATGTTCCTGAGACATTTGGTCCACGCGTCAAAGTAGTGAGCATCGCAAAAGCACGCCCTGCCCCGCCAGGAGAGTCACCCATTCGATATGTCCCGCATACTAAAACTCGGGATGGAATTTATGAAGGTGTTTTAACAATGGAAAACATACAAGAAGATAGGGCTCTTTCGGATCCATTTGTTGACGATGCACACCGCAAATCGAGTGGGTTCACAGAGCGATTACGCGCACGGCAGATTGACTCAAAAAGCAAGCCTGATGGAGTTTCGAATGCTCATTTCAGCGATCCTGATAAAACTCTAGTTGAAAAGCACCGAACTACTAGAACTTTGTCTTTGTCAAGTGAGTTGTCAAGTAATTCATCTTTCCGATCAGATAATTCGTCAAATACCCCAACTCGAGAATTATCCCCTAATCGTCAATGGTCATTGGCTGTTCGACCACACTATAAAGGATATGCAGATACCGTCCATAAGATTGCAGATGTGAGTCTCGTTATATCTTCCAATGTTGAAGACTTAGATAGCTAACTTTCAATTCCAGGAGATGGTGATCAGATTGGCCAACGAAGAAGATGCATCGAAGCTAATTGTGAGTCAATACAATGAAAAATACCACTTCTATGCTCGAAGGGTTATCTAGCGAGCGAAATAAGGAGAAGATGAGCATCCGTCAACAGATTGAGAACAAGAAACAAGAATTGATCCGAATGTATTCTGAAGCAAGCAATGCCATGACGCAGACTGAAAAGGATATGGAAAATGCTCCCATTGGCGATTTCAGGAAAGGATGGCAGGAGAGAGAGGATGCCATACTTAGAAGATTGGAGGGTCACAATCAATGATATATTGCTTCGTTTACCTTTGTAATCTATATCTGAGATGAAGGGCAGTGCAGATAGATGAGCTTAGGTTGCTTTTCATTTCAATATGCACGATTGAAAGCTGCGAGCTAGAGGAGAAATGATATCGTGTATCATAACGGTCTAGATAGTATAGTAGCTCCAGAAGATTTGTATAATTTCTATCAGCGTAATAGTTTCAATGTGAAAAATATCATGTCATGATCATTCGATATCTAACCAAGTCGGTAGGGAGGTAGAGCTATATATACTCCGTACGTACATACATATGGTATATTTATCTCGTATATCTATCTCGTATATTCATCTAGTATATCTATCTAGCATATCTATCTAGTATATATATCCCTGGATCTAGTACGTACCTTCGAGCTGGAGGTCATTCGTACTTGTCCACCAGCCAACCAATAATAATCTTTAGCCAAGCAACTCTGAATCAAAAACGATTGATTGTTTGACAAGGGATGACGATTTCCCAACCCCACTTCAACCGCAGCAACGCAAATTCCAGAACATTTCCCTCTCTTTCTCTGCTCCGTACAGTATTCATACATATGCATACATACATACATACATACATACATACATACATACATACATACATACATACATACATACATACATACATACATACATACATACATACATACATACATACATATCATCTACCTAGATAGACTTTTGCAGTATTACAAAGACAAAGAAGAGAACCGCAAAAAGATCCCGAGTCGCTTTACCAATTCAGGACTTTTATGTTTATCTGGTCTACAATAGTCTTTCTAGTCTTCCTAGTCTTTCTAATCTTTCTAGCCTTCCCGCATATTTATTATTTTCTTTTCCTTTTATATCAATTCCCACTCCGTCACCTTGCTGTCATTCAATACCATAGATAATCTGAATACCGTATCCATCCTTCCTCGAATACCTAATTCGAATCCAATTTCCCCGCATTTCGAACCACAAAAAGTCTTCTCTTCTCTTCCTACATTAATCAATAACGGAACCCTACAACTACCGGCATTGAAAATACAATACAATACAACACAATACAGCACAATACAACACAACACAAGTATAGAATTATAAATAGAGAGAGAGATGCCACCTGGAGGCGGTTTTCACCCATTTGGTGGCAGAGTGTCCAGGCATTTCGGCGATACGGTGCGTACAGTATCAAACCCATTTGAAATTGATGATACCACTGAAAAGAATCTCGCAGAGTTACAAAAGCTTGAGACTGACGAGGAAAAATCAATATAGCTTGCTCCTGAAGATCCATATCTGAGTTGTGAGTTTCCCTATAAATTTACAAGAGGCTGTCGCAAGACAGCAGAACCGATGCCGTTTGATACTAATATATATTCGACTAGATTATGATTGCAGATGTAGGTTTACTCGATCATTGTGAAGAGGCGCACTTTTTTGATTCAGAAGACTAAATAATTGGGTTCACAGTAACAAGAGAAGATGTCGATACACTGAGGAATGATTGGCTCACGGATAATGTATGCTCTTCTACTATTGTCCCTCAAAAATACTTACTGATGGTCTTTCTATAGATGATAGCATTCTGGCAAGAGTACGTAACGAAATTTTAAAATGTCGCATACGCATACCTGCACACCAAGAGCGATCACTAAATAACCTCTCTAAAACAGATATCTCGAGAACGAATACCTCAAAAAATACCCCTCCTCCCACATCGTCCTTCTCCGTCCTCTATGGCCTTCATGTTAATGACACAACCCAATCCCCTCGAGCTCCGTTCAGCACTCCCAGACTTTACACACACAACACACATTTTCCTACCCGTGAATGATAATCGCAACCTTGCACGAGCAGAAGGTGGATCTCATTGGTCTCTTCTCCTAATATCTGTTATCGATGGTGTAGCCTTCCATTATGATTCCCTCGGAGTATCAAATGTGAATGAGGGTCACTTGACGACGCGGAAAATGAGTAGATTGTTAAATAAACCATTGAGCTTTTTAAATCTGGCGGATTCGCCACAGCAGGAAAATGGTAGCGATTGTGGGGTTTATGTTTGTATAATTATGCGCCACTTATTACTGAAGAGGTTGTTAAGCGCGAATGCAAGGGAAAAGGTTAGCATGAGTATGGGAGGAAAGGTTGTTGATGCGGCGGGAGGAAGGAAGGAAATGTTGAGGATCATTGAGGGCTACAGGAAAGAGGGCGAAAGGAGGAGATCGTAAGTTTTCAAGGTTTTCTATCCTTTCCAAATTTTCTGCTGCACAAGTTGGCGGTCGAAATTGCATCCCTTCTAACATATGGCATTCAATAGGCACGACGAAAGCCGCAGTTCCTCCCCTTTTCGAAGACTAATCGAAGTCCTCCACGAATTGATTCATGAGTTACGCATGCGCATTACTTTTAGGATTCATCAGGCGTTACGGATCATATTAGGACGGCGTTGGGACATGGAACGAATGAATGAAATGCATGAAAGAGGTACAAGAGAAATGTTTGCATGTTCTTCTGTTTCTTATTATACACGGAGACACAGTTTTCATCTTGGCAAGAGGATGTGCTTTGAAAATCGATGAGATGAATCGAGACATACATTGGCATGGCTTGTAGAAAGGGCGAGGCTTCTATTGTGGTTACTTTGCTTGGTACTTCTTTCTGCCACAGAAGGAAGAGAGCTTTGCATTAGACCGATGCTTTACATCTCGGTCCCATGAGTGATGTATTTTTTTGGAATTCTGGTTTTACGCTATCAAAAAACCATGGGTAGACCATACGCATATCATGTGTATAGATAGATGTATCTTCACAAGTATCCATTCCAGCGTAGATAATACATGTGCATGTGTGCAGAAAAGTTGTTCTCTTTATCATATAAATAGTGTTCGCACTGTTTCATCCCATCAACATATATATCCTTTACGTGATAAAGAGGCTTTTCTTGACTGCACTACTGTTACAATGTTATTCTTTTGATACCTCTAAACGGTATACGAAACAAATCGTCTGTTAAAGAAATTGTACGGGAGCTCGTGTCAAATTGAGGGGAGGCAAGACAGGGCAGGCTGGAGGTAGGCATATAGAGTTCATTTCGGGTTTAGGGCACGATGTACTCCGTACATCCGTCCTGTGGCCCCTTCCTTGACCTTCATTCAACTTCATCAAAGGTTTAGATTGAGAACTTAGACTCCGACTCAAATCACCCTAAAAACTTCTTCGCCAACGATGGCGAGCTCCCACACTCTTCTAATAGCCTTCTATGACCTCCATCGCCCCCTTACAAAAAGCTTCTAAATCTAGGCTTTCGATGCCGGTCCATTTCCCGTCCGCTCCGCCGTCGAATACCTCCGTGCTGAGCCAGCCTCTGAAGCCTGTCCCTAGGACCGCGCGCGTGACATCTACTATGGGCAGGTAGCCCCCGTTGAAGGGGTAGGGACGGAAATCGTGGGACCATTTGCCTCGTGCTCTCAGGTCGTGTTTTTCGTGGGGGGGAGGGGTGACGGGGATGGGGGTGGGGGTTTGTATGCGTCGGAGATTTGGAGGAGGTAGATTTTCTCGGGGGGGACGTTGGCGGTGAGGATTGAAGGGATTGAGTGAGGTTCATGTGGAGTTTGACTTGGGTTCCTAGGTGCGAGATCAGGCCTGAGGAGGTGGACGGGTCACCGTATTCGCCGCCGGCGGTTTGGAAGGTGTCGAGGCAGAGACCGATGTTGGGGCGGTTGACGAGCTGCACTATTTGCCAGACTTCGCGCCAGGTTGGGGCATGGGTTGCCCAGCACCTGATTGAAGAAGGGGTGTAAGGATTGGATCTTCAGATGACAGTATGAGATGGAAGGGAGGGGGTGAGGGGTGAGTTACCAGTTCTCATATGCAAGACGATAGTTATGCTCAGCGAGCAAATCGGCAAGTTCCCTCAAATCACCCGCCAAAACTTTTGAAATCTGATGATATATCTGGAGAATCTGAGCTTCCAACCTGCAACATATCCGTTCCCACAGCGCCCATAATCCTAATCCAGCCCTTAGCCCTCTCAAAAGCATCTTTCCTCTCATCCGAGCCCTCTGGCCAACCCTCAAAATTCGAAAACGGTTGCAACATCATTATTCCTAAGTTGTTCTTTTCGCATAATTTTTTGACTTCTGAGCCAGCGGCACATAATGAATCGTAGTCATTTTCTATAATTTCTTTCTTGTAGAAGGTACTTGCAAAGGAGAGGAGGTCAGGGAATCCAAGTTCGATAGCTGTGAAGCCTGCTGAGGATATAGCGGAGAGCTTGGAAGAAAGAGGAGTGGAAGTTGTGCCAACTGAAACAGTTGCGAATGAAGCTGGAATTTTAGTAAGTGATTCTGGAGAGATATTCATGGTGACTAATTTGGTTGTTTGAAAGGGTAAAAGTCCGAATTGAGTTTAGTGAATATGAAGGAGAGACAGAGAGCTTGAGGTGAACTTCTTCTTAAATGATATGATGTGACGTCAGGGAGAATGGTGGGGCCTCTATTTCACGTGATTGCTAATGATAGGGGATTTCGGCATCACTCGGGAAGACACTGCTGTTTCTCCTTGTCAGAAGAAGTTTGAAGTATCTATTGTAGTATTTAGTATAGGTGGTGGTGGAGAAAATTTGTTGTTTTGTTTGCGTAGCATCGGCAATATCATCCTCTGCATAACACGCGATTCATGATATGCCAAACGTCTCATCCACTCGAATGATACACACAGTACAGTACATATTGCTCCGCCAAGTTGCATGAAATGTATTCCTGGGTGTAATTTTCAAGTAAAGAGGTTTGTTTTACTCAGAAATTGTAGAAAATAAATAATAAGACGTGCCATACTTGTGGCAATTGGGTATCTCAAAACAGAAAATATGTTGTTGAAGAAAAAAAAAAGAGAAGAGGAAAAGAGGAAAATCAAGCCTTTCTGAACTCCTCCTTCTGCTCCATCGTCTGGGAAATAAACGCCCTCAATGCAGCCCATCTATTCGCGGTCCCCGAAGTAGCTGGTACTTCTTGACCCTCCACAACAGTAGCATCCTTTGGTTTCTCCTCTACTACTCCAGCCAATTGCGCCATATTCTTTCCAAATCTCTCCCTCTCCATAGCCTCCAACTTCTCTCTCTTCTTCGTTGCTCCAGGTCGACTCTTCATACTCTTGTGCTTGATCTTCCCACTTTCTCCTCGACTGATTTTCTCTCCAATCCTTCTCCCTCAAAATCTGGTAATGCATCTGCGAGACTCTCTAATGTGGTAACCAATTTCTTATTCGGGCGTCTGCGCTTGAGAGGTTTGGCATTGCCTTTTTCGATACGGTTTACAAAGGCGGAGTGTTTGATTGTTCGTTTATCTTTTTTGGACTCGATGAAAGAATCGGATATGACAGCGCCTTCGCGATGCTTAGGAGGGGCATAGACACCTGAGCCTGCTTGAGAAGCTTTTGCGCGCAAGGAATTTCGTTTTTTGGGTGCGGTAGGTGCCTTGTAAAGATAGTTAGTTGTGCGATTTCGAAAGGAGAGAATCTAATATTCCACTGTACCATAATTGTTATGTGACTATATAGAAATTCTAGAGACAATTGATTGGAAGAGCTGATGGTGGATGTAAGAAAGTAATTTTCAAAAAAGTTTACTGGTGTATTTGAAAGCTCAAGGCCTAATAACTTAGCGAATAAAAAGTTGTCCTACTACAAAGAAGCGAATTTCATAGTTCTAACTCGTAACTTTACCCATTAAAAATAACAACCACCAGGATTTAAGATGAATTCTGCAGAAGAAAAAGCGAAAGTTCTACGGCTTCAAATAGCTGATACTGAAAATGAGCTTGCTCGTTTAAAACTACAACTTTTGACTATCGAAGAAAAGGCTGATGAGCCAAAAGAGTCAAAAGAACCGGATACTACTGGCTCAAACACGGATGGTCTCGTGACCCATGATGATAGTAAATGGCCCATGAATTTGGATGAATATAAACGATATGGAAGACAGATGATTGTACCTGATGTTGGCATTGAGGGTTAGTTGTTGTCTTTTTTCAACTGTATTATCGTCTTGAGTACATTGTCTAATTTGACTAAGGACAATTACGACTTAGATCCACCTCGGTTCTCATAGTGGGAGCTGGAGGGTTGGGATGTCCAGCTGCTGCATATATTGCCGGGGCAGGAGTTGGTACTCTTGGTATTGTGGATGGAGATATTGTGGAAGAATCGAATTTACATCGTCAAATCTTGCATAGTACAGACCGAGTGGGTGTGAATAAAGCTGTTAGCATTGCTAAATATATATCTGGGTGAGTAGTCACCCTTCAACATGTGAGTGGTCGACCTTATTAAGAGTATTATAGACTTAATCCAAATGTTAAGACAAACGTCTACGAAACACATCTCACGCCACAAAATGCACAAGATATAGTCAAAGATTATGATTTAGTCCTTGATTGCACCGATCATCCCACATCCCGCTATCTTATCTCAGATATCTGTGTTCTCCTCCAGAAACCCCTCGTCTCCGCTTCTGCACTCCGAACAGATGGCCAACTAATTGTCTTGAATAATCCCGCCTTGCCTCCTGGTGATCTTTCAGGTGGCCCATGTTACCGCTGCGTCTTTCCCAAACCGCCTCCACCAGAGGCTGTAACAAGTTGTGGTGATGGAGGGATTATTGGACCCGTCGTTGGCGTGATGGGTGTGCTACAAGCTTTGGAAGCTATTAAAATCATTGCATCTGGAAAATTGACCGGTGATGGAGAAATCAGCTGGCCAAGTCGTACCACAAATCCCACTACAATGTTATTATTCTCTACAAATGGAGCATCTCCATTCAGAAATGCTCGATTGAAAGGTAGAAGATCAGATTGTTTCGCCTGTGGAGAGGACTCCCAATTGTCTCTCGAGCAAATGAAATCGGGCTCGATGGACTATGTCTTATTTTGCGGCATGACGCATCCTGTTTTATTATTGAGTGATGAAGAGAGGGTTGAACCAAGAGAGTACGAGGAATCGATAAGAAAGAAAGAGGTAGATCACTTGTTGATTGATGTCCGGGAGAAGGTACAGTTTGATATTTGCCATATCAAGGGATCTGATAACATACCCTTCTCATCACTCCAGAAAGATAGAGCCTTTGAGGACGGGCTATTAGCATGGCTTACCCACAACCTCGACCGGAAGGCCCCCATATATGTCGTTTGTAGACTTGGTAACGACTCTCAGGTAGTAACGAAAATGATGAAGGAAAAGGGATTGGATCTAAATGGCGAAAGATATATTGGGGATATAAAGGGCGGTCTACAATCTTGGAAAAGAACAGGTAGATAGCTCTTGGCCCGAGTACTAAATCACACTAGAATAGCAAATCAAGATTCCGGATATAGAAGTTCCGAGAGAACTATCAGTAGTGGTTTTTGTATGCGAAAAGTGCACAATGTGTGTGATACACTAAAGAGTGGCTCGATGAACGCCAAGTCCGTACAACTGCTGCTGCTAAGCTAATGCTCTTACTGGCCATAAAAATATGATATCCATTACAACCAATCATTCCTTCCTCCATTTTCCTACCTGTTCATAGCTGAGCTTTTATACATATGTTTGTCTTTTCCTGTTGAATGCCCTTTGATCCTTCAACCATTGCCTGTATCCCACCACACTAGAAATCTTTTCGCCGTAATAATCTAGAGAAGTAATTAGCCCATATTCTTCAGAACTTCCACCTCGTCCGTCTGCATGGGAAAGAAATCACAACTTACCAGGCACTGGATTCGCCATCGAACTCGCACTAGGATCGACCCGATACTTCTTCACTCTCGCATAAAACTCCTTCTCCTTGATATCCATTTGCGTTCTAAACTTCCTATTCTTGACATTGAATGCCGCCGTCCCCAAAATCGGTCCTGTTAACCATCCCGCGCCTCCGCACGCAAACGTCACTAATCCCAATGTAATGAATGGATCCAAGGGAATTTGTCCCACCAGCGCATCCATATCCACATGTGTGAGGATTTGCGCTCCGATGGCGAAACCACCGAAGCCAGTTCCAATTGAGGAGCCAAGTTGGAACCAGCGTCGTGTGCGGCGGAGCTTGAAAAATGTATTCCAGTCTAGGACTTCTGTTTGCGCGGTGCTTGAGGAGTGGGAGGAGGATGATGGTGAGAAGGAGCGTGTGCTGGTCGTGGACGCGGAGCGAGTAGATGGTGAGGTATGTTTGAATGAGACATTGCGTTTGTAGAGGGGAACTGTGACTCGATGTCGCGAGCTTGAGCTCTGATTATCTGAGGTGCGAAGAGGGGTAGGTGAAGCTACGGTTTGATAAGTGCATGATGTAAGAAACAATGGTTGTATGCGGCAGCTAGCTGCTGCTGTTCTCAATGTCGGAGCTGAATACAGCATTTTGAATTAGAGGCGCGATGGCAGATTTTGAGGATTTTCGATGTGATGACGAAAAAGGAGTGCTCTTTGGTGAGTTTGTTATTAATCCTAGATACCTAGGTAGATAGTATTTGATATTGACAAGTCCAAACCGGTTAATTATTTTTCTTAGAGCGGCAGAACTATTTACAGGATTTGTGCTCTAGCGTGGATAGCTTTGAAACTTTCACTTACTAAAATATTTTCAATTAAAGAAAGGATAAACAACTGATTAGATTATTCATGATTATTATAAAAAAAAGCATTAAATAATTAAATTGAAAATATATATTCTTTTTAGATACAAATAATAAATCAGCTAAACGATATAGGCATATTATTCATTTTGAAATACTTTAAATAAAAAATTAATTAACAAATATAAAAAGTATATTATTAAAAAGAATCTGAGAGAAGTAAATAGAATTAAAAAAAATACGAGTACTAAACTAAAGAAAATAAAAAAAAAATTGACAAATTACTATAATAATTAAAATAATAACTATAATTATTTTAGGTAATTTTAGTTCTTAATATATCAAGATTTTGATAAATATAAATATAAAATTAATTAATAATATCAATTTTACTTAAATAATATAGTCTATAACTTTTAATAAAATTTAAGTTTGAATTATAATTTTCTGTTTCTAATCTTTAATGTTTTAGTTTAGATTACTAATTTTGTAACCAAAGACTGGATTTTCTAATTAAATCTATTAAACTAGTTAACTTACTAGTCTCTACGAATTTAAAATTCCTCGTAAATGATTCTTCGTTTCGATTAAACCTTTTTCTTTTATTTAAAATATTTACAATTTTCTAAAAAAGAATTTAGAAAATTTTATTATATTTAAATTCTTTATTAATTTCTAATAATAGTAAGTTAATGAGAAAAAGTCGTTTATGAAAATTCTCCTTTATAACTTTATATATATGTGTATATATATATATATATATATATATTTGTATGATTTTATAGAGTTTATTTGTTTATTGAAGTAAAAAAATAGTTAGTTAATTCGTTGTTTCTAGATTTGATTTAATTTCATCTCTAAAACAACCTCAACTTCAATTTTATTCATCGCGATTTCAATTTATTTATTAGAATCAAAGATCCCCTTGAGAAAAGAAGACTGAATCTATTCCAGAAAATTATCTTTGATTTCCCTATACTTCTCAATGTCTTCAGAATATAATTCAGACTTCACCGGGGACAATACGGATTTACCAAAAAAATCAATATTGGCCTTTGATTTCAAAGTAGTCGAAAGACCAATCTATATACCAAATAGTGGTCCACCTCTTCAACCAATCTCACTCATTCCTCCTCATAAATTAAAAGGAATTATTCTTGATTGTTTTCCATATCCAAAATCAAAGGACCCTAGCCATTTCTTAGTGGGTTACGAAAAAGAGCCACATAATCGACTTATCGTACATCCAGATAATATTCGCAATTATGTATCAGAATATACTTTGGAGAATTGGGAACATGAAAGAAGCACTGCAGAAGAAAACCGTGCGATTAAAGAACTTCAACCTCGTTTGATAGCAGCAGAGAGAGCTAGAATATTGCGAGAATTGAGAAAGGCAGGATTATCACGTGACGTTCTAAAAGGAGAGGATGCTGAACAATATCAAGCTTTGGGGATGCCGAAAAAGAGAGGAAGGCCTCCTAAGTCTATGGCGAGTGTATTCAAGCCGGCACCTAAGCCTTTGCCCAATCTACCAGGTGGAAAACGTGCGTCAGGACGGTCTCGAAAAGTGGTGGAAGTTCATATTACTTCACCTATACTCTCACATCATCATCAACCTTCTTTGTCTCAGCCATCCTTATCTCAGCCTTCGCTATCACAAGCGTTTTCTACAGCATCAAGAGCAATGGCGGAGCATGCAAGTTCTAGTTCGGAAAGTGAAGGGGAAGACGATGATACTGATCTTGCTTTGCATCTTCAAATCAATAATGAGGGAAATCCAGGATCTAGATCCACTCTGAGTTCGCCTACCGCTTTGAAAGCTTCTAATCCGGCAAGAAGAACCAGAATCTTAGAACCGACTCACAAGACTCATATGCAGTCTACTCAGAAGAGCAAGCCCTTCAAGAAGTCGCCTCACAATCGACCTTATCGAGCTCCAATTCTCCCTGGCATGAGTGTAGATGAATATCAATATGATGTTTCAAACACCGATGCTTACAACGAGAACAAGAATGTGAGGAACGAAACGAATTCAACTATTCAACACCAACATCCAGCAAGCACCCAGCATTTACCTGTCCCATCGATGAGAAATGGTGAAAAATTTACTGATAATATATTCCATGGCACAAGTCGTGGACAGCAAGGAAAAATCATGGATTATTTTAACAAATCCGGCTCCAAAATCCCTGCTCCAAAGACGGGGGAAGCGAACCAACATCTACCTATATCTAACCTGAAACGCAAATCTTTCCCATCCTCGGTACGAGAAGGGGAGTCGACTAGAAAATCCCGTAGTAAAAATCGAAGACTTGACAAGAACTCTGATGACTACTTTGATGCTGATTACAAAGAACCTTCGAAAAGGGGATTTGAATCAGCGATAAATGATCGTTCCTCAAGTGGACGACTTGGAAGTCATGCTTTTAATCTCCGGAGCTCTAGAAGCAGAAGTCGACGACTCGGATCATCTCCAGGTGATGAGATTGAGGATGAAAGTGAAGGATTTGATAAAGGCAAACGCGAACAAGACTCAGAAGAAGATTATGCTAACGAGTCGCCTGTATGGGCTGTGAAAGCTATCTTGGATCATAAGTATCAATGGAATCAAGATCATGATAAGCAAGAACTGTGGTATTTTGTTGATTGGGAAGGAGATTGGGATCCATCGTGGGAACCTGCAACGCTCCTGTCTAAAACAGCGATTGATGAGTACATTGCTTCGAGACAAGCTAGAGGGCTTGGTAATCTTTATCATTCTATTGATATGATGGATATCGGAGGTAATGTCAATGAACTATCTCGGGGCAACGATCTCGAACGTAGCGTTGAATGCGATTAAGCCAGTGTCAACTTGGGAGGGAGTGGAAAAGATGAAAAAGACACTGTGCGAGGGAGTAAATGGTTAAGGGCATAAATTCAACGAACTGGGTTGAAATTTGATCCGACATTGTTGTATCATTTGAGGAAGCACAAGGAGAACATTTCTTTGTGACGTTCTGAGGTATGATTGAAGATATGGTTGAAGCATTTATTGGGCCTTGTTAGCTTGGCTCAAATCCTTAAATAAGCGACAAGAAAGCTGTCTTTTAAGATTAGTACAGATACCCAATAACATAAAGCCTGCATTGGCCGTGTTTCGGCATTGGAGTGATATATCTACTCTGTTTCTGCTGGATATACTTTATGCATGAAACACCAGGAAAAGCAAGTGTTACTGGGATTCATGGTAATTAATCGCTTTACCCCGCGTCTAATGCCCAAACTAGGTTAGCTGTTAACCACATCATTCAGAAGGCGGAAATTCGGAAGATGTTAAATATATATTGATCAATAACCATAAGTTGAGTAGCTAGCTTTGTATATAATAAGTCTTCTTTTGCAAAATTCCAAGATACTGTCCAGTACTTGAACTTCCCCAGTCGATCTGAGCTTCATTCAAAGAACGCTAAACTATTGTGGATATCCCTTGTTCAGACATACAACTAAAATTCACAAATATACATATACTTCACTTCACCCTAAAAATGGCCTCAATAAGAAATGACCTCACCTCTCCCGAGCCCTATATCAATCCCGCAGAAATCTACAGCGGATCCGATTTTAACATCAATGGCAACCTTAGCCCAAATTCTTTCTTCCTTTCTCCGCCTGTTCTCCTTCGGATAGCAACAGGAGGTGCCGGTCAGTCGGGACTTATTCGCGCGCTAGCAAATACTTTTATTGAGTCCGAAATGCATAGAACAAGTTGTCCGCGATTCAGTATAGCATGGTTGTTATCTGATACATCGGCGAGTTTCAACTACTTGGGAAGGAGGGCGGCGGACTGTAGTATTACCTATCACAAAATTGCAGAAGAGATGGCGATAAGGCAAGGAATTGCGGAAAGAAGGGAATATGCTTGGAGGGATCATTGGTTGCTTGTTGGTAGGTCATATGACGATAATATGCAACTTCCCTTATATATCTTCTTCCTGTTTTGATGATTTTTAGGGCCAAAAGAAAACCCTGCAGGTCTTCCCCTGGATACAAACAACTCGACAATATATGATTTATTCTCCCAATTATTCATGGCTTGTGTTGAGAATCCAAACATTAGATTCTTATCCCGATATGACAAGTCAGCTGCAAACATCAAAGAATCTTCTATTTGGGCAACTATTGGTCAGACACCCTGGGCACATCCATATTCAAGTTGGTATCATCGATATGTGGAGTTCCCATTCGCTGCTTTGAGGGCTGCATGTGCTTTAGGTGAGTATACAATCACGGATAAAGGGACATGGTTAAGCATTGAAGAGGAAATTAGAGAGAAGATGATTATTTTTGTATGTTGTTCTTCCCAACTAAAGAATTGTGTGTTGAGCTAAATGTTCCACAGAAAGCAAGTACAGATGATGCAGACGATCCATTACTGAATCCTGCACACATTTTAGTTGGTACAAGAGGGAAGAATATCGCCATGGCGCACAAATTTGCGGATTGGATGATACAGAGAGATGGTGGACAAAAGGTTATTGAAGAGTTTGAGGTCAACGGTGAGATATTGTATAGTGTTGCTCCAGGTATTTAGTAAAACTAAAACATACGATTATGATTCAGATTGCTTTTGAAAGTTGGCTATAATTTTGCAGCTTTCCTTTAAGTCATCTGTAAGTATAACGTTATTTGCTTGAACCGAAAAAAAGTAAGATTTATGTATTGCCTGACTTTCGTAGGTCAACTTGTATGGAAAATACACCATCATATGCACCCTTCCGAGATGCTGCATAGAGAGACACCCTATTTTCTTGGATGGTTAAAAAGCAAACAGATTGTGGGATTAAAAGGGTTTCGTATCACCACACAAAGTCGAATGAATTGAACTTCTCTTTTTCTTAGTATTTCAATACTCTTATAGTCTTGCGACCATGGAGGCTCTTCAAGAAAATGCAAAGACACGTCGAGATTTCCAGCTCCTCTCAACTTTGACAACTGTACTGGATAGAAAGGGAAACGAAAGAGTCAAGCCACTGCGGGATGTCAAAATTGTCATCAAACAACCACTACCTTGGAGAAAATCGTCTGTTGGCACTTTGGATAGTTTTCCACTCGAAGTACAACAAGAGATATGCCACTATCTAGATTTCAGAGGCTTGGCAATGTTTGTAAAAACGAGTTTTGCAGGCAAAGAAATTATCGAATCTCTTACTGTATTCACACATATCACATCATACGCTTGCCACTTTTTAAAAGCCATCTCAAAACTAGGATTGCTTCATCTCCACTCGCTTGCAACCATAGCTCAGGTACTAAAGTCAACTTCTTGCCACGTTTTGTGGAACGTATGGGTCTTATTTCTTTCCCCTAACCGGTAGTCGATGCTGCTTTTTCTGCTTGACTACGAAAGTAGAGTTTTCTCTTGTTTGCAAAGCTCAGGCTGCGAAATGGTTCGGCTCTTCTTCCACGAGAGGTTTGCCATCTCTCTTTACCGAAAAATCAAGTCTCAAAGTATGGTGTCGTGGTTGTCCAGAAATGGTCGAATGCTTCAGCGCTCGAATGATTATAGATAGATGCCAAAGCAGATACGGAACAAGTCAGTACTATAACTCCCCCAGAGCACAGTCGAAGATACCCCCAGATCTCAAATTTTGGACACCTGATCAAGATGCCGGCACCACATACGCAGCAACTGTTATTATTCCCTATGTACAGCCTAAACCATTCGACTTCTATTCTTATTCTGAAGGGCGCTATTGTAGAGGATGTAGTGCAAAATACCGGTTAGGAGAAAAGAGTCTAAGGGCGGAAAACCCCAGAGCCGAAGTGGATGCAATGCAAAGAACTCTCAATGAATCGATGAAGATGCCGGTTTATACTGCGGAAGAAATGTTAGAGCATTTGAAGACTTGTAGCAAAGCGGCAAGATATAGAGAAGCATGTCTCTGTGCGAGTGCTCGTTGAAAACAGCAAACTTTAGGACAGTTTCTTCTTCTTGCGATTCATTCAGTCTCGGGATTTCTGATTATGAGTAGAGATCACGATATCGATGGCGTCAGAACATATGATCCCTTTAGGTGGTGACTCTAACTCTACGCCCCTTTTCTGACGTTTAATCAACCTTCGCAAAAGTCATTCTTATATAGTTTCGGCAAATTCTACATCTGAATTGACGCTTTTCACCTCAAATTACCACCGTCCTTCATTCTCATCCGATCTCTCGCTTCGCCAAAACATTAACCTCAACCTACCCACCCACCTACCACACTTAAAAAATCCACAACGCTTGACCAAAAATTCCTACTCCCTCCTGCACAACCATACACAAAAATAATAAAAAACAAAGTATATCCAGTCGCCAAGATAGCAAAACCTTTCCGCACCATGAGGTGCGGCAGGAGAACCCTCTCTGAAATGAGGATTTTTTCGAACCAGGCGACTTTACCACTCCACCACCGGAGCGCCTTTGACCTGAACAAACATGCCTGTTTGTCTGCTTTGACGCTCCCGATGAAAAGTTTCAGCGTAACGCGGTATATATAGGACAGATACGGTTTTCTTGGTAGTTGATATGATGGTGACGGGGAATGTGGAATGAGAATTGAGAATGAGGAAGATATGAGGTCGATGAATCATCTCATTTTTCGTAGGCCTCTTCATTTTCTTACAAAGAGCTTTTAAATATCTGGGTTTGTCGTCAAATCTGTTTTGTTGTTATGGTGTTGTAGTATTAGATACGTTCTTTTCATGATCTGGCTACTATCAAGGTAATTAATTGAAGCATTGAACAAGTATCAACTCTCTATCAACCATGATGTGTCCTCAAGTCAACACCTTCTCCATCACAATATTAATTATCTTGTGATTGTTATTGTTATACTCAGAGTTTTAGTAACTATTCCTTTGAAAAGAAAAACCGTTGTTCAATACCTAGATGGGTTCTGAATAGGCTACTACTAAATAAGAAGATCACCTTAAGGATGCGCTGAAAACTTATGACGTGAAAGAAAGCACCGCTGGTTGCAATACCAATAAGATGATGGTACATTGATTGGCACGATGCATACTTGATTTTTGGTATTAAGCAGTGAGAGTAGTCCCTTGAATCAGGCGATTAGACACTATGTGCTGGGCGAAGAAGTCTTTCAACCAATGTAATCCATGAGAATTTACTGTCGAATCTTCCCATCATCGCAGGCACAAACACATAGTCGCGGTGGCAATTGGTGTTTTGGATGAAACAGAAGCAGTGCAACAAAAGTCAACCGGGAGAGGTTGACAAAAAGAGCAGGGGTTTAAGACTTAGCCGAGAGCCATTTGGGAAGGGGGGAGTATCACACGAACTTACTCTTCCTGCTTGTATACATTCAAATTATGGCACAGAATCATAGTTAGTCATAAAAAGGCCAGCTCTAGCATTAGTAAATGATAATGGCATGACATCAATGATGGGGCGGTCGTGCGTTGAACATGATATATCTGTATTCTGACAAATAATCCAAAATTAAGTATTAAATTATTTTCCTCCTTATCAGATTTAGCTTCGAGGATAAAGTTGCCAGAAAATCATTCCCATTCGCCTATGCTTCTTCCCACTTTTGTCCTATCATCATTCACATCAAACTGCTTCGCCCGCCAACTTCTGTTCCTCCTTGTCCATTCGGCATATCTCCACTCCTTCCCACAACAAACTCCTTATAAATTCCCTGTAATCTTCTCCTCTCATCCGCACTAATACTAGGTCTTGTACTCTCCAAGCTCTTCACTAAGTGTTTCCAAAGAATGGTAACTTCCTGTTGACTTTTCACTTCCTTCTGCTCTCCCCTCTCGTCATTTGAAACATCAATGCCCTTGGCTCTTAATTTCTCTCTCTTCTTCGCCTTTTTAATCTCCTCCAATTTTGCAGTGATAGAAGCTTTTTCGGCAAGTTGTTTGGAGCGATTATTGCCAGCCTTTGCTCGTGTCTCGGCTTCCGCTCGATCCTCATCTTCACCATAGCGGAACTGCACAAAATTGCGAGGCCCGCTAGACGCTCCATTCGTTTTAGCACTGTTGCGTTTTCCACCGACCTCTACTTGGTCATGATCCCCAAGTACGTCGTGAATAGCTTCAAGTTGCGCGTTGGATATCAAAGCTTGAAGATCTGCACCAGAGTAACCCTCAGTCCTACGAGCGATCTCATGGAGCCCTCCCTCAGGACTATCTCGGACTTCTTCGGATAATTTGAGCTTTTTGCCTAATGCTTTGAGTATATCAAAACGATCATACAAATCTGGGAGATCACATATTAGAGACTTATCTAAACGACCCGGACGAAGCAATGCTGGATCAATTAGATCTGGTCTTGAAGTAGCTGCAAGTACATAGACTCCAGATAAACCCTCGGCACCGTCCATTTGTGTCAACAATTGATTGACTACTCGATCGGTTACACCAGTGGAGTCATGGCCACGCTTAGGGGCTATAGAATCGAACTCGTCGAAGAATAGCACACAAGGTCTAGCGGCTTCAGCTCGCTCAAAAAGATCACGAACAGACTTCTCAGAGGCACCAATATATTTGTTGAGAATTTCAGGACCTTTGACACTAATGAAATTTAGACCGCACTCCCCTGCAACCGCGCTAGCAAGGAGAGTTTTACCGCAACCTGGGAACCCGTACAAGAGAAGCCCCGATCGTAATCTAAGTGGACATTGTGCAAAAATGGGCGCATAAGTAGTAGGATATTGTAAGGTCTCAAGTAGAATCTTTCGTGTCTCTTGCAACCCTCCGATTGAGTCAAAAGTTGTAGTGGAAGTTTGTAGGGTAACGTTTCGAAGCGACGCTGGTGTAAAACCTTTTAGGGCACTGTCAAAGTCTTCTCTGGTGAGTCGAATGGAACCATTATCGGTGTTTGTCAGTGAGCTCGAGACTGTCCGAATCATTGCCTCACTTCTGGCCCGTGCTACCAGAAGGACAAGATCTCCAGGCATGTAACCATCGCTTTCACCTGCAAGGTCTAGGAAATCAAGATCTTGGTCAATTATGTAACCATCGCCTTCCAGTTTCCCTGGACCATCCATCCAATCACCATCATGATCTCGTTCGCTATTAGTTGAGGTGCTTGGGCGGCTGCCAGATAGCACTGGCTGTTTGGTAACTTCCGAGACAGCATTTTGCATCGCAACCATTTCCATAACTCTCCTACGTCCTTCTTTGTTTGGAGCTTTTAATGCAACAATTTCTCGCACGACATGACCGCCGATGACAACGTTGTGAAGTGACTCTTTTGCTTGGGCAGTTGCGAGTAGAACGACACCACTATCGCGGGATAAGTATTCTCTGGCAATCGCAACCATCGCCTCACTAAGTTGCCTGCTTCGAGCATTGTCATTGCCAACTTCAAGCTCTGTCTCAGCAGGACACAATTTGTCAAGATCATCCAATATCACGATGGACTTTCCACCAATCCTTGCACCCCATGAGGCCCCCATGAAAATTCGATTGAATGTTTCACGTATAGTTGAGACTCGTGCCTCATCAGTGACAAGTTTCCGGCATGAGAAATAAGTGGTATGGAAAAAGCGATCTCGCCGTAACCGATGGGCTAACAACTGTGCCACTGATGTTTTACCGGCTCCCAATGCGCCGGTGAGCAATACGGATGACATATGTGAAAGATGCGATTGTAGTTGTTCTATGAGATTATCGATGCCCACAAGAACAGGAGGTTGTGCACCAATACCATCGATTGTATTTGTTGCAAGGGCTATGGGTCTTGGAATGGCGGCTTGAACCTCGATATTGAATTTCCTTTCAGAACCGAGGAACCAATTGGAAAGTTGTTTTCCAGACTCCTGCTGTGCTTGCTCCAGACGAAGCATTCCGCCTTCCCAACTTGATGGATATTCGGAATTCAATGGCTTGCCCAGTACTAGGCCATCGGTTAATGGGCCCTCTAGAATGCCATTATTGGAACCATTTTTGCTATACAGTTTCGTAATCGATTTCGCAGCTTCTTCACGTTCGGCTTTCGACTCTCCTCCAAATTTGAGCCCTTCACTTGCTTTTCCTACACTGGATGAAAAGGGAAATATCTTTATGTGTGGAATGCCAGATTTAGAAGACGGTGAAAAAGTTGGTTTCGAAGCTTGAAGTGGAGCCGGCTCAAGCCTTACTACACCCCCAACCATGTTCTCGCACCCCATTGAGGCACAAAGTGAACTCGAGAGAGCCACATGATTACCATCGGGAGGATCATCCCATGCCACCAATCTGGCTACAACCTTTGAGGCAGGCTTGCCAGCAACTCCAGTGGTTTCATTTTCTTGTTGCTGTCGTTGTGGGTCAATGGGTTCTTGTAAACTTTCAGGTTTAATGACTCTGACACAAACCCAAGTAATCCTTTCAAAGATTTGGAAAGAAGAAGATCTCCGTCAACCCAGACTTTCAATCCTCCATCATCTATATCTTTCTCCTCTTCAAACCACTCCCCGCAGATTGCCCTATCAAGTCCTCTGAAATACATAGCCGGTCTAGGTTCTTCACTTTTCCCACTCTTCCGACGTACTGTACTAGAAACGCTTCGCCCTCCAACACTCTTTCTGGAAGATACACTCCTATTCTCGCCCGAAGATCGTGGCGGTCTGGACCTTGTTTTTGGAGCCACAATAACTTCCGCATCCGGTGCTAGTTTTGTGAAAGCAATGTTTGAAGGCGGTGCAGGAAGGAGAGATGTTACAATAATATTCGCAGTCGAGGTTGGTGATAAATGTAACGTAAGAGGATGAGGAGGGGCCGATGGCCCGTTAGGGGAAGTAAAGCTTGGATTGGGTAATGCGCGAATTTGATTTATGAAATTGAGCTCGAGAAAGGTAGCATGCAATTCTATGATTTCCCAATCCTCGGGTGTTAAAGGTTCAATATTAATTGTGTGGGCGACAGGAGGATCAACGTGTATGCTGGCTGTAACTTTTTGACCATCTGATATTCCCAATGTTCGCGCAAAGGTTGCATCTATCTCCACAACCTGAACTTCTTGTTCTCTACCAGAGCCTCTAGCTCCACTTATACCATCTCTTCCAACGATTGGCGCTATCTTGCGCTTGCTCTGCAAACCTGTCCATCCCACGAAGATGGATCGTTGACTCGGAGCGCCATTGGCTTGGTTTGGGCCCTGCGGAGGCGGAAGTCGGTAGTTTAATTCTATAATTACATTTTGGGCAAGCTGTGAGATGTGAGCAATTGTTCATCACGTAAATTTGGGGTTGAAACCTACAGCATTGATGTTAACTAGTAATGAAGATAATGATGGCGGTAAGTTAACCAAGCAATTCTTTAGGTGAACTAATGATATTTCTGCAGATGTAGCGCGTCCTTTTAGATTTGAAGCCATGATTAAAAGTATAATATATGTAAATCAATAAACAGAATGAGTGACAAAAAGACAGGAGGGACGAAGCTTCCAAGCAGTTGCAATCCGGCAAGCATTTCGATTGACCGTCTTAAAGTTCAGTTCACCTCGGCATTTGGACTGAGCGCATATTTGCGCCACACGTTGAGAGCCACATATAGCCACATATAGCCACAAGCAGCCACAGACGCGAAAATTCGCGGATCCGTTGACAGGGGGATTGAGCTCTACCACAGCGCGTGAATTTCAATTTAGAGATTGCGATCCATGTTCCAAGTGCCTCAATTCAGCCTCATAAATCTTTGAATCTTTGCGCCGCCAGCCCCTCTACAACTCCTTCATTGCCGCCTTCCAATCCTACCTCTTCTCCCCAATCATATTGTTTTTTGGTAGAAGGCACTCTTTGCGCAAATTTTCCTCTAGTTAATCAAAATTTTCAAGAGTAGCAAAGAGTTCTGCTCAAGATGGCACTTCTTCAATATAAAACTCCTGTCAATTATGAAGCTCATCAGGGTAGGGCTTATTGGATTCTTGGGACTTTCTGCGATGCTGATACAATATTCCAGAGGCTTTCGAGGACTTTTTATCCACTTTCAAAACTTCTCCGACTGCAAACATTACCCATGCTCTCGGTGGCATGAACATTGATGAGGATGACTTCAGTGATGAATACGACATGATGGATGATGATGATGACCAGAACTCAAGGAGACAAACTAGGGCTCAGGCGAAAGTGCCCAAACTCAAATACCTAGAACTTCTACAGAAAGTAGCAGATAGATACGAGGATGAAATCACAATTGAACTTGATGATTTAGCTAAAGTAGATTCGGCCACCTCTCTACCTATTTAACATAACTGACGGTTACAGTATGACGACTTGCTGGATGAAGCTGGAACTCCTCTTAACTTGGTCGCCTCAATTGAAACCAACGCAAAGCACTATTTGGATATTTTGTCCAAGGCGGTAGACGCAGTAATGCCACAACCCACAAGAGAGATCAAGTGAGCCAGCATGCAAATTTGCAGTGGAATATCTGCTAATCGAATTGTAGCTACAAAGATGATGTACTTGATGTTCTCATGTCCCAGCGAACAGCGCGAAACAACGCTTTGCGCCGTGCGGCTGCCGAGCAAAGTGACATAACAGTTGAACCAGAACTTTTCCCCGCCGAGCTTACTAGAAGATATACACTAAATTTCAAGCCACTGACCGCCGCTGGAGATAATTCAAAAAAGGCTTTGGCAGTGCGACAAGTCCGTGGCGAACATCTTGGCCATCTCATTACAGTCAGGGGTATTACTACAAGAGTTTCAGATGTTAAGCCGACTGTGGAGGTCAACGCATATACTTGTGATAGATGTGGTTGCGAGATTTTTCAGCCCGTTGGATCCAAGACTTTCGGACCTTTAGTAGAATGTCCTTCTTCTGATTGTACTACCAATCAAACTAAAGGACAACTTCATCACTCCACTCGAGCCTCAAAATTTCAGCCATTCCAAGAGGTTAAAATTCAGGAAATGGCCGAACAAGTTCCTGTTGGTCATATTCCTCGAATGCTGACGGTTCTTTGCCACGGAGCTTTAGTTAGGCGTATCAATCCTGGAGACGTTGTTGACATTGCAGGGATTTTCTTGCCTACCCCATATACTGGTTTCAAGGCCATTAGAGCTGGTCTTCTGACCGACACATACCTGGAGGCACAGCACGTTACTCAACACAAGAAGGCTTACGAAGATTTGACTATTGACAGCCGAGTTTTCAGGCGAATTGAACAATACAGAGCCTCTGGTCACGTTTACGAATATCTCGCCAAATCTATCGCCCCTGAAATTTACGGACACTTGGATGTGAAGAAGGCATTACTCTTGCTGTTGGTCGGTGGTGTTACTAAAGAAATGGGTGACGGAATGCGAATTAGAGGTGATATCAATATCTGTTTGATGGGTGACCCGGGTGTGGCCAAATCTCAATTGCTCAAGTATATCACTAAAGTGGCGCCAAGAGGAGTTTATACTACCGGCCGAGGAAGCAGTGGTGTTGGTCTCACAGCAGCTGTCATGAAGGATCCAGTGACAGACGAAATGATTTTGGAAGGTGGTGCATTAGTACTTGCTGATAATGGTATCTGTTGTATTGATGAATTTGACAAGATGGATGATACCGATCGGACTGCCATTCACGAAGTCATGGAACAACAGACCATTTCCATCTCCAAAGCTGGAATTTCCACGACACTGAACGCCAGAACCTCGATTTTGGCAGCTGCCAATCCTTTGTATGGACGATACAACCCTAGGATATCTCCAGTCGAGAATATCAATCTACCAGCCGCTTTACTCTCTCGTTTTGATGTTTTATTCCTGATCCTCGACACTCCTACCAGAGACAATGACGCCCTTCTTGCTCGTCATGTCACCTACGTTCACATGAACAACAAACATCCCGATACTGAAGGTGTTGTCTTCTCTCCTCAAGAAGTCCGCCAATACGTCGCTCAAGCTAGATCTTATCGCCCAACTGTTCCAACTAGTGTTTCCGAGTATATGGTAAAGGCCTACGTCAGAATGCGCGAACAACAATCTCGTGACGAGAAAAATAAGAAGCAATTCGCTCATACTTCTCCTCGTACTCTTCTTGGTGTCCTTCGTCTCTCACAAGCTCTCGCTCGATTACGTTTTAGTGTAGAGGTTGTTCAAGATGATGTTGATGAAGCACTTAGACTTATCGAAGCATCCAAAGAGAGTTTGTATGCCGATCAAGATGGATATAGAAAGGATTCAAGTCCAAGCAGTAGAATTTACAACATGGTTAGAGCATTGGCTGAAGCTGGCCAATGCAGACCAGAGGAGGCGGATGATGACGACGATGAAGAGACTTTAGGTATGGAGTTGAGTATGAGGAAGGTCAAGGAGAGAGTTATTGCCAAGGGATTCACAGAGGATCAGTGGCGCAATGTCGTATTAGAGTACACTGACCTTGATGTAAGTTTTTCTCTCTTGATTTTGCTCATCAAACTTTTACTGACGATACTATCAGATCTGGCAAACTGCTGGCAATGGGACGAGATTGTTGTTCGTCATGTCGGAAGCTGCGCATATGGCGAGGGATGAAGAATATGAAATGGAGTAATTATATTAGATGAGATGAGAAAAGATGTGTCCATCTAGTCGAGGCGTTTGTTGGATTAAGGATATTGATATGGCGTTTATTGTATCACATGTCATGAGATACTGTTATAAGAGAGCATTGGTTGAATACCTACTGTCAATCCACCCAATTGTACACCTCAACAAGTCTTTTTTCTCTGCACAACGAATACCATGTTATTGATACCCATTCGAATTAGCTGAACTGCTCTCGGTCATTGAATATCTAGACGAATCGAATTTTTTTCTTGTGTATCACAACTATAGAAATGTTCTTATCCACTCCAGTCCGGGGTTTCAACAGTTTGATCTGTGGTCCGATGATAGATTCTTGTACTTCCAATCGGTATTATATACTGACCGATTTTCTATTTTCTGAGATTCTCTGATTATCTGCAATATTTAGCGTACTTAAAACACATATTAAACCATTTGGAACATGTGGAACACTTAGATCGCTTGGAACATTCAAGTCGTTTGAACCATCAAGGCCGTTAACATCGAGGGCATTTGAAGCATTCAACCCATTCATCCAACAAAGGAAATATATTGAAAGAATTATAGCCCTCCAAAGATTGAAGTTTTCATATCTCCACCAGCCTTTCTCCAACGCGACTACTACAAGCAAACTTTCCGCAGAATTTCTATAAATTCTTCATCCTTGCCTTGGATTCCCTTTCCTTTCCTTCAGAATCTACACTTGCCGCAAGGTATGCTGTAGGTTCTAGGCGACACCCTTGGTACTAACTAGCCCGTCAAGCTCTAACGCCGATCGAGTCCAGTTGAGCAAGCTCTCAATTGCAAGGACCGAGGTCAATCGTGAAGATTATATATTGGCGAAGATGAGATGCCTTTGAATGTCTTTCCCGTGGACTTGATTTGCTTCCCCTCGGTTGCAAAGCGCGACTTGGCTTGAATGTATATTTTTGGATGCCTACTAGGGAATTTTCGGCCTGTTGGTGCTAATGCTCTCTATTGTATCTCACTTGTTATGTTATGGGTAGGCTTCCGAAATTGTTTCTCGATATTGGCAGAAAGTACGTTCTCAATCTTTTGGGTGCTCCTAAGAAATAGCTGTAGGATTTCTATTGTCCTCATTTTTCTCCGATAGAATTTGGTATAGTCATATAAACTATTGCCAATAAGACTTACAAAGCCTTGTTAATTAGTGGTTAGGTAGATTTTACTTCGAAGATTTCTATGGAATACAACAATATATATTTTTAATGCTTAATTATTGAGATCTACCGCGAAAGAACAACAGCCAATGTCTTTACATTTACCTTGTCAAGCAAGCTTCAGATATATATACGCCCGCTACATTTCAAGTTTTTTCTGGATCATTGCTACTACTCTGCCCTCTGTGCCTTTCTTTCAAATTCTTCGAAGCGAGTTTTATATATACAATTTGATTACATCGATTGACTAGGTTGGCCGCACAGTATCCCCAAACAGAAGACTTCGAAGTAAATATAATTAACCATTAATAGAAAATGGCTCTATAGGCAACTGGCCGTGATATCTATAAATATCTCTATCAGGAAACATGAGAGAAGTGGGATTAGTAACGCTCACAGCGCTCCCAGTTCAAGCAAATCTTTGCAATTGCGACGAAACACACACTCACCACCTCCACCTACCTCTCTTCAGTTCCCCCACATTTCTTCAAGAACCCTACAAATCCTTCTCCTCTATTAGTCTCTTCTCCTCAACATAATCTCTCCAGCCCTCTCCCCTCATCCCACTGATAATCTTCCTTAACGCCCCACTCCTTAATGCTGTCCCGTCCCTCTCATAAGCTACCTCTATAGCCATCAAACTAATCACAAAAATACAGACATCTCCACCCCTAATACCCGTCCACCACCCTCTTTTCTTGCCAACCTTCCATAACGAATCCATCGAGGCACGGGCACTGTATAGGAATTGCCCTCTCGCATCTTTCCTGACTAGAAATCCCCAAAGCCCTCCTAATGCACCACCTAGGAAGAAGCGTTGGGTAGGAAGAACATGCCGGGGAAGAAGTGATTGGAAAGCACAAATACTGGCCCAGCTTGTACCGATAGCGCCGGAGATATAAAGAGTACATTTTAGAATACGGATGGCTAGGGCGTTGAGGGAAGATATGGGGGAGTTGTAGAATTTGCGGTAGGAGGGAACAGAGAAGAGTGAGAGGATTAGAGTGAAGACACGGGCGAGACGAGGGAAAACTTGAATCCAGTAGGTGAGATAGGTGCGCAGGCAAGAGGGGTCGGAGGGGTGGAGGGTGGCACATGTGAGGGATGTTATCAGAGGTGGGCGGGAGAAGTTATGGGGGAAATTGTGCTAAGGGATTGGGGGAGGGTAGGGTTGTTTGGGAAGAGGATGGGGGAAACGAAGGGTCTGGATGGATGTCAGCTGATTGGTGGTATTATTCGGGGTGTATGATAACATACGGGTAATTTAGACGTGCAATTTCGGCGAGATTATCGACGATGTCATAAGTATTTGGCCATGGAAGATTTGCTGGGTAATCCTCTGGTCGATATTGAATATAATGTGGAGAGTTCTTGAGAATGAAATCCCCATATTGCTTTCGAATCATTAGCATCCCCTGCGTTAAATCCGACTGGAGTCCATACCTTTGGAAAACAATCCCTATCGAAAACAAAAGCATGAAGCAATTGTCCACAAGTCAATGGGAAAAGCAACCAACTTCCCCACCACCAAGGTCTCTCCCATCTACTTCCCTCCTTACCCCATATCCAACCCTCTTCCTCTGCCAAATTGTATGAGATTTCTGCAGCTCTACTTAAAGAATATATCGCAATCGTAAGTCTTAATTGATCGCTGGGATAAACCGCCAACATAAACCCTGCCAAACTAGCCCCGACTGCTGGTGCCAAACTTGATGTAAGTGTCCTACTTGTTTTTGGATTTCGTTGTCTAAAAGGTCGAGCTTCGGGTGCAAGGAGATGTGCGCGAAGTCGAGTGAAGAATCGGAAGAGGATTCTGTGAATGAGGAGGATACTGGAAAGGGAGAGAGAGAGGCGGAAGTTTGGTGACTTCCATAACGGGACCTTCCTTCCCCTATAATATCGTTTAAACTTCAATTCAAACTCATCCTCAAGTACTCGAATAGAACTCGAATAGAAAGACGTACCCAGATTTTACCAGCACCCATAAATCTCTCCGTGAATAAACTCCATAACTTCAAACCAGCATTCGTAGCAAGAAACAATCTCAAACTACCCCTCACAGCCGCAGCATTATAATCATCGCGACTAGGTCTATCTACCAATTTCTCTACCTTTGTAACTGTAGGTGCATTTCTCTTCAAGACTCTAGATCGTGATATTATGTATTTATGGAGGCTTTCGTATTCTTTCGCGGAGATAGTATAGCGCAGGGCATTGCGGAGGATAGGGTCGGCGGTAGATTTGGCAGAGATTCGTTCACGCGGTGGTTTTAGGAGCTTCAGGAGGACCACTGATTGTTGGATCCATGGTTTTGGGGTGGTTCTAAGCGTTGCATGAATGGTGTTGTTTGTTTCAATGTTGCTGGCTGGATGTTGGTGAAGTTGATGATGCTCCTTAATCCTTAATCAACATGTGAATCTTTACCTCGGTGTGGAACAATACTTATCACTGTAGGGAGAGGTTAAATTAATGATCTACAGCAGGGTATTTATTGATTTTGAAATGGGGTTAAAGACAAATTCGAATTCAATGAAGCTCACAATCACTTCATAGTCTGATTGAGGTTAGAATGTAATGGATTTTTATTTGTTTTGCAAAGGGAGAGAGAAATTGTATTTTAGATTTTTCTATCAATCGCGTTGATGTGGCAAAGCATAGTTCTGTAGCAGGGTTCTGTTGCTACAACATCATCAACATCAACATCGACATCGACATCGACACCACAAACGTGTAAATTGTTCTATAGAAACGCAGAAAAAATAGGAATTAGAATCGTCTGGGATATCTGAGGTTGTCATTATTTAGGTAGACAGTAATAAGTATTATATGTATGATATTCTGAATATCAAAGTTTCGAATATCCGAATACTAGGGTTGCTGCAACTTGTTGCCAGATAAATCTGTTGCAAACCGAATATTGTGAACGCAAGTAAATTCGGCAGAATTGCATAAGACTACATAATATCCAGTCTACCTAATCTGTGCCATCCTTTGCAGTAGAAATACTATGTAGTATCCATAGATGACAAGTCTCACTTCGCCGTCAGCATATGACCGTCATAGCGCCACAACTCCCACTCAGAGCAATTTCAAACCCCATAGCATCCATTCTTCTTCATGTTACAGTACAAGACCGCAAATCACAATGAAAAAAAGGTTATCCCGAGGGAAAGCAATCAAAAATTCCCGCCGACGAGGTTCCCGAAGGAAAACTCGACGATTCTCGTCTCCCCGATGTGCAATGGAGGACTCGTATCGCAGCGGTCGAATGCTTGATCTCCGAACGCTTCAACAAGGTAAGTATGAAAAAGAAAAGGGAAATTATGCAAAAGTCGAAGGGAATCGTTTGTTATATAGACAATTGGGAGGTGGACCGTGCGAGCAGAATCTGGGCTGTTTGGTGCATAAGGGACAAACTCATCTCTAAATGGTCAAGCGCCATTCCACCTTACATCATTCATATTGATCAGTAAATTGTATCTTCTCGAATTACTTACTTTGGTTCTGATCCATTTTTAATTGTGGACTCGCGGCGGAAGCTTGCGTGATTCCACCCCCACAACATCAATACAATCTCCACAGAGCCCTCTTTCTTCTGATCCTTTTCCTTTTCCTCTTTTATACTTCTTTTGTTGAAGCGTGTTCGAAGATCAAGCATTCCGACGCTGCGATACAAGTCCTGAAAGCTTTCCTGGAAAAGGGGGCTCGTTTCATTTAGCCGAGTAAATCCCGGCCTGAACTGCTGACAAATTCCAAGAGGAATACACCCTTCGGAGTACAATCATGCGATTACTCCAGTGATATAAAGCACAATGTTTATCGGAACGGTGGCAAGTTTTGGTTATAAGATACTCATACACATAACCCAGAGCTTAGAAGTCGTGCATCCAAATCACACTTTAAGAATACATGGACATGACCGCACGAACTGTTGCACTTAAGCCGAGCAAATTTCCAGCTGCAAAGTCGATATCTTGAAAATAATTTGTTGAATCGTCATCTCTTTCCTTACAAGATACAACATCTCAATGTCGAGGGTCAAGTTGAACAAGAACAACCTTGGAATGACATATAAGAGCTAAAGTTAGACATCATTCAAACAAGTATTTCAGCATACCACTCAATTAACATTCATTGTTTGATTTTCCAACCGATATTACAAGTTTGCATTATAGGTTAACATTTCACATTTCAAGATTATTTGGGATTAAAAATTCATAGATACTAAAATTACAAAAGCATAATCATCAACGGAAGTTAATTATCAACGAAATATCTAATTGCCACGAAAAAAGATAGGCATTTTTGATTGGCCCATTTTTTTCTCCGCGTTACATTGCGTTATCAATGTGCTGCCAGTTGAGCACTCATCTCAAAGAATCCCCCGAATACATGCCCCAGGTCATATCCCAATCTCAACGTTCAATCCATAAGCACCAGCACCATAGAGCTTTTCAGAATACAGAGCCGTGAAATTATTCCCAATGAACGGCCAAAAGTTGGTGTGCTGACTTATAACATGATGTCCAGTTGATTAACCGATATTCTTGCAACATGTGTTTATTCGCTTTGAAGCTTGTTGGGTTCATCTCTACGAATCAAACAATGAGATTGGACAAAAGTTGGAAATCGTTTCATGAATTCGTGCACCCACTTGTGGACCAGCAGCTTAATGGAAAGTTGGAATGTGCCAAAACATCTCGTTGATGTTGCTGTACTCGTCAAAGATGGTGTGCTCAGCATTTATTTCCTCGGGCCAAGGAAACGTCTTTCCGGTGGTCATGTTCTCCATATTGGTTTCGGTATTTTGCATATATTCATCTCTGAGATCACCTCGCCAGACCCTAGGTATGTCTTCCTCATCCTCCGAGTTCGGGATCTCTAACTCAGTCTCTTCATCAGCAATTGGTACGATTGGTGGAGCTGTAACAGTGGTGAAGGAAGGCTTGAAAATGACCAGAGTTTCCACACTCGGCTCCAATTCCATGCCAAGAGATGCCAATTTTTTCTTGTCCAATCACCCCTTGCGAAATTGCTGTCTCTGCCAGAAATTTGCGAGCGGAGTTCTTGTAAACGGTACCTGTTCGCTTATCACCAGTCTCCGAGGATTGAATGATCGAAATGGTGACTTGAGCAGAAGTATCGGTTCTTCCTACCAACTCATTTTCCCAGGCCACAATATTACCAGTGAGATACTTTGGTGTTCGTGATGTATTTGGTTTACTATTTGAGTGGAAAGGCGATCCAGGAGTGACTTGATGCAATTCTTTGCAGGGGAAAGAGGTCTTCAAGAACTCTTTAATGTGGCCAGCAGTGGAATAATTGCAACAGAATCCGGATACAATCGTGAGAGTATCAAGTCGTAGGCCTGGAAACAACAAAAATTTATAAGCCAATTCATCACCAAAGTCGCCTTGTAGTAGAAAGGGCTCATGGCCGAGCATTCTGGTGCGAAGATGTTTGATTTGTCCCAGAGTTTCAATGGGTAAGAGGGAAAGCTGCAATAATCGTGGTCAGGATTAGAAACGCAAGAGGAATAATAAAAGACATACCTTGTCGAGAAGAGTCATGTTGTCCTCAAAGCTAAACAAGATTCGGCTGATCCAAAGCTCGTCGGCCTCCTTGTGAGCTTGACGGCACACACGTAGGATTGCAAGTGCGTTTCGAGAAGGTAAAACCTTGCGATATTCATCACCAACTCGACGATATCCAAAGGTGACACGAGTGCCATCGAAGAGATGTTTATAGATGATGAGACGCATCTCAGCTGGCATCTTCAAAAAATCTGGAGTGGTTATTTGGTTGGATTTCTGGTAATTTGCTGCAAAGGCTGCCTAAATTGGGGACATGACACTGCTTGTGAAAGAATCAGACATGATATCGATTGGTTATCAAGGGATATTGATGTTCGGTGTCTTTGAATATTGAGAGAGAGACGAAATTGTTATTCGTATGTTGGAAGTCGATAATTTGAGTTGTTTATGGACAATAAAGTTGATGGTTTCTCAATTTGATTCTTGAAGTTGTATGTTGTAGGTTTTTTTGGATGATGGAGGGAGGCTCTTAAATACCCAGTAAAAGATCATTTTCTGGAGTCCTGGGAGCTGGATCACCGTACTTGGCGCTCTCAGATCTATCTCCTCACAGAAGTGAGACAAGCTGTAGATATGTGATCACTTATACAATCATTATACCATATATACGTTCACCAACTTGCGCAAGGTTTTACTTACATAGAGCAAGTAGCGATCAGGTCATTATCTCGCTGGTTCATGAGCATCAGAACTAATTAACCGTATAAGATGCAACAGTATACTATGTTCATTGATTGATACCCTGATTTTGAATAGTAACTTGCGCATGGCAATGCTTATATAAGATTGAGTGTATATGTCTCGCTTATTCACAAGTAATAGGACTAAATTACCGCATCTGGGATTAGATGGCAGTATGATACGCTCACTAATTTGCGCAATGCATCTAGCCTCATTCCGGGCGCGAATGGTATAGTCTAGTAGCAACCTATGTATGCCCACCAATACTCCCAAGACATCTATCTATATATCTTTGTAAAGAACAGTACGGTAGTCTTGTTGATTTTTGTAAGGTGATGCCCAGATGCATAGTGGTAAGTGTTAATTACGGCCCCTATATTGCTAGTTGGATACCATAAGAGCTAGATAGTCGCAGGTGGGCAATCAAATTTATGGCAGGATGCTAGCAGTAGTTCATATTCACTGATGCCTATTCGTCCTGTCCTCTAAAGTTTACTCAGTATCTTCTCCTCATTTATCCATTTGTGATATGATGAATTAGCGAGGTACATTCACTAGACGCCTACCTTGATCGATACAGAAGATTTGCATGGTAGCGATCTGTGCCTCGGAGCCTTATACTATTCGGGGTGATAGGTAGACCATTGCGCCCAGTGACTGCGGTAGGCGAGGGGCAGCCCGCCTTGCGCTGGCTTGGCGTTTGGATAGACCGCAAGCTTTCTTTTAAAAGGCATGTATCAGAACGTGCATCGAAGGCACTAAAGGTTGCACGCCACATTAAAGGGCTGGCAGGCGTCCAAGTTCGGCCCGCCCGCTGCATCGCTAAGAAAGGCTGTAATCACATGCGTACAATCCTCCCTGCTATATGGCTCGGAGATCTGGTACGGTGGCAGACTGAAACCTAGCGCAGCGGCCGGCTACAACCGCAACCAACTAGTCAGCACAAAGCTGGGCCCGCTGATTGATAAAGTCAACAAGATCATTGTTCTAGCGGCACGAGGGGTCCTTCCGGCCTGGCGCACTGCGCCCACAGCCAGCGTCCTCCGGGACGCAGGGCTACCGTCGGGCGGCACTGCCCTCGAGCACGCCCGCATAAGCTTCGCGCTCAGGCTTAGGACTCTTGACGCCGCCCATCCGCTGGTCCGCCGGCTCGAAGCGCCGCCTTTACCCTGGCAACGCGCAACTAAGCTGCGCTGCGTAGACGCACTGGTTCCGCGCGCCCCGAGGCCGATACTGGCCCAATCGCACTTTTCACCCGGCTGCAGGACCGATCCTACAGAAGGAAGGACGAAAGAAGCCGCAGCGGAGCACTTCAACGCATGGTGGAGCCAGCTAGGGAGGGATACGATCACTGTATTCTCGGATGGCACCGAACAGTATAAGGACGGTGCAAAAGCTAGTAGGCTACGGATACGCTGTGTACCGCGGCCAAACGCTGGCCAGAACTGGGAGTGGAGCGATAAACAGCATCTCCCATGTCTTCGATGCAGAGGCGATAGGCGCCCTTAAAGGCCTGCAATGTGCACTGGATATCCTCCAGCCTACAGACGAGCGGATATGGATGTGCATCGACAGCACCTCGGTGATATGGTGCATGCGGGCAAACGCGTCCAACACCTCCCAGTGGGCTTTCCTCGAATGTCATACCCTCATAGACCGATACAAGGTTGGCATTAAATGGTCCCCAGGCCACATGGGTATCGAAGGCAATGAGGCAGCGGATGAGCTGGCTAACACCGGCGCGAACGAGGGACGGACAGACGACGATCGCTCAGCGGAGCCTACGATTAGTGGAATAGGCACAACGGCGAAGGCCCTCGCGGACATTGCAACGTCTGATTGGTGGAGTCAATGCCACCCAGGCCTTTCGGCCTCGTACCGCAGATGGAAAGCTCGGATACTCCGTAACCGAGCCCCCAGAACTGCGCCTCCCCCGTACAGTGCTACATCGGCTCCTGGCTACCCGAACGGCACACGGCGATTTCGCGCAGTACCACAGAAGGTTCGGCCACACCGAAGCGGAGCTCACCTGCCTCTGCGGTTCGAGAAGGCTCCCGACCACCTCGTATTCTGCGAGATCTCCCAACGCAAGTTTCACGCCTGGCCGGCTAGACCCGAACGCCCGCCCAGCCGCCCGAGGAAGGGCGGAGATACCTAAGCGCACTACTGGCGCATCCCGAGCTCTTCGAAAACTTTTCTCGCGGTAACCCAGTACTTCGCCATCAATGCCCGTGCACAGCGAACGCGCGATCAGACAATTCCGGGTGGTTCCCATATGAGCTACGGCTCGCCAAGACAAAACCGCCACTCTTTAACCGCTACTTAGCAATAGGCCGCGCCCTACCTAAGCAGCACATCCAATCTACAAAGGCACCGCCCTAAGGTAAGAACCGGCAGAACGAAGGTGCTTCCTACGCACACATACACTCTTTAACCCAGCGCAAACTGGGCAAGAATGACAGCGGGAGCGCTTCTCTAAATGGAGGGAGAGGGACCGCAGGGGAAAAGGGAAACGGCACTGCTCGGAGGTAGGAACGGAAGGGCAAGGGCGCTAGGAGTACCGACAGGCATAGCACACGGCTATACACGAAAGGCTCGCGGGGAGGCCCCGCCTCCGTCGCGAGCCCGTCGCTAATACCCTTCGGGAGGTTTGAACTAGCCATTCTACATAGAGACGCTAAACTGTAAATAAATAAATAAATAAATAAAGGTAGACCATTGCGAATTGCTAGGCTAGTTAACTAGAATAAAAACTCACTGTTCAAGCTTCTGGGAGATACGCCCATCTTCCATTTCTCTATGAGCTCTAAAAGCGAACTAGATGATCCATATAGATGGAAATAGTCAAGCAAGTACTGCGTTGCTTATATATATAGGTCTATAGCTCTAATTCTTACAAATGACCAAGGTCTATAAGTTAATCAGCATGTTATACTGTTGCCTACCACCTTTACATACGGTCAATTAGCCCCAATTCTTAGAAGCAGGCGATATAGTAGCTTTATACTTGGTACAGTACAACTGGCAAATCTCTTGCGCAACTTGAGGAACACACATGCAGTTGGCCACATATAGTAGATATATAATCATTCATTACGGCTTAGCTATCCAGGCTCCCTTCTGAGAAGCGAGATATTTTATTATATAAGATCTCCCAACTCCCTGCTCCAGGATACTTACAACTTACAAGTTCAAGGATCAACTTGGTCAATCACAGACAATTCTCAAAACCTTTGATTTCCATCCATATGCCTTCTTCATCTATTATCAATGTTCAAAACAACTCTTGAGATCGCACAACTTCTTGATCATACCATCGATCATAATGTCCAATTTAACCATGAAAATTAACTCCTGCACCGGCGGCAATCAAGCCTCGACTTCGAGTCCTTGTCCAGGATCCAGCAAGAAAATGTTGATGAACTGTCCACCTGAAGTCCGACAAATGATCTTCAAGGAGTATTTTGACTCAACGCGACTTACATTCGGCTATCGTCAAATAAATTACCAGTTCCGCAAGGTGTTGCCAACACACAATGCCCTTGCTATCCTTAGTGTTTGCCGACTAATCAATCAAGAGGCTGGTGATCTTTGGATGAGCCGTGTGCTACTCAACTTTGAAGATGGGAAGTCGCTTCTTGATAAGGTAAATGTTGCATCAAATCCCACTCTCTTGATACCTTCCATGATGCTAACTATCACTACCACAGCTCTCATCCCTACCCGAAGCTACCTTGGGAGCCATTCGCCACATCCGCACCAGAATGATAAACGAGGAGCTACAGGCACCCGATGGAATGCGAGAGCAATTTGTCCATGACCTCCACTTGCTACCAGATCTAAATCTTAATCGACTTCAAATCGTATCGCCATGGGGATTCGAAAATCTCAAGTACTTTGGTTGCCCGGATATCAGTCGATTTATCACGACCAATTTCCCGTGCAAGGAACTGTGTCTGATCACTCCCAATTCACCGTTCCATAAGGCAGATACATGGACTCCTGCAGAAGTATCGACGGCCTTTAGTGCCCAGATCAATTCGTGGGCTACAGGTCTAGAAGAGAAAGGTGATGCTGCTCCTCGACTTACCATCTCAGTCATCCAATCAACCGAGCCGAACAGCAATCGTACCGTCAATGTCTTTAATGATTCCGCCCGACAGGTTCTTGAAGAAACAGTAGTTTCAACTGGTGCTATGGAAAGCAAGATCGTAGAGTTTAGAAAGAGTCTACATCCGACAGCTGAAACTCTGGTCATCTTTAAGAACATCCGGCTGTTCCTATTAGTCCCGATACAAGCATGACAGGAACGGACGAAAAGACAGTCGCCGAAATCTCCGACTCAGAGGCTGGAAGTGATCAGGATAAACTCAGAACCTGGCTAGGTGATGTCAGAGACGAATACCTTCTCGGCCGAGAAAATGACGATCTCGAAAACATGACCACCGGAGATCTGTTTCCCTGGCCTCATGAAATGAGACCAGCTTATGTCATCATTGACAAATACAATGATGTCGATGATATCATCTGGCCTGGAAAGAACGCTGATCAGGTATGGGAGGGTGCTCTGGGTTGAAAGGGTGACACGGAGGAAATCCCCTGGAAAATGTACATTGTGTTGGATGGGTGGATTTGAGGCATCCGTGGCGAGATGGCGATATGAGCTGTGAATTTTTTGGGAGTTAATGGGATGAATCTGCTAAGTTAGAGGAACATTGATATTACAGTTTGACATGGAGAAGGGACAGGCTTCTGGTCTAGAGTCATTATTCGAGGAAACATTGATAACACAACATGTACATGTCATGAGGAAGGAACGGGCTGACGATCTCTGTTCTTTGGCGGTAAATGGATACCAATAGGTAGCTAGTTTTTTGACAATAGACTCTCATCAACCATCTTGCTCTTATGATTGATTATATGTAAAATGTTGAACCATTGAATAAAATGTACACTGAGCATAACAATTAATTATTTCAAAAATGAAAAATAACGAGTTAGACGAGACCCAGACATTCAATGTTCAAACAGCTTTCAATCTCTGAAAAGTAATGAATGTCTGAAAAGCAGTAAAAATATCTGAAAAGTATTCAATGTTCAAACAGCATTCAATGTTGAAAACGGCTTTAGTATTGTAAAGACTACAAATATATAAAGATGTTGTAATGGTCCAAGAAAGAGTAGTAGGTATCACTGGCAATGAAGAAAGACGCGGAGATTGTTTCACAATTAATGAATCATCATGAGGTTGAGGTGTATCATTACATTAAGATTAAGTTATACTATGTAGTGTATCCTCAGACATTAACACCTCAAATGGCCACTCAACCAGAAACTTAACAGCTCAAGTCATACAAAGCTTTGCCATTGGCATCGGCAACACCGAATGATGGGACGGCAGAAAAGTCTTGAAGAGAGTACCAGAAAATGTGAACCTGGTTGAGAGCCGAGCAACCAACCTCCTTCCAGTAAGTCTGAGCATTTGCAACGGAAGCAACAGCCTTGTTCTCGGTTGCACCTGTAGTAGGCCATCCGGTCTCAGTAACCCAAACCCAAGCATAAACTTCCTGCATTCTGAACAGCTCCGCGGACTGCATTAACAGATTGCCAGAAAAGATCGGATGCGACTCCGATATCGTTTTCTTCGCCATTTTGGAAATATGGATATCCATCCAATCCAATGAAATCGCATGCCTTGATAACATCCACATTGCGTCCATCAGTCCACATAGTCCATGTATCCACATGACCAACCAGTACCTTATCAGTACTGTATCCGGGAACAGTGCTCAACATTCCTCTAACATCGTAAATTTGTTGTGCGAGAACGGAGGCAGTGGTATCGCCTCGGTATAAATCTTCGGAACCGACAGATACGGCTACGAGCCAATCGAAACCATAGGTCCGGGTAGCGGCCAAGAGAGCTTGCTTCTCAGCCTCGTAGTGAGCGGCGTCTTCGGTCCAAACTCCTACGAGAACCTTTCCGCCAGTGGCAATAGCGGCAGGTACGACAGTGTTAATGGTGTTGCAGTCGGATGATGCGTAAACTCGTAAGCTATTGAAGCCATTAGGGAAAGATTGAATGAGACGGAAGTCATTTTCCCAGTCGGCTTGGGTCTTGCAAGCTCCGTTTGCGAGAGTAGCTTGGGAGTTGAAACCTTTCCACCATGCGTCTGCGCCAGTGAGAGTGCTCGCAAGTGCGAGAAGAATAGAAGTAGTCTTCATATTGATAAAATGAATGAATGAAAATAAAGTAACGATTGTATAGAGTGCAGTGAAGAACTCTTGGTAAGTGATGAAGAATATATATATTTATTATTATGTATTAAGAGAAATAAGGAAGGAACTAAGGAGAGAAAACATCAGATACTTAACTAATTGCCAAGAACGACCCATACATTTACCAGTCCCTGACGTCTTGCATACTTGCTTGCATATGAGGTGTCTTTTCCTCGTATTTCGATGTTGTATAAATATCGGACAGGGTTGTCTGGTGCCTTCGTATTTAACGTCATTATTATTTGTTGTGTTTGTAAGATGAAGAATCATTCTAGAAGATCGTCAATTTATTCACGACTGTATACCCACTTGGAGTTACTATATATAGCTGAAGAACCAATTAGACAAGTTGACGGTTCAGAAGTTAGCATCTAGAAAATAGTGGGGTGATCGTCAAGGTTAATCTTAGAGTTGAATATCTAATAAGAAATAGAAAATGTTCAGATGAAATTTATGCTTAATTTCTGTTGCGTAAGTAGGGAGGCAGAGGTAGTGAGTACTCGGGTAGGAGACGGAAGATGGAAGATGCAGCTTCGTTGTCGGGGCTAGAAGTGATTCTAAGAACGAAGAGGAGAAAAAGTATCAAATGGGCGAATCACCGGCCCTCGGGTACGACTTGAGCTATGTAATGTTAGTAATGGATTGAATGCAATCCCGACAATCGAGTGATGATTGAGAGAGAGCTCGATTATCTTCGTAGGGGGACTGATGCCAGATTCAATTGTTATGCAATAATGCATTGTCTTAATATGAGTCGATATACCCCGTACAGCAACTAACGTGAAGTGAATGATGATAGAGATGTGTTTGGGTCTAGACGAGAAACATAAATTAAGGAAGTCAAAAGGGGGTTTTCTAAACCCGGTAATATCTTTCAATGTCTCTTTTATTCCGAGACTTTAAAAAGCAATTCTCCTGGCTGGCCTTCAGTTGATCAATGCTTCTTATACCATATTTCCGCAGTTCTTATTATTTGGCATGATCCTTAGAATTCCAAGACAGAAAAGTTTAGCTCATCTATATGTTAGTACTAACAAACGATACAAGGTTCAAAGAATGGAAATCCGACAATCTTCTAGGCCCCGGTTTTTGCTGAAAGTATGATTGATGTCTCTGATCGTTGTCTCTAATCTTGATATTCGTCCATCAAACATTAGATTCTGGGCCATACGCTTCCTAGGTAGTTGAACCCATTGTCTCCAACACACTGGTGAATTGACACGTGATCGAGAAAAAGTAACTGAATCGAGGCATTTTGAACTCCAATTTAACAGGAGAGAACAAATCAGACTCCAAGCGCAATGCAAGACACCACCAACCCATATGATACATAAGCGTTCATCTCCTTTATCTTTCCTTCCATCTATAGCAATTGCTCACCTCCTTATCATGAATGATGTCCAGCCCCCAGACTTCTGCTTCTCTTCTTCGCCTTCAGTCCCTATCCTATCCAGAGGACCACCTTTTCTCTGTCTCTCCTTTTCTCCCTCAAATGCAGACTTTGCCTTATCCTGTATTGCCAATTTTTTGTCCTCAATTGCCCTTAAAACATCACTTTCCCTCTCGCCAAGATTATCATCCGCTTCATTCAGCGCCTCATATCCCAACCTCCTTTCACTAGTCCCTACATCATCTCCCTCTTCCTCCTTCTTTAAGCCCGAAAAAAGCCATTCCTTGCTCTTCTTCCAAGGTCCTGATTTCTTTTTGGCCTCTTCAGCCAACTTCACCTTTTCCTCCCGTTCTTTTTCTCTGTTCAAAAACTCTATTTGTGATTCTGTTGCAGAGCCGGATGCTGCAGCCTTTTGGGCACTCTCAAGTGCCATAGCATATTTGAATTTCTGTTCAGCAAAGAATTCGGCGCGCTTTTTGCGGTTGTATATCATCATATCTCCCAATGCATAGACTGTGACGCCACCAGCAATAACTACCAAGAATCAATTAATACATGTAATTTTTTAGGCGGCCAGATTCTTGAGAGTAAGAATCAAGGTATCGAATTCGCCATTGAGATCAAAAATGGGTGCGGGGAAGCATACAAGTAAGTCCAATTAAAGTGAATGCTGTAAACCTATGCGCCTTATCTGCCCACACTCTTCCTCTCATAATCAACTTGTCAAACGTCGAAATTTGTGCATCTCTCGCTTTATCTGCCGCAGCCCTTAACCTCTTGACTCTCTGTTGTGGTGTTTCTCCTGGTGGTCCCGGATTTCTCGATACAGGCTTTGGCTTTGTGGCAGCGTGTGGGGTCGTCGATGTAAATCTCGTTGCATCTGTTGCTGAGCGCGCCATCTTGGATTATATACCAGAGGATTAAAATTGGTATTCTTGAGTCCTTGTGGTTTCGTAGTATTAAATTTGTGGTTTTGATAGAGCTTTCAATGTCGATTGATTTTTTCGAAGTTCCAATGAGCAGTGGAATTTCTTAGCGGCGGGACATTCCGTATCCCTGCAATGCCACAATGAGATAATGAGCTCTGAACAATGAATTCATGATCAACTATAATTCATCACATTTTTCGTGAACGAACATGATTAACTAATTTGATGAACACCAAGATTGGGAAGAAGTTAACTTTTCAAGTTCGAGATACAAATAATTGCAAGTGTAATGACATAAATCTCATTTTCATTCGCGACCTTTATCTTCCCTCTCACCATCAAGGAACAACAAACAGGTATAACTTCGCCATAACGTGAAGATGTCGTCCGAAAACCAAACGCCAGATTTAGCATCTGTAATGAAGATCTTAGCAGGTCTTTCTCAAGCCAAGGACCAACAGCATGCTCAACCTGCCTTACAGACAACTTCACAAGCACCAGATGTCCGGTCACATGGTTCGGTAACTCAACAGCAACAATGGCCTCAGCCAACCATGCACCATCAATCTGCTCCGTCCCAGGTCGTTAACAATCAAAAGCTTGTTGATCCAGCCACTATCATTGATTGGAGTGCTGGGCTACGGTGTGTTATGAAAACAGTGGCTAAACACGATCATGTACTTCAGGAGATCCGAAAGGTTGGGCACATAAATTCTTTGCAGTCTAAATTACTCTAAAGTAGCTAGCTGCAGAGAAGTTCACTTGAGCTTACAAATACACAGATGATCAAGGTACAACATGAGCACGAAGAGCAATGGTGGAGGGGAAGAGAGGCTCTTATTGAAAAGCAAGCGGCTAGGAAAGAAGGCCAGCGGAAATTAGAAGAGGTGTTGTAAGCTACCCCGTTGACTCGATCAAATTGTGGTCTAAGTAGTTGACATCTATCTAGGAAAGCAGTGGGCGGAGCAACATCAAGTGGAGCATCAAACACCAGCCCCGAAGAATTGGCAAGAGAGTTAGAGACATTCGATATGAAAGTCTACAAAGCCCAGACTCAAATGGTCAGGGAGATGAATGGAAAGCTGAGAAACTTAGGGGTGCCATTCTTTGGGACAAAGAGTGAGTTGGTTAGGGTTTCTGGAAGGAGTGACTCAGCCAACGGGAGGGGAGCGAACGCAACGGAGGGAGGCAAAAGCGTGATTGATGAAGAAGATTTGGTGGAGCTGCAAAGAAAGATGCTCAATATCCTGGAAGACCTCTGTAACGATTGAGCTGGGTAATGGTAAATCATACAAGCATGTTTCAAGAGAAGGGCTTTTGTTGCACGTCTTCAGGAAGAACTCCTTCCATAGCATTTGACCAAATGGAGAAATTAGGGTCAGTCAACAAAGCAAGTGGTGTGAGTTGAAGGGTCGGAGCCATAACAACATCAATGCCAAGGTCGGAAGTATCATTTCATGCATATATTTCACCGTGATGGAAGGCGATACCAAAGAAAATGTACCCACCAATCTCATCTTTTAGGAAATACATTCACCATTCCGAGCGCCACCCAAAACCATCGTATTCTAATTCCCCATTCCGTCTTGCATCTATATTTCGGAACTGCAAGTCTTATCTTCCGAACTCGATGAAGAAACCTCATTGGCGGAAATAGAAATGACTGCATTGGAAAGCTGGAAGATGTTCCGTCTTCCCTTTCTGGACGCGGATGTGACTGCCGCGATTGCGTGACGTCCCACTTCTAAGTCTGGAACCGAGGGCGCTTGAGACGAGGTAAAATTTTCTATTTCGTGTTATTCCTGCCTCTGCACAGTTCATTTTACGAGATCTTTACTCTTTCAGGTTTGTTCATTGTTCCAAACAATCATGCTATTGGAGGAACAACCGCCAGTGCGTTATCGCCAATCTAAGCCGTGTGAGCCCATCCATGTGCTTGTTGGAAATGTGTTGGGAATGATGGACTGACTGTTCGAGGTAAAGGGTATTCATCATGCAATCAAGCCCATTGTATAACATCCAATCAAGCAACACCAAGTCGAGAAACTATGCATATTTCCTGAGACACAATACCAACCCCGAAACTGTATAATAAATGTTCAAATATCTAAGCGCCTAATTCTGTCTTTTCTTGTTCTTTTACTTTTCTTTCGATCTTGACCTCAAAATTTCTGCATTTTGCACATCTTACCACTGATCTACTTTAATTTGTCCTTCAATTCATCGTTCCCGCAAAAGAGTGTTTTCTTCCCCGACCTTTTTCATGTTGGCATTCCAAGCCTCTTGTGCCTTCTTTGCCTCGAGCTCCGCGGTCCTATCATGCGCATTATTAGTTCTCCATTACACGCTAAGTCATCTATATCGAATAACAAGGGGCAAGGGAGTATATTAAATACTTTTCACCTGCACGCGTAATTTGTGACGATGCTAGTTCGCAGGTCAGCATTTTGGTGCCAACTCTCGATCAGACTTGGAGGGACTTTCGGAGACCGATGACAGGCTATTGATAAGTGTTTCCGTGATCCTTCCGCAATTCTGTCCCACGGTTTTCTCTTCTTGGCCCTTTCGTTTCGGAATTCCCAGTTCAATATCGACCGTCAGAATGCCGAGCTGAAGACGCCTCGGAGTTATTATTTTGATTCTGGAATTCTTGATCTCGTTTGTTCCTGATGGTGGTACTCCACGTGCTGGTTCTTGATATCTTCCAGACCTACTACATCTGGATAGTGTTGCCGTTGAAGCTCTCAATCCTACTGCTGATGATGGTGCTCTGAATCCCACAACTGATTCAGCTGGTGGCGCATCCATTTTAGACTCACTACTTTTGGATGCTGCTGCTGCTGTTGTTGCTGCTCGAGATCCTGCTAATGATACCCGTAGCTCTCCATGATCACCATCACAACCCTTTCCTTTCTCCCGAATCCCAATCAACCCTTACCCTCTGGTATGCTATCTCACAACTTTCTTCCCAGATCTTCCTGACAGAAAGACCCCCAATACTTCTCCCAACACCAACCAGCGATTTCTCTTCCTCCTTCGAGAGAGCCTTCCTTCATTCATCCCTCACTTTTCGCCCATCTTTCAGCTTCTCTATTGCACCCTCTGTTTGCTTTTGGCCGGCTCTCCATCTCCATAGCTGACCTGTACAAATCCATGCTGATTGATGATCTCCTACTGTGGATAAAATTACCACACAAACACTATCATCCTACTACATATAAGAGTAAAAACACGATAAACAATTATGATACTCTCGATATCTGCTATGGTCCTTGATCAGTGTGCTAATTCTGCAAGAAAACTTCGTCCATTTTGATGAGTAGGCATGAAATAATATTTAGCATACCAAACACAGCGGTACATTTACACCCATACTGTCATCAAACCCACCACTAACCAAAATAGCCCAGCCCTTATCCCCAACTAAATCAGCGCAACGCAATCGATTTTGGGATCAAACAACGCGACATTACCTGGCCTAGACTCTTTTACAAAAACCATAAATTGAAACAGACGTGGGGAGAATATCCGTACTTCATTCTTTAACACAGCGGCTTCTCTCTTTGATCATCTTCGAAATTCGAATCGGTACACCCGATTTGGTTTGAATGAGATTGCGATATGGCCTACACGATATCATGTTCAGGAATACAATACATAGGTAGCGAAGTATAAATTTCTCTCAGGCCAACACTTACTTTCTCATCCGAAAAGATATCGACACTACCAAACCCACACACAGCTCCCAGCAAAAGACGCAGGCTGAAGATCCCTTTCAGTTCCGTCGCCCGACGTATAATCATAAGCGCCAACCATGTAGAAAAAAAGATCCATTCATTATTCAAATGTAACCTAATCATAGGTAGCGGCAGGCAGACTTCAACTCCAATTGTACAGTACAGCACAGTACAACCCAGCATCAACTAATACCATACAAGAACGAGAACAAACACATTTGAACGAGAGATTAGATGACTCGAACTTCCATATTTCCAATACTACATGCACATCTGGGATTACTCTTCATATCGCACTCACATTTCTCAACAAAAACGTCAACGGTAATATGCCATACAGGAACCAAGAGAAATCGAAATCGAAATTGAAATCGAAGAGCTCGACAATGAGAGACACAGAGAGAGAAACCATTCTGTGCTTCTTGGTGACGAGAAGTGAAGGACGGTACTCTATTGATTGTTTGGTGTGTCTCTCTTGCAGCCAGCTCTGAAGTCTTTCTTCAATTTCGAGTAAAATCACCGCATCAGATATGAAAAATAGTCTTTCATGATATTTGTAGTAGGAATGTTTCGGGATGATTCGGTATATTCACATATAGGGTGCTTGTATATGATGTTGGACTTGGTGTAGACATGCACTATGTAGTCTCCCAAAAAAGAAAAAAAAGAAAGAAAAAACGGATTGGGAAACGGTTTGAATTTCAAAGCTTCAGGTCAGGTAGTCATTTACCGCTGTAAAGCTCTGCATAACAAGCTTTGAACACTCCGTGTGCAAAGTTAAAGGGGAGAAAGTTGGTTCAAATATCAAACCACACGTAACAGGCTACCGAAGACGTTGATTTCAGACATTTCAGACACATGCACGCCAGGTCCGGTTACTGTCGGTAGCTCAAAGAGCCATGGTGTTTTTCGATGCACCCGTTCGAAGTAAAATGTTAACAATTTCCTCGTAATTATACATTCAATTTACTCAAGTACTTTTTCCTGAACTTATTCCCTTTTAAGCGGGTAGGTTTGAGATATCCAATCTATTCGCTGTACTCCATCTGCATACATCCATACAGCCTCAATCTAATTGGACTTAAAAAAGAAAAATAAAGAGAACATGCCGTGCCTAGGCCTAGTCTTCCCACCCATTTCCCCGAATGCAAGAAGAAAAGCCGCCTTCTCTCAAACCGTGAAAGCCTTGCGCCATACTCCCGCTAGGGTGAACAAGGACCAAGGGAAAAGTAAGACAAAAAATGTACAAAAAGAAAATTGTGTCGATTCAAGATGACAATCTTTTATTCCAATTCGTTAAAAGAATCATATGAGAAACGCCAAGGAATGCCATCAATCCAATATCTATTTTATCCGTAGTATCCAGAGTTCCTCTGACCTCCTTGCGTTGGTGGATATTGAGGAAAGTATTGCTGCTGTTGAGAGTATTGTTGAGGAGCTCCTTGAAATCCAGGTGAGTGTGCTAAAGTTGGTTGATATTGCCCAGGCGAGTGCGCCAAGTTTGGCGAAAAATGTCCCGTTGAGTGCCCAGGTGTTGTCCATCCCCCAGATGGAGGGAACGCGTTTGCATTTGGCCCCATCCACGAACCCCTTTTACTTGGTACTGCAAACTGCGACGGTGAAAAGTTGGTATTCGCATATTGTGACTGGCGGCGAGTTTTCTCTGCTTGTTGCGCCCGAAGGCGATTCTGCTCAGCTATCTGTGCTTGAAGGCGGTTCTGCTCAGCTTGTTGTTGTTGCTGCTGTTGCTGTTGAGCAAGTTGCTGTTGACGAAGTGCAATTGCATGCTGTACCGAATGAGAGTTGATCCCTTGCTTGACATGTTGCTTCTCTTTCTCACGCGAATCAATAGCCCCAACGAGACCAGTTGATACGACGCTATCTTGATTAGTGTTTTTAGCCATAGCAATTAGAGGTCCACCAGTCATTTTTGCAACATATGCTTGTTCTCGAGCAGAGAGATTTGTTTTAATGACGCCATTGCCAGAAGGACCTAAAGCTCTCGCCGCACCTCTTGAGCTTGGGCGCAAGAGATCAGCTGAACTGTGGCGTGCATGCTTCTGTTGACCATATCCCTCGCCGGAGTTCAATAAATCTGTTGAGTTTTGTCGAGAATGGCGATGCTGATCATGGCCTTCATTTGAATTCAGCAAATCTGCCGAACTATGACGTGAATGTTGGCCTATCAATGCGCTGGACCGCTTGGAAGCTTGAACTGGCGTAGGAGAAGGTGCGGGGCGTGCTGGCGTAGGAGAAGGTGAAGGGCGTGCTGGCGTAGGAGAGTGTGCACGTAAAATATTGCCAGAAGGTTGACGTTGATGTATGTATTGTGGTGTGTTAGCAGCAGCCATGGAACGCTGCTGAACAAATTCTTCGGGAGTCAAACCTTGTTGCCGACCGAATGTATTATTGGCAGCAGTTGCACTCATGCCAGGTTGCCAAGCGATCACATTGCCGCTAGGAGATCTGTCATGACTTGGACGCTTTTCAGAATTGGTGTTGTTGAGTTGGTTCTTCTTGGGACTAGGAATCGGAGAATCTGAACCAGGTGCACGGTTTAGGTCAAAGGTAGGGCCAAAGTCAATATTGAGCTCCTTTGACAAGGTGTTTTCATCACCGTAAAGTGGTTGGCCGACTTCAACATTGCCGATTATCTTCTTCCTACCTGCTCGGGGCTTTTCGATGGATTTTTGCGTGCGCACCGATCGTACAGATTGTTTGGTACTGGCATAATCTGGAGTGTCGGTCGATGCAGCGTCGTCGTAGATACTGCCTAAATCACTGTTATGCCTCTGCATCTGCGGAAACTTAAAATCATCGGCTCTAGGTAGTATCAAGTCGAAAGCGCCTTGGTCGAGAATATGCTGGGTCAAGCTCCCAGAACTAGAAGGGGGTCGCGATGAAGTGTCGACTTGCTGGTCTTCGTGTTTTGGAGGAAGTGGTTTTCTTGAAATGCTTTGCCTCGCCTGCAGACGGGAATCTTGATTTGTTGGATTAATTGGTAGGGGCATATCGTGTGAAAAATTAGATTGTGATTTTGAATTACAACTTGGGTTGTTAAACTGATAATCTTGACTTTGATAAGGTATCTGGCTGCGGTTCGAGGGAATAGTTGACTCTTGTTCGTTACGAGCTGTGTAGGTTGCTACCATGCCTTCATTAATGACGTTTTGGTTAGCAGGCATATGGTGATTTCTGGTGACATCTGACAGTACCCCTCTACCTTGATCTTCATCCTCCTCTATTCTATCATGCTTCTGAGCATTCATTCCTCGCCTTTCTTGGCCTTGATGATAGCTAGCTGCAGCGCCGGCAGCGCCGGCGGCGCCGGTTAATTGAGATAGGGTTGCCGTAGACATGCGGTTGTTCGCTTTGCGTAGATCTGGTGATTGTAAAGGTTTGCTAGGAGGTTTTGCTCCGGGGGCATGCTTGAAAGCTGGTGGTGCAGCAACAGGTTCCGGAATTGTGACAGTTTGTAAATCTTGTAGTTCACGGACCGGGGTTACGTTTGCCGCCTGCTCATCTTCTGAACTGAGACGCTCGGGTGAGTCGGTAACATCTTGTGCATGTTTCATGCCTGAACCGTCACGTGAAATCGGATCACCAAGAGTGTCAAGGAATGGGGCAGGAGCCTGATTATAAGCGCCATCAAAGACCGAAGGACTTTTGATTCTCTGGACGGCTTGGCGGTTGGGTCTCTGATATTGACCTGTGGTGGGACGTCCCTGAAGACTTTGGTTGTTGAAATGCAATGGTACCTGGGAGAGCTGAGTCAATTCGGGGGGACCTCCAGAGTTAACATCTGACGTACCCTGACCAAACTGAATGGATTGTGATGATCTAACTGACGATGCGTCGTCAAACCGGAGGCGAGTTCGGGGATTGCCCATACTGTTGCGACTTCTTCTGCTACCAAACTGGCTATTTCTTTGGCTGTTATTCCTAAGGGTCACCATTCGCTTGGCTGTCAAATCTTTCATTCTTCTTCTCCATTCAGATTCCAGCCAGTTGGCGCTGCCTTGCTCCGAAATGAGACTTGAAACATCGAGGGTTTCAAGATATCCATATCTTCGGTGCTCTGGCATTGCAAACATCAAACTCCTAGTATCATTCGTTTCTGCAATCAAGCGACCAGGACGCCCGTATAGACCAAACGTATCATAGACTGGAAAGAGCCATCGGAGCATCATTTCAAATCCACTGACGGCTGGATGTACTTCGGGCATGACGAAGACAAATCCTTCAGAGGCCAAGGGGGGATTTGAGTGAATTGTAATGGACCCCTCTACTTTGACCAAAGTGGAGGAATCTATGAGTGGTTTAGATTGAGGATAGATCGCAAACGCAGAATAGGCATCGGTAATCGTGGCGATTGGCCTAACTTTTCTCGTCTTCTTTGAATCATAGAACTTGATGTCGCCTTTCAATATAGGTGGTCGGGAACGATCATATGCCGACCTCTTCTTCTGTGACTGCTTCTGCACTCTTTGAAACTCCTTTTCATCTGGGGGGGGTAATTACACACCAACATCGTCTCCAGGGTGTTCCAGCTCCAAATCTTACACGAGCCCAATCTGCGGTCTGAATTTTTGAGCGCTCCATGATGGGTTTGATGTTGTTCAGTAATTTGCCTTTGCCAGCAATGAGGGCACCGGTATAAGCTTCTTGTAATGTTACGTGCTCATACATAGAAAGACGAATACCGGCGGTCCATTGGACCAATGAGTGATGCGAATTGAAGTGCAGTAAGTATCTGTTCTTACCAGCTGTCGATACACTAAGAACGTTTTGTAGAGGCGCTTCGGTAGGTGATCTAGTAGGAAGGGATTCAATCTGTATACTGTCAGTGGACAGAACCATGTCAATTCAGAAGAGTTATAGCAACCATTTTGATCGAGGCATCCGTAAGATTGATAAAATTTTGGAAGGACTTCTCCATCCTGTCCTGCGGCATCTAATTCTGCCGCATCCCATAAGGAGAGAATGGTTCCCACAAGCTGTGCAAAACATTCCGTCCAGGTTCGATCAGCATTGGCTTTGCCGTCTACACAATGTCAGATTGTTACGTGCTTCCAAGGTAGAGAATGGTACACACTTATGTTTTGGTCATCATCAATTTCAAAAAGTATCCTTCCATGTATAACTTGTTGCTGTGACTATTCAGAAATGTGAAGATTGGTTGTAGTTCTGGTAATGTATCTTGATTTACATCCATCAGCGGAGGCTGAGGGGTTGCCATAGGCATCGGTCTGGACGAAGCGCGCTCCCTGGTTCGAATGGGTTGAGGAGAATCGCGCGCCTCGCTGGAAGGGTACTCTTGATGTGAGGGCATTTGGAAACTCGAAGTTGGAAAAGGCTCCTTTCCTATATCTTGAGACTTTCCTTTCTCTTGAGACTCCGGCTTCGTGTAGGATTCTGTTCGACTTCGTGCTCGACCTGAAGACAGAGGGGTTCGAGTAGGACCACTAGAGTCTCGGTCCCTGAATTGGGACATGAACGACATAACTAGGGAAAGAGGTATTTAGAGTGATTTCTCTTGTAGATATGGTGGCGCATTCCAGCTTACCTCGATTTCGACCCATTTTGAAGGATTTAATTTACTTCAAATGATAACAATTTGAGAGAGATGTCAGTGAAGCGGTAGGTCCGTGAGATCCGGATGAACCTTTGAATTGTTCTAGTTAAGTTATGACATATACAAATCTAAGTGTTTTGTTTGTTATTCCTTTGTCAGGTTGTCGATTATATAGAACAATGCTCTCTATAGCCCATAACCCAGTGGGCAGATATTCCGTAGACAAGCTGCAAACAGCAAACAGCAAACAGCAAACGGCAGATAGATAGAACAGATCGAATTGAACAAAAATCAATAGTCAACAATCAATAATCAATAATGAAAAAAGAATGTGAAATTGATTATGAAGTATTTTGTTGATATCATTGAGGAATGGGATGATGAATAATGTGAAAAGAATGACAGTATTATTATGATGATAATATCTATGTGTATAGGTAGGTGCAGGTAGGTGCAGGTAGGTTGCAGGTAGGTGTAGGCGTAGGTGTAGGTACCAACTGCCAATATGCCAATGTAACTGTTTCTTAGCTCTTTGTTCTTTTTTTTTGGCCAGAGTATCTTAATAAGTTGATGGCTGATCTGGGGACGTCACTTTTGTAAGACCAGGGAAGAAGAGGAAAAAGAAAGGTAAGTGGCGGGATGTCGGACTAGGACTAGGACTACTGTGCTATGTAGAACTACTGTACGAAGTAGGTGGACCGTACCGATTTCTCAAAATAGAAAAGAGAGAAATAAAAGGAAGAAATATGGATTTTTAGATTGAGCAGAGAAAGTAGGTTTCTTCGGTAGATTATATAAGAAAGCTTACAATCGAAAAGAGCCAAAGGGATTGAAGTTTTAAAGTTTTAACTATTGGACAAGAGAAATGATGGAAATGATGAGATGAGATGAGATGTAGACGTCGTTCACAGTTAGGTAGGTAGGTAGTAGGTAGTAGGTAGTAGTAGGTAGTAGGTAGTAGGTAGTAGGTAGTAGTAGTAGTAGTAGTAGGTAGTAGGTAGTAGGTAGTAGGTAGTAGTAGTAGGTAGTAGGTAGTAGTAGTAGGTAGTAGGTAGTAGGTAGTAGGTAGTAGTAGTAGGTAGTAGGTAGTAGGTAGTTGTAGTAGGTAGTAGGTAGGTAGTAGTAGTTAGTAGTAGTAGGTAGTCGCCACTAGGTACTAGCTAGGTTATACGGAGTAGACAAAACAAGAGATAGATCAATAACCTCGGAGGAAACATTCACAATAGTCATTAATAAGAATCAAGAAGATTGAGGGAATAATTTAATTGCTGTATCGGGTGTATTTGAAAAAGGATGATAATGATAACATTTTTAATACTTCAACCAATAATCAATCATTTTGATTAATCATTAATTATTTAATCATTTAATCATTTAATCATTTAATCATTTAATCATTTAATCATTTAATCATTTAATCATTTAATCATTTAATCATTTAATCATTTAATCATTTAATCATTCAATCATTTAATTGATCTTTTGGGGTACGGTAGTAGTAGTAGTAGTAGTAGTAGTAGTAGTAGTAGTAGTATTACTACCATCATCATCATTATTATTATTATTATTGCGGAGGAGGAGTATGTTTTGAGAAAAGCCCGGGAGGTATCCCATCCATCCATCCATCCTTCCTTCCATCCATTTGATTCGTTTGCATCATAAGAAATGATCAATTATTTACGAGGTCTCAGAGCGGAACTACCGGCGGGAATAACTGATATTGGCACATTCCATCATTCATTCTATCGTCGGCTCTCTCTGTCAACAAAGCTGCAACAATTATACTCATATGTATGTATTGTTCAAATAATGATTGCATGGCCAAGAACCTTCATCATTTACTCCGCCCATTTTCAAGACTTTAGATTAACTTAACTCCTCTTGACAAGATATATAAACTTATGAAGAGAGGAAGTATATGCCGTGTTAACTACATTAGGATCTTCTTACTCAAAACTTGTCTACTCAAATCCCTCAGGACTTAGGAGCACGACCTACCGTTACTCTTACACCCAAAGAATATATCTCTGTTGAGGATAATCCATCTTGGCTGACTACCACTGCTTGTATGTACGCGTCATTTTCACAATAAGAGCGTAAGCTTAATGCTTGTTCGCGGGGAAGTTTTACCGTTGCAAGTCCATAAAACTCTCTCCAAAGGTTCAACAGTTATTATGAGACTTCTATCACTCCAGTCTCATGTCTCAACTCTCAACTCTCAACTATCAACTATCAACAAGTGCTGGGAAAAAGGTTGAAAACAATTGTTGATACGATGCTAGGTCGGCAAGATAGATTATAACAGCATTTCATGGCAAGCTTGAACATTCCAGCAATGCCCCCGAGATGAAAGGAACAATACGAGATCTTTTAACGCCGAGTATTGTTTTATTGGTTCTCAACCTGTCATTTAAACTATGCAGGCAGCTCTCTCGGCAAGTCTCAGCAGTCAGCTTCGTTTATCGGGTATCGGATTCGTTATTTGGTTGGGACTATGGAATGGGTCAAGACTCAAAAGATTTAAGTTTTACTTTCTAGTATCGAGGTCCTGAGAACCAGAACTGCCCATCATTACATAAGAGACTGCCAATGTATCCAATATCTTTGATATTTTCCAGTGTTTACAGTATGAAACATGATAACTATCAAACTATCGCACTATCTTGAATCAATACCAAGCTCTCACACACATTACGTACTGGTGGTATATGAGTTACCCATAACCTCACCTGCACTGCACCTCATCCGAGCAGATATACAAAAGATGCCTGTGGTGATCATTTTCTTTGCGTTGACCGCGCAGGTCGAGGCAAAGCGCACCTTCAACCGAATTCTCCGGATATGCAAGATTACGTTCTATAGACAGCCGTGGCCCGTGATGGCCTCAACGTCTACATTACCCTACATTACCATACATTAGGTACCATACGATACCATACGACTTGATGCAGGTAAATTTAAGTACGTACTAGGTATGCAGATCCCACCCATCATCTCAATATCAGTCAGGTATGTAAGGCACGTAATTTTGCATCCATGTACTACCAAAATAATCAATGAACACCACTTCTCACGAAAGCGATTGGTCCTGTGACCATTCCGAAAAAGGAAAAAAAGGGGTCCTACTTCGTACAGGACTGTACATTGTAGGTATAATAAACCTTGGAGGAATTTGCTCTCCACATTATCATTTTATCCACAACCTCATTCAGCCCTAGGATAGGATATTATGGATATATCTGAGTCTAAATTTATACGCCTGATCACGTGCACGGTGCCTGATCCGTTATCGCTGAGGTGTTGGGTGGATTGATGAATGATGAAGGTTCTTATCGCCTAAGCACAATTTTATTACCTAGTACTTCCAAGGCGGTTTTCGATTTTCAATCCCAACATCTTTCGTGAAATTGATCACGGGGTAGTTTTCTTTACTTCTGCACATTTATCACGACGCTGGAATGAGGAGGTCGCTTTATCGAACACAAGTTGCGCAAGCTATAAAATCTCGTCGTACTCTTATACATAGTTCTCCAAGATGGCACCCTGAATTGGCATTTTCAACGATTGCGGATGTCGAAACACCACCACTTCGAAAAGAAACGCCCCCTTTCAAATTTGAAACTGGATTGGCATTGTTTGCTAAGAGGCAGCCACGACCTTTTCCTCCTCCATTCTTATCGCCTCCATCAGGATCCTTCTCTGATCCTCTGAGTACTCATCATAGGAGTCGCGATAGAAGACCGTCTGTCAATGGCGAAGTAATTAGAGGGTATACAAATGGTGATGATGCTGTTTACTCAAGTGAAAACTTCATTGGCGCGAATGATGGAGTCGGTGCCTGGTCAACAAGAGAAGGCGGCCATGCGGGGTTTGTGCCTTTTTTTCTGATGTCGTCGTTTGTGTCTGGGGGCTAACTTAATACCAGTTTATGGTCGAGGCTAATATTGCACTTTTGGGCTTTGGAAGTAGAGAATGACACGAGAAGATCCCGGCCGGCAGGCCAGTACTTCGAGCCGAACCCTATCGATTATCTGCAAAAGGCATACGAGCAAACTATGCAAGCTACAGCAAGTCCGAACAAATGGCTGGGGACAACTACAGTCACCGGAGCGCAATTGCATTATAAAAGAGACGATTCAAATCCTACGGCACCTGCCATTCCTCTCTTATATGTAACGAACATTGGCGATTCACAAGTACTGGTTATACGACCAAAGCAAGAAGAACGTATATTCAAAACTACAGAGCAATGGCATTGGTTTGACTGTCCTCGACAACTTGGTACAAACAGCCCCGATACACCCGTTAATACTGCTGTTATGAACAAGGTTGAGATTGAGGAAGGCGACGTTGTTCTTGCTATGTCTGACGGCGTAATTGATAATCTATGGGAGCATGAAATAATTGACAGTGTTGTGAGCAGTATTCGCAGGTGGGAACAAGGTGAGGGTGGTCTAAGTAATGGGGATCGACAAGGCGGTGCTGGAGGTGGTATGAAATTTGTAGCCGATGAGCTCATGAAAGCCGCGAAAATCATCGCGCAAGACCCCTTCGCAGAGAGCCCCTTTATGGAGCATGCTGTTGAGGAGGGGCTTGCCATGGAAGGAGGTAAGTTAACGAGGCCTAGCGACTATGTTATTTACTAATCGAATTTTAGGTAAACTAGATGATATAAGTGTTGTTGCAGCTCTTTGTAAACGCAGCAACGGATGAAGTAGCTGTAATGGGTTCCTGGAGGCATACAAGACATGCCTCGGAACTAGAAATGACTAGATGGCATAAGAACAGCTACCGGCGTCAAGACGCTCATAAAGACAACGATGTTGCAAAGCAGGATGAAGATAGGAGAAGGATGAATTTTCAGTACACGCTCCACGAAGGATAGGAATCGGCATAGCAGCTGGGCAGAGCATGAAGCAAGAGTCGTGTGGGATACAACTAGTCCAAGGCAGGGAGACTATCTACATAGCGGGGACTACTTTTAGGCAGCATATAGATTATTTTAGGATATTAATACAATGTCAAGTAGAAATATTGAAACTACTCGCTAGACTCCTATCCTTTGGTTCTAGACTTGCTGGGCAGTAGTATGATCGCATACTTTGGTAACCTCATTGAGCCTAAAGACCCTTGTTAACGATAAACAATCCTTATCGGTTACTGTAACTTTAAATTTTTTGGTTTGGACCCGATAAAAAAAATATCAATCTTCATCCCATCACATCCTTTACAATTATAAACATTGGATCAATCGACTTTTTAATTATCTTATCACGTTTGCAAATATGCGAGGAAAAAGAGCAAAGCAGTACAAAAAGCTCATGCAGCAATATGGCATGAGCTTTGGTTTTCGTGAGGCATATCAAGTCCTTCGTGAGCTCTCCAATTTTGCCCATAGCTACCATTGCTCCTTTCCAATAACTAACTTTTTCCCTCAATAGTTGACGCGGAAATCATTAGAGATGCCGACAGATTCAAGATGGACTTGGTAGGTGGTTTGGAGAGAACACTTCATGGTCAAGTGAAGCCAAGTACGTTTCGTCTACTCTTATGTCTGGTCGCATCAATTAATATCATGTTTCAGTGATCACACAATGTTCGATGCGCCATTTATATGCTGCTTCATCAGAACCTGGAGTATCGTATCTTATTGATAAGGCTAAAACGTACGAGCGACGCCGTTGTGGTCACCTTCCAGAAGATTATCCCGAACCTCTCTCCGCAACAGAATGTATCAAAGCAGTTGTTGATGGTAAAGGCAATGGGACTAATAAGCATAGATATGTGGTGGCAAGTCAAGATATAGAAGTCAGAAAAGCTATGAGGGCGATCCAGGGTGTGCCTTTGGTTTATATCAATCGAAGTGTTATGATTATGGAACCTATGGCAGGGACATCTACGGACGTGAGGGATAGGGAAGAGAGGTCGAAATTCCGCCAAGGCATAAAGTCAGCAAGGGCTTCAGGAAGTCTTAAGAGAAAGAGAAATGAAGGGGATGAAGATGAGGACGAAGAATCGGCAAAGAAAGATATGGGTACGCAAGAAGGTGTTGCAAAAAAAGAAGAAAAATGCTCCAGGCCCAAAGGACCGAACCCATTAGCAATGAAGAAGAAAAAGAAGATCGATGTGAATAATATAAAGCCTGATGCGTCAACTAAGGCCGACGCCAATAGTACGGGAGCGGATGGTTCGGAACCTGTCAAACGAAAACGCAAACGTCTACATTCGAAGAAAAAGGCAGAGGATGGAGGGGATGAGGAGACGACAGTAACCAGTGAAAAAAATGGATGAAGCAGATTGATCTAAATGGGAATAGCGAGCAAAAAGGTACATAAATTTAATCACAATTGTAGAATGATACCCAAATAATTGAAATTTTAGCTATATGATTGATTGATGATGAAGTCGACAAAGAATCGGTCGTTATTGATCATTTGTCCGACCCCCTGAACTAAAAGGTCACGACCACAGCAAGAACAAAGAAAGTGATCAGCCCGAAATAGTACGAGTATATTTAGGTAGAGATCGAATCTATTCAATAAAGTGTAGGTAGTTGTATTTCCTTATCACTATTTAATCTTCACTACTCTTACTCATCAACCCTTTGAATCATTACTACTTACTCCTGTTTACCAATACAAGCACGCACCAATCGTTTCCTAATCTCACTTGTGCACCTTGGTGTCATTACCAAAATCCTTGTCAACTGGCTTGTATGCGAAATCCATACTCCGTACAAAGCACAGAGCATCTACGTCGGAACACCTTCATGCTTCAGAATCGATGGATTTGCGCGAAACACATTTAATATATAACACCTATCAATGTCCAAGTGATATTAGATGATTTATCTGTTAGAGACACCACCTACCCTGTGAGTCAAGGTGGTGGTCGAAGTGCTAGAAACAATATGCCACAGAGTGTTGAGACCACCACAAGTGCTAAGGAAAAATGGCAGTGTGGGACCGGGTACAGCTGTTCAAAATGGACCTGCAGAACTTGATGATTTTGGATTGCCCCTCAAGAGAGTGGTTATTCAAGAACCGGTAACATACGAAGGAGTGGAGAGCGCTGAATCGGAGGATAAGTCGAATGTCCTAGAGGATCGGGACATCGAGAATGCCGAGAATGGAACGAAGAATGCGGATGTTGCTAAGGGAAAGTTCCGAGACGACAAATGATACAAGGAGTAATGCATCAGATGAGGATGGGGAGTCTAAGGAGACCGGAACGACGCCATTGCCTATAAGACCGAAGCCAGAGCCTCAAGAACCTCATGAGACAACTCAGAATAATGAATTGCCAGTTCATGGTCACCCGACCCCTCAAGAGACAATCAAAGAAGTTGATCTTGCGAGTCAAGGAGATCTGCGGAGCCCTCGGAACCTGCGAAACCTGCGAGAGTATCGAAATTCAAAGAAGAGTTAGAAAAAGAGCAGTGACAACGACAATAGGAATGCGGTTCCCACGGCGGATAACAGACATAGTCGGATGGATTCAAACCAGGGAATATCAGAATGGTCGCATCAATATACCACTGTGCCTGATCCAAAGAGTCCGCCTCAAGAAGAAGATGAATGGCAAACAATGCCAGCTTACGCCCCATACGATATCTACGATGATGATAACAGGTTGTTGCAAGGGAGGCGCATGAATCTGATGATGAGCCAGATGCATATGCAGGATTGGGTGGCGCCGGTAGAGGATATACCAGAGTTCAACTAGATGAGGATGCTCAATCTGCGACAAGTTTGGACGAGAACACGCAATACCTTTTCAAGGATGTCACCGGACTGGGGCCGGAGAAGCGGAAGATGAGGAGCAGCGAGATGCACTTTCTCAAATGCAAGCTACTAAGGATCTGTGACTGAAGGTCAAAGAATTGCATATGTTGGCATGACTCGACTTATACTTTCTAAAATGCTTGAACAACAGAATTATGGTAGCAGCCAAAAAGGGAAACAAGAAAGAGTTGCAGGTGTCAGCAGAGGCTATGAAGATGTGGACTCAAAAAATGATGGTGCGGCTATATGCGCACATGGAAATTAGCACAGATGAACAGATCATGATTGAACAATTATCTGAACATGCGTAGTTCCTTCTGATTTGACAGGGACTCTCATGCAGAATGCACGAGTAAAGAATCCTATGGCTGAGAAAGCCCATTCAAGCAAAAATTCGATTGCCTCGGGTAGAAGTCCCAGGGAATCAATATCATCTCCGCGGTTACCGCGAGATTCCATACAGTCTCCACGATTATCGCGATACGACGAAGAAAACCGGCTTCAGTACCTCCACCATACGAAGAACATGAAGGCGAAGATCTACCTGAAGTCAGAACTCCTTCACAACTTCCTACCACTAAGAATATTGACATCGACCTTCGGTGGACCGTGCTTTGTGACTTATTCTTGACTTTGATCGCAGACTCAGTTTATGATGCACGATCCAGAACTTTATTAGAAAAGGTGGGCGAAAAACATGGAAGTTTCTTGGTTGGAGATTTGTCGTTTTGAAAAACGAGTGACAGATGCTTTAGAGATGCAACAAGCCGCCGAGAAGGAAAACTGGAACGAGGATGACCATAAAGAAAACAGAAGAAAGATGGCTCTCAAGAAAAGATACTTGATGATGGGTCTTGCTACTGTCGGTGGAAGTCTAGTTATTGGACTTTCCGCAGGTCTCTTAGCACCTGTTATTGGGCAGGTCTCGCTGCTGGTTTCACGACCATTGGTGTGGCAGGTACTAGTGGGTTTCTTGCTGGTTCTGCAGGTGCTGCTATTATCACAACAGGTGCCGCAACCTCAGGTGGTTTTATTGCAATCAAAGCTGCAAATCGTAGAACTGGTGCAGTCAAAACCTTCGAATACAGACCCCTGCACAACAATAAGCGGGTTAACTTGATCATTACAGTCTCGGGATGGATGACAGGTAAAGTTGATGATGTACGCTTGCCATACAGTACTGTTAATCCAATTATGGGGGACATTTACTCGGTCCTTTGGGAGCCGGAAATGCTTACAAGTATGGGAGATACCATTAATATTTTAGCAACTGAGGTAAGTTGAATTGTCTCGGATCACGCTACACACACTAATGCCATATAGGCTTTAACTCAGGGTCTCCAACAAGTCCTTGGAAGCACAATCCTCATTGGTTTGATGGCTGCTTTACAATTGCCAGTTGTTTTGACTAAACTTTCATATCTTATCGATAACCCCTGGACGGTTTCCCTTGATCGGGCAAATGCTGCAGGACTCATTCTTGCCGACTCCCTTATTGATCGTAACCTTGGTACCAGACCAATCACTTTCGTGGGTACTCCCTTGGCTCTCGAGTCATCTTCTCATGTCTAAAAGAACTCGCTCGAAAAGGTGCCTACGGACTGGTTCAGAATGTTTACCTTTTTGGTTCACCTATTGTGGTGAACCAGGAGGATTATCTGAAAGCTAAATCCGTTGTAGCCGGTAGATTTGTCAACGGATATGCAAGGAATGATTGGATTCTAGGTTATCTCTTCCGTCTTACAAGCGGTGGAATTAGACGTGTAGCAGGACTTGCGCCCGTAGATAAGTACCAGGTATAGAAAATGTGGACGTCACTGATCTGGTCCCGGGACATATGGCATATCGTACGGCTATGCCCAAACTTCTTCGAGAAGTGGTTGGAGGTTGAGAGTGATGAATTTACCGAAATCGAAGATCCAGATCCCGAAAACCACGCCGAGAGACAGAGAGAACTTATCAATGAAATTGAAGAAGCCAGAAAGGAATTTGAGAAAAAGGAGAGAGAAGGGAAGGGTAGATTTAGCTTCTTTGGTCGCAAAAAGAAATCGGCCCTCGAACGTAAAGAATGGGAAACGTATGAAGAAAGTTCAAGAACGAGTCGAGTTATTACTCAAGCCGATCTGCGACAGAAGATGGACAGGGAATAATCATGGGGTCCTTTTTGATGTCGATGCTATACGCGCAGAAGTTGCCGGCGGAGTTGCCGCCAATAGTGATAGTGGCGAACGCATAGAAGTTAAAGAACTCAAATCTACACTACCACCCATAAAGCTCAGCCTCGGCTCATCCTCCAACAGTCCACGCACTTCCCTCCGACCGACAAAAAGCGACGGTGCTAGTAGCTCACTAAAAGCTTATGATTACCGTTCACCTGCCCATTCCCCTCGTCCTTCAAATGGAGGGTTTGGATCAGGTTCGACATATTCCTACTCGAATTCTAATTCGAGACAGGATCTCCACTCCCCATATATGATTCAAGAACCCGAGGAGGAACTAGAGATGACGTTTGATACGGCGTATCATTCTCCGCCGCATTCGGCAAATGTGAGTAGTACAAGGTTGCCGGAGAGGGGTAATTCGAGTTTTCATTCTTTGGGGCATGAAGTGGGTGGCAGTAGTACTTATGGTGGAGGGGGAGGTTGGATGGAAGTGGAAGCGGAAGACCGGAATTCAAGTCGGCGAATACGTTACCAGTGGGATTGGGATTAGGGTTAGGCGCTGGAATGGGATATGTGGTGGAGAAGAATGCTTGGCGGACGATGACGATGATGAATTTGGGGGTGGAGGTGAGAAGGAAATTGAGATGACTTTTGCATAATTGGATTCATGGGGCTCATGGGGTGAGTGTAATTGCGAGTGGGGTGAAGTGGAAGAGGTATACATATGTAGTATACTTTCTCTTCCCTGCATTATTTTTCTTGGACAAACGGCGAGCATGGATGTACAGCATAACGTAGAGATAGAGAGAGAGAGAGAGAGACTTAATGTGCATTATTGTGCATAGATGAATATATGGGTACATAGCAAGCGAGCGAGCGATTAGCCGATGGAAATTAAGATTCTTTATTTACAACTATGTGCGTAAACGTACTCGTGGGTGTTTCTCTTCCTGCGTTGATACATCTCGATGTGTGGAGATGAGTGGTTGATTGACATGTAGAGGTTTTGGAGTTTTGGAGTTTTGTGTTTGTTGATGAGGGGTTGGAAGGGAGGAAGAGGGGAGGGGGAGGGGGGATAATGATGGTTTCGGGTCTAAGGTTTTGGGTTTGAGATTGGAGATTGGAGATTTAGGATGGAAAGGGGAGTGAAGGGAAGGGAAGGTGGTTTTATTGGGTTGGGTCAAGACTAGATGGTGACCTTGGAGGCTTGGGTTATTTTGTTGGTTTGGGTTGATGGGTAAGAGTGAGAAGGTTGTATGTGTACTTTTGTTGGTATTTAATGTTTTTTTTGTTCCTTTTGGTTTTGGTTTGTATATGTATGTATGTATGTATGTATGTATGTATGTATATGTATGTATGTATGTATGTATGTATGTATGTATGTATGTATGTATGTATGTATGTATATGTATGTATGTATGTATAATATAGGATGGATAGGTAAGCATACTTAGGTAAAGGATAGGTATAAAAAGATGCGGATATGAAAGGTCCAGGTTTTCTTCCTTTTGTGGGATTGCATTGGATTGGACTGTAAGCTTACATCTTCTTCTTTTTCCTTTTTTTTTGATGGGGGGTGGAGGGGCACAAGCAATGATTGAGGATGAGGTTAGAGTTGATCGAGAGTTTTAGACGAAGTAGCTGTAGCCGTTGTGTTGGTTGTATGCTGGCTTGGATTGATTATAGTATAGTATAGTATAGTAGTATACCGGGAATTCTTACTTTTGAAAGTTTCGTTCATTGGGGTATTTGATTAGTTCTAAGTGCGAGATTACTTCAGAGTCTCTCGGTGCAGTGATTGTGAATCTTATGGTGCCGCTATGTTGTAGGTTTACTTTTATCTGTGGATGATGGAGGAATTTATATTCATTTCCTTGTGAAGCTTATTAGAATAGAAGGATGGGAAGGGCCCTTCATACCTCTCCTTCTCCTCCAACCTAGTTATCCCACCGTACAGATTACAAATTACAAATTACCAACTACATCTTCTATCCCGACCTTGACTTAATGTGAACTATTGAATCTAATCTATCAACACAGGATGGAGTTCCTCGCGTTTCATTTCCGAGTAAAAATATCTTGTTACCTTTCCCTTCTTAACTTAGGCCTTCCATCGTTTGCTGACACGGATTTGGAATGATGACGGAGGTGGGTTTTGTATCCTTGGGATTACTTACGAGGTTGCAATGAGGCTGACGTTTCTTTGGATTGCCATTGAGCACAGTGATGGTATTACTGTGTTGTTTATTTGCATCGTGTATGTGGTGGAAGGAAGGGTAATGTAATGGGGATTGGATGGGTGTATGGTTTGAAGATGGAGTTGTTGCTCCAATCTACGGAATCTACTGAGTCTACTCGAGCTCGTTAAGATGATCCACACCTTTGCGAAGACCACAACCATCCCTTCCTGACCAAAAATCGAACCTCGAAACTCAATTCCAGATTACAAGCTCGATCCACCTTCAAAAAATTCTTCAATAGTATTATTGGGCTCTTTTCATTATGATCTGTAGACTGCAATGTAGGAAATCAAATTATTAAAAAATTATTGTTAACAATATAGTATATACTTTTAAATATCTGCATCATATCGTTCAACGGGTGCACACCTTTACAAAATATGAAAAAAACAAAAACCCTGAAAAGGGTCTCACCAAGCTTATAAGGTATTATTGGGATTCATACTTGGTGTTATAACAACCAAATATATAAGACTATCTATTCATTTATTATCTATCATTAAGCAATTTATTGAAGAGTGATTATGTAGTCATCTTATCATATTGAGCTTACAATGATGTCGACCCTTCAAAGATCATTATTCATTTTGTCTGAGATGATACATAATGACTATTTGATCATGGTATACGTATAGATACTTGGTGATGGATTCCTTTAGAAAAACTATATAGCAGATTAAGAACATACTCTCATAAGAGTGAAGGGCTGTGATAAACGGAATCTACCTCATAAGGTTACACCTAAGTCCAAAATACAAATATACCAATCGGTACCCATAACCCATACCTCAGCCCCCAAATCCCACACAAATCACAAGCTTCACACACACCAATAGTCTGTATGCAACAAGTAAGTACTACAGCAGGGGAAAACGACTGGAGGGGTCGAAACAAAAGAAGGGAGCGGCGCATACGCACACTCCTTCCTCACATTTGGTCATCCTTCACCTGTTAACCGAGCCAATGAAGGGGGCGCTTAAAACAGCCCACAAACAAGCATGCGTACCCTGTGTGCTGGGATGTAACCGCCACCCCATGGCCATCCATTCTCCCATCTCACTCTACCCACCCGCCGACTGCGCCTCTGTTACATCGGGTGGATGTTGAAATCCTGAGGTGATTGATGATGGGTGGAGGATTTGGTGTAATAGATTATGTAGGGGTGTTGATTAAATTTTGGTACATTTCTGGTCGTTGGGCTGAGAGGGTTTTTTCTTGAGGATTTTTCTGCTTTCTTCTTCTCTTTTGATATTTTATTTCTGAATGGTGAGGTTTGGATATCTAGGGATTATTTGAATGAGACGAATGCGACGAGTGTTCGCGAATTATTTGAAGATTATTAAGTGGATTGAGAGGGAGAATGTTGGGTTGATTTCTTGATGGGATATAGGAAGTGAGAAAGTTGGAAATGATTATATCGACTGAGAGATGGAGGGTTTTAGTGGTTTGGTGCGGGCTAATGAGTATGGTGCTGGGCTACCAACACAATGGGGTGAAGAATGACGAGAAAGATGCGGAAGGCAATGATATAAATAAGAGTCATTTATTGCCTCCTCAAATATACACATCTCGGGCAGCTGGGGAATTATCCAAAACGATACACGCTATTACTCAACCAAGTGGTCATTTTTTGAGCAGAATCGTATTGTGCATCTGAATCAGAGCTACAAACCCCGTTTTGAAGTTGAGAGTCAAGGGCCACAAAGCATATCCTCAAACCTAACATTGTGCTATACCACCAATTTTCAAGCACCAGAATCGGCTAATGTATTTTACGTTATACCTCTCACCTGTAAGTGGTTCTAAGAAGAAATATATCTCTGTGACAAGTCTAATCAAAAATCTATAGTTGATTGTGGCCCTCATCCCTGTAATTGGACTCCTGATGAACAAGGAGGTGCGAACTTAGAGATCAATCTCTATAATACGAACCTTACCTCAATCACGACGCCCGGCTCAGCCTTTTTTCTGTGCTTCACTAATCAATTCGTCAACTTTACGGCAAACTTCTTCACTTGCGAGTCTTATAGTCCATATTTCCATATATCATATGAACCCGCCTCATTGCCCAACCAGAGGAGAGATGACCCTGCCCAACTATCATTCGAAGCAGCATCCGCCTCCGCTTTCGCAGCCTCGTTACATCATCGATTGGAGGCTTTCAACCACCGACAGCCACGCTTTCTATCACAGCTAGTACCGCAATTCTTTTGCCTTCAGGGGGGACAGTACTTCCACCGTCCACGACGGCCTCTGATTCACCTGTCTCAACCAGCTGGGCAGCAACAGTAACTACGCCTGACATAACACCAACAGCTACAGCTACAGGTGCAGCCAATACATCTGATACATCCTCCTCTTCCCACTCCTCCAGACTCCCACTAGGTGCGAAAGTTGGCATTGCCCTCGGTACCATAATCTTCGCCTTCCTAATAATCCTAGCAATCCTCCTCCTGCTGCGGTACCGACGCAGGAATCCCCCTCCAAATTCCTCCCGCACCCCTGAAAACCCCCTTCTCTCCTCTTCCCTACAGAATAATGATTCTCGCGATCTATTTGTCGCCGAAAAACTTGGTCTAACTGATCGCACCGACACAAATACTCCTCTTACATCTCATGGTGCCGGTATGGGTGTTGGCGGGAGATACGATCATGAAGCTCATTCAACTGTAGATTTGCCTGCACCCGGAAGTGCATTTACGGCGAATACACCCGTACCGATTAATCCGCGGCGTAGCCAGGCTGCTAATACGCTGCGGAGTGATGGGAATGGGATGGAGAGTCGAGCAGTTAGTATGGCATCTAAGCTTTCGCGTCCGGTGTCACCTGTAAACGGAAGTGCTGTATGTGGTAACACCAGAGAACTAAGTCGTGAAATAAGTCGAGAAAGAATTGGAGAGAGGAGCATTTTTGATCAGGAACCGTATACTGATGGTGCAGGGCAGGGAACGGTGAATATGGGGGGAAATGAAAGTCGGATGACTCTAGAGGTTCCAAAAGTGTACAATGGGACATTACAAGCGCCGTTTTTGAGCGAACCTGGGATGTCGCCGGAAGAAGTGGCGAGGCTGGAGGAGAGAGGAACGCAGGATTGATGAGGCAATTGCCGAGGCGGATGAGGAGAGGAGGAGAGCGAGGGAGGCGAGGGGGAGATAAATAGGGTATTTGGTTGGAGGTTATTTGGTTGGGAAATATAGGAGTTTGGGTTTCTTTGGGCGAGCGCCATGTTACTTTAATTTCAGTATGAAGATGGCGATATTGAATATCGTGATAGAGTGCATTATTCATATATCATATTATTAACAGCTATCCATGGTGCGATTCTACATATCTATCTGTTTTTCTTTCTTCTAGTTTTTATCTATTGTTCATGTACTATTTGTTATATCATATCATATATTCAAAACTATGCCCTACCTCTTCACCCTCACAAAACCCATAAGAACTCGTAGAGACAAAGAGATCAATAGAAAGGACTATCAGTTGGATTAGAGCTAACAGAGAATGAATAGTTTGCCTAGTAGTACTCGAGTATTTATTTTATATCTATGTTTATGTTCCTATAATGTGAGAGTTACTTGACTTAATTACATCATAAATCTCCAGGTAAAATCAGTCCTCGGTGTTTCAACACTCCACTCAACACTTTCCCACAGCATACTACCATTATACTCACACGAATACCTTTAATCGGACTCAATACTGCGACTTTTCTTCCCTTTACTTGGGCTTCTCACTTGGGTTTCTCACTTGGCTTATGCCGAGTACTTATATTGAATCAAGAGGTCCGAATATTGAATTCAAAGTTTGGGACCTGGAAATTGGTGAGAGCTTGCCCAATTGGCTCGCTAGTAGGAGGTAGAACGCTTAGGAACGGGTATTGGTTTGGTCTGATATGAGCCGTGGAATTGAAGGAATTACGGTATTGTAGCAACTACAAAGATCCTAAGCCAAGATATAGAAAATTCTGACGTATCAAATCCCTATCAGGTGTCGTGAAGAGATATTTCCCAATCCAAAAGTTCCACATTGGAAGAGTCAAGGTTTTTCGATGAGAAGAATTAGGTGAGAAGTACTCGGTCAATTTCATAGTGACCATTGTTGAACCTTTGGTCATAACATTCACTATGACAATATATTCCACAAATTCACTCCGGTTCCTGATCCTTCCATTTCTCCCTCATAGCCTCAACATCAAACCCACACAATTCTGCCCTCTTAACAACCTCTCTTGCTTTCCCTGTCACTGGCGCATCTATCATTTCATTATCCAAAGTCCACGCCCCCTTCCCCTTCTTCTCAGCCTTCTCATCCGCAACCACTACTCTTACACTCCACTCCACTTCTTTCTCTCCCGGCGAAAATGCCTTCTGGACAATGTCCACTTGAGACGGATGTATACATTGTTTACCATTAAATCCTAAGCCTTTTCCTTGAAGAGACTCTTCTTCTAGTCGTGCTTGTCCTTCGGTTCCCCGGTATGATGTGCAGACTAAATCAATCGTTGATGGGATATTAAATGCTCGTGCACAGGTTGCTATATGACTTCTTGCATATAAGAATTCGTCTAGACTTGGTGTTCGCGTGATAATTAAATCCAATGAGAAGTCCTCGGCAGCAAAGATTAGACCATGCAGGTAGGGAGACGCTTGGCATATTGAAGATAGGTTGATGAGAGATTGTGCGGATTCTACAAGGGCAAGGATTTTTACCGGGTTTGAAGAGGTTGATGGAGTGGAAGGATGTCTCAATGGGAGAGTGTGACGAAGAATATCGTTTATAAAATGTAGGTCGGATGGTGAATTTACTTTGGGTATTACGAGGGTGTCTAGATGTTGACTTTTGAGGACTTGGGTAAGATCTTGTAGCGCGAGACCTGATGAGACGGAATTGATTCGTACGGCCAGTCTACATCAGGTTGTAGAATTAGTATATGCTTATCTCTTTTCTGAAAATCATTTGATGCAAGAGATCATATCATATGTAAAGATTTGTGTGAGAAATATGGGTAGAAGACATACTCTCCTACATCTTTCGGTCTTTCACCTCTCAGGAAATCTACTATATTCTTCCTCGCCATCTCCTTATTTCCCAAAGTCACCGAGTCCTCCAAGTCATACGCAACACTATCCACCTTTAATCCTCGGGATTTCTCTAAGAACTTGGGCGAAGAAGATGGCACTTATTCGTAGGTTAGGTGCCCATGAGGGAGCTTTCGTGTATGGTGTTCAGATGAATAGCATACCGTAAAGGAGAGCCCGTCGAAGGACAGAAGCTGCTGCATTTCGAGACATTACTACACAAGATATGAAGATCAATTGAATGTTGAGAAGACTTGAAAAGCTTCAATGTTACAAAAACGCTTGTAGTGACGGAGCTTCAAATGATGTTAAACTTCGGGAGCTTACCCCACAATACACTAGTAATTAGTCTGAATTTAATGAAGCGCGTAATGGCGCACAGGCCAACAGCTCTAGATTTCGGTATAACTTCGAATTCTCATCCTCTTCAATTCTTTTTCAATTCTTATTTCGCACTCAATCGTTCAAACTGGCCATGGATTCATTTCAAAACAAAACAAGCTGGTCACTGTCTACCTAGGTACATATTCTCTACGATACTGCTTTGAATTCTATTCTCATCAATCAATTCCAAATTTCCAATCAATATCCTATTCTTGAATCGCATTCTACTGGCCATGGGCGAAACAAGAGTGTGGAATCAGTTCAACTTGCGCTGGTCACATATACATCCACCATAATCCTTGAGACGATTTTCCTCCACAACTCTGGCTGCAGATGATCCATTTTAATGTTGCTTTCATACATCACGATGTAGCTAATCAAGTCATCCCTTGCAATAACGCTGGTATACGTATCAGGTCAGCGATACAGTTAGTAGTACACTCTCTGCGCTAGAATGGTCTGAATAGAACAACATACTAAGTATAGTTCATTCTTGATAACTGATTTCAAAGGACTTCAACAATCACAAATGACGAATCCATCACTTCTGATTCAACACATACTTATTTGGATCTGGTATGAGAAGTGTGTGCAGGGTTACATGAAATACATCATCAACTGGATTTAGAAGGTTACAGTATCTTTCATATTCATACTTAAAGCTATCAATCGCCAACGAATAAGAATTACAAATATTGTTCGAAAACCAAGTATCATGTCATTGCGGATTGTTTATCTAGACCTGTTCCGCGCATCAATTACAACTAATGGTGCTTACTTAGGCAATACAAAGGCCCACCCGAGTAATACGGAGTGTGGTATCTCAAGTCCAGAAGCCTTTTTAATTACTTGTTGATCTTATGCCCAGCGCCCATAGCTTAACTGTTTAGACATCAGCACTATCTCGACTAGATTTACCTCGCGGAAGAAACATGCAAAACTATTCTCAAGAATAGCTCAAGCAAGTACAAGACTTGATTGAAAAGTTAAGGAGAGATAATGGTGGATTAGAAGAGAAAATCGAGAGTTTTAGAGCGGGAAAAGCTCCACATACTGAAAACAATCCATAATATTCCTAGGAAACTCGACTCGAATATACGTCTTCTAGGCCACAGTCACTCCAATGTTCTTGAGATTACCATTTGCTAACGGTTTATCATTGGGCCCAACAGCTCCATCAAAATTCCACCCACTTTGACTATAGCTTGTTCAAAATGTAGAAGCCAACACGTTTTCAAGGACAAGAGAGTTACCAAATATCGGCAGTAAAGAGAAGTTTGTCTTTAGCGCCAATTACCCATTGAACTACTCAAGCACTTTGGTGTTTTCACCCTCCACAAGGAAGCCGAGCTTGGCTCTATCATCACTGCTATTAGATCCTCCACTGTAGATGTGATTATTGATTCGGATGGCATTATAGAAGTACCTGGAATACACACCCAGAAGATTACAAAGAGAGCGAGCCATCAAAATCTGATGCTCCTACAAATGCTGCAAGTCCAGCAATTGCAATTAATGACGAGTCAAAAAGCATTAGAGCACCACCCGAGCCCAGCACCATGCCGGCTCCCTGGCGAGGAATGTCATGTTCGAGTTGAGCCTATAGACAGCTTGCCTTTCATCCCAGCGACATCTGGCTAGTATATACTCGAAACTCCCCTTGAGACCCTCCAGAAACTATCATCAAACAAGCAAGTAGAACCAGTGGTATCCCAGCTGTTGCTTAAATTCTGACAACCGCTCTCTCTGCTGACGGTTTTATCGAATTCGCGCTAACCATCAATTTAGCTGTACCTGAAGAAAGACTTGCATAAGTTACGTAGGATAGGCAGGTGTAGCTGGGGAATTGTTTGAATTGCTTGTATATGTGTAAATATTGCCAGTGCCCTTTCGATCAATGCTGACTTTGTTTAGATATTCGAATTATTGAAAACTCTCGGTCTGCCCCTTTTCGGGCTCGAGGTTGGAGGAACAAGATCCGTCATCTAGTCGCCATTCATAAAGAATCCACAAATATTCTTCACTGGGGTGGTTTGGAAACTTCAGATATCGTATATGAAGGCAATGACCACCAATTGACCGAATAATCTGTCGCAATGACTTCCTCGATGATTTCGGAGAATCTAATAGGAGACCAGAGTTTACGCGGTCTTCCACATGTTATTCGAGGTCAAACAACACCTGGGCCACTCAGTACTCAGTTTATTGGGGCCAAGGGCCAATCAAATGAGATGGAAACCATGAAGCTCCAAGCCAACCACCCATTGAACGAGATTTACTCAATTACTAGGGTGTTTAATCTTGGAGCTTGTGGTATTAGATTTAAATTGTATGTATGTAGACCCTGAAAAACTACGAATAAAGAGGCAGCTTGAGTTCACAGCGGATAAGTATATTATAACACCATGAGCAAATTTCAAGGCTGGGGTCTATAAGAAGCTCAATTCTATTGAGTAATTGCAATGAACATGATATTTCAAGTATAGATAAAGGACGAAAAGCTTGATATCGAAAACCGTTTCCTTAGGTCGTAAATCCGCAAGTCCGTAGATCCCTTCCCGCGCTTTATCAAGGCCTGATTCGGCCTAGTGATATGTTTTATACAAACTCTTTTTGCAATTAGCCGCTCGTATCAACATCACTATCAAAACACCGTGTAGATCATCAAGCATCTTGATATGAATCAAACTACGCGCCGTCACTTGCCATTGTATATAATATAACGCGTTTTTGAGGTTTCAGTTTATTTAACTTTACTATAAAGGATGATGACCTTGGATGGGCTTGAAGTCAAGCATCATTTACAAAACGACCAAGAAAAGCTTTACCTGAGAATTTTTGCCAAAGTAGCATTCCTACAACTTACAACTCCTGAGTAGTTGAGTAAGACGGTAGTGCCAGTCTTATCTGTACGTAAATATAAAGCAAGATCATCAATCGAAAGTATATACATCCGAAACGCAAAATTCTCTCACCTAGCAATTCCCCACTTCATAAATCCGCAGCGCATGCCTGAGAAAACTGTTATATATACTCCACTCTCCTCTTTAATTTGTCAGCCATGTATTAGCTATCACACACATAATTATATTATAAACCTCTCTTCTACTTGTGCATATTCTCGTATACAGTATCGTATCTGTTTCGATAATCGTCATTCGAACTTCTCCCCTCCGCAATGCAGCCCGGAGAACCCAAAACAGTAACTCGCACCTATGCGCCCTTTCCCTCAGAACTCTTCATACAGGTCGAGGAGACTTCAGATGAGGAACGTACGACGCATGAAGGAAGCTGTCATTGTGGTGCTATTACTGTTGGTGCTGTTATTCTTTTTTCCTGGAATTGAATATATATATATATATATATATATTACCCCGCTCCCCCCCCTCACGAACGGAATTTTGTGAAAAGAGACGCATGAAGAGCGCTAACAACAGCCAGTTCACTGTAACACTCAAATGGCCTTTTCCAAAATACACCGTCAATTCCTGTACTTGCTCCATCTGTACCAAAAACGGATATCTATTGGTCTACCCCATGAGGCAAGATGTCAAATTCCTAGATGGTATATTCGAGATCCTTTCTTTCTTCTTTCTTTCCCCCTGCACCCCCTTTCGCTCTCCTCCTTCTCCCAATAAACGATCCGGGAAAATATCTAACCAAGCAGCAGAATCCGAGTCAAAAATGGGCTCGTATAAATGGGGACGTAAGATCGCCGATCATAGGTTTTGCAAAAAGTTGTGGGAGTAGTATCATGATTGATCTGCGGCGACCAGAAGCTTTTGGGAAACTGATCCGCGTAAGGATATGGTGGGGATTAATGTTAGTATACGTCTTGTTCCCGCTTTCCTTTTGTTTGGATGGGGAGGTATGGGATGAGGAAGCTAGTGCTTTTTTGAGGGCTGGGTTTGCGCGGTGAAGGGACGAGGGCGTTTTCTCGTCTTTGATCGGCTATTTTGCTGGCTGGTGTACTGTCTCGTGATTATCAGTGTTGGAGATATTGATCCTCTGAAGCAACGAACTAACAGACGATAAAAAGGTGCGCAATTTCAAGAACATCGATCTGGAAGCAATGAGCTATACCTATTTCGACGGAAGAACCTCATATAATCGGACATTCCTTCTTTCGACGTTCAAATTATAGATCCAGGTATTATTAGAGCCATCTATCGTGGTGTTAGAGAGCTTTATCTCTCAGCCGAGACCCTTAGAATGTATACTTCAATCGTGAAACTTATACTATGTATTATAAGTCGATATCACAGTTCACCTCATTACCAATTCACCAGTTACGCTTAGCGAATCCTATAAATTTCCAGCTACGTATCTATCTATCAATCAATCAATCAATCAATCAGAAACTCATATAAAGGCCATACCCACAAGGCAATGGGCATGCACATCCATCTAACCTATTGATTAATCCACCCACACGCAAAGAATAGCAAGAGAAAGCACCCTCCCAACCTTCATTTATCCTCCCAAACTCCATAATAGCATAACATAGCATAGCATAGCATAGCATATTCGCACTATAGCAATAAAGCAGATTTCCCAAAATAAACAGCACAACACCACCACTCGAACCTCCCTCCAAACTCCCACCCCCCAATCCAATCCTACAAAATATATCCCATCCCATCGCTCATCAATGCTAACCCCACTCGCCAAACCACCTCGCCCCTATTTCTAGCCCTACCCCCCCTCATCCAACTCCCTGCCACCATTCTATAAATCCTAACAGCTGACTATTTCTCGTTCTTGGAAGTATCCTATGTATCTATATACCATCCCAACCTAACAACCAAGTAAGTAAGTAAGTAGATAAATATCCACACTCACATCCATGAATACCCTAAAGACATCTCCATCCGTTGTAACTTCAAAGGGTTAATTTGATCACTCTCTACACACACAAAAAAGAACCCCCTCCCATCTCCTTAAATACCCCATCTCAAATATTCAATGCTTAATACAATCTAGATGAAGAAACCACCATGTACCCAACAGGGTTTTGGAACCGCGGATTAACGCTTGAGTTGTAGATTAATGGTTGATTGAGGGGTTTGGTTTTGCTGTTTGGTTTTGGTGTTGGCGCTGACGCTGACGCTGGCATTGGCCTTGATGCCGTTTACCTCGATGGGATTTTCCTGATTGTTTGGATGTTGGGTTGGTGTGGTTTGAGGAGGGGGGGATGCATCTTTTGCTTTGAGGTTCTTGCTTGCGTTTGCAACTCCGTTTGTTTCGATGGGCTTTCCCTGGTTATTTGGGTGTTGGGATGGTGCGGTTGGAGTAGAGATGGAAGTCCCTTTCGCTGCGGCTTTCTTGCCCATATCCACATCCACCTCCACATCCTCGCCCTTACCCTTACCCTCACCCACCCCCCCAAAAACCAAATAATCCCACAACTCATTACTAAACCTCTCCTTCAACTCCCCCAACCCCCACCCCTGCTCCCCCCAATCTCCCCCAACACCGCCCTAAACTCACCCACCTCCTTCCTATACGCCCTCTCCCTCAAATACTCCCTCGCCGGCAACCCCCTAATCCGCACGTCCTCCCACTCCTTCGCCCAATGCGGCCGAACATTCAACAACTCCTCCTCCCCCCCCACAACCATCACACCCCTCAGCCCCGCCCACAAATCCACCACCTCCTGACAAAAACGGCGCCCACTCCTCATCCGTCACCGCGTCCGGCACGCTCAGAATCTCAATACTCGCCGTGCCCCAGCGGTTCCCCGCTGCGGCGCCAAGATCAGATCCGAGTCGGCCATGATGCGCAGCTCGAGCGTGAGCCGCATCGGCGTTTCCGAGTCGCGGTAGCAGAGCTGGATGATGTCCCACCAGGCCCGGCGGATGGGCTTGTAGTCTGGGGTTGCGTCGGGGAGGCAGGGGATGGGGATTTGGAATTCGAGGTCGCGGACTCGCATGTTTTGGATCTGAGGGGGGAGAGAGGATGTTAGTTTTGTTTTTGTGGGGGAGGGGGTGTGAAGGAACTTACGCCACGGCGGAAATGAAGACCGTTTGGAAGGGCGGTCTTGTATTCGATTGTTTTCTTTTGTTCGAAGTCGCTGAATTCAAAGGGTGGGAGGGCGACCACTGTTTGGATTGTTCGTTAGTAGATGTTCAAGTTACCTCTTTTGATGTCCAATCTATTACTGCTCGTCGCATCTCCCTTTCTTCTTTCCAACCACAACCATAACTATAACTACATGCACAACTCCAACACCAAAATAAGACCAAAAAGATAAAAGGAAATAATACTCACTCCCATAACTACTCAAAATACAAGCCTGCCACCTCCCGGGCAATAGGCCAAAAATCTCACTGCCCGTCAACACACTCCCCACCCACCCCTGAACCCACTGCACAAACGTATCAAACGGACTCGGGTACTCGACCGCCCCCTCGGCATCCCCCGTCTCATTCCACGTATTAACCCAAGCCTGCTGACTGCGCGTAAACCAAAACCACTCGCTGTAATAATCATTATTGGCCTTGTCTTCAAAATCGGCGAGGGCGTCGGCGTATTGGGCCGGGGTCCAGGATTTGCGGAGCGCGATGGGAACGTCGGAGGGGGAGAGCGGGGGATCGCGAGGGCAATGTCGGGTTTGGTGGGGCGGAGGATTGCGTAACTCATGGGCGAGAGGAGGAATGTTATGTGAGTGACTATGCCTAGGAGGCCGAAACATCCGGCGGCGGCACGGAGATGGGCGGGCTTGGTGATGGTGCGGTGCATGCCGTTGGCGTCGATGTATTCTATGGCTCGGACGTAGTCTGAGACGGTTTTGTGACGACGACCGGCGCCGTGACAGATGGGGCCGTTGACTCCACCTGCTGTAACTCTGTTTTAGTTAGCACAACTTCTTTACATTGGCGAATACTGCAGATGAATCAAATACAGAGAAAGGGGGGGGGAGGGGAAGGGGGAAAACATACTCAACAAGAATAACATCAACAGGCAATGCCCACTTCCCATGACCCACCGCCCACCTCCTAAACTGTTCATTTCGTCACCGCCGCCCCAACTCTACAAAACATCTTCCCCTCTTCTTCCTTCGTCAAACTCAACCCTCAATCTTCGGATCCAACTCAATACTCTTCAATTCATTAACATCAACCACACCATCGCCATTTAAACACACATCACCCTTTTGCTTCGTAATACTCATAACATCGGGAATCCTCTCCACACTCTCCAAATTCAACATACTAACCAATACCTGTTTATCCTGCGAAAAAGTATTACTCCACGAGTGTCGATACCCCACTACACCTAACCCTATACCCCTCCACCTTGGCCCACTTCACCAAATTCGAAAGACCAAGAACGGTAGTCGGAACAAAAGTATAAAGTGGAGTATGCTCAACCGTATTCCCCCAATTATGAAACGGAGCACTCTTGTGAACTTCCATAATCCTTGTCCCCTTCTCATCCTCCCAAATCCTCGGCGTTTCCTTCACCGGAAACGACGCCAGCTTAGCAGACAAGGAACGAAGAATCCACCCCTTCAGCAACCCCCAAGATGCCCATGCCCCGCGTGCCTCCCCCAAAACTCCCCCACATGATCCTCAACCTTCTGAATCATCTCAATATGACCCCCACCTCCTCCACCATCTCCATCTGCAACTCCTCCTTCGCCTCACGAATCTTCTTCATAACCTTCCTCTTCACCAACTTCATCTTTTCTACCTGCGCCTTCTCCCTCACCGTCTCCCTCACCATCTCCTTGAAATGATGCTTCACCGCCGGGCTAGGGCGGGATGTGAAAATCCCCTCCCCTCGCATGCTTCCCTATTCCCAAAATCTCATCCTCCCTCACCCCGCCTCATCCTCCATAAACCCCCTAATCTGCCCCTGCAACCCCTCATCCAACTCCCCAAACGCATCTCTGAACGCATGTGTATGCTCCAACACCCTCAACAGCCCCCTCAGATGTTGCTTCGGCTCCACATTCTTATTCCTAATATCCCACAGCTGTCTGCGAAACAAGTCAAGTTTAACGTGAGGGAAATCATCGGCGATTCTCCCGATATGGTCGATGATTTCCTGAAGAACATATTCCGTGGTGAGGTTTTCGAGGGGAGGAGTGGGGAGTGTGGTGAAATGGTGAGATACCATTGTGACTCGTGAGAGGGTGTGAACTCTATTTTCTATATGCCTGGGATAGCTAGTGCGATATGCAGGGGAAAGATGCGAGACTAGTTGGAGTGGAGTACCTAGGGGGTAGAACTGCCGATTTAAGCGCCAGAGATATATAAAAAACTTTAACACTGGAGAACGAGAAAAAGATTGGTTTACAAGAATGAAGGAAACAATTGAAGAAAAATAATCTTCAGAGAAAACACATGGGAAATCGATTGATATAAATAATACCTTGATTCCACCCCTCTCTCACTCCTCACGACCTGGACCCGTTCGTAGAATACTACCCCCCAAAACCATCACATCAGGACACAACCGAGCATGTAGGTCAGCTATCTTCAGGCCTTACCCACCCCCCTACATAGACGCGGAGATGCCTCACGTCAGCCATCCAATCATGATTCTCATCACCATTTAAAAACATTGTCTCGTGCAGCATTGTCGTACAAATTTTCTCATTTCCATTCCTATCATTGGTCAATTGACCAGTTCAGCTGGTTGTCTCGAACAGCCTCATCGAACACCAACCCCAAATGTAAACGCCATATCTTCAATGAGGCCGCTGAGCCTCAGTCCATGCTCGGCTTTAGATATTTAGGATCCCTTTCGGGGCTTTCTTTGGCTCTTTTGTATTCTCGTAAAGAAGCCTCAATTTCATTCCTTACGTGTGCTGCGTTGAACATCTGATGATTTCACGGAAAAGGAAAGCTCGTTTCATCAAGAACCCAAGAACTAAATGAAGAGGGTTTCTGACATGAGCCACCCCGCTCGTACAGGCACTCACCAATTACATACATTTGGACACTACTGTGACCAAATGGTGTTCAAAATTTCCCCCAAGCTTTAGAGACTTTACGATAAGATAAAGACTGCGTTGATTTGATCCAATAGCTCAATCGAGTCTCACCAATTACATCAGTGGCTCAGGTGGTTGATGTCAAACCTCTTGTAACATTCCAAGGAATTGAATGAGAAATATCTGTTTGGATAAGACTATAAACATCAGCCCAACAAAAGCATGCCTCGAAACCGAACATGTCTGTAAGAAACCCTCAAAAAAAAAACAATTTCACCATGCGACCTATATCCAAAATCACAATAAGAATGGTCTTGTAACCATCGGTACCCTGGGAATAATCAAACGCCATACCCTCCCCCAAAAGTTCCAATGCAGTCTATACTGACCTATAATAACCAACTCCTCTGACAAATTTGTACTGGCCTCATAAGTTCATCCAATGACTTTAACGAATGTCTAATTGAAAAGGTTTGAATCGTCCCCCAATGGTGGCGCATCTTGGACATTTCCTACGCCCCTGCCCTTCATGAGAACCTCAACACATGGGTGGCATATACCACATATACATTCTGTACACGCGTAAGATTCTTTCAGAAAGGATACATTCTGACAAGCAGCGCAGTATATTTGAATGTTTGTGGCAGAGTAGCTTGGCGAAGAATCCGAGAGACTTGGGATCCGATGTTGAAATTATCACCACTTCCACCACTCTCTACCGAAGGAAAAGGCTCTGGGGCTTCAGCTAAATACGATGGTGGAGTGAGTGCTTGTTTTGTAACGGTGAAGCTTGATATCCTTGAAATTGTGGCGCGGAAAAGGGGGCATTGATGCACGATTCACTGAAACTGGGGAAGGGGGAACCTGCCTTTCCGTTAGTATACAAGCGAACTGGATGTGCACAAGGGACGAACCGGTGTTCTATCATCCTCTATATCTGTAGCCGATGTTGCGGCATCAATCAAATCCTCCCATCGTTTTCCATAAAATGCACTCGAAGGTTCAGCAGATTGAGCTTTGCGATCATGACTTAAACGACGTAGATGAGTATGTTCCCCCACGAGATTTTTGTCTTTTATGTTGGGGCTCTCGAGCACGCTTTGACACCGATTGCTTTCTAGGACGACCCGTGCTTGATGTTCTTTTGAAGTGGAGGAAGTGTAGATGAGCGACCTGGAGTGAAAGGATCGAAGGAAGAAGATCTTTGCGACGATGAATATTATAATGAGAGAATGGATCACTAGTTGGCTCTCGATTATTGGAGTGAATGGGAGGAAGTTCTATAGAAGTTCTCATTGCTTGTTTATGAGCTTCATTATCCGACATCCAATTCTGAAAATCGAATTAATATCGCATTTATTTTGGGGGAGAGTGAAAGAAGGGCAAGCAAATGTAGAGGGTTGGCTTACCACATCAGATTCCCATTCATTTTCCAATTTATGATTGTGTAGCTGTGCTAAAGCAGCAGCTGCAGGAGCGTTAAACTATCATCCAAAATCCTAGGAGTATTTGGGGTACTCGAATGATTCGAATGACTCGAGTGTTCGCCATAATAATTGTTTTGTCTTTCATGTGTAAAACCTAGAAAAATGAATGTTAGTATGAAGAAAGACAAATGAACATTACAAGATGTTTCCGGATTTCAAATTTCTACAGACTATTTGAATTAGCTTGACCAGAGCTTGTAGTTGTCGTCATAGCAGTAGCCGCCACTGTTGTTTCTGCAGCAGTCGAAGGAGGGAGTGGTTGTGGTTGTGGTGGTTGTGGTGGTGGTGGTGGTTGAGGTGGTGGTGGTGGTGGCCGCTCAGTAGGCGGGTATTGATCATAAGTTGAAAGCTTTCTTCGGTCGCAGGAAGCTTTGAAATATAATGTTCTGGATGAGCTCTTCTAATATGCTCTTGCATGGATCGATATCGTTTTTCCTGTCCATCTCACTCGCTTGTTACCACGGATTGAACCGTACAAAAGGAAACATTTAAACTTCCAAAGGGGTACAGCAGATACAGCAGAGTAAGAGGCACTCACGCCGAGGCAACGTTTGCGACAACTGGAACCATCTTGATTTCTCAATGGACACACCACTTCATTATTGGTATCAGAAACGGAAAATGACGATGTCAACGAAGAACGAGGAGGCATCGTCAATGCAGATTCGATCATTACCTAAAATGACGGGGAAGAGGAAAAAGAGAAGAATTGATATATGAGAAGAGTATAAATGGAGTAAGTAGGTCGGTAGATAAGATATGTAGATAGATAGGTAGATAGGTACAATCGACAATCGACAATCGACAATCGACAATCGACAATCGATATCGTCGCACTGTTTCGAATCGTATCGTATCGGGGAAGCGGGAAATTCTTTAAGAATGTAATAATTGTATGATATTGATAGCAAGTCTTCGCATAATTATTTAATCAAAATAAATATATGAAGAGTAATCTCTTTCCTTCTAAAAGCTTTGATTTGGGGGGGAATTCTTTCAAACAGGAACAAAGATGCAAGAATATAAAATTAAAGCTCAAAGCTCAAAAGCTAGGGAGGGTCTTTTTGATCAGGATGGAGCAGAGTAGAGGGAAGGAGAGGAGAGGAGAGGAGAGGAGAGGAGAGGAGAGGAGAGGAGAGGAGAGGAGAGGAGAGGAGAGGAGAGGAGAGAAGAAGTAGAGAATAGAAAGGTGTAGAGTAGAGGAGAGGAGAGTAAAGAAGAGTAGAGAATAGAAATGTGTAGAGTAGAGTAATGTAATGTGATTTTTCTTACAATTGATATTTGAGAAGAGAATATGTGTGTGTGTGTATGTATGTGTATATGTGTATGAGAGTATGTGTAAGAGTATATATGAGAGTAAATGTGAGAGTAGCAAGTAACAAGTAGTGAGTAGTAAATGAATAGTAAGTAGCAGTAAGTAGTAAAGTAATAAGCTGGAAGTGGTAACGAGTAATGAATCCCTAGTATATAGTATAAGTTTTAAATAAGTGTAGGTGTAATGAGTGTAATGGTAATGGTAATGATAGTGGCAATAGTAGTGTGTATATAGTAGTATAGTGTATATAGTATTATAGTATGTAGTATGTAGTATGTAGTATGTAGTATGTAGTATGTAGTATGTAGTATGTAGTATGTAGTATGTAGTATATAGTATATAGTATGTAGTATGTAGTAATAGTATGTAGTATTAGTATATAGTATATAGTATATAGTATATAGTATATAGTATATAGTATATAGTATATAGTAATAGTATATAGTATATAGTATATAGTATATAGTATATAGTATATATATATATATATAGTATATAGTATATAGTATATAGTATATAGTATATAGTATATAGTAATAAATAATATAAAAATAAATAGTATATAATAAATAATATATAATAGATGATAAATAATAGATGATAAATAATAAATAATAAATAATAAATAATAGATGATAGATTATATAATATAGATTATAATCTATATTATATATATATATATAATCCTCAAAGAAAGAATATTCTGATCAAAAATCGAGGAGAGAGGGGTCTCTTTTCGTTAGATGCAATCTTGAAGGCGTATTGTAGAGGTTGGTAGGTATCTAAAGTATCTAAAGGTATCTAAAAGTATCTAGTATATACGTAGGAGAGGCAGATAGGTAGGTGGTAGGAGTAATAGGTTTATGTACGACCTATGTATTGGAAAATAGTATCTAGTATGAGTATTACTTACTAGGTAGCTACTTACGAGAAGCTCTTTCTACTAGTAGTGGTAAGCCCCGAGAGTCAAGAAGAGGAAGAAAGAGAAGAAAGGGAAGGGGAAGACAAAAAAGAAAAGAATAGAAAAGAAGAGAAAAGAGAAAAGAGAAAAAGAAAAAGAAAAGAGAAAAGAGAAAAGAGAAGAGCAAAGAGAAGAAAGAGAGAAAAAAAAAAAGAGAAAAAAAAGGGAGATGATATCGGAAGCTTTGAATACCTAAGAAGAGCTTCTTTCCTCTTTTTCCCCTATCTTCTCAATTAATGCTTGTATGTATATTTAATTGTAGCCAATGAGAATTCATGGGAAGATGGTATCTAGGAGATGAGAAAAACAGCTAAAGCATCATCACTTTGAGATCTTCGAGAGCTTTAAGAGAGTAGGCGTAATAGCCGAGCTGGTCTTGATTTGTCTTGATTTGTCTTGGCTTCACTTGGACTCGAGCATCCAATCATACTTGAGGATTGATACCATCCCAGAGTAGGAGGTAGCAAGCAGAGGTAAGGATGATACTACTACTTGCATATGTTTTGACGCTTGATGCTCGATGCTCAAAACTTGATACTTGGTACTTGATACCGATGCTTGCTACTTGCTACTTGCTACTTGCTACTTGCTACCTTGATTCACATGACGGAGAAAATCATTAAAATGTCCAACTACGAGCATTCATTCCTTGAAAGTATCCATCGTCAAACTTCTCTCAAATTAGGAAAACATTCCAAGTTGTTGCTCGTGCAGTAATTCTAAGTTTATACTACTCAGATACTAGGTAGTAAGTCTAAGTATTCCATCTAAGGTTATATCTCAAAATAGTAATCATAAGAGCTTGATGGGTAGTTAACTTGTGGAACCTTAACGTTAATCTGAATCAGGTCAACCTCCAATCGGTTCAAGACATTATCAAATCATTAACTGCGGTAAAAGTAGGTAAATGATCAAATATCGGACCTCTTCTCTGAAAAGTTTACCTGTTTGCTTGCTTGCTTGCTTGTAAGTCAGTCCAAATAGCTATTAGCTGTTAGCTAATAGCTAACACTTAATAGCCAACACCTAATACCAACTACCAAATATATACCTATCTATCTATCTATCTACATATCCATCTACCTACATGTCTCCTTACCTAGTATCTAGGATCCAGGTACGCAAGTACCTTCATTGGGCATCATATTCATGCGACCAAAGCCAAATTGCATGCAATACATAAGTAATACAAAGCAATAAAAGTAAAAACCAAAATCAAAATCAAAATCAGATGAACAATACAGAACAACAAACACCTCACCTGGGCAGCATTAACAACCTCAGGTAATAAGTGGATAGACAAAAACCAAGCTTTCAAAACAATCACCTCACCTCACCTCACCTCACCACACCACCACACCCAATTTTCAACCCAATCAGAAAACATGCCATCTCTCCTCTTCTCTCTCTCCTCTTCTCTTCTCTTCTCTTCTCTTCTCTTCTCTCCCCTCCTCTTCTCCAATACATTAAAGCTGTCTGTCTGTCTTTCTGTCTGTCTTTCTGTCTGTCGTTCTGTCTCTCTCTCTCTCTCTCTCTCTCTCTCTCAAATCGCATACGCCATGCGCCATGCATACCCAGGAAGCAATTGACAAGTAAGATTGCTGAGGAGACAAAGCTACCTGATCTGCTGATCTGCCGGGAAAAAAAATCAATCATCACACATGATGAACCTTTAGCAATTTGCATCATGATCAGTGCTTTCCTTTCTCTCTCCCCTTCCCGAATTAAGGGCGAGGAGCAATCAACTACCCCGTACGGACTCTGCTTGATTATCCATATGCTGGCCATGTATATACGGTATACAAGTGCAGTAGCTGCCACGCTGCCATGCTGCATAAGCTGACAAGGTGGGGAGGGAAGGTAGGCCAGGGTAGGTACCTGGTATATCCCCAATAAATAATAGGAAAATTGATAAGAGCTTCTCTTTATCTTTTTTTCCTTTTTCTTCTTTTTTTTTTCATTCATTCATTTATTTATTTATATATCTCTTATCAATTGTTTGCTTGGTGTTTGTTCTATGTCTAGCTAGGTAGTGATAGTCCTAGGGAGATGGTTACCAATGTTGGAAGCTTTGGAAACTGAAGAACCTTGAGTAGATAGGTATATTATAGTTGTAGCAGCAAGAACAGTAATAATAGTAATAGTAATAGTAATAGTAATAGTAATAGTAATAGTAGTAATAGTAATAGTAATAAGTAATAGTAATAGTAATAGTAATAGTAAATAGTAATAGTAATAGTAAATAGTAATAGTAATAGTAATAGTAGTAATAGTAATAGTAATAGTAATAGTATAGTAAATAGTAATAGTAATAGTAATAGTAGTAGTAGCAGTAGCAGTATAATAACAATACAATAACAATACAATAACAATACATAACAATACAATAACAATACAATATAATAAAAAATCTTATCATTCCACAGCTTGACTCGAATATGCATTAAACAGTTATAATTAGCAGAAATGCATCCATCATTACAATATTACCTCAATAAGCTTAATCCCTTGGAAAGCTTTATCGAATCGATCCATCCCTAAAACTCAAAGGCTATTCGCCGGAGGTAAACACCAGAAAGGAATTGAAACCAACCAATCGATGGCTTTGATGAACTAACCTACTACCTTCACAACATGGAAGGATTCGAAGCTTGCTTGCATACCTTTTGGCAACAAGGTCTTTATCTAGATTCACATTTACGTTTGTCATTGCAGCTCCTGATTGGTTGGTTACATGAATCACCTGGGGCTCGCAGTTGAAAGGCGAAAAGAAAAGATCGTAATCACGTCACTGAAACTCCTCAATCACTCTTCAATCGGGGACCAGGTAGATTCTGCGTAATTTATTAGATGAAGATGAAGATCAGGAGGATGCATGGAATGATTTGATCACAGAATCGGGAGATACTGTAGGGTGCTGTACTGTACTGCACTGTACTTTGAAAGGAGAAGCGTCGGTTATGATAGGATTTTTTGAGCTCTTCGACCTTCTTGCAATTACGGGGTGTACTCCCTCGTAATGCACGAGGATCGAGTTGCTAACTTCCCACAGACCGATCCCATGAATCGTTGAAACCGTTGCGTGATTTTTTTTTTGTTTGGCGTCTTGCTAGTAAAGTTGGGGTAAAGTTCGAGGAGGTCTATTCGAAGATTTCACAACGGTGAGTCCGAGAAGGTCTGTTCGAGCTGTTGAGGGTGAGGGTGAGGGTGAGTTTAGAATGGTTGGGATGGGATATCCTTGGATGTTCTACGTATTCTATCTACCGGTATCATGGACGTGTGTATTGGTTGTCGAATAGAACAAGGAGGTAGAATTAATATATATATGGAAAGTTAATAAAATTCTCAAAGTAGTAAAGATGGTCAGAAGTAAATATTGCCTAGGTAAATGGAAAGTAATATATAATGAGAAGAAGTAGGTAGGCAGGCAGGCATGTAGGTAGGTAGCTAGGTAGGTAGGTATGAGATATGGTCTATCTGTTGGTGAAAGGGAAAAGGGAAAAGGGGGAGGAGGCAAACGAAGCTTTGCTTGGGAGATAAAAGTTAAAGTCCGAAAATATATCTTGGGTTGCTTTTCTTCTTCCCTTTCATTATTCTCCCTACCCATTATAGCAATTGGCAGGTAAGAACACAGCATCAAGTTTGCATCTACAAGTAAACCATTTCTCACTTCCCTCAAACAAATCCATTCTCGAAAGAGAATCGACCTTATATATCATCGTACAGTATCAATGCGACGACAACTACCTACCATCAATCTATCTTTCACATTCTTAAAATCCAATCATAATGTTACACAACATTTGGACAGTTCACGAAAATGGTTTCTCGTGCCGAGTGCAAGTGGAAGAGAAAGCACAGAAACAAGTGTAACGTCCAGTTGATCATCTCATGTCATCTCATGTTGATGACTTTCCTAATTCTCCTGACGATCATTCAAAATGAGGTTTGTGTCTTCTTTGTCAAGCTTAGGTTGCTGACAAATTGAAACTTGGCAAGAATCAATCAAGAATCAAGAATCAAGATCAAGGCTTTCATGAGGCTGATATTCCATAAGTAGTATATCCCGAAATACGACACAACCAGTCAGTCAGTCTCCTTACCTTGCGTGTCTTCAATTATCAAGGTTCGCGTATCTTCCCTTCATCCTTTTTTCCCCACCAATCAGCTTCAATAATCACCAATCATTCATCAATCATTCATCAAAAAAAGGGAAGTAGAAGCTGAAAGACTCATCGTTAAATATTGCTATAATTGGGACCAAACATACCCGAACTGGAAGATCGTTACCATTTGGAGTAATGGTCAAGAGATTCTTATATCTTGGGTTGGTTAACTATAACCGGAGACTGCCTTTCTCGATACTGAATCTTTGATAGAATGTAGCTTGAATGGGATTCAGTCTACTGATGATGTGCAAGAACTTATGATAGAGGTAGGTATTCATATCTTCTCCCGCCGAGCAATCAATCAATCGCAAGTACTGCCGAGTAAGTGTTCAGAAAAGAAAACATAGGGGGTTGACCAATCTGATAGCTTTTTCAATAGATCTCAGTATTCTGGATCTCCATCGGGTAACCTTTCCATTTCTACATATTGCATAGGGGAATGAATTTTGGTGACCGGGGCTGCGGGCAGTGCCTGGCTTTAAGCAGAATCTCCCCATCATCTTGCATCTGATCGTTTTCTTTGAGTTATTTAATATGTCACTCAGTACACATATTTTGACAAGTATATGGTATGACCCGAACCCAGCTTGATCTTGATCCACCCGTCTTCTTCCATGTCAGAAAAATCTTTACTACCGATTCATAACCCAGGTGAATCTCCTCGGGCGCTTTCCTCAAACTTGTGGCCAAACATTTTAGATAATATGAGCTTCACAGATTTTCCTTGACGTGCTCATTTCACGATTCGAAGATGTCCTTGACCGTTAAACATTTGAACAATGATGCTTCATTTTTCCTAACCTTCGAGCCGATTTCCCCCTTTCCACCCTCTCCAGGACGACCGCCAAATACTTTTACTGTCCTTCTCGACCCATGGTTGTCCGGTCCGTCCAAGATCTTCCATTCCAAATTCTCAATTCTCATCTCAAAACGCCATCATGCATCTCTTCCCTCCAAGAACTCCCGAGCCAGACCTAGTAGTAATAAGCCAAGACAAGACTGATCATTGTCATGAAGCAACCCTCAAACACTCTCTCCCAGTGGAAGGAAAACACTTATACTCGCCGAACCGGGTGCAGCAAAGACAATAAAAAATGGAAGTACTTTGACGCCTCCAAAGTGATCCCCTTCAAACGCTGGGAAAATCCGCATCTCCGCCCTACCGATAACCTCGTTCGAATACCCGTCCCACCTATAACAGATAATGGCACACCAGGCGAAGTAACCATTGCCTTCCTGCCCCAAAAGAACGATCTCACAGGTCTGCACAACGCAATCGGGATAAGCTACCGTCCACCCACCCTCTCAACCTCCTTCTCTGACCCCTCATATGCTACACCCCAATGCTCTCCCCGCTCTTTCACCTCGACCCTCTCCTCTCAGACTGACCGTGCCCTCTCGGTCATCTTCTCCCCACATGGCTGTACATACCAAACCATTGCTCCTTACGCCACATCCCATCTCGTCTCACAAGCCGCTCTTCCTCTAACCACGCTCCTGCACCCCTTCGACCGTATCTCCAACCCCTGGTATCTAGGGGGAAATATCATCAGTGGATTTCCTGGTGGCGTATCCATAGCTCAGAATCTCAGTCCCAGAACGTGGATCTCAGCCCACGATGGCAATAAAGAGAGTACGGGCTTTGCAACATGGAGCATCAAGAGTAGGAAATGGGAGAGGGAAGAGGTCGAGAGCGTGGTTAGTCCTAGAAGCGAGAAATTTGGAGAGAAAGAGAAGATGGCGATGGGGACAGAAGTCCTGGTGTTGGAGAGTGGAGAGGTGGTGCGATTCGTGCAGGGGGTGATGTGTTTGGGTCGGGAATGGGCGTTAGGGTTGAGAGGGTTGGCTCCTTCCAGAAGGATGGTAGTGTGACGGATATCATACACGGAGACGAAGATTCCGCATGTGGAGATGGAAGCCGTGGGGAAGAAATCGCGATAAGCAATATCGGCGAAGCATGCTAATCTCCGACAAGCAACTTCGAGGAACGTGCAACATCAAGATTACAAGATCGACATCGAGATACTCGTCGAACATCTGGAAGTTCAGATCGGATTGGAATTGGGATTGGTAATATTGGATTGGATTGGTGTGGTGTGGTGTTGGGTTCGGAATAGGGACATGGAGTGGGTTTGGTCTGCTATCTTTCTTCCCCCTATAACGTGAGGACAATAGCTGGACTGTGGATACCGAGAATAGGATGCGATATCATTACATCAACATTCAGCCTGGTCACGGCTATGGATGCTCTGAATGCAGGTTTAGCGAATTGGCGTTTTGGGTTTGGTTTCCTTCTTTCATTGTTCATAGTCTATATATAATCTTGAGTTAATATTTAGTTAATGGTGGAAGTTAGGTTGATGTTTATATTGGTTCTGGTATTTGATATCTGATAGTGCAGCACATTATAACACAAAATATTATAGTTTATTAGTATAGCATAGCATAGGATAGAATACTAGTAGAATAAATAGTATAATGACAAACCTAAGAACTCCCTATGCATAAACCCCCCCTCTCTCTCATGTTACCCATCAAAAGAAAAAGATAATCCACCCATCTCCCCTCTCCTCCCGCTTCACCCCACCATCCAAAAAGACCCCCCTTTCCTCAAACCCCCCCCCAAAAAAATTTTCAAAGAAGAAAGCTCTCATCATGAGAATCAAAGAACCCCTCTGTTTGAGGAATGAACTCTCTGACGGGGAGTCGAACCCCGGTCTCCCGCGCATTGCCAGATGAATGACAAGCGGAAATCATGACCGTTAGACCATCAAAGATGTTGTATTTGTTTGTTTGTTGGGTATTGGGGGTGAATGTGAAATTATGTAAGAGTTCTGGAACTTTCTCGTCGCATCCCTAAGCGAGCTTGCCCCATCTCTTCGAATTTCCACCCCCTATTATAAATAATTTATCATTAATCCAATTTATATTATATTTCAATTTAAATTTTTGAAAAAATGATGATATTTAATAATAAAGATAATAATTATAAGCCGAATCAAAATTAGAGTACTTTTCGATGTACTAAAATCATTCAAGTATATAATAATAGAAAATCTTGGAATTGGATTAAGAAATATATAGGGATGCTTAAAAGCTTTATATGTTACAACGGATTAGTAACAGGCTGTAGAATCACTGACTTATAGGCTATAATGGTATTATAGGCCTCAGTGATTCAGCTGCAGTATACCGGGGGACACTAGGCACCCAAGGAAAGCCTCAGGCATGTATATAGTATTAGTCATAGGATACCCTAGGAACCTAGAACATAGTTCCCAGGACAGTAGGTCCTAGGAAAGACAGAACACAGTAAGCAAGAAGGCTTCACTAGGATTAGTAATGTCCCAGGGGATTAAGCCCCAGGACAAAGAAAAGACAAGCTAGGACAATAGGAATCACGGGACAAGTGTCATGTGATCAAAAGCCGATCGACTTATCGATCGACTTGTCGGTCGACTTCAGTACGAAGGTCTATATAGGGAATGGGTTTCATTACAATGTAGAGCTTCGTGCTCAAGAAACAATCATTAGTTTCATTACTATAGTTACGAGAATTGCAACCAGTTACAACCTTATTGAATTCCTACTTGAAGTCTAGTCTAAACCACCCCGAGAGATCTCTAGACACTTCCACGTGACCCTAGAGGCAGCTCCCGTAACATTATACAAAGTATATTTAAATTGCAATTTGTACAGAAAAACATATAAAAAAAGTTTATAAGCCTTTTATGATATTAATAGCTGAAATGCATTGAATTATATATACTCTAACGAAGAATTGGAATGGATAAAAAATACCTTTTAAATAACTTTATTTATTTATTTATTTATATACAGTTTAACGTCTCCGTATAGAATGGCTAGTTCTGACCTCCCGAAGGGTATTGGCGACGGGCCCGCGACGGAGGCAGGGCCTCCCGCGCGCCTCCCGTGCATAGCCTGTTGCTATACTTGATGGTACTCCTAGCGCCCCGTCCTCCAGTCCCTACACCTAGACAGTGCCGTTTCCCGCTACTCCTGCAGTCCTCCTCCCTCCATTTGGAGGAGCGTCCCTGCTCGCTCTCTTCTAAATCCTACATATTTATAGGTTAGCGCTTTTTTATTTGCTAGCTTACCTTTTAAGTGTAGCAGATCTTTAAGTATAGCTGCTGTCCTTAGAAGGCGTATGTGCATATAGGGAGCACTTTAGTTTGCCGGTTCTTACATTACCTTTTAAAAAACTAAAGGATATATTAGGTATTAAAGCTTTAATGTATACAATTCAAAAAGAGCTTTATTAGTATAACTACAAAAGATATATAGTATACTCTAAACTTTTTATTTTTCAAATATTAATAAAAAAAAGACTAAATTTCGCTTTATTGTATAAATGATAAAGAACTAGTAATATTGCTACTGATAGGGAAAAAGGTAGAAATTGGAGAAAGATTATATAATTCAATAAATCAACTTTTAAATTAGAAAAAAAATAAAAGAATCTGAATTACAAAAAAAATGAATAAAAAAAGGTATTCCCATTGTATTAAATCAGTATATTGCTTTAAAAGAATATTGGTTATAATTTGGGATATTATTGGTTAGAATTATAAATCTTTATTAATTATTTTAGAGAGAAATAAGGGCAATAAAAGCATTATTTTGTAAGTATATCTTAATTAGATGCTTATTTCTATTATTTTCCTTCTATTTAATAAACTAAGGCCTAAATATATTTATATAGAGAATAGAACTAAAATACATTTAGAGCATATCCGGAAAGCTTCATTGGAATATTATATACAAAGCTTTAATTAGCCCTCTTCTTCCTTTAATCTTAATCTAATTGAAAAAGTATAAAAGTGAATAAAAAAGAAATTAAAAAAGCTTCCATTTGTATCTATTTCTATTAAAGAATTAAAGAACTAAAAGTATTATAGAACAAAGTAAACCCTCTAGATTATAAGCCATATATTGAGAGATTAACCATGAAAATTGAAGATATAATTAAAATACAAGGAATAGCTATTATTCATTTTTATATATTCGAAATTTTACAAAATTATAATGTGTTATTAATTTAATATTAATTTTTGAATAAAATGGTGGAAAAACACGTGGGGTACGACGAGTAAGGCCCAGAACTCTTACAAGGTGGGGTTAGAGCGGGGAGATTGTTTTTTCTTTTTTCTTTTTCTCTTTCTTAGCTCACCCGCTAGAGTGGCCCGAGCTTACTGGATGGGTTGGTAGATAGGTAGCTACATAGGTAGGTAGTAAAAGCTAAGAAAGACAGAATTTGTGGATTTGCAATGTTGTGTTATGTTGTGTTTTATTATATGTTATATGTTATATGTTATCGTTATGAGATACTTGGTGTATAGATTATATATAGGTACCTACCTAGCTACTTATCGAATTCTTAACGGGTCGTTGGATATTCTGTTTTTGTCTGGTTTTATTTAATATGTTACTTATGAGGTAGGGTAGGCTGAGATTGCATCATTGGATTATTGAATTATCGAAGTGATGAATGAAGATACATATATATATATATATATATATCTGTATGTATTTTGACTTACAATTATATAATATCCTCAACGAAACAGTGCTGGGTATTAATGATAAATTGTTTAACTGATGGGGGGTGGATATGAGTTTCGTTTTGATAGGGATCTTGTTGGGTTAATGGATATATATATCTAGGTACCTAGTCATTGATGTAGATAGTCGTCTTCTTTTTGCTTTTTGAGTTGGAAGATATACTTATTGTAATGGGTAGATCGGTATATATGTAGATTCGAGCACAAGGCGTAATGCTAGGAGGTATTTGCAGCGTTGAAGCGCACGCATGGTATCTGTCGATTATCCTTTCTTTTCTTATCTCTCACCTAGTCTACTACAGTTCAGTCTAGACCGCAACCTCCAACAAAAACCATCCTACCTCTTCTTTCCCTTCAACATTGCTTCCCTCATCGCTGCCCTCGCACTCCTACTTCCCCCCAACTTCGGTCCCTTCATATACAATTCCTCTTCCGTCTTCTCCTGACCCGCTTTCTTCTTTTCCTTGGCCGCCCGTTCAGACATCTGCTGCTGTCTCTGTAATGTTGCATGCGAGCTTGCTTCTTCCCAATCTTTGCGGAATGTTTCTGCTACTGTATCGTCGTTTGCTAGTCCTTCTTGTTTTGAAGATAATGATGGGACGGGTTCGTAGATATCGAGTCGGTTTTCATGCAGTATAGCATCGACAAGAGCATCACGTTGGATATCATCACTTCCTCTTCGTTTGCGACCGCGCCATGGTTTGCCATCGCGGCCTAGACGGGGTTTTGGCGTGGGGTGTTCGGATTCCTCAAGATCTATAGCTTCACCCGCTGCCTTTCTCCGTGCAATTTCCGTTCGATGTGCATTCCTTACTCTAGCTTCTTCTCCCCAGGTCGATTTCAAGCAATTGTCCCATAGTAGTAGGAGCACGCTGGGGCTCTTTAATCTGCTGCACTGCTTCTTTTTTCGAACCTTCGACTTGTGTATTTCTTGCGAATGGAGAACTAGAACTTGAAGAGTTATGTCCGAGTTTCGATTCTATATATGCCATCCTATACTATTAGTCACCGCACTTACACCCAACCAGCCCGAGAAGGAAGAATAATTACATATGTTTATCAACACTACCTCCGACGACCCCCGTCTGCGGCGCAAATCGCCGCATGGAAAGTCCACCTTCGGGCTGTACCTCTTCTGCATCCTTTTCCTCATATTTGACCAGAGCATCCCCATTTGCATTTGCATCAGATTGATTCCCCTCTCGAATTTTAGTTTCAGCCCTAAACTCCACCCCTCCAATTTTCTTTCGTTGTTTTCGCAAACGGAGAATCTCTACCATATCTATAGTTCCTTCAAATTTTGGCTTATCATCTTCCTCCTCCTTTTTAATAGGTATAGAGTTCGAGGCGATCAATTCATCTAAACCCTGGTCCGCAGCCACTGGTGCTGCTTTGGGTGCGGGCGCAGATATTGACTGATCGATTCCATTTCCATCCTCATCATCATTATTTCGTTGTCTATAAATCTTGCGCTTCTTGGAAGGCCGAAACAATGGTACTGGGTCAGGGTTTGGCGTTGACATATTTGTGATTTGTCGAGTTGACGTATCCTGTAAATTGTAATTAAATATAATTTTGATACAGTAGGTATTAAAAGAAAGGAAGATGAAGCCCAGGTTGCGATGGCTACGATAATCGATAATCTTTAGCGTGGATTGATTGCTTAAGCTAAAGCAGGGGGTGCATCGGCTAAGGAAATCCGAACATCATTTATATTATTGAGATCTCTTCGGTTATCAAAACCTTACCTAGGTACTTTATCAAACTTGAATTTCAATATCAAATCAAACTTCCATAAATCTAAATCAATCCTCTAGAGAGAGAGAACCATTTGACTTTTCTATAACCTCGTTAAAGGTTTCAAGAAACATAAACGAAGCCAGAGGATGGATTCCAATACTATACTATATCTCTGGCTTCTAATACGTATACTACTACTATATCAAAGATGACGTCTTTGAAAATGAGACGTGCAACAAGAACCTGAATGACGTCGCTGAATACTGAACACCTAGGTAATGAAGTTTTACTTATTATCATACCACACACTACCTACCCATCAGAAACGAAACAAAAGCCCCAAAAGTCCCAAGCCAAAGGTCCTACCTGTATTATACTCTCACTCCCCATCTCACTCACAACTATAAAAATCTCCAACCCCCAATCTGTACGTACATCACAACCCATATGCGATTGCATAATATCTTCAACCACACCTTATTTTTCACCCTCGTAACTTTTCACGTCGCAATTCTCAAGTTCTAAACCCCCCCTCGAAGCCCACAAACCGAATGAAGACCTACACAGAGCACATAAAAAATACCTTCTCCCAACCTCTTTTCACCAGCCCCTTCCCCTAAAATACCTAAACCATTTCATTCCAAAATATGAACTATCATCCACCAACCACCTGAATACTACCGGTATTCAAAGCACATATGGGCTCCTACAAACCTAGGTATCAAAGCTTAACATTTACCGAGGACTTCTTCCTGCCTCTTCCCTGTTCCCCTCTCATCCTTTGGTGATAGTGTGGGTGGTTGATCTTGAAAATACTTTATTTAAGTACAAGAAGCGGAAACAACACTTTCTGGAGACGAGAGATGCTGTAGGGATTCATCCATCACCCATCACATGTCACAGCCATTGATATATGGCAAAAAAAGAAAAAAGACTTCAAAAGAGTCAGGCTATTTTATTCATTATTTAAAGGAAGCTTTTCATTCAGCTATCATAAAAAATGAGAAAACCACCATTCAACTGCTGACATGTATGGAATCCTTCATAATCATCATATCTATCTATCAATTTCATTCTTTCATACCAGGTATCTAGTTATCGATTTGCGCCCAACAATACCAATTTACAGCTTGTTAGGAGCAGTTTGTGTAGTTGGCCATTGGTAACCAGCTGCATCGCTGAATTTATAACCGTAGGAAGAGGTAAAGTCATCCAAGACGGCGGGTCCACGAGATCCTATTGTACAATTAGTTTCATGTCTTTAATAGAAGGGAGCACAGTGTGAAAATCCTTACCGTATGGGTACTCCATAGGGATAATCTCCTTGTTGTCATCAAGGTAGTGTAAGAGTGGTGTGAAAATTCTCCAACTTGCGTCAAGTTCATCATCACGAACAAAGTTGGAGTGATCGCCCTTAAGAGCATCAAGAATGAGGGATTCATATGCTTCTGGGATCTTGAGATCAGAGAATCGGCGGCGGTAGGTCAAGTCGAGCTCGGTAACAACAGTTTGCATGCTCAAACCGGGCAACTTGGAGTTCATCTTGATATAAACACTCTCGTTTGGTTGAATGCGCATAACAAGTTCGTTTCTTGGAATATCTTTGAAGATGCCAGACGTGACATCCTTGAATTGAATTCTGATCTCAGTCTTTTGCTCGTTGAGAGCCTTACCAGCCTTCAAGATGAATGGTACACCATCCCATCGCTCGTTCTTGATGTATGCGACCATAGCACAGAAAGTTGGACATCTCGAATCCTTTGGTACGGTATCATCTTCCTTGTAAGAAGGCTTGTTACCATCTAGAGATTTACCATATTGGCCAATGATGACATTCTTTGGCTCGATTGCTGGGATACCACGAAGAACTCGGACCTTCTCGTCTCGAACATCCTCTGCAGAGAATGAAATTGGACGCTCCATGAGAGAGTGAGGACTTGTAGAAAGATGGTTTTGCATAACGTCTCTTATAATACCGAACTCGTCGAAATAACCTCCACGGCCCTCGGTTCCAAAAGGGCTCCTTGAATGTGATTTGAACATTGTCAATATGATTGCGGTTCCAAGTAGCACCAAAAAATTCGTTACCAAATCTCAAAATCAAAATGTTCTTGACCATCTCCTTTCCAAGGTAATGATCGATACGGAAGATCTCTTCTTCCTTCCAGTTTGGCTCCAATGCCTTTTTGCAATTCGCGGGAACTCCCAAATCCTTTCCAAATGGCTTCTCGACCTAGAAGTTATTAGCCAGCGCAATCAATCGAATGCCAAAATCGGAGACCTACAATGATTCTTGCAACGCCGGTCTCTGGGTAGACGTTTGCTTTCAGTTGTTGTGATACAGTGGTGAAGACAGACGGAGGTAAGGCCATGTAGAAGATTCTGTTGGCTTCTTTTCTTCCTTTCTCGAACTCCTCGCAGTGCTTTCGTAACTCGATGAAACCTTCTGGTTTGTCATATTGCCCAGAAATATATGTACAGATGTCGCAGAACTCTTGTAGTTGCTGTTCCATATCCTTGGTTGGAGTCTTGATATATGACCTGACTCTCTTAATATACTCCTCATGGTCCATCTTTGTTCGCGCATATCCAACGATTCTGACATCTTTTGGGAGGAATTGGTTGCGATACTAGAGCGGTGTTTAATACTTATCCCCTTGACAAGAGGTACTTTCCTGCCACTTACGAGACCGAAAAGAGCTGGGAACTAATGTCATATATGTTAGCAAGAAAAGCGATCAATTGATAGAAGTTCCCTTACCGTCTTCTTTCTTTGCAAGATCACCAGATGCCCCCAAAACAATAATCACAGTGTTATCCTTTCAGCTCAAGGGATCTGTAGTGGGGCACATCAGTCAGTCAGGATTCGGATCATACGGAATTGAGGCGTCAACATGAAGAATGAAGAAAGATAACATCATAATGGTTTTAGCGGCTTGAATTAGCCCCCTTGATGTATATATTTTCGCATAGATGATAAGTTTTGATGATGGGAACTATCCCAAGTAAAGTGAACCGGATGTCAAGAGAACCAACTTACCCAGCATTGCCAGCCTCTTCTGGTTTGATAACAGTGTCGGCCATTGTGTATGTATTGTTTGCGATATGTAAAATGAACAAGGGAGATATGAACAATCAAATTTTCTAGAAGATCAACAGGACTTTGAAGTGAAGAAGGTTTGACAGTGACAGTTGTTCGAATGTTTGAGAAAAATGTTGGGTTTGTCCGCTTTTGATGAAAGACTCGACCCCGCTAAGACTAAGAGGATGGATGGATGGATGTATGACGGATGAGAAGTATTTCCGGATAGCCTCCGAACCCAAAATTGATTTAGCAACAGAATTGATAAATAATCATAAATAATTATAAATAATTATAAATTATAATGATTTATTATATTTATTATATTTATTTTAATAATGCTATCCATTCGTTTCGAAGAAGAGTTTAGAAGAGATTTAAACCATTTATTAGGTAGGGAGAGTAGGTAGAGGAGGTATAACCTGGAATCTGATTCTATTATATTCTTTATACTTATTGACTTCTTTGGGTTCTTCAAAGTACCTAGGTATTCGGAGGATTTCTGGTCGGCATATTGTTGTTATGATTACGTAGGTAATGAATATATGAACGAATGGATGGTGCAGCTGAAGTAGGTCCCGAAGTAAATTTACCTGTTTTGTATGTTTATATTTACATTGATGTTTATACCTACCTATACGTAAGTGTGCATGTCCACGGGTATTTACTCTGTTACCTGTATAAGGGGCCGTGTTGCAAGCTTTGTTTTGATATCTATCTGACTACTATCTAAGTACTACAACATACTATACCTTCTAGCTACCCAACTACCTTACTCAACTCAACCTCAACTACAACCTCAACCTACTCAACCTACTCAACCTACTCAACCTACTCAACCTACTCAACCTACTCAACCTACTCAACCTACTCAGCCTACTCAGCCTACTCAACCTCCTCAACCAACCTCATCTCTACCTAGGTATCGAACTTTCTCAAAATCTAGAGTATTCAAGGCCCGACCGCCCCTCATTTATCACCGATAACTTATTTAGCCATTTCTCAAATAGGAGAGGCGGTTACGATTTCTTACGGGTCCGATTATAAAGCGCATTGCAGCTCCAAGCCCGGTGAATGGTTACAGAATGTTTATTGATTTCTTGAAGGAATATTTTCAAAGTATATTAGATTGCCTGACATCATTGACAAGAACGTCAAGGTACAATAATAGGTAGCCATGAATCATAAGATTTTTAATTGATATTGACATTGATATTGATATTGATATTGATATTGGTATTGACATTGATATTGACATTGATATTTTGACATTGATATTGACATTGATATTGACATTGATATTGACATTGATATTGACATTAATATTGCTATGTATGGCTATTGATTGATAACTACATCGTATGGATATTGCTATTGCTATTGCTATTAAAATCCATCCCTACCTACCTATCTATCTAATAACCATGGAAGTCTTTGATATTGATACCTCATAGAATTCATTAACCCGAATGACTTCTACCCGTGGACCTACTTAGTACCTACCATCTGATGGTCATGTGAAGTTCTAGACTGGAACGCCGTACTCGGGGCTTTTGATGATGGTAGCCATCTTTTTCTTTTGCAATTTGCGATCCATTGGACTTTTAAGAACTCATTTCATTCTTGTTCTGTTTGAATGATTGGATTCAATATACCGACCGGGTATTTGAGAGGAGAGTCGATCGGCCGATGATCTTCCATAACTCCAGATACCTAGGTACCTTCCTAGCTACTATCCACTGATTATCACCAGATTTTTGAAAGGCAAGTTCGGGAAATCGTTTCGGGGTTTGAAAGGTCAAATGGGTATGCAGAGAAGTAGGCAGGTATAGTTGTAGGTACAGTAAGTAGTAAGGAAATTTCTTAGACATCTAACCCTTCTTTTGATTTTTACAATCAAAAACTTCTGATAAACTTGCAGTTGAAGAAGCAGAAGATGCAGGAGATGCAGGAGATGCAGGAGAGAGAGAGAGACAGCCTCAGACAGGAGGGAGGGAGATACACAGGAAAATGTCAAAGAAAAGGTGCGAAAGGAAAAAGTGCTGAAAGATGTCATCAATGTTTGATTTTGACAATCCTCATTCCGTAGTCTCCTCACAAACTCCAGTATCAATAACATTCTGTACACACTCTCTCTCCATCATCATCATCATCATCATAATCATCATCATCATCATCATGCGATGGGCAAAAATCAAAAAAATGTGTGATAAATCGGAACTTGTTACAAAAATTCTTCCGCCAATGACCCCACTAAAAGTTGTTTATTAATGCCTGATATTCCAGACATAAAAATGTCACGTTCTTTCTTAGCCATCCTAGCAGCCTAGAATTTTTCGCTAACTAAAATTCTAGGGCTTGTGGTCAGCCGCTGCATTTGGAAAAGAGAATTTACTCCAACATCACGACGCCGACAACCATAACGCCAACCGACCGAATTACTCTCAAATCCGAGAGACTTTCGCCAAAATGCCTACCGAAGCCGGACACAGACGTGAGTTATTCCTGATTTGAAATAAAGTTGGGTGTGCGCGCGTATTTGGGATTGGGGACCAGGAAGCAGTGGGAGAACCGCAAAGTTGCAATTTTCCCTGGGGAATATGCCGTGCTTGGGACAATGCGAGGATTTTGTGCTTTAATCAATTGCTGACTTTCTTGTGTTTCTAGTCTATGTTAAGTAAGTTGATACAATCCGACCCGATTGATAATAATGTTCTGGACTCGAATGGCCTGGATGGGAATAGGGATGGGGATGGGGAAGCGAGAGATTAGTATGAGGATGCAACAGAGAGTATTTCGATTACGCACAGAAGGAGTTGGTTGAGATGGAACGATCATATGGCTGTTACATTGGATATATACTGATATGGATTACTCCAGGGGACGCCATTTGAGCTACCAACGCGGCAAGCGCAACACCACCCCAGGCACCAGCTTGATCCAAATCGAAGGTGTCAACAATACCGAGGCTGCCAAGTACGTTTTACAGCGATATTCGAATACTTGACGATTCTAACAAATTTGTAGCTTCTACTTGGGAAAGAAGGTTGCTTTCGTTTACCGTGCATCAAAGGAGGTTAGAGGATCAAAGATTAGAGTTATCTGGGGCAAGATCGCTAGACCACACGGTATGAGAGATTCGTTTTACTTCTCAGCGGGACTTAAATACTGATATATGCCAAAGGAAACTCCGGTGTTGTACGTGCTCGTTTCAGACAAAACCTCCCACCTAAGTCATTCGGCGCATCTGTTCGTGTCATGTTGTACCCATCATCGGTCTAAATGGTTGGTTTGGAGTTGTTAGCATGGACTGGGAAGATGGTTGATGATATGCCACAATTCGGGCACTCGAAGGGGGCGGCAATAATGAGCACAGCCTTGCGGGTAGTATACCAATTAAGCAATTAACAACCACAATGGCCGCATGGGTATATGATCAAAAGTGCATATGGAATCGTCGTGGAAATCTTCACTAGACGTAGGCAGGAGTTATCGATCAAAGGTTTCACAATTACATCCAGTACGACGTGGACAGATGTGCCTCCTCAATCTCTTGGTATTACCCCATGACAATTATGCTTTCACAACTAAAATCGAAATCTGCTACAATTATTTGCATGTTTTCCCGGGCTTTGGAGCATAAATTTCGAAATTCGGGCTCTCAACATCCACCAGAACCTCTTGATTACAGTGAATTTTGACCACCCCGCCATGTATGTGGAGAACCTTGGAAGGACTCGAATACCCACACTGGGCATGTAGCACATTGACGTCAAAATGTAAGTAGGTTCTACAGTAAATATCAATCGGAACGTAGGTATCGGTCCATGCAAAATGGCAAGCCGGACCCCAATGTTCGGACTCCGCTTTTCTCCCAGAAAGTTTTCTGACCCGGATATTTTATGTGTGTTCTGTTGGTCTTGTTTATATTCTTGTTCTTTTTTGGGTGGAGTTTTCTTGTTTGTATTTATATTGGTGTTTTACATTTACATTTATATTTATATTTATATTTATATCTATATCTATATCTATATCTATATCTATATCTATATCTATATCTATATCTATATCTATATCTATATCTATATCTATATCTATATCTATATCTATATCTATATCTATATCTATATCTATATCTATATCTATATCTATATCTATATCTATATCTATATCTATATCTATATCTATATCTATCTGGCTATTTCTATATCAACTGTTGAAATCTTTTTGATGATGTAGTAATGGTGATGTTATATTACGTTAGGTGATGTGATGTGATATAATGTAATGTGTAATGTAATATAATGTATAATGTGATTTAGGATTTGGGATTTGGGATTGATGATATAGATATATATTGGGCATTTTCTCGATTCTTTCTTTATGGGTTAGTGGGTAGATGAGTGTCTATGTTGTTAATTACATCTTCAAATTATGATTTTGTTGCCTATACTTGATAGTATATTAATAGATGGTGGTGGTGATGATGATGATGTAAGATGTAAGATGTAAGATGTAGGATGTAGGATATAGGATGTAAATGATATGTGTTATTATTAGGTGAGGTATGAAATGTAAGACGTAAAATGTCAGATAAGATGTGAGATTCGGATGTAGTGTGAAGAGCGAAGGGCTGTCGGTAGGTGGGCAGGTTGTATAAGAGTTAGCTTTTAGATGTTGAGTATAAGCTGTATGATGTGTAATGTATGATGTGTGTATGTGTATGTGTGTGTGTGTGTGTGTGTATGTGTATGTGTTTCCAATTAATGATTCATTTATGTGGATGGAGGGGTGTAAGTTTGAGGTTTGAGGTTTGAGGTTTGAGGTTTGAGGTTTGAGGTTCTGGATAGGGAAGGGAAGGGAGAAGCAGGAGTATTTTTTGGGGGTGGATGGATGGGTATATATATATATGTATGTGTGTGTATTTATATATATATTCATATGTATATGTATGTATTCATATGTTTATTATACCACCATTCTAAGGTGTAACATCTACTTTGTATGAGTTATCTACCTATTTTTTTCTTTTTTACTTTTCTAGGAGGTGGGTAGATGAGTAGAGAGATGGACAGGTAGGGAGGTAGGTAGGTAGATAGGTAGGTAGGAATTGGATTCTAACATCTAATATTTCAGCTTCCATTTTGGTTTGCCTTTGATTCGTTTTCATTGTGTTTGTATGTATGTGTATATATATATATATGTATATATGTGTATGTATGTATATGTATGTGTATTGTATATGTATGTGTATATGCCTATGTATATAGAATTAAAGATGGGGGTGAGGTATATAATAAGCTTAATACTGTCTGTCTGTCTGTCTGTCTGTCTGTCTGCAGTCACCTAGTACCTACCTATCTATCTATATCTCCAGAACTTTCCAACATCTTTTCATCACAGTTCTTATTCTTGTTATTGGGTTCTGATGCAAAAAGTCTGTGTTGCGTAGCGTTCCTGTATATCTAGTGTATATATATTCTTCAGTATTGATATTGATATTCGTATTGGTATATGTATTTGCGGTGTGGGGATCTGCAAGGCCACGGGGGACGCGAGGTGGGATAATGCGGTGGTTGTGGATGGATGGTATGGTATGTTGTGTAGTGTGGTGTGGTATGGTGTATGTATGTGCATTATATGTATGTATCATAATACGATACAGGTTTCCTTGTATGTATCTCTAGTCCCGGTACCAAAGTGCTTACTCATTGCTTACTGACTGCTTACTCACTGCTTACTCACTGCTTACTGACTGTACATATAGTTATGCACGGAGCTTGGGGAATGGAAGTATCCTGATATCGGTATTGGTGTATCGGTACATCGGTGATCATGATACTTTCTTGATATGGCCGGGGGTATAGTATAAAGGATGATAGGAAGGAAGGTGGATGGATAGTCGGATAACGGGATGCAGGATAAAAAAATGGAATAAATGGTACCGTGAAGGAATATAGATAGAAAGAACTGAGGATGGTTGCGTAATAAGATCCGGGGAATGGATGTTTTCCATCTATCTATAGTTCTAGTACTTATGCGGTTGATACTAGGTTCACATGCGAGAAGCGATGCAATACCGAGAGTTCCGGTTCCGATGGCCTGATCGATTGTGGTGTGCACTGCATACGTGAAGGGCTATTGTATGTGTGGTATGTGTGGTATGTGTGGTATGTGTGGTATGTGTGGTATACGAGGGAAACGAAGGACATGGGATGGATGGATGGATGGATGGATGGTTAGTTGGTTGGTTGGTTGAAGAAAGTTTAGTTAGGGAGGGGAGGTTAGATAGGTATGCTTAGGTGATGGTGGTGATTGTAGTGTTTTTTGTGGGGGCTGGGTGTTTTAGATACATTCTTGGGGGTGGATGGAGGGATGAAGAAATGAAGGGATGAAGGGATGAAGAGAGGGATGGATGAATACTGGACGAAGAGAATGAGAATAAGTATAAGAATGAGTATGAAAACAGGATTTTGATGGGATTTGGGGTAGGAGTTTATGGGTAGATTTGGGATTGGAGGAAAACGAGAATCCGAACGAAATCTTTAATCCCCGACCTTTAAGGTTTGGAGATGGGTGTTTGGGAGTTGGAAACATCAAAAGACTAAAAATAACCTTGGAACTTTGAGATATCCATGGATTCTCTGTATAGTGTTATTTATTATTTTTATCATGTTTATATATTATTTTCATTTGTTATTTTCATTGATTATTTTTTATCATTATTATTAACGTTATTACTACTATTACAACTACAATTACAATAATTATATAAATCCCGTGATTAGTTACTTCTCATCATTAGTACTACTACCTACCTCCAGCTACTTCTGCATTGATTCAAAGCTTTCATTCCTGTATACGAGGGACCGGATTCAAAGCTCATTACTGTATCCTATACTATATACTATACTATATTCTATACTATATCCTATACTATACTATACTATACTATACTATACTATACTATACTATATTCTTATACTATACTATACTATACTATACTACTTCCTCCGTACCAGGGTGCACATTAGATAGATATCCGTCCAGTTAGTCATATCTGGGTGGTATCTAGGTATCTAGGTATCTAGGTATCATCTAGGCGAATCCAATAAGACTTGTAGCCGGTGGATAAATGTCTCCATTGGGATTAGTCGTAGATCATTTTCGGACCATCACTTTTGCCTTCTGGACTATATCATCACGCTTTCACCACTTGACCTCTTTCCTGTGTACGTATACGGACGGAGGAGTAGTAATGCTGCGATCCACGTAAGTAAGTAGTATCTACGGACTTCATAGAACCACCTGGCCAATCCCTGGTTTAGTTGTTGATAGGAAAGAGCATCCTCCGTGCGAACTGTTGTTTTAATGCTTATATCATTGGATTGAGTTTAAGCTTCCGATGAGAAGAATCTTTCAGCTGGTAATGTAATGAAAGTGTAATGAATGATATGAGTGTGAGAAGCATATTCTTCTGGTGAGGTGAAGTGAGCTCATTCCTCTGAATAGATAGATAGATAGATAAATAGATAGATAGAGATATAGATACATATACAGATACATACATAGATACATAGATACATACATGATACATACATAGATACATAGATACATACATAGATAGATACATACATAGATACATAGATACATACATAGATACATACATAGATACATACATACATACATCCTGAGATAGTAGATATGGAAGGGTGATATAGGTAGATGGCTGTCCACGGGTATGTGAATAACCTTGGAACAGAGCATGTTGCAAGTTGATGATTGATTGAATGGTTGGCTGGTTCATGATTAATAATAAGCAAGTACAAGACTCGGGAGCTAAATAAACACGAACTTCTTCGTCATCAATATCTTTTTTCTTGATTGTATGGATGGATGGATGGATGGATGATGATGGATGATGATGGATGATGATGGATGGATGATGATGGATGATGATGGATGATGAATTTTGAATTTTGAATTTTGAACCACCCTCTCAATCCCCTCAATGGCTAATAATAGGTAATCGAAATGCTTCGTATTATTTGAACTATTCATGGATTGATCCATGAATTGATAGATACCACACCTACTTACTTACAACTACTTACGACCACTTACGACCACTTACGACCACTTACGACCATTCACTGCCCAGATATCCTTTTTTTTTCCCTTTCCCGTGAAAGATATACTCAATCCTTTTCCCCTCTCTTCCCTTGTGCAAAAATCCATTTTCTTCTTAGACGACAGTGCAGTACCGTACACTCGGCACAATACCATACCTCTTTTGAAACCTTTTGCTCCGTCATCAATCAATATCTTCCATATCTATTCATCTACCTATCTATTTATTCATCTATCTATCTATCTATCTATCCTCTACCTATCCCTCTACCTATCCCTCTACTATCCTTCTATCTACCTATCTACCTATCTACCTTCCTACCTTCCTACCTTCCTACCTTCCTACCATCCTTCCATCCTACCCACCTTCCTTCCTCCCTACTCACCTTCCTTCTCACTTAGCACTTGTCAAAATCTCAATTCATCGATTCCTTTCGATTCGCTTCCTTCACTTACTAGCGACCGCATAGCTACCATACCTACGGAGTACTCGGTAGATATTTCCAGAAAACTGATGAAACCTTGAATAAATAGAAGGCTATGCAAATAAATATCAACAAAGGTTTGCATTCATCAGAACATCCAAAACATTCGCTTCAGTATATTCGATAATTGATGTGAATCATCAATTATCAACGAAACCATCAATCAAATCATTCATTATATCTGGAGACTTTTATGCAAAGAAACACACACACACACACAGACACACACACACACACACATCAACCCACACATAACATCAACCCACACATAATTTTTGGGCCATCTTTAAACCCATTTTGTAGCATCTCATCATTCCAGAAGACATTCTTCAATTCTTCATCATAATAAAATATCAAGCAAATATTCCTCTTAAGCTTGATTCAAACCTAGTGAAACGGATATTCAATCCTGATATAAAGCCGGCAGGATCCCAACCACCTACTTTCTGGCCTTCACGACCGAACTCAGACCAACGGGACCGACCTCATTTCAAAGTTCCACAAAGATCCCTACAAACTTCTTGATATACGACTCCACTCCAAGCTGGTTTCACGACGATAAGGATCAAAATATTCGAGATCTCTTGATAAAACTTGTAAATAAGACCCACCGCAGCGACAATCACAGTCCACTTATCGACTTATACCTAGGAATATGCAAAACCAAAATCATCCACTACCCACGCCCCTGGGCAATCAAGAGCGGCCTGGGAACCGTCAAAGAACAAAAACCTCCTCTGGCTTCAGTTTGCATTCTCATAAGAGCAGTGGCAGCGGACATAAACTTGACCTCACAGAATCACATCGAGAAAAAGAAGCAAAGAGACTTCACACCAAAAGCCGATCCATCTTTGGCTATGACGGAAGCAGAACCCTGTGAGTACTCTTCCAAATTATGCATTTTACAAGTTGCGTACTGACAATGTCATTCATTATAGCTGCCGTTGCAAATGAAGTTGCATCTTCATTGGCTCCCATTCGAGCAATTCAACATAGAGATAGTCAGGGAAACCCTATCGGTTCGTTCTTCCCTTCTGCCATCTCAAAAATCTTTTGCGCTGACTTGTTCTCTACATAGCGGATCCCGATCGTTCAAATCCTACAAGAAACAGATGGGAGAGACCTTTGGACACGATTCGAGCCTTTGAGGCAGCTATTGATGGAAACTACTCTTCGAGGAAGTCAATGATGCGTGCTGGTTAGATTTCCCAAGCTTCTATGTTCTCGGCACTTCGACATAGCAATGCTAACCTTTCCTCCGGACAGAATCCGAGGTGGGCTCAACATACAACAATCGCCGAAGCAGTTACTTCTTCGCAGGTTAGTTTCTACTGACCTTTTTTCTTTTCACTCATTCCTCCTGTTGGCTTCTTTTTTTTACCCCTCCCCCCTTCCCTCTGCGCAATGATTCTGAGACAGCCATTTTCCTGTTTTTATTTATTGGAAAGAAAGTATAACGCTCGGGCCATTGTGGACACTGGTCAATATCCATCCACCAAGCGAGCACATTTTCCATGAAATGAAGGGGATTTTGCTATCGTGCATGCTCTAGTGCCTATAGATCCTTGGCAAAAACTATCAACGAGCATATGAGATTGACAACTGTCATACATACGCTAACAGATCTTCACACAGCAACTCAAATGACGAATGATGAACGTCCAAGATATTCTCAAAATAGTTACTATGGAGGACAACCCTATAAGCAAAACAGCCAACACAATGATGGACGACCAAATGGGGTGACAAGACCCGACAGCTACTATACCACCGATAACCAAGGACCTGGCAATGGATACACCCCGAATAGGTCTCGATATCCTCGAACAGCATCAGAACCACAGTTTAATAGGGGTGTGTACACAGCACCGGGAGGTCAACAACGTTCATATGAAACCGTCACAACAGCTTCGGGCAGCTCCGCGGACGCCGCGGGCTACTCGACCGATCCCAGCAGCATAAATAGTTCAGTAGATGGAATTCATGCACTACCACAACCACCAAGAGAGCCCATGGAGACATATGGATTTAATGGATTTGGAAATAATCCCCAGTATCTTCCACCCGGAAGTGGCATCAATGAGCAGAATGGAAACAGAAGGCTGCCGATAGGCAACCAGAACCAAGGTCCACCGCCGCAATCCAAAGACAGCACCCCACGAACCCCAATGAATCTTGGTATCACGAGTGGAAATTCCGTACCTCAAAAATCAGTGGTTGAAATCACCAAATCAGATGCAAAACCTCAACCAGAGAAACGGAAGAGTTGGTTTGGGAGAAGGTTGAGCAAAAATAAATAATGATACTGGCCATCCTTTAGCATCATGCTAGTACAATCTAATACTGCTACCAGAGAGGAGAAAGTAGGTTGTAGGATGTCGGAATTGTTCTAATGATATTCATGACGGGCAAATATTAGGGGGGGGGGGCAAAGGATATAATGGAATACACATGGAAGGGATTGGATTGCTGTGCATTGAATGGCGTATGGGTTGTATTTCTTATATCCGCTACAGTGAAAAGATTTGGGATTCTGGAGCTGTGAACTCGCAGGCCTTATTTATGGCCATAATTGGCTCCTTCACCCGGTAAGAAGAGTGGTGGTGGATTTTTTTTGCGGGAAGCCTTAAAATATGATGATGAACATCTATCCCTCATTTAACCGATTCTCCTGAAATTTTAATGCATTTATTCTCCCTTCGCTTGACCCCCATGGTTAACCGACCAATTGACTTGTCATAAAAATCATGATGCGTACATGTCCTATAAACTGATTTCGCTACGACTCCTTTTTGGAATCCACTGCCTTTTCCATAGCTTTCAAAAGTCATACCTCGTGTCCCTGGAACCCCTAATCACAATTCCTTTTTCGACTCTTTTTTGCAGCAGCTTCAATGGCTTCACTTTGGTCCTCCTTCATGGCTACGATTACGTATCCGACTAATACTACGTTTGCCATGATGGCGGCTGTTGCGCCGGCAAAGGTGGAGTTTCCTGTAGTTTGAATGAGGATTTGTTTGGGGGTGGAGTGGAGAGGGTGGTGGAGAGGGTGGTGAAGGGTTGGGAGAGGGAGAGGGAGAGCGATGGGGATGGAAATGGAGATGGAGATGAAGATGGAGATGGGAAACTCACCTTGGAATATAGAATTTAGAGTTAGGAAATAGGATCCGATAGGTATGACGATCATGGCTAGTGTGAAGCCGAGGACTTGAATATTACGTGGCTAGATGGGGGTTGTTAGTTTGTTGGTTGGTTTGGTTGGTTGGTTTGGGAGTTGGGGAGTTGAGGGATGTATTCAAGTTGGTGTGGTGCTCATGTGATCATTATTATCATCTTGTGAATGGAAATGAGAGTGAGGAGGGTGAGGATATGGGGAAAGGGGAAAGGGGAAAGGGGAAAGGAAAACTAACGCTGGGACAGCAGGTGCAATATTGCTCTTTTCTCCGACTACGGGTTTGAATTCTGCTTCTTTTCTTTCTCCGGCTGCTATTCTATCATTGGGGATGTTTCGACGGGTGGCCATTGTATTGTATTTATTGTATTATATTGTAAATAAAGATTATATAGATGAAAGTTTGAAGATTTTATAGGAAAATAGAATGGATAACAGATTTTGGTTTTTGTGAGGTTTTGAAAGTTGGATATCTTTCTTTTTCTTCACTTGGGTCTGATTTGCCCGTTGTGATTCGTTTTTGTATGGTTGATTAGCTGGCTGGGTGATTGGTGATTGATTCTCTGGTGTGTTGTAGAACGATCCATAGATGAATTAATTGAATTGGATTGGATTGAAGATGTTGAAAGTGGATGCTGACTTCGCGCAAAGACGCGTTAATTAGAATCTTCTTAGCGTGAACCCTTGCTTGGCCCGCTTCTTTTGTTAAAATCAAAGTATTCTCTTGAACTACCTAGTAGTCTTTATTGGTGCAGAACGAGTAGAGCAGAGCAGAGCAGAGCAGAGCAAAGCAAAGCAAAGCAAAGCAGACTTCATCTTTGATAGATGCAAATTTACGGAAAGCTGATTTAAGATAATTCACTTTTTATTTTCTGCAAAATCTTACGAGGTCCTTCTTTGAGTTTTGTTCTTTGCAGTTTGTCTATAGACTGACTTGACTTCTTTTAAAATTTACAATCTTTTCCATCTGAGAAGGTTCTGGGAATTTCCTGGAGGAAACCGATCTTTTGTCTGTAAACATTTATAGATTACCGATCAACAATCAACTCTTGCATTAATCTTGACTTGAAGATTGTTTTTACAACTGACAGTTTTGTCCTTCTCTCCACTTCTCATTCGAGCAACTAAACGACAGAAAACGAACTATGGCTTCCAATTGCCCAAATCTAAGCCCTCTTATACTTGATTCGCCAGTGATCAAACGGCAGAAAACTGAATCTGGTTATACATCTATTAACAATTCAGCGAAAAATACAGATACCTATAATTCAGATATAGATGATGGAGATGAACTTTTTTGCGGATTATATTCCTGATACGCCTGCTGCTGGGAAGTTTGAGACGCAGCCAACGCAGATCGTGGGTGCTACTAGGAAATTCGAAACTCAACCTACGCAGATTGTACCTCCTACTGCTAGGAAATTTGAGACCCCAAGCTACTCAGATAATCGATCGTTCCAACTCAATGGCATACCCACAATCCAGTTCCCCCGATTACCAATAATGTACAGGTACCGGCATCTTCACCCTTACGACAATCACCTACTCCAAGAAAGAATTTGGCTTCTGCCATGGCACCTGCTGGGACCGCATATAGGGCACCGTTTGGAATTAATCAGAGACCTATTGCGCCTCCAAGAACGATCATCAACTTGGATAGTGATGATGAGGGACCGTCATTTGTGGGGGATAGCTCAGATGATGATGAACTTGTCAAAGCGGATATCAAGCCTTCGACCTTTGTTTCTAAGAGTGCGTCTTTTGGATCCGCAAGTTTTCCGGATTCTTTACGACCGGCCAATGGCAATTCTAAGTTCCAGGATGCTCTCGCCAATGCCGCATATAATCCACAGAAAGGAAAGAGACAGCGGGGTCCAGAGAGAGCTAGGCCCGTTCAGGATATCTCGATTGAGGAGGTTGAGAATGGCGAGCTTAGGATCAAAGTCCAGCGTATCAAAGACATTTTCCCAGGAGTGTCTATCATGGAGGCTAAGGATGCTTTGATGGTCACCAAGTACAATTTTGATGAGGCCTGTAATTTCCTTGCCAGAAACGAACCGGTTGAGGTTTCCGATGACGACAACGATGATGATGAGGTTCAAGAAATTACTGCCTCGGAAATGGCCGAGCCACAGATGAGAAGAGGTCTTGCAAAACCTATCAAGTCAATTAAGGATCGATATGCTTCTACTCAAAATCGAAACACGCAAAGACCAACTCAGGTACCAGCTCAACCTACTACACCCCCAAAACTAAAGAGAAGACTTATGCAAGGACGCAAAGCCCCCTCTCCTGTCAAGTTGGCTTCATCTCCAGTTGCTCAAGATATGTCTGATGGTGATTCTGGCGTTGCGTCCGAGGAAGAGCCCGAGGAGGATCCAGTCCTTGAGGATCGATTACTCAAGTACTTGAACCGTTGCACATTGGAGGATCTCATCGAACTCACTAATACCACCAAGGCAAATGCAGAAGCAATGTTGGCTGCTCGACCTTTTAGGAGTCTTCATGCCGCGAAAATGGTGTCGACTGCAAAGGTTTTGAAGAATGGCAAGAAGAGTTCAAAGGCGCCGATGGGCGAACGCCTCGTTGAAAACCGCTTTGGAAATGTTTCTCGGGCTACGAAGCTGTCGATGCTCTTGTTAAAAGATGTGAGGATCTTGCAAAGCCATTGGAAGCCGAGATGGCAAAATGGGGGTTCAACTCGTTTGGTACTCGCAAGGAAGGAGAGGGCATTGAATTGGTATCTTTCGACGATGTAGAGTCTCAGCGTGATTCTGGAATTGGTTCTCCAACTAGCACTCTATCCACCAATGGCGATAATGCCGATGACGACAAGATTGTCTCGGCCAAACGCAGAAAATCCACCGTCGACTTTTTGAAGAAGCCAGCGCTTATGGCAGATGAGGTCGTTCTGAAAGATTATCAAATCGTTGGGGTTGAATTGGCTGAATCTGATGTACGACCAAAATCTGAGTTGTATTTTGGCAGATGATATGGGTCTTGGAAAGACTTGTCAGGTCATTTCATTCCTTTCGCATCTTGTAGCAACTGGTCGTAAAGGTCCTCATGTTGTTTTTGGTCCTGCTGCTGTTTTTGAGAATTGGGTGTCAGGAGTTCCAGAAATTTGCTCCGAAGTTAGCTATTCAGCCTTATCATGGTAAGCTTAACACATAGAACCTCGACATCAACATTCTGGGGGTATAGTAACTAACCGATTTACAGGTCCGGCAAATGAACGTGTTGAGCTAGCTGAATCAATATTGGAGAATCGGGATGAGATTAATGTTATCGTTTCTACCTATGATATGGCAGTGAAACCTACCGATAATAAATTCTTTCGGAGATTAGGAGCTGATGTAAGTTTATCGCCAATAGGACTCTGCTTTCGATTGCTCATCATTTCTAGGTTCTTGTTTGTGATGAAGGTCATATTCTGAAGAATGGAGGAACTCAGAAGAATCAGGCTTTGAATAAGATTCCTGCTGATTTCAAGCTTTTATTGACGGGCACACCGCTTCAAAACAACTTGGTGGAGCTTGTTACTTTACTCGCATTCATTCTTCCAAACGTTTTCAAGGAAAGAGAAGAAGACTTGAATTATATTTTCAAGGCAAAGGCGACAACTCGAGATACCGATCACGGAGCATTACTTTCTGCCGAACGTATTACTCGAGCTAGATCCATGCTCACCCCATTCGTTCTACGACGACGCAAGAAGCATCAGGTTTTGAAGCATCTTCCTACGAAGTTATGCCGAGTTGAACGTTGTAGTTTGGAGGCAACACAGGCTAAGATATACAACGAACACGCGGATGCAGCTAAGGAACGAGCCCGAAAACGTCTTGAGGGTATCAAGATTCCAGCTTTGAAGTCCGAAGAAAATAATCCTATCATGCAACTTCGTAAAGCAGCTATCCATCCTCTACTTTTCCGACGTCACTTTACTGATGAAAAAATTGAGAAAATGGTTGATATTTTACGAAAGAAGGAACCGGACAACTTCCCTTCTTCTGCTAAAAGACACCATCTTGTTGAGGAGATGCGCAATGCTTCGGATTACTGGTTACATACTTGGTGTATTCTTTATCCATGTATCAAATCATTTGATGTTAAGAAGAATGCATGGATGGATTCAGGAAAGGTATCTGCTTTGGTGGAACTTGTTACGAAATATAAGGAGAACGGTGACAGAGTTCTAATCTTTTCACAATTCTCACTCGTTCTTGACATTCTTGAATCGGTGTTGAATACTTCCAAGATTACCTACACTCGGATTGATGGTTCTACCAAAATTGACGAGCGTCAAGCATATATTGAAAGGTTCAGGGATGATACTGATATTACGGCTTTTCTCTTGACAACCAAGGCAGGTGGAACAGGTATCAATTTGATGTATGCCAACAAGGTCATCATCTTCGATGGTAGTTTCAACCCCCAGGATGATGTCCAAGCAGAGAATCGTGCTCATCGCGTTGGCCAAACTCGTGATGTAGAAGTTGTCAGATTAGTGACTCGAGGTACAATCGAAGAGGCAATTTGGAAGATGGGCCGAAGTAAACTGATGTTGGATGGTAGGGTTGCTGGTGAAGAAGGAGAAGAAGCTGGGGAGAAAGCTGTGGAGAAGATGTTATTAGAGGGTGTAACGATCACGGATGAAGAAGCTGCCCCGGTAGCTGAGGGACATGATTCGACGCCGAAAAAGGATACGAAGGGGAAGGGGAAAGGAACAGGAAAGAAGTTACCAGATAGGAAGAAATCGGGTACTTTCCTGGATATGGCGACAAAGGGGAAGACAAAGAGAGTGAGGATTAAATGCTTGTTTGAGATGACTGATTGATTGATCTATTGATCATTCTTGTTATGCGGCATAAGCGGAGTGGAGTGGATCGTATTATGCATTGCCATATATATCTACACGAGTGAGTTTTGGAAGTTAATGATTACACTACGTCCAAGAAAGAATATTTATGATATGAAGAGAAATTTGCGCAGCGAGTGATGGGTTTGCAATCTTGGGAGATGGGTAAGGTTTGCTATTTACTTTGTCTTTGGCACGCGTGAACAAATGGATGGGGTGCATAAAAGAACGACATGTCTGTACAATACGAGAGGTATTCGCATCATGATATATGGGGTGGGACTTGGGATATAAGTATAATAAGGGTAATACAGAGAGCTGGGAGGGAAGTTATAGAATTGGTTTGTGGATCAACATGTAGTGGGCGAGGTGAGCGAGCGGGGGGGTAGACACTGAGAGGAGATACGTTTGAATGGATGGATGGACGGGTGGAGATGACGTAGATAGATATAGAGATGACGATGAATAGAATGTGAATTGATGAATGGGTACACGAATAAATAATAAATAAATGGAATTGATTTTTTCTAAATATTTGGCTCTTGGGTTTTGCTGGCTTATGTTATGAAGCTTCTAATTTGAGGAAGAGGTCGAAGTTTACCTAGCTAGCCAGGTAGGTATGAATGAATGAAATCAACTTTCCAGTTTCAGTCTTAGTCTAGTGGGTGAGTGGATGAGTGGATGGATGGATGGATGGATTTATGATGTTTATTTTGGTACCGTCTCTTGGTTTTATTTCATGTTGCTTTCTGGAGGGGGGTCTTTCTTTGTTGGATGCTTTTTTGTATTATATTTGTGTCTGTGTCTGTATCTGTATTTTGTATCTACTCATTCATTCATTCATGAACTAACCTCGTAGCAGTAGAATCTTCTATATATCCTCTATTGTATCCATGTGCGTGTATATATATATAGAAGTATATCCTCTATATGGATAACATACATGAGGTGTAAGTTGTCGAGTTAATGAGTTGCGCTTAGCTTAGCAGAGGAAAGGAAAGGAAAGGAAAAGGGGATTGTGTATCTCTTGAGATACCTGGGTTGTGTAGGTGGTGTGAGTGGTGTATTGTATGGTATGGTATGGTATGGTATGGTATATAGTACAGCTAATAATCATACAATCAAACAGTATCTTTATCATCCAACTTATTCTTTCCCTTTTTTTTTCACTTCCTCGGCTCAACTTAACTCTATCTCATAAAACTTACCTCCTACAGAAAAAAACACATCTTCCTCAACCCCTATCTCGCATACTCGCTCGCCAAACGTCTGCGGTCAACAAATTTCTCGTTCTCGTTCTCGGCGCCTGGTTCTCTGGCGTACGTGTATGGATTCGTTGTTTTTGGAATTGATCTTGGGGTTTGAGGGTGAAGATAATGATCGCTTTGAGTGTATGTAACTTTACATGTGAGGATGGGGGTTGGGGTTGGGGGTTATGGTTGTATTGTTATGGGGTGGGGTGGGAGGAGATCGCCTAGTGTAGCTACATATGTGCTCTGTTGGATGGATCGTGCTGGTTCTAGTTTGTAGGGCGAGATGGGAGTATCCGTCCGGTGTTGGGAATCCCTGGAATGTACAGCGGTGTAGATGGGCTGCGAAAATGATAGGATGTCTATCTAGTGCTAATCTGGGATAGATGGAGGCGAAAGACCTTGGGATGCTTACTACTCAGACCGACCTATGATTTGCTCCGTATTTGTATGGAAGAGGTAAGGAATGGAGATGTACACGGGTGGGAGGATACTTGGGCTGTGTATTTTTGTGTCTGTCTGTCTGTCTGTCTGTCTGTTTGGAATTTAATGTAATATGTTCAGATGCCATTTTTGCCGTTGGTTATTTCATAACCTACCTACTGGTATGCATTGGCGATATTTAGTTCTTTTGAATGTTGAGTGGTGGTATTCGAGTATGCGAGCACTTCAAATTTTAGTATTTCCAATTCCAGTTCCAATTCCAATTCAATTCCACCTCAATAGATCTACAGTGGAGGAGACTTATGACGAGTTGATTTATGTTTGATGTAAATTCTTGAGTACTAGTTCTAGCGCATCCTGTAGATCGGGTGTGAATCCGTCGAAGTTGGATCTTGATGTTCCTTGCTAACCTTAGTTGGTTTCGGTTAATGCCAATGACGGAAAAGGTTATTGATCTTTACTGTTGGATTTATCGTGGTAACATCATGGAGGACGTTCATTGTGTTGTGTGATTGACGTGATGTGATGTTATGAGTGATGCATAGAGGAATGAAGTGTATGTATGGTATATGCAATTGTTTTGTTATTTTGCTATTTATCTTATCATCATTGTCCGTTAATCGTCATCACGACCCCATGCGTCTCCCTGAATAGCCATCGAATACCGTTGACAATTTCTCTCGACCGTAAAACCTATCATGTCGTAAAATGGCATTCATCATCGTATTGCTTCTCCTTTTTTTATTCAAGTCGGGATATTCTGAATGTTCCCGCTTGCGTATCCATATCCATTTCCATATTCATACACCCACTATCACCAACTCCCATTTCAATCCCAATCCCAATTCCATAATTATACACCCTTAACAAAACTACAGCACAAACTCATTAGCATCTTTTCCATTTCAAATCATTCCACTCCACTGCATCCATGCATTTCTACACACACATCATCTCAAACCCACCAACAGAAAACAACAAAAAACCACATACCTATTCCACATAGATCCCACAAACCCCGCCTTAGGAGCCTGATCTGCAAAACTTTCCCGTCTCGCCTTAGCCGCCGCATCACTATTAGATCGTTTCTGGTTCGTGAGACCCGAGAAAGTGTTCCTTCTTGGAGCCCTGTAAGTGGATTATTAATAAGTTATCATGGGAAATGGATGGAAAATGCAGTGGTGGGTTGAAAGAAATAGGGAAGGGGTGAGAGAAACATACACGTCTGTTTTGGGTGGTGAAGCCGTCGGTGTTGTTGGCTGGGCTGGAGATACTGCCGGAGCCTCCCTTGACGGCGGATGTTCTTTGGGCGTTCATTTTGAATGTATGGTTTGTAGTAAGTAGAGTGTGGAGTGTGAAGTGTGGAGAGATGAAAGTTGTTCGTAAAGAGTTGGAAGGTCTTTAAATTCTTATTGTAGATATATGTTGACGCGTTATAATATCGATGATATACTATAGGGTGAAGACAGAATCAGATGAGGAATCCTCTACTCATATATACTCACTACCCCTCCTATGGTCCTACCCCAAATCCCCAATCCAATAGAATACGATCCACGGCCCATTCTTACAAATTCAACTTTATTGATAATCATCCTATCAAACAAAGAAACTTAGGTAATTCCAGAACTGAAAAATTCCCTGAGCGTTCCTCATGATCTCACTATTCCATCACGATCTAAACTTCCAATGATTCCAATAATTCCAATCTCGAGCCTTAATTCCATGCTCCATGCCCCATGCCCCATGCTCCATCCTTTCATCCGTCCTATCCTCTATCGAAAACTCACTCGAACTCAAACTCAAACCTAACACATCCATTCCCTATACAGTAATAATCACAATCCCTTTACCCCGCATTGGTCATGGCATGATTTTCATATGCCTGCGTCTTTGATGTGCAAATCCCAGAAATATGATAGGATAACAACATTAGCCCTTCTGCAAAGGGGATAAAATGCTTCCCAACTAACCACACAGTACGAACACGAAACTTTCCACCCATCATACGTTTTGAATCTTCGTAAGCAAAAAGAACTAGTGACAGAAATCGAAAGTATGACGATCGAGAGCTTATCCAATGACATTGTCGCAATCCCTTGAGATGTGGGGTAATCTACAAAAGCCAATGACGAATAGACTATTTTAAGTCGATGGATGGTCGGGATTTTCGAACCCCGATGCTTTGTCTTGCTTTGGACTCCTGGTCTGGTTCCTGATATCGAAGATTCGAATTGACTTGTGATAGAGGTACCTGAATCTAATATCTTGGAATCATTATTGCAGTGTTGCATGTGAGAGAGAGAGAGAGAGAAGCGAAAAAGAGTACAACTATCTACTAACCGAGAAATCATACTGTATATTTATGAATTGTATGACAACTTCCATCAATCGGTATAATGAGCGGGCACTGGTCCCCAACATTTGTTTTCACTTCCCCAATTAGACCATCTCCAATTTTGTAAATTAAAAAGTTACCTGCTAGGCCCTCGGGCCTAGCCGTCCTATATAGTCGTGGACTGAAAACGGACGTTAATGAAATCAATCAATCAATCAATCAATCAATCGGTGAAGAATAGAGAGCTTGGGAGTCTTGATGGGCTATTGTGGTGCGAATCATCTTGTGTCAAATTGCTTTAGTTTGCCCTGTTGCGCGTATTTGTTCGGAGGTTGTAAGCAGTAGGGTTCGCCTGAAGCTTTTGCATTTTTGATACCATTTTCACCTTTTCATCTTCCCACTTCTTTTGCATGAGTTGTCTGTAAATTTTGTCCAGAAGTGCTCGATCTTGTCTTGTGGGGCAGAAATCGCCAATTCACCAATCAAGGGCGGCAAATAAACTAACCGAATATCTTCATCAAAACATACATATACAGAGTAGAACTTGTCAACGAATCATAAAAATTGAATACATAATAATAATACTTTGCAAAAATACCTCCAGCTAGATCAATAGACTCAAATTCGTGCACGATTCATTTTCAAGAGTACAGTGCAGTAACAATTAGATAATACCATATATATATATACCATGCCTCTCCTCAAAATAGAGGGTTTCTTGAACGAGCAACGTCGTATATCCATGATGCTGATATGCTCGCTGAGCTACAAACTTGGACTGGAATGGAAGGAACTTTAGGGCATCAAAACAAATTATACCCACCGAGCGACCTCTATTATCCCCAAGAGTTAAATAAAAATCAACATGAACTATATTCAAGTATTTTGAGAATTGGCACTTGAGCGTTAGTAATTGAGCATGGACATAAGATAAGTGCTTCAATTGTATCATTATTCTAAGTTATTGATATTTAGCTATTACAGCTTCAATACCTCCCCCCCCGCTCCCCAACATATGGCTGGCTTGACTCTCGCCTACGCCGAAACTTTCTGATACCAAACGAATTGGCGATATCTTGTCTTCATCGTTGAGAAAATAAAGAATTAAGGATTGAAGAAAGTAATGGTAATAAAATCATCAAAATCGACCAAGAATAAGACAAATTATGGTCACGACTGCCTCCCTTGATCCCAAACTTATTAGATGTAGATTTAGTCCGAACTTCGAAAAGGAGACTTCTTTGGTATACTTATCAGAGAGCAAGGCCATTGTGTGAACGAAGTGAATAACTTCAATTCAATTACCACTGTAATATAGCAACTGTAATAAAGCCCTAAGCGAATGCGAAAGAGACTAGCTCTTTTAGTAAGCCTTTATAAGGCTTACTGCTTTCAATACGTAGCTAGCTCTTTAGATAGAATACAATTAGACATACAGGACCTACGATATTCGTGGGTGCTACGTCTTCCGTATCCTTCTCGTACCAACAGCCATACTATGTCACCCTGGGATACTTTTGCACACTTATGCGAATTCTTCTACCTAGACAATAACAGATACTCGCTGCGAAAATGAGATGCCTCAGCACCAACATGTTTAGTAGGTATGCTTCACTGGTTGACTTCTCTTAAAATTGACAAGGAAACAGGTTTTTTATAATGATTGTACATAATTTTTAAATTTGCTAAATCAATCTCTAAGTGTTAGGAAAGAAATTGTAGTCCAACATGACCTCCCACTGTAGCTGGGTGATATCAAATTGATGGATTCTACAGTGGATAAACATCAGGGCTTTGATACCGAAACGTAAAGCGTGCGGGCTCGAACCGACTATCCTCAAGTTTTTGCACCAGTAAAACATGGTACACATCTGTCCTGCAAAGTCATCACCCATGGCAGCAATTCGAGATTCAAGGTTGGTGGGAATTGTGTTTTTTATTCATATCACAGATGCACTCAGCACTTGCAGGAAAAGCCGGCAAGCCGGTCGGTCTCTAAGGCCGCAGACTTGATCCTAGAAGGAATCAAGCTGAACAGTTGGATGAACTGCTTCATTGTAATCTGATCCGTAGATGCAGTAAAATACAACCAATGATGCCCTTTATTTCCCTGTCATTAACTCCATAAGCCCACGTTGCGACAGATCCTGAAGAACTCGCCGAATCGATACACTCGGAGTCTATGCCATAATTTTTTGATTGAGACGCTTATCTGACGATGCCCTCGAAACGGTTCTTGAACCATCTAAGCAGAAAAACATTAGTACAATGCGACCTCAACAAGAACCATGATTGTAAACATACTTGACGGTCTCATCACGCTTGATCTTGTGGTTGGCACCAATGGAGGTCTTGCAGCGACGACGCTTGGCAACACGCTCACCAGGGCGGGTCATGCAGGCGTAGAAAATCCATTCCGTAAATACCGATAGCTGGGTCGTACTTGATACCGAGATCGATGTGCTCAGAGATACCGAAACCGAAGTTACCGGTCTCAGAGAAGTTGCGCTTGCGGAGCTCATATTCCTTGACCTTCAATCCACGCTCCAAAATTTCCTCAGCCTTTGGACCACGGACGGTAACGTGAACAGCAATCTTTTCGTTACGACGGATACCGAAGGTACGGACAGTGTATCTGGCCTTGCCTGTGGGCAAAGTAGTTAGATAATGACAATAATAGAAATAATTGGCGTGTGCATACTGTAAACTGGGGTTTGACCACTCAATTGTTCCAAAACTTTGGCAGCACGGGTAAGTCTGTCACCAGATTCTCCGACAGAGATGTTGAGAACGAGCTTCTGGATTCTAAGCTCCTTCATGGGGTTGGTGGTCTTGTCTCCGGATTCAGCCATTTTGAATGATGCTGTTACGATTAGGTCGTTAGGGATTGTCGTGGTTGTCGTGATCGTCGAAATTCCGCGAAAAGTTCGAAAACATTTCCAAAAAATATTTCGCTAAGGCTTATGCAAACCCTAAAGGGTGGGTGACGACGCTAAGGATTTCTTTAGCCTTGTATGTAAGGCGTTAACAATTTTCATGGGGAGCTCGAGCCAGCTTCATCAAGGACTTGAAAAACCTCATATCAAGAACTCATACACTATAAATAGAGCTGGGAGTCAAAAGAAGTTATCGAACTTCTGCAAACATTCTTTGAAAATCAGAGGAGCCGTAATAACGCGCACTCAAAAATCATCATGGCGAACAAGCAAGGAAAGATGGTGAGTTTTATAAACCCTTCTCAAAACCATTACAAGCTTGTGTTGACATTATAGGCTGACCTTCACTCTTTCTACAGGCCGGTCTCGTATGTAATATCCTTCAACGCAGCTATTATAGCTCTGCGCGACCATTTCGACTAAGAATATAGACTGACTGGGGTTATAGATCAACTACCGGATGAGAGTGACTATGAATGACGGACGCCAAATGGTTGGACAGATGTTGGCATTCGATAAGGTCCGAAGCTTAAATATCAATCAGAATTATTGTTACTAACTATTCAATAGCACATGAACCTCGTCCTAGCCGATACTGAAGAATTCAGACGCGTCAAGCGCAAGGCACCAAAACCTACAGCTGCCCCTGGAGCTAGTTCCGCCGCACCACCTCTTGTCGAAACTGAAGAAAAGCGCACGTTAGGTCTTACGATTGTTCGAGGCACACATGTTATTTCCCTATCTGTCGAATCACCACCACCGGCAGATCCAAGTGCACGTTTAGGCGCCAGTATCCCAGGTGGAGCTATACCCTCAGCTGCTATGGCTGCTGGAACTGGAATTGCAAGACCGGCTGCTGGAAGAGGTGGCTTGGCTGGTCCTGCTGCGGGTGTGGGTGGTTTCCCTGGTATGCCAGCTCCTCCACCATTTGGACGGGGTGCACCACCTGCAGGATTTGGCGGTGGTTTCCCTCCTCCAGGTTTCCCAGGAGGATTTAATCCAGCGGGTGGACCTCCTCCACCAGGCTTTGCTCCACCCCGCAGATAGATGTCTGAAGAATAATGGGCTCCACGATCATGTTATATCGAATCTTAGGAGATATTTTCAGAGAAGCTTCTTGCATAGAATGTGATGAAGAGCCAAGGGCATACCGAACGTGATCATTGGCGGAGGAACAAATGATGAAAGATCAGAGGAAACCAATGGATGTGCATGATAAAGGCGATGCAAATAAGGTTAAATTCAATAAGAGTAAAGGCGTTGAGGGGTGGCTTTTGACTTCACATACCAAAATTCGCAAATTTGTAGCATAAAAGCAAGCAAGCAAAGCGACAACGCTAATTGAATTTATATATAATTTTGCTCGTCTTCTCATTTCTTATTTCATTTTTCACTTAAGTCACTCATCAGTCAAGTCAAGAAAACTAAACCTAGGTACCTACTAATCATCACTTCTTCTCTTCTCATCCAATCCCAAAACTCACTTCCCCAAAACCGATTCCTATCACCACGTGACAACAATCTCGGACAAATTCAGGGTAAATCCGATCCCAGTTCCGTCCATTCCATTAAAACTCTCTCCGAAATATCAACAATCAAGCACCACCTTCCAAATTACCCAAAAGAAACCTCAAGATGGCTGCGTTGGTTAAAGCTATTAATGCAAAGATTCGTAGTAATCCTGCGGTTAGCTATGTTTGCTCTCTACTCGTAAGTTGTTTTTCTATACTTTCAATGAGAAAGGAAGAGAAGATGAGAAGTTGGGGTTGGGGTTGGGGTTGGGGTTGTGTAGTTCCTAAAAGTGAGAGTTAACGAGGTTCAATTGGGGAGGTGAATGCGAAAGTGAAGGTAGAAGTGGGAGAGAATTGAGGGTGGAGGGATAGATGGGGAATTGGTGGGTTTGATGGCGGATGGGTGGTAAAGGCTCTCGGTGAATTGACCGTACTGGGTGGATGAGCTGATTGAATGGGCTGATTACTGACAAACCTATCCTTCAGATTTCTGGGGCCCAGTCTCCAACTTCGGTATTCCCATCGCAGCAGTGATGGATACCCAAAAGAGTCCTGATTTGTACGTCCCCTTCTCTCTCAGACACAAACCTAACTAACCCCCCTTGCAGGATCTCTGGAAAGATGACTCTAGCTCTTTGCATCTACTCCGCAACTTTCATGCGCTACTCTCTGCCGTCACACCCCTCAACCCCTTCTTTTCCTCTGCCACTTCGTAAACGAAGGTGCGCAACTCACTCAAGGTTATAGATGGATGGCATATAACCAATGGGGAGGCAGAGAGGCAGAGGCTAAGGCAAAGATTGGAACCGGTATTGAGGGTGTTAAGGAGAGAGTGTTGTAGATGCTGTTAAGAAGGCCGAGGGAAAGGCCGAGAAGGCCGTAGGGAAATAAATCATTTATTTCTGATAGGTTGAGAGGGGGGCGAGGGGGGTTGAGATGCACTTAGAAGATGCAAGGTGTTTGTGGATGAGCAACTTTTTGCTTTCAAAGACTGTACAATACAATGGGTATAAGTTGAGATGCAAAGGATGGTGGAATGGATTGGGATTGGAGGATCAAAAAATATCAAAGAGTGCATGCATGCGTTTGTGCATTATACCTAAAGGAGGGCGATGCAAAGCAAAGCAAAGCAAGACATACGGACAGAGGAGCTGAGAGATGCACATTCAGTTACGAGCGGATACCTATTCAATGAATAAAGCTCGAATTTTGCATCCAATTCAACAAATACCAACTGAATCAACAATAGAGTAAACAAATATCTATTCCTATGATGTTTTGTGTGTTCAATTCACTTATACACCTCATACATACATTCTCAACCTTCAAACCAATGCGAAAACCCTCCACCATCTATCTACTTAACCTTAAGGCGCAATACATACATACAAGACAAGACAAGTATCTCTCTTTATTCCCTCCGTCTCCTCCGGCAATACAGTACCAAAATCCATCAAGAAGGAACCTTCCACCCGAAACATCCGCAACCGAACCCCAACTTAGATATTGGATAGATAGATAGCCCTAGTAGTACTAGGGAGTATATTAGGGTTAAACAGCTTTATTTTTGATGTTCCGATATTTCACTGTGTCAAAATGTTGGTTAGTGGCGCAGCTTTGCCTGCGCTACTGGGATATAGGACTGGGTAGGGCAGCGTGGATCAGACGGGTAGTTCTCGATTTGGCAGTTTCGGGTGTGAGTGTGAGTGTGAGTGTGAGTATAAGTTGGAATGTCATTCGGGAATATCGAATGTAAGATTGGAGTTTGTTAATGTGTATCAGGAGTTGAAGGTGAGAAATGGGAAATGGGTTGGATGCAGATTTGGGATTCTTTGTTGCTGGGATCTAGGGTTGTATGCGTGGTTGCTGCGATGTTGTTGTTGGTGATGGCTTGGGTTTGGGGTTCGGGTTCGGAGAAGGAAGATGTGTTCCGGTATAGAGTATCGTAGGGCAAAACAATTCTGGAATCTGTATACCTAGCCAGGTTAGTTACAAGGGAACGAAAGGCGAATGCAAATACATGGCTAGATGAGGGTGCGGCATTCATTACAAGAGATGATAGGTGGAACCTAGAGTTACATGATGAGGCTCCATTGATGTGACTGTTGCTTCGATCTTAAAATTTGGTAGCTGGGGTCTTTGCCATCACGCATTAGATTAATTAGGCTAAGAGATTTAGAATTAGACATGAAGATTGAATAAAATGAGATGATAGAAAGACATGATGGGAATCATGAGATATCATGATGAAAGGTGAGGGTTGAGTGGAAGGGAGGAGGAGTGTACACATAGATGGGCTGCGATACCTGTATTCAAAGTTATGATATTTTTGTATTATCTGGAAATGGGTAATTAGGAGCTACATGATGCTGGGACTCAGGGAGGGCGAAGCTAGAATAAAGTGGATGAGTATCAGAAGAGCTGTGTAATGACATCAATCGTACAGGGAACCAATTCGATAATCGAGCACTCGGAAAGATATTTGGAATAGGAGATTTGAAGATATATAATGTCATTTTTATTAACACCTTTCTTTCCCTGCATTTCTAACCCCCTTGCTACTTGCTATTTAGATTGCATCCAGCAATATCAAGAAGTTCAAGTCCAGCTCTTTTAATTAACGAGTGAGTATTTTGGTTTGTCGTTCAGTTTGTTTCCTAGGTATCATGGTATCGAATTCATCCATCCATCAGTCCATCCATCCCCTTGTCATCCCTTATTCGTTCATTTCATCCTACAGCATAATATGCTATGCCACCCCCATTTAGCCATCCACCCAAGAATAATAAAAAAGTAAACCAATCGCAGTGTTGTGGGAGTATCTTTCATCCATCCATCCAAACTCCATCCAAGAGTAATAGAAATAAAATAGAAAATAAAATATCGACCATTGTCGAGTAAATATGTCGTATGAAACAACAAAAAAAAGGCGCAAGGATATCCTCCAATTCCAAGCTTAATCGCAATTCCAACCTGCCTAGCCCAATCCTGATTCCTGACTAAATACATTATCTACACAGCCATCTTATCTCCCCATACTTTGAAACCCTTGTCCCACAGTCCCAGGACTCGGCAGGGGACTAAGCATATGCACCTGGAATCGGAACACTTGCATAAGTCTGTTCGCCTGGTGCCACAACCACATGCTCAACCACTCGCTGTGGCTGTGGTGGCGGTTGTTGATGTGGTGGCGGAGGAGTTTGAGCTTCAAATACTCCCGGAGCCATTTTTGGAGTGGCACTTTGTACCTTGATAGGAGGCGCTTGTAAAGTAAAAGGTTTTACATTCGCCGTCATTCCACTCTTCGCTTCAACGAATCGTGTACCAACCCATTGCCTTCCTCGACATCCGGACCACTATGATAAGCATCTGGCGGAAATCTTGGCGATTTAGCATACTGAGAGTATGAAGGACTCAAGGGACCGAAACCGGGAGTGTTGGGTGCAGATTGAGAGCGGAGTTGGGCGAGGTATAGGTCGGAACGGGCACGGTCACGGATGGCCATGGATTTGCGGAGTCGTTGTTTGGAGTAGTAGCGGTAAAAGACGACGCCATAGATGGCGATTGTAATAGACTCGAGTACAACTTCAATTATACAACAGACGAGGGACCAGGACTAGGTGAGGTCTGTCAGAATGAGTGGGAATGGAGGTTAGGGAGGCTTGACTCACTTGCAATCGGCAGACTAGGGCATAGTCTACCTTCTCCTGAAACAGTTCACGTCTTTTGTTGTCAACACATGACCAACCCCAAATATCCTTATTGTTTCCATTGTTCCTTGCGCCCTGAATAATACCAGCTGCTAATGCCCACATGACCGTGCTAAAAATAAAGTAGGCGACTGCGAAGAGGGTATAGTAAACTGCCACCTTTTCCGCGCGCTTGTGCCCTCCTCTCCAATAATTGTAGAAGACGACTAGACAAAGTGCTAGTGACACACAGGATACAGCAAGAACGACCTTTTGAGGCCAGGTCTTGGTACCATCTGCCCAAGCTGGAAGATTGTTTCGAGGTGGTAGTGCTTTGGTTGCATTGAAGATGCTGAAAGTTGTTGAGAGCATGGCAAGGACGATCAAACTACAACTGAAGTTTACACATCTTAACAGAAGTTTAGCTATTCTGACTCTAGTCTTGACTTTCTGTTTAAGTATTAGTATAAACTCGAAAAGATCAAATTCCAGGCACTCATACCAAATCCTTAGCTTGCTCCTTTTCGGTTAATTCTTCATGTTTTTCCAAAACTTGCTCTTCTCTGAATGTCGGACTTAAAGGGTTGATTATCCTTCCCGGTGTACCAGGTACCTTCAATGCACTCTTTAATGGTGATGATGGAGTAAGTGGCATCTCAACTGGGACACCTTGCGATTGCCTTTGGGTTTCCGAAATGTAGCCGAAGCCAATATCGGAAGGTTGCGACTGTGCCATGAATGCTTGTGTTTTGGGGACTTGGGCTTCGGAGTCTGCTGTTCTTGGAGGGTCTGCAAATGGTGATCTTTTATTGTCTACTGGAGAATATACAGCAGTTGCCTCGGCGAATCTTGGTGTACGAGGAACTTTGAGTGAGGATACGGAAGAGGCTGTTGATGAATCGCTAGAGGATCGTGGTTGTGTGAGGGGAGGTGGATACCTCTTATTTGTTGGTGGTGCTAAACACGATGATGAGTATACTGATACAACAGCGACAACTAACTATCAGACTACTAACATGACATTGTGATGGACTGAAAAGAAAGGAAAGACCAATTGACGCAATTTAATCAAGACTTGACCGAAGCACTGTCAATGGAAGTGCATGCAAGTAAAAATGTCAAAGGAAGAAAAGGTTGTACAATTAGAGACCAGCTACCAAGAGAAGAAAAACGACGAAAGAGGTCTTGAAGAGAAGGGAGGGCGTAGGGTTTTGTGTAGCGCGCGCGCAACGACAAAGCAAAAAATAGAGTATCAAATCCAAGGCTACGTACGCAGAAAGCGGGAGATGGGAACAATGATATGACTTGTAGACCAAATGCAGACCAGGATATTGGGCACCTAGTGGCCAAAATCTGACCTCGCACGCAAGGAAACAATATAACTGGATGAATGTTGGGGGTCTAAACTTACAGATATTTGGACGAAAATAGACGCCCACTAGTAATGTGCATTAGAGTTGCGTTTTTCAATTCGCATCAAACTTAACTTAAGCACAAAGGGTGGTTCTACCCATAGATATATTGTCTAGATCTTTGGGGGCAAGACTGCGGTTTCAACACGAGGCTGAGTGAGATGCAATATAAATGATTCGACGTTCGTTGGTTTTAAGCCACGAGAGGAACATCAAACATACAGGAAAGATACTTATGAATTGAGAGGCAAAGAAGGAAAATCGACAAATAATAGAGACAGAAAATTGCAAGCAGAAATTACCTCAGACCAGAAGCAAATGAGTAGGGTGGTATCCCATTCATCTCTCATCTTTTTTTGGCGCCCATTTTTGACCACGACACCACTCAGGACCACTATCTGACCTGTTGAAGTCGATTATCTGCAGAGCGGGGAATCAATCCCCTGACTGACTTCTTTTGGCGCCTACATACATATCAGAATGTAGTGTGAAAGCCAAGAACCAGGATATGATTGGAGAAAACATATGCGGGTGACAGTGAAAGTTGCTTCATTAGGCTATGATTCGTTAGTGATAGACATGCCGCTTTAAGGATAAAACATGGTGTGCACGATGAATAAGCAGGGTTCAACATGGAGACATTGTTGAGTTTGTCTGTACAGTGATATCATCAATTAAAACAGCAACAGCTCCCCCAGCCTTTCCGCATTAGCGAGAATTAGCTCCGGCGGTAAACAACATAAGCACCAACCGCGATTTACCCTTTTCCACCCCCTTCATCAGCACGGACTTGGCGGCATTGAACCTTCAAGTTCGTTTAAGTACCACAAGTACCACTTCTGGGCCAGCATCGCAATCATTTATCAATCAATCTCCAATCAATCCTTCGTTATCAAATGAAGCTTGGACAAATGTCGTTTGATAGGAAATTTTTAATATCAAATTGGATGCAACAGATTGCCCCAGTACCGAAAACAAACTTTATATCCGAAGCTACTGTACCTAGACTTTAATTTAACATGAAGTTGTCAAAAAGAGTAGCATGATGGTATAAGAGAAGATTAGATCCATCTCATGAATTTGTCCAACAAGTACCTACTCCGTGGCCTTCCTTCTATAGTCTATACCTCCAGGGCTAACGCAGGTATAGGACAAAAGATACTTCCAAGAAAATTCTATACTACTCAGTAGCACAGGTCTGTATTTCTATATTTAAGATGTGACAGTCCTCGCATATCCACTAGAATCGTGTCATTCAAGCAAACCTTACTATCCATGTCATTTCGATTGATAAATCAACTCCTACTCGAGTAGCATAATCATTATTCTCTCCAAAAGATATAGTTCGTTTAATCCAGGTGAAGACATCTAGTAATCTAGTAATCACATCCATCAATGACGATCAATGATGAATGAAATATCTATTTTGGATCATAAGAAAAATGCCAATGGAAGTAGATACCTAGTATCTAAACGCCCATTTCATTCTATCAATTCGTTCCATTCGTTCCATCATCCATCCATCCATCCATTCATTCATTCATTTATCCATAACTGCACTTTCCATCCTCTTCTTTCCCTCTAACTTTTCATAACCCATAATCCATAATCCATTCAAAATCATCACCTCGAATCAACAGATGTTAACATCAATAACATCCCAATCCCAATCCCAATCCCGACATCACACCACACCCCATCACACAACCCAAATTATCCAACCCAGCACACTCCTCTGCCCCTTCCCCTTCCCTTTTCCCTTTCCCTTTCCTTCTCCCCTTAAGCTTCCTGCCCTTCCCATCCCACAGCCACCCACAGAAAAAAAAAAAAATAAAGCAATTACCCGTACACCACCATACCATAACGCTGACTCCATCACATCCACACCCACACCCATATGCTCACTGCCATCTCAACCAGGGTATCGCCAACCCAACCCAGCGCCTATTGGAGAAAGCCTTCTACGCCTTCTTGTGCTACACCAGACGAGACGACACTACACCACACCACACCTGATGTTCTAATAAAAGTTCATTGCATGCTTGCATGTTACATGTTTCCAGTTGAGGGCTGTGGCTGCATGCCAATTCCGGTCGGACGGTCGGTTATCGAGAGCGGTCTTGCCATTCACTGACCAATCCTATCTATGTTTCAGGAGTCGCAAAAATCCGTCTTACTGTGATTAGATATGAATATGGGTGTCACTACATTCAAGTATACTAGTAAGAAATATCGTGCCTGATAAGTGGCTCAAATCAAAGCAGTTACAAATGTTGAATTTTCATATCACGTTACGCCCTATGGGTCGTTTTCTATAGTAGGGGTATCTCTAGAATTTTTCCCCTCAAATCGTTGAAGCAAGGTTTCCAACCTTGCGAATTTCCTCCCTATCCCGCAATTGTAAATCACCTAATGGTGGAACAAACGAATGCTTTGCTCAACAAATGTGATGTTAAGCTTCTCAGCAGTCTCAAAGACATATGAATCATTTTGGCTTCCACTTGGTGCAGCAATGTAACTGACACCTGATCTTGCGGCGCGGTAGACATTGTCAATGAATGGGAACTAGACATGTTAGTAGAGCACATAATGATAAATGAATATACACTTACAAATGCATCACTCGAAACTGCAACTTGAGTGAGTTTTGACATCCATTCTTCTCTCTCCTTTTCGGTGAACTCGGCTGGAACCTCATCGAAGAAACCCTCGTAACCCTCACGCTCAGGACCAGATTTTGGTAATTCGCCACTGACGAGGAGATCAATCGCATTACTCTTGTCAGGGCGCTTGGTACCAGTCTTCCACTTGATACCCAAAACACGGGGATGGAATCTCAACCACCAGTTGTCGGCCTTGTCTCCAGCAAGTCTTGTGCAGTGAATGCGAGATTGTTGACCAGCTCCCAAACCAATGACTTGACCATTGAGAGCGTAGCAAACAGAGTTACTTTGTGTGTATTTCAAAGCAATAGTGGCTACTGTCAAGTCACGGACAGCTGAGTCTGATAGAGGAGCGGAATCTTTTGGAGTGATGATGGAAGAGAATGATTTAGGGGAGATGACGATGTCATTGCGGCGTTGGCTTAAGTTGATACCATAAACGGTTCTTGTCTCTTGTGTAGGTGGCGTGAAGTCGGGGTCCATTTGAAGGACAAGGTACTTACCACCCTTCTTCTTCTTCAAGATCTCAAGTGCAGCATCCTCGAATCCTGGGGCGATAACACCATCTGAAACTTCTCTGGAGATAATCTTGGCAGTTGGAACATCGACAATATCACTCAATGCAATCATATCTCCGAAACTGCTCATTCGGTCAGCACCTCGAGCACGTGCGTATGCTTGAGCCAATGGAGAGTTCTCCAAACCAGCAATATCATCTACCATGTAGACTTTACGCTCATCAGCTGTGAGAGGAACACCAATAGCAGCACCTGCAGGTGATACGTGCTTGAAACTGGCGGCCGCTGGGTGACCAAGAGCGGCCTTGAGCTCCTTGACTAATGGCCATGCATTAAGAGCATCTAAAAGATTAACGTATCCCGGGGAACCACCAAGAACTTTGAATGGTAGAGGTCCCTCACTGACGTAAGCTTGGGCAGGCTTTTGGTGGGGGTTGGCACCATATCTTAAAGCAAGTTGTTGCACACCCTCTCCGGCGTATTGCTTGCGGAAATAATCCGAGATAGAAGCGTCATAGTCTGCGGTATGCTCGAATGCCTTCAATGCATACAGCTTTCTGCTACGCTCTGTGACATCACCCTTCTCAAGCTCTTCCAAGAACTCTGGATAATCTTCTGGATCAGTCAAGATTGTAACTCGAGTGTGGTTTTTGGCAGCAGCTCTGATCAAGGTGACTCCGCCAATATCGATATCCTCAACAGCCTCAGGGATTGTAACATTAATCTTATTGATTGTCTCCTTGAATGGGTAAAGGTTGCAGATGACATAGTCGACTTTGTCAATGTTTTGCTCAGCGAGATCCTTTTCGTCGGAAGCAAGGTCGCGAGCAAGGATACCGGCGTGAACTGATGGATGGAGTGTCTTCACTCTACCTCCCAACATCTCTGGAGCATGGGTAATTGCGGAAACATCTCTGATTGTATGTATTAGAGATATACTTGACGTATCATAAATTGGTGAGAACATTTCCGAGATCGGAAAGCTCAAACATGAGAGAAAATGACATACTCAACAGGGAAGCCAGACTCTCTAATCATCTTAGAAGTTCCACCAGAAGCAAGAAGACGAACATTTTGCTTGATCAATCCCTTTGCCAAATCAAGAAGCCCCTTCTTGTCATAAACAGAAATAATGGCTATGATATGATGTCAGTGAGGAAGTTCTACTACGATCTTCCCTCCCGTATTCGGATGGCATGAAACTGACCAGTCTTTTGGGTAGACATATTGCTGTGATCTGATCTGCTCTGCTCTGATCTACTACAATAATACGTGTAAGTAAAAGAAGGAGCTATAGATTGAAAAGTGAGAAGAGTAGGAAGGATGAGATGAAATTTTTCAAATGATCACGTACGTGAGTAAATAAACAGATAGATAGAAAATCTGGAGATTGTAAAGCAAATGATGGAGGTTCGTAACAAATTATAACTCAAACCGCGGGGCATACCTATAAGTTTTTTTGCCAGTTCCGTCCGTTTTCGCGGGTGGTGGGGTGATTGAAGCTAATCTTAAAATGGCTTAGATTTTCGGATGATTAAGCGAAGAAATTTCTGTAAATAAAAAAGTGTCGAAAGTTTCCCAATATTTCTCTTTTTCTTCTTCACAAACTTCTACGGAAGTACAACGCATACATCACATTCGCTATAAAGCATTTTCGGTGAGAAACCCGTCGTCATTCGTGATGATGTGAGGTTTCCACGACCTTGAGAATCGTCAGTCGAAATGGAGAAAAATTGATCGATCTTGGGTGCGGCGCTTCCTTTTTCACTATAGGAAGGGTCGCAATGATTGGCCATACATTCCAATCTCTTGTAAAACACGTATTTATTTTTGTCATGATGCATGATTTTGACGATATCAATATGAATGAAATGAGTGATATATTTGTGTTGTGGAAGACGCATCCAATATGCCATGAAGCGCGAGATACTACGAAGCACGGAATTGCTTTGTAATTTTTAGATGACTGGTGGTAGCTGGCTTGATTGCTTGATCGATAAATCAAGGCAGGATAGTTGTCACAATCTCGTCTCTTCCATAAAAAATGGACGTAAAGATCAAGAAAAATCAAGACTCAAGGAATTAATTGTATGTGTAATATATACGATTCAGGTCATCAAAATTGGTAACTATTCTGCACTTCATGATGAGGATCGTTCTCATAGATCAGGTTCAAAATTATGGTGTGGCAAGATGTCAAGTATAAAGGGTAGTAGTGAAGTGGTTCCAAGGTGTCCTGCTTGATGGTCCATTGATTCTCTCGATACAAAGTACAAGTCCAATAACATAATGCATATTATGTTCAAACATGATTATCTGAGAAGTACTCTCTGTACCATCATATCTTTTATGGGAAAGGCCAATTTTATTCAAACATTGGTATCATGAGAAACCTTCAAGACTTCTTCTATCCTGGGACTCGAAATTCCAAGTACACACGATGAGTATGTTGGCCGGGTGAATTTGATGAAAGCCTCAAATCTGGCTTGGGCGCATGGGCTACAGCTTTAATTTCAACTCACATGCCTTTTCTCAATATCAAATAGCTATCATCACCATCTTCTATTACTCGGTCTGTCATTTTCTTACAATTTTGCATCATTGATCATTTGGCCAACGTCTAGGCCAGTGTCAAGGTCACATCTCAGTTCTCTATTCCCACAGGAATGTCCTTGTATCCAAACAGCTTCTAATCCAGAATTGAAATATTGGGGCCGACGTCTTGTCCGTTGTGTTTGAGAATTGAGATGTGGACGTGTTGAGATTTTGATGCTGGTATCGGTGGGATATAAGATTTGAAACTTCTTGTTTGGTTCTGCTTGGTTGTATACTATGAGGGTTTCGATGGGTCCTCGATGTATATACCCTGCCTCAGTTCTATGTGTGAGAGAGACAGAGAGAGAGAGAGCTTTGCATCAATGTGAGTTGATGGATGTACTCAGGGTAAAGGTGTACGAGCGGGTAGGAAAAGGTGCTGGGGAGATACCTTATAAGAATTTGACAGTTCTGATTGTTGTGGAGGCTTAGGAGAGAGCGTATCAAGAAGGGGTGTCATGTATATGAACTCAGATCGGGTGCCTATTTGGTAATAGCTTAAAACAGCACAGGAGCATACGTTATTTGTGGCTGAGGAGGAGCAATGAATAAAATGCCAGGAACTAAAATCCGCAAAACCTGGAGCAAGGAAGCGTTCGAACGATGAGTATCCAACACTTTCCTCTCGCTTCGGTTTCGATGATCATGATATCGATTTCCGGTTTTGTATAAACTGCATCGAGAACATTCGTTCAGTTCTAGCATCCTCACTCCTACCGCATATCTACCATAACACAAGAACGTTCTCCCGCATTAAAACCGCGAAAAAAGGTATCCACGAAATGGAAAGGACTACTCAGCACTACTTTACCATGTCAACAGCAATTCGCTATCTTGGACAAGAGAACCCTGATGCTCTACTGCATATTAGGACGAACACGCCGCGATTTTCATCCAACAAACGATATCGCGAGCTAGAACCCACATCTCTCGATGTCTCGCTCTCTCTCTTGGACTTGCGAGCGAATGGCGGAAGAGCGTTGGAAGAACGGCATACGCGGGGGATATTGTGAACGGTGTGTTCTCAACAATAAGGGGCGATGAACAAGCATAGTATTGCGCCTGACTCGCGAGGACTATTGTAGATGATGCGGCGAGAATATTTGGTAAGGAAAACGTAGATGAGGTAGTCGGTTTGGGATGGAGTTGGTCATGATGATAGAGGTCGATTCTGAGGATGGATTTTGCACTTTCAAGGGATGTATCTATCTGTCCCTCAAGTACCACTTTTGTTATCTCGTGGTTGGTTCAAAAACTGTTGTTCCATAAAGCTATCGAATAAATGATGGGTAGATATTTCCAATCCCCGAGTCCCTTGGCCGATTGAGGATAGCATCTTATTCGCCCGTGGTAAGCACTCCGGCTAGTCCGGCTGTGATCTGATCTGATCTGATTTTCATATATTCAAATCCGCAGCTCTCACTCCTTCTCCCCTTTTTTACATGCAAATCCTTGTATGAGTACGTACGTACCGGTACGTCTCTTGTTCCGCTCTCTGCGGGCCTTCGATATTAATCCATATGGTGAAGGCCATTAGGAGCTTACTTTCGATTCGATACCATACCATAGGGCGGGTGGGTGAGTGAGTGAATGAATGTTGGATAGGTATGAGAGGAGATTGCGAGATGCTACATCTAAACACAGTAAATTAAACCAAGACCCGAACCCCATCTGCCGGTTTCAAAGCTTGCATTTCATCTCTACGTACAGCACCGCTTCAATCTACAATCATATAATATAACACAATATAGTAAACCCAACATTTCGACCAGATCACCATCTATCTGTCCGTCCAAGTATACTTATTATTGAGTTACCTAGGTATTCTTACTGTAAATAATAGGTGTCAGATGCTCATCATTTGAATTCCTTTTTGATTGTTAAATGTTGTTTTTTTGTTTGCATTAAACTAGGTAAGTAAGTATCTATAACTACTTAGGTAAATAGGTAGGTAAGTAGATAGATAGGTATCTATTTGTTAAACAAAACAAAATAGTAGGTAGGTAGGTAGGTAGTCTTCACTCATCGATATCTCATCCATCCCTTTCATCTATAATACTATACGAAAATAAGTAAACAAATAATCTAATATGTATACATAGCTACCTACGTAGTGTTCATCTGCCCCCCGCCTAAACGGAGTGGAGGGGACGCAGCAGAATGAGTTTTATAAAAGCTCTTTGTAAATTAGAAATGCTTTCTCAGGCTACCTTTAGTATAACTCCTTAGCTTAGCACATCCTTATACCCCTAGGGAGGTTAGGATTTGGGCCTACGGCCCTCCTCCGCCGGATGAAAATAAATACTACTACTACTACTACTACGTAGTGTTCATCTCTTACTTGAAATCCATTTACCTATTATCTATATATGCTATATTATTCTTCCTATCTTTTTTTATATCTTTTCTTCTTCTTCTTCTTCTTCTTCTTCTTCTTCTTCTTCTTTCATTTCTAACTTGAAAGTCTCTGTTATGATAGATAGATAGGTAGATAGATAGATAGATAACAAGGTTAATCAATACAAATAGATACATAAGTAAATATTAGAAGCTACCTACCTACCTACCTACCTATCCATGTTAATCGAATAACCAAGCGAAAAGTCCCGAAACTCAATATTTTGATTTTTCTTGATGCTTTTTTCGGTAGAGAGAGATGAATGAGATTAAAGATTAAAGAATTGAAGATGGTATCTAAGACAGTTCGATACCGAAGATTGTCGGGCTGTTTTGCTTTGTCTTGTTTTGTTTTGTTTTGTTTCGTTTCGTCTTGTCTTGTCTTGTCTTGTCTTGTCTTGTCTTGTCTTGTCTTGTCTTGTCTTGTTGTGTAATTTGTATTGTATGGCGTGTTATGCGGGTTTAGATCTTGGGTAGGGTTTAGGTTTTGGTTTTAGGTTTTGGTTTTGGTTTTGGTTTTGGTTTGAGGGAGATGATGATGACGAGGAGGAAGAGGAGGAGGAGGAGGAGGAGGAGGGTATTAACAATTTGGAATTACTTAGGTCTAATAGTTTATTTGGTTATATATTAATTATCTACCTAAATAGCTATATAGAATATAAGATCCTAAGGTGACTTACCTATTACTTATAATATCTACCTATCTAATTCTTCTTCATCTTTATATAGAGTAATCAGAGAGTTATTTAATTAGGTAATTAAATAACGATTTTAATAAGTTAGAGAGAATCGAAGTATATATATAAGGCCGAAATATAAACATAGATCTTAAAGATCTTATTAATAAATTTAATAGTATTACTTTTATATTTTAATACTTAATATAATTAATGATTGATATATTAAATAGTATTACTTTTGCGTTTTATTAATGCTCGATATAATTATTAATATACTCGGTAATATTACTAACTACTCGGTGGTTATTTTCCTGGTTATTCAGGTTCTAATAAAATATATCCCGAGGTTATTTTAGTTATTTTTATAATTATTTAGGTTCTAAATATATAAGTTCTAAACAATAGTAACCTTGATTACAATTGATTACCTAATTATGTATTTCTATCCATCTATTTATGCTTCCTTTCGTTTGTTCGTTCGTTTGTTCGTTCGTCCATCCATTCATTCATTCATTCATTCATTCATTCATTTCATTCATTCATTCATTCATTCATTCATTCATTCATTCATTCATTCATTCATTCATCCATCCATCCATCCATCAACCTATAAAAAACACAACCACAACCATCACCACTATCACAAGGTTCTACATCATCCATGGATAGATAGATATACTCCGCAAAAAGTGAAATCCAACTCTCTGCCCTGCCCTTCCATACTCTAGGTACCATGATATGCCGCCACGCAATGCCCAGCCCAGCCACGCCATCATAATTAGTAAATTAGCAAATTAATAAATTCGTAAAGGAATAAATGGATAAATCAATATATGGTGATACAGTAGTTTGTTCCATGGTATCACTAGTATTCCAAGGCTGTCATTAGCTAGGTAACATTATGAATATCAACATTATGAACATCAACATCATGAATATCAACATCATCAATTCATCATTGATATTCATAACCCCAAGTCAAAAACCAATACACTTACCTACCTATCTAATAAACATCCTAACACACCAAACACACCAAAAACCACCACTGTATTTTAATCATCCCTCCTCAAAATCCAATACCCAATACCCAATACCCAATACCCAATACCCAATACCCAATACCCCCCAATACCCAATACCCAATACCCAATACCCAATACCCAATACCCAATACCCAATACCCAACCAATAACACACAACAACCTTGAGAATGGGGTGGGGTATCGCTCTTCCGTACAATATAATTACCATGGATGTATTCGACTTTGTTCTGACTAACCCGGGGCATCTTCATCAACCCAAACTCGTTCTAGCCACCCTCTCTCTGCAGGGACCCCATCGTCAAAGAACCCATTCAGCAATCAACCCGTATCACATTTACCCATTTTTTTCCCATCACTTCTGGCTTTGCATGGGTGGGATGTGATTGGCTGTTGGCGTGTTTATTGGTTGGGGGGTGGGATCTAGATCTTCTGGTGTGGTGAAGGGGGTTATTGATATTTTCAATATTGATATTGGATTGTTTTGAGGGATGTGGTGATTGTAATGTTGGATTGATGGATGGATGGATAGATGGATAGATGGATGGATGGATGGATGGATGGATGGATGGATGGATGGATTCTATGTTTAGCTCAGGTTGGGATGTTTGGGTTATTATTGTTTAGCTGTTTAGTTATTGATTGATGGGTTATTATTGGGAGATATCTATAATCTATAGAGTATAGGTATCCATGGATAGATAAGTAAGTATCTATTTGTAGGTATATAACGGATTGTCTATGTATTATTATCTAGGTATACCTATATACTAAACCTATTCTACCTACTAGACACATATCAATACATCAAATACTACTGGAACCCAACTGATCGTCTCTCGGTTTAAATATATGACGTTTTCCAACTCTTACCATCCCAGATCAGAATATCATCATCAGCATAACAACCACCGACCAACCATTAGCAAGCATCTAAGAAGATAACACCGCAGTTTCATTGTATAATGCGAACAATCAAACGAAAGATACGTACAAAGATATCCCCTGTAGACATCACCATTGAATATCAATTACATGGAGCGGGAAGTGCAATCCTGACAGTAGGTAGGTAGCGGCAATGAATGAGGAGAATGTCAAAGTGTAAGATGGAGTAGCTCTCTGCCGTGTGAAAGATATGATGCCATCTATATTGTAGCGCAGGATAAAAATGTAAATAAACATCGATGGATGAAATGACTTGCCCTTCCTTGCCCTTCCGTTCCTTTCGGAATCTCTGAATACCTACCTATAGCTGTCCAGGTGGTGACTTACTAATTACTAGTAGTAAAAGACTTTCTTCCCTCTTGCGAATTATCCTTGTTGCTATCGATATTATATCGGTGATGCCAACACCAATGCCAATACCATTTGGGCAGTGCCAATATCAATATCAGTGCCCGTGCCACCCACAGATTGCACAGTGGACAAACGATATCAATCCAAAATGGGGCAATCAATCGCCAAGCACAAGGAACTTTAGTACAATCAGTAGATTACAATCAGTCATAATCAGTCAGCAGTGAGTAGATACTAGATAGACAACAGTAGACAACCGCATCTGTCCACCAAGCAAGCATCTCTCTCAAGGAGAATCAAAAGCATGGATGGGATGGGATGGGATGGGATGAGATGGGATGGGATGATTAAAAAGCTCCTGTCCATACCTACTATCTACCCAAGTAGTACCACAGGAACAACGTTAACGGGAACCAACTAGACCTTGACTCAAGACAACCAGGAGATTTGATGTGAAAAGAGAACATCACTCTAGATGAATAAGTAGGTTGGTCCTATACTGTACAGTATGTAGTGTATACTAGTACTAGTACTAGTACTAGTACTCTACCTTTCCTCCCCCATCCATGAACAATAAAAACAATAAAAAACAATCAACCCAATCACAACATCCAACGTTCCAATCCATTCATCCCCATGAAAATCTAGCCCATCTTTCATCAAAAAACTCATCACAACCAAAGAAGAAATGAGATAGATTATGAGAGGGCAAAAGCAACCAAGTCGAACCAACCGTCGTGCCTTTCACCCATATCAAATCTCCGCCGAGTGGGTCGGGGGAGATTCACTCACGGTGGATCAACAGGGGAATCGTTATCAAAGGGGAAATAAGCCGGCATATCGACCATGATTATCTCCATGCCTGTTGATTAGACGCGTGTATATATGTCGCTTGCCATTCATCCTCTATTTTGACTTTTTTTTTCTCTTTCTTCTATCCATCGATCAGTTACACTCTTTTACACACTACTAATTTCACTCTCTTTTACAAAAGCCAACGCAAACTTCCTCTTTCAATCCAAACAAAAAACCACCAATTCAATACCCTTCAATCTATCAAAATGCAGTTCAACATTCTCGCCCTTACTGTTGCCGCCATGGCTTCCGTCGCAGTTGCTACTGAGTAAGTCCTTTTCCGACATTCCTCGAACTTTGAATCAAAAGGCAAAGCTCAATACTAATGTTTTGCATAGGACCGTCACTGTTTACGCGTGCCCAAGCGCCACCGGTCCAGGCTATGCTGCTCCAACTGGTTCCTCCGCTGGCGAGTCCTCCGGCATCACTGGATCCAACCCAGGTGGTGTTGCCTCCCCAAGCGGTGTCGTTGCCCCAACCGCTTCCACTGGAGTCGTTACTTCTCCTACCGGAACCAGCTCCCCAATTGCTTTCGCTGGTGCCGCTGGTCACATCCAAGTTTCCGCTTTCGGAATGGTTGTTGCTGGAGCCGTTGCTCTCGTAAGATTTCCTTACCCATCATCCATCCCTCCATTCAACTACTAACACAAACCAACAGCTCATCTAAATCTCCACGAGCTCTGGATGGCGTCCGGATCTTTAATGATGGCGTCAAAACTTCTTTCGATCTTTCGGCATAACGACACTTTTTTTAATTCCTGACCAGCGACGAGATACCCTAATGTGTGGTCTGTACTTGCCGAGCAAGTTGGATGACTGATTTGGTTCCATAATGAGCTGCGGGACTTTTGCAGGGAATGTGGATGAGGCTTTGTCATCGACTTCTCTCTTGTACATATGATACTTCATAACAAGAAACTTAAACCAACAAGACGCCGTCCATTTGAAGTGCCGTGACATACTAGACTTTAAGTCGAGCAATCTTTGAATTTGCGCATGTGGATTCGAACTCAGTTGGTGAACTTTGCGAGAATACCTATTGATAATCTGCCAAGAGCTGCGACCATATTTTGCTTCTCTCCACCTCCCCATCCATACTTCCTCATAATCATAGCCAGCTTAGCTTATAACCAACTTTCTCAAGTCGTGTTTCCCCTTGGTCCTGCAATCGTTAAAAGTCCCGATCATTCTCCACAGTGAGAAATCACAACCATGTCACATACATCCAACAATACTCCACCTAGAGGTACTTGGAGGTTTCCCTCGGGACAAACACGTCATCCCATATCTCTCTCATACCTCACAACCCACATCCCATGAATTCCACCAAACCAAACCCTCTCTCACCTCCACATCCCAAGCTCCCCAAATGCACCACCCCCATCAATTTCAAACAAACCCCATACCCACACCTCTTACACCATCCCCTCTTTATATCAACAGCCGAACTCGACTGCAGCAATCAACGGAAAGTGCGTATGGGCATGCACACATACATACATTACCGTCATATCAAAGAGATGCATGTATATGAGGGATGCACATACTTCGTTTAATAGATACCTACCTACCTACCCAAGTCCGTTGCAAACGAACCTTTCATACCTAGATCTAGATATGATAGAGATCCTCTACCTAGAGAGGGAGGGATATGTATGTATGTATGTATGTATGTATGTATGTATATGTATGTATGTATGTATGTATGTATGTATGTATATTGGTAATAAACCCGGTCTAGTATTTGTGACCTTAATCAGCACGCTTGTATATGTCATGCTACGCGTGTTTCCTATGTATGATGGATGGATTTCATCCAGACGCTTATTGTAATGCCTTCCTGGGCTTTTTGATCATGGCCTCCTGCTGGAGGTGCGGTGGAGTGCTGCTGTGGAGTTGTGTTGTGTGATATGTTATCTACCAGCCGTTAAATTAATCTCTGGGTGTTACGGTCGCGGATGAGAAAAATTGTTTGCTCCAGTCTATATATAGGTAAGGTTAGGTAGGGAGCTAGGTATCTGCGATATCATTCATCAGTTGTTATCTGGAACACATCGTTTTGTAGTAGGGCAGCTAGGATGCCCTATTGGGTTTTCGAGGGGTCATTCATATGTATACATATACATATATATCGTCGATTGGATGTATGTAATTAGTCGAGTACACCTATACCTTTTCTTAGAAATAATAAAATAGGGGAGCAGGGAATTCGAAAGGGAGTTGTCAAATTTCCCTGCACGGTCATTCATTCATCGTGGCAACCTCCTTACGCGAGCTCGACCAAAATAAATCCCCATCAATCAATCAATCATCAATCAACCAATCAACCAATCAACCAATCCACAGCTACAGACCTACCTAAGCTAAGCAAGCAAGCTAGCTATAAGCTTCCCTTCCCTTCCCTCCTCTCCTACGCAGTACACACCTACCTGCAAGCCAACACCCTCACAACACGCCACGCCACACCACGCCACCACCACACCACAACGCAGCATAACACCGCAAAAAATGGCGCAACCACTTCCCCTCTTCTCCCGGCGCCTTTTCCAAAACACCTCACGCCTCCAGCACCTCTCTCGAGCTCGCGGCCACGGCTCCCCATTCGCGAATTCGTCGAGAGGCTATGCGAATACTGGGGGGCCGCGGAATAGTCCGTTGAAAGTCTGGCCGTTTGTGGCGATTACGTTGGCGGGGAGTGGTGCTTATGCTTTGATGGTTAGGAGTCGAGCTGGTACTGGTATGTTGATTTGATTTGTTTTGTTTTGTTTTCATTGGTTTGATTGGTGGTATGGTTGGCGGCGTTTGATTGGGTTGGATAGGAGCGGATGGCATGATATGGAGCTGTGGATTGAATGATGTTGAGGACTACTTTGGGCTTTTTTAAGACTCGGCTCTGTGCTCGTTGATTCATTTATTCATTCCTATTGAGAATTCCCTCGCCCATCCATCCATCCATTAGCATCCATCTGCCAATCTTCCCCTCCCCTTCCACTCCTTACAACAAACACACAACCCCATCCAAACAACCCTCTAACACCCACCAGACATGACACCCCCTCCCCCCCAACTCCCCTCCCCCCCCCAAACCCACCCCAACCTTCTCCCGGAAAAAGTAACCATCCTCTTCGTGCTCGGCGGCCCCGGCGCAGGAAAAGGCACCCAATGCGCCAACCTCGTCCGCGACTACAACTTCACGCACCTCTCCGCAGGGGAACCTCCTCCGAGCCGAACAAGAGCGCCCCGGCTCCGAATTCGGCGACCTGATCAAAGACTACATCAAAAACGGGCTCATCGTGCCCATGGAAGTCACGGTGCAGCTCCTCGAGAACGCCATGCAGGACGTGGTGTCGAAGTCGCCTTCGGGCACGGGCAAGTTCCTCATCGATGGGTTCCCCAGGAAGTTGGACCAGGCGCATAAGTTTGAGGAGACGGTTTGCAAGGGCCGCTATGTGTTGTTTTACGATTGTCCCGAGGAGGAGATGCAGCGGAGGTTGATGGAGAGGGGGAAGACGAGCGGGAGGACGGATGACAATGCCGAGAGTATCAAGAAGAGGTTCAAGGTGTTTGTGGAGACGAGTATGCCTGTTGTGGATTATTTTGAGAAGCAGGGCGTGTGATTAGGGTCAAGGCGACGAAGACTCCTGCGGGGGTTTATGAGGAGACTAAACAGAAGCTGGAGGAGAAGTTGGGAAAGACGTTTTAGGGAGGGTTTGGATGGGGTTTGGGTGTGTCGATTTCCATGTGGGTAGATTGTATGGAGGGGGATCTTATAGACATATGAAAGGGGAGAGGGCATAATCCGGAGTATAGACGAGGATAACAAAAATACATCATACAGAGTATGAAAAGGGGCGTACAGTAGTACAGCACATTATAATACGAGCCTGGGGTAGACACCCTTTCATTCTCATTATATATTCGTAGAAATCATAAAGCATCAGGCATGTTCGAATGTACATCTCATTTAATATTCCTATGTTCACATCACTTCACTCCTTTTTTCATGGCTTAATTTCGTGGCTTCATCGTGAACATGAAAATAATGCATGTCCTTTCTACACCATTACCAGATGCTAAAGCAAACCATTTGCCTTGCCACTGTACAAACATCTAAGAACGCCGATGAAACGAGGAACCTTTTTTGAGACCAATCCATGAATTAATACCAACTTTCATGAGTTGACTTTCTAATCAGTACCCATCTCAATCAAGTTATCCTTTCTGCGTCCAGCGTTCATGCCCTGTGCACCAGAAACCTTCTTGTCAGCCTCCTGGATTTCTTTTTCCTTTTGGGGTCTCGGCAGCTTGTCTCTCCCTGCTAATGACCTCCTTTACACCTCTTAAGCTCTCCTTCCATTGATCCAACCTCGTGGCAACCTCACGCCATTGCTTCTCGCCAAATACACGGTATGTGGTTCTGTGAATGAGGAAGACTTGCTTCTGTTGTGATAATTTGCCCTCGACCAAGCCAGCTCTGATAACATCGATAACCCACATCTCGACATCCTCCGAAGCTACTTGCAAAGCTTTGGAAATGCGTTTGTATTCGAGTTCGCGGGTGTGGGTGGAGGCGGCCAAACTAGCTAAGGTAAGGAGTCGCATCTTGCGGTGCCAACTTGCTGTTATCCAAGTTCTCCTTCTCGACAAATCCATCATGCTCGTCTTGAAAATCATTGTAGTCCTCGAGTTCCTTCTCGGCGAAAATTTCGAGGAGTTCCGAGTAGATTGCGTGGGAATCGCTGAGGGCTTGGATGGCGGGAAGGGAGGTAAGATCGTGGAAGTCGAAATGGGTGTTTGAAAGGAGGGCAGTTCTTAATGCTTTGATTGAGAGTTTTTGAGCCTCTTCGGAGGAAATTGCTTTCTCGTCCTTGCCGTCGAAAGTGCGGAGAGCTTTGAGAATATATTGATATGATTGCCTAGACGGAATAAAAGTTAGTAAATGATACTTGAATCTCCAGAATCAACTTTAAACATACTCCTCCTCGCCCGAATCATCTGCAACTTCTGAGATCATTTCGAAAAGTTTTCTTTGGTCCTCCTCATTGATCTGCCATTCGGTAATCCAGGTGTCCAACTTCTTCAACTGTGGTCGCAACATCTCATAATTTCCACTGCTCTTGATGAGCTTAAGAACTGCTTGGAAGACGTGAAATCTGGTATCATTATCTGGTTGTAAAAGGTTGAAAATTGTTGTCATAACATTCAGCGCAAGGCCTGGTCCATTCAAAGGTGATGAAGTAATTGGTCTGGCGAGATTGTCGCAAATTCTAGGAAGGTACATGTTGACATTTGGAGATTGAACGCAAAGGTAGACCAATAAATTGTATGCGGCAGTGAATTCTTTCTCTGGGGAAGAGTTCAATGCGGTCGAAGCAGTGACGAGCTTCTTGAGGGCTTCATCCTTTTGGTTTCCTTCGAGGAGGGGTTGAACTTCTGGGCCGATTTGAAGATATTCGGCCAACTCTTGTGCCAAATCGGCGAAACTGCCGTCAATGAAGACTTGCTGCGTCGCTGGCGCCATATTTGTAGATATACGATCGAAATGTGGTTGAGGCGAGGAGGCTGGGGTCTTCGATGGGGTAAAAAAATACGATTCTTGAAGTTGTCGATGTCAAAATGTTCTCTTGTGGGATGCGCTAACCGAGGGGCTAGTACTGGGTCGATATTTTTTACGACACATCTACCAACAGTACAAGTACAAATCAGTACAAACAAATATTATATCTCTCGGAACAGACAAAGAATGAACGACAATTAAATTTCACGAGTTCAAGATAGTTAGAGATGAGGGATTATGGAGTTTTATTTGGTATGCTTCAGATTTACGATTACAACTTCACTTCGAAAGGCTAGTTTACGTGGAGTGGTGAAAATCTCTCAGTCTTGCCTCGAAGTACATCAAATCAATCATCAAACAATCCTGTCTGAGAGTATTGAAATTATATATATCTAGCTTTTAAGCATAATTTGAGCACTTGGGATGTGTCCCTCTCTGCTGGGAATGAAGCACTAAAACTCAAGGTCTGAAGATAGCCCATTCCTGGTACACAGAAATTCAAGTGGTTTCGTTGATGAGTCTGAATGGGATTTGTTCTTGGCGAGCAATGGAAGAACCTCACCTTCTTACATAGCTTTCGAATAGCTTCTCGCAGTCTAACTTCCTTGCAAAGACGGTACTCTAGAAGTCTTCTGTTATTTGATTTTGCACTCGGTACCCCATATCAAGTTGCTTGGTATTCTCTGTGATCCTGCTTCTTCATGTAACAAAGATAAAGCGGACCATATTATTGCAGAAATGTTAAAAGTAGTTCATTTCGACTTTTATAAAGTGTGGAAATTATTCCTTCTAATTTCCATTCAATCTTCTCATATATCCCACGATCAAGAGATTGGTATCTTTGCCCAAAGTGCTGAAGCTTCATAGTGCTGCATCGTTACGACCTCATGTCCATACTTCATTGCTCAGCCCAAGAATCTTCAGAATCCAATATTCAGAGAAGATCGGCACCAATCATTTCTACCCCATAATTGAATTTGGTATCTCAATACCATATGTAATTCGAATGTATACACGTCCCTAGTTCGTTCCGCCCCCGCTATCTATCTAAACTTCAGCAGTCATCATAATAAATATAACAGCCATACAAACTTCAATCATAGAGTATTCATTCTTAACGTAAAATTGAAGTGATTTTTGTGGATATCACTATAATAAATGTTCGAAAACCAGACCTGGGAAATGATTGTTAGGAGAGAGAACATTCACTGTAGAAGAGACAATTTTTGTTTGAGCAGTGGGGCCACCGCATATATTTCATTCCTGCTGTATATTCTAAATTATAAAGCCAGGGGAGCATGATTTACATGTATGAAAGAATGAGCCAGCCGATGGGTGGGTGAAAAGAACCGAAATTTCTACTACTTATGCAGGTCCGTCCATGAGGCTCAAAATCACTATTCTCACTTCAAAAATATTCATATAAAATCTATCACTCGACGTAGTATACACTTTTTACTGGAATATTTTCCATTTCCCAATACTCCCTATCAATGCTTATAAGGAGATCCAAGCTTCTCTGAATGTTGGATATACGGCTTAGTCTCAGAATCAACCGCCACATTCGCTTCAAATCTCATTCCAGGTATCACTTCGCCTCAACTCAGCAAACCTACAAACACTATTTCATCCCTACAATAAGCTCGCTTTACCCTCTCCGGAAACCCCAAAAAGGCGAAAAATTAAATAGACAATCCAGTAAACCAAAGGTCAAGATGGCAGGAACCAATGTTGTACGGAAGAATGGTTCCGGACTAGACTCCGGGTATATTGGATGAATAAGGTCTCGTCACACTCTTATGCGTAATAAGCTGTCACACCTTGCATCTGAACTTGTATATAAACCTGGACATTTCCCTACAAATCCTGAGAGAAGTCAGACTCAAAGGATCTTAGGAACCCTAAAAGATTATTAGCTAAGTTGAATATCATTCCAAGCCTACTACCTTGTTACAACCAAGTTGTACATGGATACCACCCTGGTATTGGATTTGTTACTAGCTGACAATTTTGACATGAGCCTTGGCTCTGTCATCGTGTTCAACTGGCTTCTCTAGAATGATGCCTTATTGATTGACGCACCAAACAACTCACCCACTCGAAACTGGTTACAATTCAGTGGTTTACCACTGTACCTGCAATTCGGCTGGATCTATGAGGTGCTTCATGGAAGTCTTGTGCTTTTTGATTGTATGTATGAGAGCTACTAAGCGAGTTCAATTGTGGCGTTGGGTAGGCGAGGCGATTTAGCTTCTGGTGCAAGGTGGATGTTTTTTTTGAGGAATTTTATGAGACTTGGACTTTGATCAGTCCTCTTTTTCCAAGAAGGCGGAAATGGTGTTTAGTTTTTTGCCGTAAGGAGCGCTTCTGCAGATGCCGGTGATTCATGATGTCTTTTTTTTTCTTCAGATGTTCCAGAAAACTTTGGGGCAAGTAAGTGGCATCTGCATCTGTATGATCTTGAATTTGAATTCGGAGTGAGAGTCAGTCCTACGATATTCGTTACTCGTGTTAGTGTCAATAGTGCTATTCCTGGATTGGAACCTCGCGTAGTTGAAAGGAGAGAGTATCAAGTACCCATGGTCACTACGTGTACCAGTAATGCGATGCGGCTGTTGCGTTTCTATCTTCCTGTTCTCATAAAGCTACTGCGTCTCGATAACACTTACATATTTCGCCATGCTGTCATTCTTATAGTACATCGGTAAAGTGCTGACTAAATGCTAGTCAAGGAATATATTCTACATTATCTAGTATACCGAGTCACTATCACAGATAGGCATGGCGCTTAACTCATCTCCAAACCGTCTGTGATATACTCAGAAATGAAGAAGACGATTTGATTGGACAAATCATAAATTACTAGCTTGCGTTGACATATGTTTATATATTCTAGGTAAAACTGAGACGAAAACGCGAAATCGTTTGCAAGTCATATTCTCCAAGATATCATTAGAATACAGTGATATTATGAAAGGTATCCATACAACTAATTTCAGAACAAAGGTAGATATTTCTGACATGTAGGTGACGACCATAGGTAGGTGGAGGTTTCCATATATTGTGATTCATGAAGGATGTAATCATTTATGGCAAAAACAGGACTGGCACTAAGTGAGGAGGGATTCAGCAATTAAAGATGGAAAGCGACTGAGACTATTGTGGGCAGACATTCTGGGTTGCTTTCACTTTCTTACAATCCAGTACTGTGCCTATATCGCCATTCGACTGGATTATGGAAATTATGAAAGAATGGTTGATTATGATGCACCTCAGAAGTGTTTGGGTTTGTTCGTGTATGGAGGCAACAAAAACAGAATCATATTGTTCCTGAAATTAGCTTCCATGACTTTCAGCGTAACTTCAAATATGATCGAGAATTTGTGGTACGCAGCGGATGATGAAACACGTTGTCTTCAGATCTTGCAAAGAATTCCCTGGTACTACTCGTACTGGTTGGGGAATCTGAAACGACTTGAGAACTTAGGGACTGGAATTAATTGCAATTCGAAGCATTTGTTCTCAGAATCATGGCAGAGTATGCATCTGAATACCCAGGATTGTGAATTTCCTGAGTGCAACTTGATTTGCAAAGAAAATCGCAACGGAGGCATGTTGTGCAAATTGCCTATAGAAGGAGCTTTCATAAAAGCTTCGATCTTCTTTCTTGGCACCATATATATATGAGATAACAATGCTCAAAATTGAGCCCTAACTAAGAGCCGCATCCAGCCTCGGATTGAACAAGTTAGGTTTAGTAGATTTGATTCGTAATATAATCGAGTTGCCGGTCTTTGAGTTAGTTCTAACTAGAAGGCTAATACTCCTTCAACCCATTTCAGTATATATTCATAGCCACTCATATTATCATGTAACCCTAATCAAACCAAGGTTTGTATTGAACGGCTCGGCTCGGCTCAGTTTTCCCACATTCAGTTAAAGCCAAAGGATTTTTCTCCGCGGTCGTAAGTCTAGCAAAGTCTACCCCCCTCTCGTAAGCCACTGAAAGTCGATCGGTATATGAACTTGTCACACAGGACCCATGTTGAGCTCTGTAACATGTTTGTTGAACACGGTGTTCGGACAGGGACGCTAAGTATACCAGTGGATATCTTTTTATAGATGTCCCTTAAGCACACTTGTCATTATTGGGAGTCAGCGGGTAATTGAGGCGGTTCGAATGATGGGATATGCCGAGGAAGTAGATGGGTCTGCGGGTATCATCTCAATCATGGTGCCTTCAAGTCTGGGTTTGAGGTAGAGACTGAGGATCCGAGGGCTAGGGTGAGAGGGCTCGGAAGGGAATTGTGGTCAGGCAAATTGCCGCAAGAATTCAATATAATCGAACTCGGAAGCCACAAAGAAGCCGCCTTTGTAGCAGAAACAGTGAGAGCACCAAATAGGCATTTTACCTGTCACAAGGTATCCTTGTGGGGCCAACGTTATCCTAGAATGTGTATGAAACTGCCAAACTCTCGAATACTGGAGCTCCACCGAGATTAGCAGTATTGAATTCGTTGATCTTAATGCTCAACATTTCGCTAAAAGCCTCAAATCTGACTGGGCTGGTGCTAGGTTGATAGGAGGTTTTGTGGCTTCAGTACATACATATAAGTCGGATCCCTTACCTTGCGTAGCGAAGCAAAATGCGATCTCTTTTGCAGTACACGAAGTATGTTTTTAAATCAAATAGAAAGTTATCCCCTCAAAAGACCGTTTATCCACTTCGAAAAAGGAACTGTCTGGAGCAGATGACAGTTTAGTAATTTGAGCTGCCAGCGTATGTGGGTCACTTCCAAAGGAGAACGATCATGGGACCTAGACCGATCAATAGAACCATAAGAGACGAAGAAAGCTTTGTCCAATGATACCATCATAAATAAGCGATGTGTTTGATAGTAAGAGACGTAAAAAAGTCTAATTTATTTTTGAAATCACAAGTGGTCTGGGAAGAAGGGAGCGGGAGGGTGGTGTCAATCTAGTGTTTTCCATGACTGAATTCCATATTAGATTCATCGAGATCTTTCAGACTCGTTGTGTCTCGTTCCACAGACCCGGGGCTTGAGGCTTGGCCATGAATAGGATATCTTATAACAACAGTGTAGCCTGAAGGACGTCTCGTCGGGAGCCAGGGAGAGGGCCAATGATATGTGCAAATATTAGCTTCCACCTTCCTAGTACCATGCAGTCAGCCGTACCAGGGAAGGGTTTCAAACTTTGCTAACAGACCATAGGTGGCCATGGGCCATCAAAAATCAAGACGAGTTGAAGTGTGATAGGCGGCAAACAACAAGTTATTTGGGAAACGTGAATGTGCCATGCAAAATCTGCTTCCTATGAGTGCGTGGCGTGATGGGAGCTGAGTAATATACTCTGTCCATTGCGTAATCACTCAAAGCAAGATTCTATAAACCTAACACTGAAGAAGACTATCAGGGAAGCTTGATCTGAAGGGCAACTCTTTTGCTGCATCTGTTTTTAAATCCCACAATGCCTGGACGAATATGGATATTAGGCGGGTTAGCACATTACATATATGCACTTCCAATACATGATTGGAAGACGCGCGGGCATGAATTGCTTTCAGTACACTCTGACTGGACGTTGAATAGAACCATGAATGCAGTGCTTAGCTGCTCCACTGGTGTGAACAGACCTAGTACCTAACATCTGGCCCCTCAGGATGCACAAAACCAAACGGCATGTCAAACTCAAAATATAGTATACAACGTCCTTCAATGTTCTGATTGGGATTCGACAATCAAATGATATTTAGACCTAGATGCTTTTCAACACTTTTCAATATTTAACTCAAATTTGACAATTACATGATCTCCCAAGCTTAGATATCTCAATTTCAGAAGAAAGCATTCTTTTTATATGCTGTTTATTTCCCTACATGAGTGCCCCTCTGCCGTCACTAAACGATGAAATGTCTTTACAACAAGCTTGAATTTGACATCAATATTCAACACAGCATCGATCATTGGTGTGACGAAAGCCCCTTATCCCAGCCCAGGTAACAAGCCATATTGACCTGGCCGGTGTCTAGCCATTCATCCGTGTGAGGGCCACGATGAGGAGCACAACACTCATAGTTGATGCTCACTACGATTGATATCCCTTATACTAAAGCAGCATTGGGTGCAAGTACTATTTTGTCGGCAGTATTTTTCTTTTTTTTGGCTAAGGTGACTGGCTCCTCTACGGAGTATAGATGCCACAACATGGTATGATTGTGCATGAGTGCGTGTTCTTGGAAATCCGCCGGGGGTAAACATAAGTCACGATGGAAGTTAACGAGGTTGATCGTTTGCTTGATAAGGCTGGTATGTCGTTGATCATAGCCTTAAAATGCTTTATGTCAGCCCCAGTGTGGCGTAAGCTACTCTTGACTTGGAAGCTAGATAGGCTTGGGTTATGTTTTCCAAGTCGAAGAGCTCTACTGCACCTAGACGTATTTAAAAAACTATTCTTGATATATATCAGAGACGCATGAAAGCATGACGAACACACAAGATCAACATGGACTTAAACCTTGCATTATATTATAACATGGTCAACGAACCCTCGTCAACTATATGAATATACATTTTTGTTGTACGCAAAGTGATTTCAGGGAGAACATCGGTAGAATAATCCACTCGCGGTCTCCAATGAATCATATCGGTAGTGCGCCACCTACTTCGGAATATATTACCGAGAAATACTTTTTACTGTAACTTTGCCAAGTTTTGTTTGATATTTCATCCTTTCTCCCCACACAATGACGATTCAGGGTCTATTTCCTTGATATACTGTACAAATATAACAAACCATAAAGCAGCTTGTCATCCAAGACATATGAAATCCATATGAGTAACACCGAACAATATACTTTTAGTCAATTGCAATTAGGACATCCTCGAGGATTGATACTGTGTCTAATAGATTCAGTAGTACTGTACCGCTATTTGCGCGAGAATACTTCTTTTGTTTAAAAGGATGATATCAGTGGTTAAAGTCTCAGTGATATCCATAGAAGATTAGTTCTCATCCACATCAACCAGTAAGACTCACAATATAACTTCACATACTTCTCAACTTGGATACTGATACCTAAACAGTAGCAACAAACTAGGTTAACCATGAAGTATATGCCGATACCCAGGTACTTATAGCACTTGATAATCCATACCTTTTACTAGATATACCATTAGTTGTTGTTACATGCGGCTTTGGCGGATGTCTAGGTTATTGATAGAAAGGCAAGCGGAGATAGATCCGTATCCGAATCCGAATCCGAACCCGTAGAATTTTCATGTCGGGGAAAATTGAATCTGTCTGCAGCTGTAAGGTTAAGTGCACTCACTACTGTATGCTCACTGCTAAAGAACGCAGAAAATCAAATTACGGACTCAGCTTTGTTTTGATTCAGGCGCTATTGGTCTCATATTTCAATAGGTACCTTCGGGTGGTCGCGGGGCTCTTGTGGGAATCACAATGTTATACTTTTAACTAATGGTATCCATAGAGTTTTAGGAGCAAGCAGGGTTATCATTTCAGATCTTAACCACATTCTGGTTGATGCTCAGAGTACAACAGCCCTGGAGATTTTTGGCAGCGGAAAGAATGATGTAGCTCAAATCTGCTTCGACCCGCTACATCTAATGGTGCTTCATTAGTAGCTGCTAATGAGATAATTTCATTGATTTTGTCAATGCCTTCCTTCATTACACGTCCATTCAAGCCAAAATCAGATAGCGAGATTAGCTTCATCATTTAACAGTCTTTCTAGCATTGGTTCAAGACATAGAAAAAGCATACTCGAGTACTGATATAGTTGACTTATTATATCAGTGCCAGGAAACTCTTCAGAAGAAAAGAAAAAGGTCAAAAATATCAGAGTGCTCCGTTGTTCTGGAAGGGCTAAAAATACACCACCCTATTGGGTGTACTTGTATATGTATATATCGATACCTACCCAAATGAAGAATTGCCTATCTACGGAGTAAGAATTACTGGAATTCTCACAGCCACTCCGTTGCACCCTTATCCAATCATATAAATTCGCCACTCCTTTATGCCCTACCTGTTGTCCGATTGGCATATCTCTATTCTCAAGGGTTCATCCGCGAGAACGAAAAAGCCGTAGGCGAAGATCATACACCAGGGCAGATAGATTTTCCATCTTTCCTGTTACAGTTTAGCTAATCCTACTCGCTCGAGCCATGGAAATCTATAAATCCCATGAAAGTTTTACCATTTTTAAAAGCGGCCTTCAAGTTCAACAATCAATACCATCAAGGGTATCAGGCAACTCAACTGCATTTTGATATTCCTCTCTCCTTCCTACTTTGCATTAGGTTCGCTTACCTGGGCACCGATTCTATGTCTATGCTAACTACTTACCAAAACAACACTTCTATGCCATCATGTATGATTCGATTTAGAAAGCTAAGCTAACAACAATTCTCGTCATGACCTTCAGGTGGGTTTGTGCACCACGCTGTGGCTTATAATTAATGATTTTTTCTCATGGGGGCATGCTTTGTGCTTTCTGCACTATCACCCGATAGCATCTGTTGAGGGACTATCTTTCCTGAGTACGGGTAGATATTGCCTCCTTCTTGTTCCTGACGATCTCTACTCTTCTTCTCACACTCGAGTGCCTATCTGACGGAAAGACGAGATCACTGCCACATATAAACGTCCCGACTCTTCCATGCCCCGCGCGGCCTTTGTTTCTCGCCTGATAGACGCCAACTTGAGATCAATTGATCTTCAAGTCCTCGTTTTATATTTTCCTTCGCAACTCGCAATACCCGCCATCGTACCGTTGGGCAAAGACACCAACGACAAGCAACTCATACATATTTTAGACTATTCAGATCCTTGGCATCGAAACAAGCTCCTCTGTAACACTGCTTGTGTTGACTGTCTCATCACGTATCCCACCATTACATACCCTTCTTATTCTAAGTTTGGACAGCTTGGCTTTAAGTTTTATCAAACTCTACCGAACCAGCAGCCACCATTGAACCCTTTCTTTTGCCTTTCCCACACAATTTTGGTCTCAGTCTAATCTCGAAGTACTGCACATTCGCTATAAACTTATATCAAACCTTATCCACTTGCATTTGAAGTGGTCTCTCGAGCTCGAAGTACTCCAGAAATTGAGCTATAATTTTGGATTCCGTTGTGATTAAACCTCATATGCCGACCTCTTTCCCAAAGAACCGCCATTACTACTCTGTGACCATCCGTTGCATCTATCTTGCACACGATCTCTATACTTTAAGTAGTGATTGGCACGTGGAAACATTTCAACTGCCCGCCAATACTGACTTGGCACAGACCGAAACTCTCATCAGCAATAAACCACAAACCCATGGGAGACTCACCAGTCGTCGGGTCCAAACCAAATGATGGCGGGATTCCCAAATATCGCACAAGTTTCCGATGCAAATTCTGCGCATAATGTAGGAACGGAGCTTCAACAGGGCAGCCCAAGGAAAGGTTCTAACGAACCATCACAGTTAATCAGTGCTTCGTCGAATTATGCTCCCGAACTTTCCATACTCTCGACATCCCATATCGCATGGGACACTGGAATCTTTCAATATGACAACATTAGGTGCTACTTTACCAGATATGTCCTACAGAACTATGGTCAACGATTTGCCCAGAGCCAGGGCTCCTCAGCCTTTCATGTATCAGATGCAGTTTGCGAATCAAGGTATCTTAAGCCCGCCCACCGCTTCATCATACACTACTCCATACCAGACGCAATACGGAGTGTATCCTGCAAACCAACAGATGCAACAACAGCACATGCACATGGTCACGAACAACCCTCAATTTTATGCTGGTCAGGGGATATGGGACAACCGCAACCACAACAAACAGGATCGCATTATTATATACAATCTGGTAGCTTTGGACAGCAAGGTCAAATCTTTACAGGAAAATCAAATTGGAGTGCAATATCCACAGCGCGGTAGCTTCTCTAGCGAAAAATCGACCTATATCACAAAATCGCAATGATTTGTTTGTTAATATGACAGGTCAGGCTGGAGGACCAAATGCGGTAAACTCCTGACTGTGAAAATGGTATTTGCACTTGAAGCTAAGAACTCATAGCTTCCAGCCCAACGCAATCATCTGTGGTCAGAGGACCTCCACGAAAGCCTCGTCAAAGTGGTATGTTTAATTTGAACCCTTAGTTTGAACCCAACTTTCCTAGGAAGATTCCAGAACTAACTAATCTGCACCAGGGCACGCGATTGTGAGCACAATTAGTTCTTCATTCCACACCATATAATACAACTTACACTTGCATTTTTAATCTGATTTCAAATCTACTCTTTACCTACCTCCAAAACATCTTTCATTTCTTGATTTACTCCACAACCTTTTCTTTATAGACGATCACTGACCTTATGATCTAGTGGATTGGAAATTTACACCACAGACAGTTTATGAGTCTCGTACTTCCACGTTTGTAAAGAGACTGTTGGCCTCGAGTCGCTATTCCTCATCTCCAAAAGTAACTGCGCCTTTGCAATTTCAAGGATGAACCTGCGTGGTTGCAGCGCAACTCAAATTCATGATTCGAGGTTTCAAACTGTACGCTTGTTAGCCGGCTCCGAAAGGCTTCGGTTGGAACTGGCGGTGGTGTTTTCTGTTCCCACAAGCTCAGCAGCCCTAACACCCCCACAGTCATCACAAATCCATCATTGTGTCAGAAAATGAGAAAGCTTCGAAAGAGGCCAGTGAAAAGGCACGGATCCGGATAGCGAGTCTTTCACCGCTCTCGAAGGACAAATTCTTTTGTCAAGAGTCTTACGGTAGAGGATTTAGAATTAAGTGTGCGGAATGGATATGGCGACGCAAACACACAATGAAGAAGCTTTGAACAAAGCATACCAGGTTAGTGTAGCCGAATTTCAACCGAGACCTACTAACAGACGGGGATGACGGCCGATAATGTATACCTGATATTCTCGCGAACAAATCAGGAGAATATTTCGGATATGCACGTATGATTTCACCTATAACGATGATCCTGCAGCAGCTATCGAATTCGCGCCTAAAGCGCAAACCATCGGAAGACCCTGATCTTCCAAAGCAATCCAACCCCAGCTTCTGAATTTGCACCCAAAGGACGCATCATTGACGACTCAGCACGCGGAACTATCTTCTGGGAAGTTGAGCGGCGAAGATGCAGAAGAGGCTGAGGAAGACGAAGAATCACAAAGCGCAAAGAGCGATGCAGATGGTGAAGTGCCCTCGAAAGCTTGGGGTAAACCGTTCAAGCTTGAATGGGCATCGACCACTCGATTGCCATTCTATCGTACGCGCGGCCTAAAGAAACCCATGGAATTCGAATCGCGAAGTGAAGATTGCGAAGGGATGGAACGGAGCTGGAAACTAGTATTGGGAAGAGATTAGTGGGGCTTTTCATAGGGGTCCAAGTCCTGTTGGCCCAAATTTACCTCAGATGCAGGGGATGCCGATGCCCATCCAGATGATGCCCCCTGGTGGGTTTCCACAGATGCGTCCGTATACTTAAGTTTAAGGAACAGGTGGTTGATTTGGACATCACATTGGGTATGAAACTGACGAAAAGTTCCTTCCGGCCTGTGCGCTTTCCTTCATCATTGTATGCATGTAGGGCAACATCCTCTTTGGGCGATATCCTGGATGTCGATGCAAATCAAGCGATGCACTGATTACTTACGAGTCACGATATTCAAAAGTTAAGTTGAATTGAATTGGCTTGGCGGGGCATTATCTTTCAGTAAATTGAGCGAGCGAGTCTTACAGATCACGGTTTGGATTTAACATTCGGTTTTTTTCTTCGATTTAATATGGCTTGCATGCGTGCATGGTGTTATGCTATGTCGGCCTTGTTGTCATGCTGTTATCATTATTTAGATAAACCTCAAGTATCTACCCTACCTATCCATCTACCATCCCAAATTGATTGCGTGGTTTATCATAAACCATTATTTTTGAGTACAAACATTGCTCAGGGAACCGGGTACAGCGATCAATCGATTCAACTTTGCCCGAAATCTAAAATGGTTTTCCCTACCAAACAGAATAAACTTCACCCAGCAAAAAGATATCAAAATTCGCCACCCGAACACAAAATCCATCCATGCATATAGAAGCCTCGGGAGCCCTTCCCCGCCAAGTCGTATCAACGACACACCGGCATTTTGCCATTCTCAAACTCAAATTTAAACCTTGTCATTTCTCTTACCTCCCCCTAGCCTAAGCAAATGTTAAATGATGGGTCTGCTAGGATTGGTCGCCTTACTGTAGGAATGGCTTTTCCACCAGCCAAAATTCCTTTTTTTACTATATTTATACTGGTATATAAGAAGGGAAGGGGTGCATCATGATTTATGTATTCGATGACCAATAACTCCTATTCAATAAAGTTATATACGCCGACTGAATCAATATTTGACATTTGTCTATGGTGGGGAGGGGTAGGAGAAAAATGGTCCTCAAAATTGAATTATCTCCGTAATCCTTAGTTTGGTTTTTGACAGAGTATATACTATGCTTGTTTCTATTTATCAAAGTGAAAATTAAAATCATAAAGTGATGCGATGGGCGAGATGATATATCTATGATGTCATAATAATTGACGCTCCCCTTAAAGGTTTACTTGGGCTCGCTTATTTGGGTGTGCAGTCGGTAATGATTATGGTGCAATATTTCGTCTTGGGCGTGGAAATTTTTGCCTCCTTTTGTATTGGTGGGATGATGCTAGATGGGTGTTGATTGTAATTAATTCAACAAGTGTATTTTATGTATTCTTTCTTTTTCGTAACGGCAGGCAGCCTACCTATTGCGTCTATACGGGTTCTACTCATGTGGCGAATGTCTTATCTTTTCTTCGGGTGGCTACCTACCTATGTGTTGAGTCAATATATAAACAATGAAAGGGATGTGGCGTTATACCGGATGTGGAAACGTGGCTGTGCTGCATAACATGGAATGTTCCATCCATCTACAGTACTTTATCTTATATCATGGGGCTTTGGGTTTAGATATGAAGGAAATACGCTCCGTGAATTTTTTTTTTCAGGCTTGGGATAGGGGATATGACAGGTAAGGCTTGCGTGTGCATGAACTTGTGGGTGAATATGACATGATGCATGAGGTCGTAAAGTTCAGAAATTACAGGTGTGTATGCAGTCTGAATATGAACAAGAGTATGAACAGGGTGATCGAAAAACAAACGTGAGCTCATGTGGGTATACACAGGTATGCATGATGTGCTACGGGTTGTTCGGTTAGATAGAGCTCTCACAGTTTTGTCATTGGGATTTGGGAAGTAGCTTGGGCAGGTAATAATACCTATGTATGATTTCAAAGCATGATGCGATAGTTTTTCTTTTTATGTTTGAATGCATTCTAGAATGTAGTCAAGCCGTACAAGTAAGTATTCACGCTTACTTTTTGAACTCACTTTCACATATTTCACACAAGCATAAATATTAGACATTTAGAGTTTTGATATAAACTGCCCTTTTTATTAAGTTCGTGTTTACAGGAACGACAGAATCTGTGTGATTAAAGCCAAGTAAAGGCAAGAAGAAAGAGAAAGCCTAACTCTTCGCAAAGTATTGTAAAATTCCTCCTGAGAAGCAATCTGGCATTACCCTGCTCAAAAGCCGAACTAATCTTTATTTGAACTCATCCCCCTTTCCTCCATTAAAACATCATAACTAGATCAATCGAAAAAGCAAATTTTAATGCCAATAATACCAAATACTCCTCGCTTTCTTCCATCAATTCGTTCGTGAAATCGTAAAAGGATTCTCAGATAATCTGAGAGTTGTGATTTACTGAATAGTGATCTTGCGGCTTTCCTGCTTCTTGGCTTTTGGAACAACGATGCTGAGAATGCCGTTCTTCATGCTAGCTTGAACTGCATCTTGGTTGACGCGAACCGGGAAGCTGAAAGATCGGGAGAATTCGCCAACGCTACGCTCAGAGACCCAATACTTGTGTTCTGGTTCCTGGGGTTGCTTCTGAGCGGTAGCTTTGGTAACTTCGGTGCTGGTCTCAGCGCTGGATGGTGTTGCGTCTTCGTCTTCGACGGTTGGTTGATGAGATTTGTCCTTATGTTCGCTGGTCTCACCACCTTCGGTGATGGCTCCGGATTTGTGTGCATCTTCAACGAAACCAGCTGGTGGAGTGCCGGAAGTGTAGGAGCGCTCGGTGCGGCCACGGATGTTGAGTGTTTGATCATCGATGAACTCGATTTCGACATCCTTTTGTTCGATACCTGGGAGTTCACCGTGAAGTTCATAAATCTCGCCGACTTCCTTGACATCGAATTTTGGAGTGAATGTCTTTATGACGTTGCTGCTACGGTGCTGATGAGAGTTGCTGTTGCGACCGCTGCTGTATTGATCAAAGTCATCAAGAAGACGGAAGAGGGGGTGAAAGGAGGAAGCCTCGTTTGAAATGTAGTGTCTTGGGAAGAATGCCATTTTGCGTGTAGTTGATTGTGGTTTAAGAATTTTTCTTAGAGTTCTTGAGATTGGAAGTCTTGAAGTTGTTCGATAGCAGGATTGCATGAATTGTATTGATGATTGTTGTGTTGATGTAGAAAAAAGAAAAAAGGATACTCAGAGACTCAGCCTACCTTTAAATATTGGATTGGTGGACTTCTGGTATATACTAGAAACTACTATGATGATATAATAATCAAGATGCAATTGAGCACCAGCATCTTCTAGAATGGCCATTTCAATGTTTGAGGGCAAATAGAATTACAAAGAATGGATGCGGGGTAGAAAATCAGCTCACTGAAGCGTGAAGCAATCACTGGAAAACGCTGGAAAACACTGGAAACTTCCAGATTGCCAGAAGTGACGGGAATATTCCCATAAATGGTAATTGCAAGAATGATTTGACAATATGATGAAATTCAAGTTCAACAGACCAATTAATTCACTTCCCAGCTTCAAACTGGCAGCATCATGCTCAAAGTCAATTCTATGGTCTTGGTAGTTGTTGGGAGTGAAGATGAGGATGGTCGAGGTATGTTGTTCCATGTGATTGATTAGGTAATCAAGACTTTGATTGGTGCTTGGCAATATTGCAGAAGAATCTATGATCATGTGACAGTGTGCTCATAAGTTTGATGGATTGCAATATCTTACCTACCTACCTACCTACCTACCTAGTATTTACCTAGTAGGTACTACCCAAGCCTTACGATTTTTAGAATTGTGACTTTCTGCAAACCATCTTTGTGGTGAGTTTTAGTTGAATGATAAGCTATAGCTAGCCACCATTACTGCAGGCGTATGAAGTTTCAATCATGTTTAAATTTCCCACCATTTGTCTTTTCCATTGCAATTCTTGCAACTGTCCTACCAGTGCTAACCTGTGTCTATTACGTCATGGAAGAAAACAGCATGGAGAAAGACATGAAGGCAGAATACAGGTCATTGACTGAAACCATACGGCCGGTAGACAAGGGATTTACTCATTTCATTTTCGATTTCGACGGCACAATCACCACAGAAGACACCATTCATGTTATTGCAAATATTGGGATTGCCCATCAGCAGACCCAGGGGAAATATTTCAAGGGTGTTTGGAACGAAATCGTTGATGCTTATCTGGCCGATTTCAATAAACACCACATCGAGTACACTCCCAATGAGTCCGAAAGGGCAACATTGAAGGATGAGATAAGGTTTCTAAGAAGCCTGATAGATGTAGAATTGAGAAGCTTCAATCGAGTCAGCACTTCAGGTCTATTTGTAGGAATTTCCAAAGAGAAATGGGTAAATGAGGGCAAGGCCTCTGTCTTATCAGGTAAGGTGGAAATCAGAAAGGGTTTCAAGGAACTCGTGGAAAAGATTGAGATGCAAAAATGGTGTTTGGGGGATCGTCTCTGCTAGTTTCTCGAAGGACTTTATCAGAGGCGTTTTGGAGCAGTACCTGGGAAAGAATATCGATATTCTAATCATAGCAAACTCAGTCAATGAAGATGGTATTATAAGAGGGCATTTACTTGAGGAGACTGGACTGAAGACTATCTTGGCAACCTCGGACACAAAACTTCTCGCAATGGTCAAGTTGCTAGAATCTTGGAGAATTGATGTCACTGCCAAAGCAGTATATTATGGTGATTCCCCAACGGACATCGAATGCCTCTGCTCCCCTGCCATTAAAGGTGGTGTTGTGATGGGATCAAATGGAAATACTGTCCTATTGAGGACACTTGCTAAGTATAAAGTTCCTCGGCTAGTTGAAACATGGACTCCAGACTTTGATAAGAACTTTGACATCGGCCTTAAACAATCTGTTCACGGAAGATCACTTGTATAGTTACCTTGATAGATAGAAATATACTATTCTTGGAAGAGTTTGTGCTCTCATGATTCGATTTGGCCTGCAACTAATCCCCAATAACCACTTGAACTCTTCTTATCTGCAATGTGTTTTTGAGTTTTAAATGTGCCATCAAAAAATTATATGTAAATTCATTTGAATGTCGTGGCAAAGTTCATGAATTCCGAAGTAACACCTGGTCTCGTAAAGGCAGCCGCTTGAGAATGCACATGCCTTGCTAGTAATACAAATCCGCATCGCTACTCCATTTAGAAGTACCTTAATCCCTCTTCAATGGCTTATAGATCTCCTCAATTCCCTCCTTCGTAATGATCAGCATCTGTAAGCCATCACCAACCTCAATATGTCTCTCTACCGCACTATCAAAAGCGTCCTTAACCAAGTCCTCCACTTCGTTTCTAGGCAATGGAATTTTTTCTCTTTCCGCCAATTCATGTCCGACTCCACTGCCTGGAATGTATTGGTTCTTAAAGTTGACTTGGTTGTCCAAGAAAGGCATGATCAAACTGGCTGCAGCGCCTGCGGCTCTGCACTGTTCTCTCTCGTAAACTTCCAACAGGATCATAACTGTAAACCGCCCCCTTACCCTCTTCATCCAAACCTCCAAGAATCGCAGTAACATAATATGGGAAAAATCGCTTGCTATATAGAATAGTTGCTAATCGCTGAGCACAAGCTTTAACACTCATAGGTTTGCCGTGCTGATAACGGTACATCTTGACAATTGCATCAAGGCGCTCCTTCAGTGCTTCACCATCTGCGGCAAAGCCTACAACAGAAAGAACAAGTGTCGCATCATCCTGGGCAGCGGTTGTGCCACCAATCTTGAAGACTTTTGGTTGGTATCTTGTGTTGATATTGTATCCGGATGTGGAACGGGTATCGCCAGCGACAATAGTGAAGTCAGAACCTGAGATTGCGAGAGTAGAACCACCGTTATCGGTATATCTGAAGTCAAAATCAGTTTTGTAAGGCTAGTGAAATCCAAATTGTTACATACGGGTAGAAACCATGATGTTGTGTGAAGCCATCACCTTGTTTGGCTGGAGCTTGATTGAAGGAGTAATTTGGACCGTTCATTAGAGGATTTTGACTAAACATGGCCATCTTGATTATTTTATCTGGGTATCTTTGACGTTGAAATGAGTTGAAGTTTTGTGGAGGAATTTGGTAAATGTTGTAGAGGCTTGTGGTTCAAAGATATCTTGCTGTAGATGTCGCGTCGACCTTCAGCCTGGCGATAGGTAGTTGCTAGCGCCAATATTTCTGGCAGGGGTAGCTATATGGAACATGTATCACCAGAACTTCAAGAGACAAACACGATAACTTACGATAATTAATCATGCGCGAGTAGCTAATTGCTATTTACAAATAAATATGGCCAGGTACGAATAATATCACTTATATACAATTGTGTCAGAGTCATTTCCAAATGCTAAAAATTCGATCACAGTCTCTCAAGAAGCATACGACGAAATGCACTGGCGAAGATAGCTGAGCTCTCTGCGACGTCATCAACAGGAGAATTCGATGGTTCTGATCTTGAGCGGCTCTGCCGTGTTTCTCCTGGACACAAAAAGTTATCTGGGCGTATGAATGGAGTTAATAACGATTTTTCGGGCTCCCTGGCGGGCTCTCCTATGGTACGGATAAGGAACATTGCCTCGTTCGCAGGATGCTAATACTCGGGGAAGAACATTAGAGAGTTTGAAGTACTTCTAGCATTATGCAAAGCCGGCCCTCTGATCGATAATACGTATAGCGCGGAAAAAACTCACCAGTCAGTTGAGTCCCTATGTTCTTGAGGCGCATACGCAACTTTTTGTGCAATCCCCCCTTTTTCGCGCGATCGAGCCATCTCCAGTCGAGGCACTAAGTTACAACCTCACCACTGCCCTTCTCTCCATTGGTACCAAACATGACCATTTACAAAGGCTCATCTCCGAAAAGTTATGGATATATCTGGATAACTGTGTAAATGCCAGCGAAACTGCTACAGAAAATCGCGGAGTCAGTTCAGAATATGCTACCGAGATTGAAGAGGCAATCCACGTTGCAACCGTAACGATGTCTCTTTTGGGGTTTTTGGATGCAGTAGCCTCCCTGGCCAACTTCTGGAGTGCAAGGGAAAGATTGAATCTATGTGACCGTGTCAAGACGATATTGTCAGAAGGATTTCTGGTGGCCATAGAGACAGCCTTCTCGACTATTCGTAATACCCATCTCCAGAGCAGTCACGTAAAAGAGTGGAAAAGATATGTCCGTCATTATGCAGCTATTGGTAGGCCATTGGGAGCAATGCTTCTACAGCGGAGCTTTATGTGGCTACTAGTTGCAGGGTCATCATTGATGCTTGTTGATGCCAACAGCCTCAGGGGCCATGATATTCTAAGCATACTAATGTCTCGCCTTGAGGCTTCAAGGCCAAACTCACCCCGTAGCGAGCAAGATGATTCTGATACTGTTAATACCCTGGCAGATATTGCAACTAAAGAAATAAGTCTTCTTGAAGACAGCGCAGACTACCTTCGTTTGGGCTCTGCTTGGCAACAAAAACTTGCATTTTCAGTCAAAGCAAGTGCTATAACGACCTATCTGAATTGCGCAATGTTAAATGTAAGTGATGATGAAGTTGAGCCCGAAACACTTATGTCCTGGCTCGAGGATACTTTGGCGGATCCCGTCCAAATGGCTGATGAGACATTGGCAAATGTTGTTCTTCGATCCATGGCCCTGGTTTCTAAACTCGCTCCACAATTGGCACCAGAAGTCAGCCGACTTCTCCCACGGTTCATTGTGCAGGGGAATCCACAAGGGAATATTATCGTGGTTGCTTCGGCATGCCTCGCATATGTCCTTCATAATTTATCCCAGGATGCCGTCATAACAACCCTTTACACTTTAGGGAATGTTCTCAGCTCTGGTGCAAGTCATCCAGATAGGACTCCTGGGCCCAATGGGGATCTGGCTTTAGATGGAGCTGCACAGTCAAATCTCTACGGCAAGAACTCGAACGGTAGTTCTATATCTTTGGAGATATTTACAGAAGAAGATACTGCAGCTGTATATGGCAATGTTGTACAAGCTATCTGCGCTATTGCCCAAAAATGCGAAGACGCTAAGATAATTGCGTTGGCTCAATCGATGCTTCTGCAGAAAATTGATAAAATCAGTCAACACGTCGATTCTCGTATCATCACAGCTGCTGCAGAACTATCCTTAAGCGGAGGACCTTTGGAGTTCCGTTCGTTGCTCAAGCTTTATGGTAAAATCACGCATATGGGCGTCATTAAGAACAACGAAGCTATACTGTATGCTGTAAGTCAATAAAGATTCTTCAGAACACTACACCACCTAACTCTGCCTAGATAATGAAAGGTCGAAACTTTCTATCCTCTCATTTGCAAAAAGATTCTCCTTTATATGAGATATATCTCGAGAATTTATTAGAGGACATAATTAGCAGAGGAGATGTCCATCAAGGGCAGAACACACGAGAGGCCGATGTAGAAGCTGCTGCCAAGGAAATTGCACAGTTGCTGCAGCCTCTGGCGGTCTTCTTTTCTACCAATAATATGGGTTCCAACAACAGTCTTAGCGATGAGGTTTTATCCCTGGTACGGGATGCTTGGTTCAATATTATTGTCCATGGCTTCACCACAAAACACTGAACGTGGTCAGGTATACCTGAAAGAATTACGTGTACTGGCGCTCCATTCAAAACCACTTGTTGCTGAGCAGCGAGGTGAGCAAGTGGAAAGTGATATTGAGCTTAATACTGTGCTACGCCGAGGAATCAGTCAGGAGCATGAAGCGACACAGAAAAGACGACTCACAGCACTTCTTCCTAGTAGAGCCAGAGAAATCGGGGGCCTTAGTTATCGCAAAGTCATCTTTCTTCAGGCTGCCTATCTAGTCGAAACGTTACGAGCTGATGCTGGTGATTGTAGTAAAGCCCTGACATACTTTCTTGAGCCTAGTATGCGTAGAGGTGAGATGAGCAGCACGATGGAAGCTGTCACAGCCGCTGTGATGGACACTTATCTGCGCAAAACTTTAACGGGATTGAACCCTACTTTTTCGGCTCCATATGTTGCTAAGCAGCTGGCGTCAATATTTACCGGTTGCTGTTATCGAATTGAAAGAGTGCAACAGGCTGCTATGAACTGTGCCGACAGAATAATACGAGATGTCCCATCTGCTCTTTGTCAAAAGTCCTCCTTATTTGCCCTTCTCGAGCTTTTGTCACTTCTATGGGCGAGTTGTTTGGAAGCCGAGACCGACGAGTACGGGCTTAGATCTTCCTTTACCTCTGTCAAAGGAGAGATAAGCATCGAATTATCTGATGATTATGGCCTCCGTCGCCGCACACTCAATGCTCTCTACAAGAAGGCTAAATACTGGGGTAACAACAATTATTAATATTGCTCCCTCGGATGTAAAAGGCTTGCTCCAGACATACCTTTCAGAATATGACGACGAAGGCGTTTACGGTCATATATCTTTGGGACGGTCATTTGCTTCAGAGATGGGATCAGTTATCCCAAGTATGGACCAGAGACTTGAGGCGATTGATCGCCATGGAGAATGTAATATCAATACCGCCTCAGACTTCATTGCCCAATATACTACAAGGCAAGAGTACCGATATGCAGAAGCTCTCCCGGACCACAACACCCAATGGCTGCGTTTCATGCATCTCGACGAACATAGGGCTTCGATCACATCGAAATCTGACAAAGAGTGTGATGACGCAGTAACACTTCTGGCTAAACTCGAGGCGCAAATCCACAAAAAGAAGCACATTCCTATTGGCGAGTTTCGTGATATACTGAGGAGAGCTGCGGCTTTGCTCTGCCGAAGTGATAAGGATGAGTGTGCAATCATACGCTACCTTGTTTCCATACCCTTCGCCATGTTCACTAAGCAGTCAATCAAACTCGGAGTGTCTTTATGGCTCGGTGTAATCAACGAGAACCCCAGAATGGAGCCTAGAATTTGATGGAGATCACCCAACAGTGGGAATTGACTTCACATCGTGGAGTGGGAATTTTCAATGGCTTGTTCATGTAAGTATGGCATCTCCGATCCTTTCTCAAGCTAACATAAAATAGTCACCAGGATCCTTTCTACATCAAGGAGGAGTTTGCACCTAGTGATAGAACAGTGCTAGCCAAGAAGCAGCAGGCAGCTCATAACATGTTGGCTCCTCACATGCGGCTTCTTCAGTTTCTTAGCAGTCATTTCAACGCAACTCGCCTTGGTAGTCCACATACTGAGAAAACGTTCCTCCGAATCCTGAACTTGACACTGGATAGCTTTGAAGCGTTCTACAGGGCATCCGCTTGCTCGAGAGATCAGATTTCAAATCGTCCTATTCGGCTTGAGAGTTTTAAGACATACCACCACCCTCGATTTCCCTTCAAAGTGTAGACTCAAGGACAAAATTCTCTCTGCTGCTCTCAGTTGGTTTACATTCGCTCCTCGGTGGTCATTTGGTGGCAACCGTCTTCAACTTGAAAGCCGAGACTCGCCTGTTGAATGACGTCATTGTAGCGTTCAGAAGTGTTACGATGGTGGGCTCCAAACCCACAGCTTTGCTCAACTTGATTCAAGCAAAGGAGGAGCTTTTGCATGTTTTAATAGAGAGTGAACAGATAAGGTTGAATGTCTGGCTTGATCCCTTACGATCAGGTCGTGACATCCAAGTCCCCACTCCTGCCAAAAGTGGCTCTAACGAGGCAGCACTGCTTACTTTATTGCGAACTGCATGGAACGAAAGCCCATCTTTGGCTATACAACTAGTTTCCAGATTCCCTCAGTGAGATTGCATCATGACATCCGCTCGCTCTTGCTCCAATTTCCTGACAAGGCAATATCGGAGCCTGAAGCTGTTCATATCTTGCTGGGTGATTCTTTACCATCTGATGTAGCTTTCCAAATGAAGGTACGTGGTTTATAGAGGGTGATGAATAAAATGCTGATTAAAATAGTACCTCCTTTATTGGTCTCCCGTTAATCCAATATCCGCCGTTACATATTTCTTGCCATCATACCGAAATCACCCCTTCATTGTTCAATATGCTATGAGAGCTTTGGAAAGTCATTCGGTTGATGTCACATTCTTTTACGTGCCACAGATAGTCCAAACCTTGCGCTACGATGACTTAGGATATGTTGAGAGGTATATTGTTGAAACCGCTAAGTTTTCGCAACTCTTTGCACATCAGATTATTTGGAACATGAAGGCCAATGCTTTCAAAGATGAAGATTCTCAAATTGTAAGTTACTCATATATCTCAAAGTATCAAACTAACCAGCCTAGCCTGATGTTGTTAAACCTACACTCGACAAAGTTATGAATCGTATGATAGAGTCTTTCTCGGGTGTTGATAAAGCTTTCTATGAGCGTGAATTTCACATTCTTTGACGAAGTTACTAGCATTTCAGGCAAGCTGAAGCCATATATCAAACGGCCCAAGCCAGAAAAGAAACAGAAAATTGAGGAAGAATTGCGCAAGCATTAAGGTAGAGGTTGGAGTCTACCTCCCTAGTAATCCTGATGGCGTGGTTAGTTGGTATCGATCGACAGTCCTGGAAAGCCCCTGCAAAGTCATGCCAAAGCACCATATATGGCAACCTTCCGCATCAAGAAAAGTATCGGTGATAACTTGGAGGGCACAGATGACATGCTTGAGGAGACTAACAAGAACGGAAGCACCCCGAGTGACAATTCTATTGAAATCTGGCAATCGGCAATTTTCAAGGTTGGTGATGATTGTCGTCAAGATGTTCTCGCTCTTCAAATGATTGCTGCTTTCCGTGGAATCTTCAACAACGTTGGGCTCGATGTTTACGTTTTCCCCTACCGTGTCACTGCTACAGCACCTGGCTGTGGTGTTATTGATGTTTTGCCAAACTCAATCTCTCGTGATATGCTTGGAAGAGAAGCTGTGAATGGTCTATATGATTACTTCATCTCCAAATATGGCAATGAGGATTCCCTTAGATTTCAAGAAGCACGCGCCAACTTTGTCAAAAGTATGGCTGCTTATTCTATTATCTCTTTCTTACTACAATTTAAGGATCGACATAACGGTAACATCATGATTGATGATGCGGGTCATATCCTACACATTGATTTCGGATTCTGCTTTGACATAGCACCTGGTGGTGTCAAATTCGAGAGAGCACCATTCAAACTCACAACAGAGATGGTAGCCGTGATGGGAGGAAGCACAGAGCATCAAGCATTCAAATGGTTCGAAGAACTGTGCGTAAAAGCCTTTTTGGCCTCTCGTCCATACACCGAAAAGTTGTCGCAGCTCGTTATGCTTATGATGGACTCTGGTCTTCCTTGTTTCAAACCCGAATCCATCCAGCATTTTAGGGAAAGGTTTGTACTCGAGAAGACGGAAGCAGGGGCTGCGGATTTCATGAGAAATCTCATCAAGAAGAGTTACGGAAGTTACTCGACTGGAGTCTACGATCAGTTCCAGCTTTTGACTAATGGAATCCCATACTAGAGAAGGTTTGGAGGTTGGTCTAAGCCAATCTAAGGAGACTTGTCATCAAGGTGATTATAGAGGAATTGAAATTGTAATAGAGAATCGTTTAGGAGTAGGAAATTTTGTTTGGAGATATATGGATTAATCGCGGATTTACTATTTTAACACCGTTCTTTTCTCGATATTTTTTGGCACAAAATAGTATTTGGTAGTTCTTGCGCAATAATTAAATTATATTACATCACATCATATATACCTTCCCCAACGTGTAATTGAAGCCTAGATGCAGTGCGATTTACGGTGCCGGTTCCCGCTCGCACATCACTGACGTAGTATCAAATGACAACATAAATAAACACACCCAAAATCGCCAAGCCATCATCAACCAAACATACATACAGCGACATTGCAGAAGAATCCTCAAGATGTCAAACCTACCAGCCGAAGCTCTAATGGCTTTTCCAACGCCTCAAATTATGATAAACATCGCCCCAGTTACCCACGGAAGCAGTTTCCAAACTCCTCGGTAATCTTGGGGTGGAAAATGTGAAAGGGGGTAGGATCATAGACGTGGGAGCTGGGACGGGGAAGTTTACTAGTTTGTTGGCGGGAGAGGGCGAGCAGTTTGAGATTAGATGTGTGGAACCTCATGGGGATATGAAGGGGGTTTGGAGGGAAGTTTAGGAAGGGGAATGAGGGAAGGTGGGAGGGGAAGGTGGAGATTGTGGGGCCATGCTGCGGAGATGGAGGCGAGGAGGTTGGGCTGATGCGTTATTGCTCGCAGGTGAGTGGGAGGTTGTGAGGTTGGGGATGATGGGTGATGGATCGATGATGTTTGTGTGCTGACTTGAGGTTGGGATAGTCTTGGCATTGGTGAGTGTTGGGAGGGGGATATGCGGTACGGGGGAGATTGTATACTGATTGATCGCTTAAGGTTTGCTACTAAGGAGTCTTTGAAGGAGATTCATAGAGTGTTAAGACCGGGAGGGCGTTTGGGTTGATTGTAAGAGTCTTGGCTTATTGAGATAGATACTGAGATACTAATTGAATGTTTAGTGGAATATAGAAGATTGTGCGTCGCAGAATCATATCTATTCTTCTATTACTAATCAGGAAATATACAGATAACTCGCCCCGAGATGGTCGGAAACCACAACGAAATGGAACAGGCTTGAAGGATATCGTTGAACGTGGCGAAGATGGAGTTCCACGCTTTCGTTCACGGGAAATGAAACAAGTTTTGAGGAACAATGGATTCCACACCATTGCAAACCTTAAGGAACATTCACGCAAGATTTTCCTCAATCTCATGCCGCTGAGAAGACCATGTTTCGTGACGGTATGGTTGAGTGATAAGCTATTGGAATAGTTTGGGACGTTGAGTGCGATATCCGTGCTGGAGAGAAGAAAGAACAGGTAAAGCAGAAGGTTCTCGAGTCCTTGAAGGGAAATGGATGCTGAGCGTAATGAGAAAGGCGAGGTTGCGCTGCATGGTAAAACCTATTTCTTCTGGACTTCGAGGGTTTGACTATCAATTAAGATAGATGGCCATAGATAGCTTCGGAGATGCTCCATTGTTCTATCTCAACGCTTTCCAAATAGTGAGAGATCCATTAATATGATTCTGCAACGTAATCTCGCCATTTTTCTTCTGCTTTGCCGCATCGCATCATCGTCTACTCTTGGATATCATTGAATTTCGTAAAGGATCCTTCCTGTATAGCACTCCATAACCCTGCCCAATGCTTTCCGCCATTGTGCTATTTAAGCAGAGTCGTCGGCAGAGATGTACATGACTGAATACAAGCACAATTAGCTGCTTGTTTCAGCATGAAGTCCAGAGGGAAGAATCCTCACCATTGTTGCCCCGCACAAAAGCATCACCATGAACTGTCTTTCTTCTTCCATGAACCCACTCCTCGCATTCTCCAGCGCAATATTCATATACCCATCGACTGATTGTAGCTCTCCTGCAAACATGTGAGTTTTGAGTGATACTACGCGAGGAGGGATAGCTAACCTTTAAAGACGAGAGAATTATTGAGCTTCACAATGACTCTGGAGCCGATAATTTCTGACAGGAAGGATGAAGGATCCTTGCCTTCGCTTTGAGTTAATGCTCCGTTCTCCATATCTTCTCTCGAAAATGCAATATAATTTAATTTAATTATTTGCGCGAAAAAAACACTTTGAATGGTTTGTAGAGGCGCAGGACTACAAAAACAATGGCAGTGAACAAGGCGTCGGTCGGTATCGCTACCGGTGCTTTTAGCGTAGTTCTACAACCTCGCACCCACCAAGATTCTAGATTCATTGTTACAATCAAGACAATCACAGCAACAAAGTAAACAAAATCATCACAGACACCTAGAAAGTATGGCTGATTTAGATGCTGGCACATCCGTACCTCCTGTCAAGAAAAAGTTCTCACTTTTCAAAAGAAGTTAACTCCTTCACAAGCTCCTTCATTGCAACCCGGGGCAAAATCACACCGATGCTTTCAGTCGCGCAAAAGAATTGTTCCCAATACATCTTAAGGAGAAAGAGATCAAGAGAGAGAAGAAAGTTGCAAGTCTGGAGAGAAAGCGTTCATCACTGAGTAGGGAGAAATTCATCATCAAGCCCCAGATCCGACAAGAGAAGGAAGGTTTCGAATGAGGATGTGAATCTGAATGCAGATGCGCATTTGGATGATTTGGCAGTGAGACCGAAGAAGAAGCGTTCAAGGCTAGGTATTTATTGTTTTGGTCCGTGATAATGATGTATGCTGATTGAAAATGTAGGGAATCTTCATTATCTACTAGTGGTCGACAGTCGCAACCGCGATCCCCCGCAGAAGAAGCGTCACTCACCTACGACTTTAACGGGGCTTTTTGCTAAAGATGTGGAAAGTAAAAAATAAGAAGAGTAAGCAAGGGGAAGGTACTGGGAAGGGTTATGTATCTGTGAGCGATAGCGATAGCGATGATGCCGCAACCTGTTTGCGCAACCTATTAGCAGCAGTTCTTCTCTACTTGTAGCCTCTACCGATGCAATACCTCTTGTTGATGATGGTGATGATGATGTTGATGATGATGTTGATGATGGTGATGATGACGACGAAAGAGTGCTTTCCGAGGAGGAATTTCCGGAACTATTGGCCAGGGCTCGAGAGAAAGGAGGCTCGCTGATCTAGCACAGCAAAGAAGTAATTCCGAGTGGGCAAATAAAAAATCATGAGTCAAATCGGAATACGGCAGATGATGATGTCTTCCAAGACAAACAAAAAGGCGAACTTGTCCTAGAAATATTCATCTCATCTCGGCTTGAAAATACCAAGAATCTGGTGATCAAGAGAAAACTGCACCAACGATTACGAGAGGTTCGACAAGCCTGGTGCGACAGACAAGAATGGGAGGGGGAGCGCATGCCGGAAGAATTGAAAGATTCGATCTTGCTCACATGGAGAAATAAAAGACTATTCGACTCTATGACATGTGCATCCCTGAATCTAAATTTCAACACAAATGGCGATCTTAACAGCTCGGCGACGGCTTCAATAGCGGCAGGATACATATGGAAGCATGGACTAACGATCTCTGGGATGAGTGCTGCAGGGCCGCTGATGCGGAAGTAATCAATAGTGATGATGACGAGCCTGTTGAAGAAGTTGCACCGGAGCCCTCTACCAAAATTAGATTGGTCCTCAAGGCACAATCAAAAGATATCAAGGAGTTCAAAACCTATGTGAAGGCCACGACGACGATTCAGAAACTGGTTGACGGATTCCGAACCACAAATAAGATTCCCGCGAATGAGAGAATCATCTTGACTTTTGATGGCGATCAGCTAGATCCGGATGGACGGTAGAAGATGCCGGTTTTGAGGATATGGATACCATTGAGGTGTTAATCAGATGATGATGATTTTTTCGTTTACTCTGCACTTATCATCTTGGACCAAAAGTTTTGGTTAGTTAAATGGCGTCTTTTGGGAGGTGTGGTGTACTGGCAAAAATCTTGATACCCGAACTGGACTTATCCTGGTCCTAATGTGGAGGAATATCCGCTTGTCTTTTGGGACTTGGTGTCTTGAAAACTTTTTGTGTCTATTCGTCTACATCACGAGTATAGTTTCTTGTTAGTTCGATACTTGCTAGTGGTAAGAACTATGGTTGTCTGTTGGATTTCAAGTACAAACCTATGTACCTGATATTTATTGTACATCTTTGAATTAAGTTGTCAACGCATATTGATAACATGTTTCCAATGAAAGTTAGAAGCATGATATACATGAATTGTGAATTAAAATGTAATTATATTATCGCTAATCATAAACCTGATCATTAAACTCGAACATGAGGTAAGTATTCAGGTATTGTCCCTGCTATCATCATAGACTGTCCATCTTGATACATGGGCATTCCCCAAGTATCCGCTAATTTATACGCGCCATATCTGTCTCGTTGTCCAAATTCATGTCTTTATCATCTCTCCCAGGGTAACCAATGGATCTTCTCTGTAGATGTTTGGGTCTTGTTCCAAATACTGACTTTCGTGAATATATTGTAGATATGAACAAAATGTTGGCGGCGTATGCTACTACCATCAAAATACCAAGCTGCCTCATGGATTACCATCACACACTCAACCGATAGCGGATTGTTTAGTTCCTGCCATTCGACCACCTTAGAGACCCCTCCCTTCCTTTTGTTCCCTTTCTCTTCAAATTCAGTCCGAGATACCTCCCCTGGATTCCAGAGAACCAGCTCAACGCATCTCCCAAATATCCAAACTATTGCTTCCCGTGCGCATCGGATCATGCTCAAGCTCATATGCCCGGGAAAGCGACGCTCGAAGTTTAGTCGCCACGTCATGAGCCCATAATTCCGATTTCTGACCCTCGGTCAAAAGCTCTGCATGTGGCCCATACCCGTGTCCAAGTTGCGCACCTTTCAGACCATCTTCTATGGGCACTTTTCGTTGCTTGAATTTTCGCATCCACTAGAGAACATAAGAACAAGCTGCCAGGGCGGCATGTACCACGCCAATCACTATTCCTGCAACCGTGTGATTCGGTAATTTTTGCTGAGGCTCCACTTTGATACGGGATCTTTCAGAGTTCCAAACAAGTGCCTCTGAATATATTGGTGTCTCTCCCAGATGGCCCGCTTTAGCCAAAAGATCATGGCAGGTGGGATTTAGATTTTCTGGCACTTAAATACTTGCTGAAGTTGTCATCTCAGAATGTTCTCCGCCGTTCCGGTAATTTAGAGTTAGAGACCAGGAAAGCCTTTGCCAGTCATTGCATACACTGAAAGCTCCATAGACCCCTGAAGTATCATTCGATCCGATTCCCAGGCAGAAACTCAAGCTTGTCGAACACAAGGTGTCATGGATGTTCTCGACTGTAAGGTCTGCAATGCTTGAGCTAGCCACACAGCTGAGAATTGACCATACAGTCGCATAAGAGTGGATTTATAGTTGGAGGGAGAGTGGGCGAGGCGGCTATTCACCTTAACAAGTGGTATTCGAGTTAATGAATGGCAATACCCCATGTTGTATTCTGGCTCGGACATGGCGGCCAATCTGGTGACATTGGTGTATAGAATGATAACTTGGTTGTGGAAGGGTTGATGGATGCAAGGTGCGTCGAAAAGTGCTTTGTAGTTTTGCTTGATTTCGATGGTGTTGTTGAATACAAGTACTAGTCCTATTGAGTATTGTAAGTCTTCGAACAAAAAAAGTTTCTGCCGAGAGTGAAGCTACCGTAATAGGGAATGGTGCCATTGAAAGCCACACTATAATCATCTCCATCGTCGACACCCATCCATCCAGACACGATACGACCCGACCAAACACTTGTCATTTTGGGTCCATAAGTGGTTCTTACTTCCTCAAATTTCTGGTTGCTTATATCACTTGTAAACGATAAACAAGAATAATTCGCTATAAATAATGGTAGGGGATAGTCTGAAAATCCCTGGGTGATCTGTGAATAATCAGATGAGGTAAAGGTAGAGTTATTGCACCATGAAGTATTTCCAACACCCCAGAAATCGGCATGATCACTGGTCGGATTACCACAAGCCATGTATTCTGCAGCCATTTGGAAGGTGACTGGTGCGGATATGCTATTATTGGAGCCATATCCAGCGACTGGTATTTAACGATAGCCCCTAGCTTTGATATAAGCTGTTATATCTCGGACTGAAGCTTTAGCTGGTGCTACCACATCTGTGGAACCATCCGGAATTGTCATGTCATCGATAGCATAGAATCTCAATACGTTCTTGTAAGAAGCAAAGGCATCTACAATGGCTATACAACTATCAAACCTATCGTTTGACAATTGTTGGCCAATCTTCAGCTAAATATATATAACCTGTCTGAAAGTAGACAAGTAAATATATTCCATTATCCATAAATGTTTCTGCGCATGCTTCATGATTTAAACTTGAATCAATACCATATGGATATACGACGTTAATTCCCAAAGATACCATCGCGGGAGTATCCCGCAACAGCCTTCGGCATCGGCGAGAAAGTCTTTAGACCATGATCCGTATTCAACTCTCCGAAGGAAAATTTGAGTTCCATTTTCATAGAAGAATTTTGACCCCTTAGAATCTTAGTTTTTGTTCTGGTGTAGTGTAAAACAAATCAACTTACTTTGATGATTACATCAAGTATCGGAGAGCCCATGATCACTCGAGCTGAGAAGAATTTCTCCTGAACTCGAAGACTCGAGGAAAAGAAAAAAATGGCATTAATTTTGAATTTGAGAAGAAGAACGTTCTGCCGGGCAGATCTCAAGATGGTGGACATCTTAAATAATTGAAGAGGTTGTACTCTCAGAATTCCCAATAGAAAGTATGTTTGCTACTCGCCCATATACTCGTGCCAGTAGGATACTAGCTATAGGTCACAGCGGCATCAAGACCAAAACCTTTGACTTTGGGGTACCATTCGAGGATGTATACCCATGTCGAGATGTGCCCCATCAAACATTGTTCACTTCAAGATTGAAAGTCCGTGGCCAAATTTGCTATATCAAATCCATTTATGTGTGAACACTGGCATTCTCGAGAAACTCTTGCATGAAAGGTTGCATGAAAGGTTTCCATGCTCTTGAATTGTATGGACAATCGAACACTAGGCCACCTAGAAGATACTAACACCGTGGAGGAGTAGAATACATTCATTGGTGTGGGCGAAATCACTTTAGAAAACGACGGGAATGCAGATGCAGAATCGACCTCATCTCATTGAATAATGAATGGTAACAGAAGAAAAATCAACAAGTGCATGCTGAGAAACGACCAGCCCATTTTCATAAGAAGAGGAAAAGCAAAAGCTTCACTATTAATACCACCAGGGATCTTACCAACGTATAACCAGGTAGCTACACAGTAGAACCAGGGTGTGTGTAAACACCCAGCATTGGCATTGCAAAACATGAAGTGTCACAAGAGTTCTTTTCGCTTCGCATTGATCGAAGAATAAAGATGTGTAGTCTGTAGTTTGTTGTATGTTTGTATGTTTTGTATGTATGTTGTATGTTGTATGTTGTATGTTGTATGTTGTATGTTGTATGTTGTATGTTGTATGTTGTATGTTGTATGTTGTATGTTGTATGTTGTATGTTGTATGTTGTATGTTGTATGTTGTATGTTGTATGTTGTATGTTGTTGTATGTTGTATGTTGTATGTTGTATGTTGTATGTTGTATGTTGTATGTTGTATGTTGTATGTTGTATGTTGTATGTTGTCTGCAATCTGCAATCTGTAATCTGTAATCTGTAACCTGTAACCTGTAACCTGTAGTCTCTAGTCTTTATGAGTCTGCATGTTTTCGACAAAGGGTCTCGATCATAACTGACCCTTAAATATGGAAATTGAATGCAATCTTATAAGACGAGGTTATACCAGGGATGGAATCGATAAAATGCATAAGACCTCATAAAGTACTGATATCCATAGATCTAGATAGACTCATGGGAAAGGAAGTGTACATGTAATATCATAAAACAATCAATCAATCCATGGATCTATGATCTATGGATGCTACCTAGTACCTAGTAGATGCTTCGGTCAGGTCAGCTGTGGGTTCGAACTCCTTCACCGGATTTTCTTTCTTCCATCGAATAATGTGGGGTTTGTAATCAGGAGGGCACGTGGGGTGGTCTGGTAAGATGATGTATGAGTGGAGGAGGAGTGGAGTGAAATCCTTACTGTAGTCTGGTCCTGGTCCGTGTGAGGTACAGCGAAAATAATAATTCATCAGAATAATTAATTAAAAATAATTAAAACAATTATTATTATCATAATTTACAATTAAAATGGCGCGGGGTTGACAGGAAACTCTATTATTCCACCAATAGAAATCCTTGAATTCTCATGAAAATAGTACGGAGAAGACAAGAATCTCGTGCACTTTCTTTCCTGTGGTTGAATTGACCCACCACCGTTGAGCAAGTTGATTATGCTTTCTTGTCTTCTTCTAAATGTGTTCATGGCTCTAATGAATGTGTATATATGTGTCTGCTTCCTTTCCTGAGACTGTGAATACTGTCAAGTTACTTGTACTACGTCCATCCAATCCTCCCTCTCCTTCTCCCTCTCCCTTTCCTTCTCCTTCGCCTTTCTTTCCAATCACTCATCGTCATAATCTTCCCCATTCCCTTCCTTCTCCATTACCCCTCTTCTTTCACATAACTCTCAGCAGATTAGTCAATCATCATGGCTGAAATCACCATCACAGGCTGGGATACTCGCGATGTTCGATTTCCTACTTCTTTAGACAAGACTGGCTCTGATGCCATGAACGCCGCGGGAGATTATAGTTCTGCATACTGTATTCTCAAGACTGATTCCGAGTTCTCTGGTCATGGAATGGTAAGACGATTTTTCTTTAACAGTCATTCATTTTAAATAAACCTTACTAATGAATCCTTCTCTCGCAGACTTTCACAATTGGCCGTGGAAACGATATCGTATGTGCTGCAATCAATCATGTCGCAGATCGTCTTAAGGGACGTACCCTTTCCCTCTCTCGTCTCAAATTGGGGTCAAACCTGGAGATATCTTGTTTCCGATTCACAACTTAGATGGATTGGTCCTGAAAAGGGTGTCATTCATCTCGCCCTTGGAGCTGTTGTTAATGCCATCTGGGATTTGTGGGCAAAGACGCTCAATAAACCTGTGTGGAGGATCGTGGCAGATATGAGCCCTGAGGAGTTCGTCAGCTGTATCGATTTCCGTTACATCACAGATGCAATTACACCCGAGGAGGCTATTGCTATGCTGAAGGCCGAAGAGGGAGGAAAGGCAAAGAGAATCGAAGATGCTTTGAACAACAAAGCTGTTCCGGCTTATACCACAAGTGCGGGATGGCTAGGTTATGGTAAAGATAAGATGAAGGGGCTATTGGAGGAGACTTTAGCCAAAGGATACAGACATTTCAAGCTCAAGGTTGGAACGTCGGTTGAGGCTGATCGGGAACGTTTGGCCATTGCAAGAGAAGTTATCGGATATGACAAGGGCAATATTCTTATGGTTGATGCAAACCAGGTATGTTACACCCGAGTAGTGACACATTCAATTCACAACTGACAATCATACAGGTCTGGTCTGTTCCTGAAGCCATTGAATATATGCAACAACTCAAAGACTTCAAGCCATGGTTTATCGAGGAGCCCACTTCCCCTGATGACATTCTTGGCCACAAAGCTATTCGTGATGCCCTCAGACCACATGGAATTGGTGTTGCAACTGGTGAAATGTGTCAAAACAGAACCATCTTCAAACAACTCCTCGCCAGCGGAGCCATTGATGTCTGTCAAATTGATGCCTGTCGTATGGGAGGTGTCAATGAAGTCTTGGCAGTTCTACTTATGGCCAAGAAGTTCGGTGTCCCAATTGTTCCACACAGTGGTGGTGTTGGACTTCCAGAATACACTCAACATCTGAGTACCATCGACTACGTTGTAGTCAGTGGCAAATTGAGTGTTTTGGAATACGTCGACCATCTCCACGAACATTTCGAGCACCCATCTGTGATCAAGGATGGTTATTACCAAACTCCATTGGAGCCAGGATATAGTGTTGAGATGAAGGCGGCAAGTATGGATCAATATGAGTTTCCAGGAAGAGACGGAGTCAGTTGGTGGAAGAGTGAAGAGGCCAAGCCAATCTTGGAGGGTATTAAGATCTAGGCTGTGTTGGTGATGGAGTTTTATGGGTGTCAACGACTTTAATACTGGGTTTTTGGCAGCAGGGCAACGATGGCATCCTGTATGATTATTTTCATCCCAAATAGGGGTCGAGGGTTTTCATGTTGGGCCTTCTTCCGCAGGGCAACGATGGCATCCTGTATAACATTTTTGTTATCCTCCAATATGTAGTACTATTCATACACCAATTTATTTATTTATTTTCTCAAAGTCAAAGTAGCCTTGGCTCTCAAAGCTCTATAAAAGTTGAAAAGTGTCTTGACCGTGTTAAATCACATCCATGTCTTTGACATTCGCCCACCAGTTTATCCCATGGTCAAAATTCCAATTTACCCAATTCATCCTAAAGTATTTATTACGGTAAGAAAAGATCAAACTCCGAGGACTTCTCCTCCTTCATTTAAAACGTCACGTGGTTTGTGTACCTCACGCGTTTCAGATTCACGCATTGGCCTCAAACATACATTGAAAACAATTATCGCAACGTATTCAGACATCACAACTCAATCATATCTTATTACAAGAGTAATGTTGAATTTTTTAATTTTTGGTGCAATTTTCAATATATAAAACTCATTTATGGAGTTCTAAAGCCTCTCACCTACTCCCATTCTTCATCATCATCATCATCATCATCATCAATCATGGCATTAAAGCCATCCCCCAAAGCATCCAAAGCATCCAAAGCATCCAAACCAACAATTGCAAATAATGAGCAATTACAATCATTTACTCAAGATAAATTTGAGAAAGAACTCAAAGCTTTGGCATCAAAAGCTCAAGAAGAGACCACAACCAAATTCCTCTTATCTCAACTTTGGGTCTTGGTTCAATCAGCTACCCTTCTCTCACTCGCCGCCATATACTCAAATGTTTCTCAACTCACACTTTCTCCTGTCTATGGATCATACCCAGCTGGGATATGGCATTCGAAAGGAGTCATGACGGCATGCTTCTTGGGCTGGTCATCAAACTTATTCATCGGGCGTTCTATTCCAATCAGGAAGCCAGTCCAACTTCTCCCCATCATCGCGGCCTATATACCAATGGCTCAATACTTTCTCTTTAAGCTGAGTGGCTATATGGGAGCTAATATTGGACCACTTATTACAGAGGGACTCACATTTCTTCCTTTACTCTTCCTTTCCGTCTCGTGTACGGCCAGTACTTTGGACGATTTAGAACTCACATCTGGTCGATGGCCTTGGATATCCGATGCCGCACCAGGTATGATATCATATGCTTTCTTCAAAACTATGGAGTATGTATCAGCAAACCAAATTTCTCGATACATTGGCCAATCTGTTATCTTTACACGTCTTGGAATGCAAATTGTACTCCAAACTCTGTATTCTGCCTTCGCTCCTTCAAAAGCTCCTTCTCTGGATACTACCAGCAGTGTTTCACACCGCGTTGTTCAACGTACATGTACCAACGCCATACGCTCTTAGTCAACTCAATAGTACGATGAACTCACAGGGCTGGTCAATCCTTGAACGAAAGGAATCTCTAACCGGATATCTTTCCGTTATTGAAAGCTTAACCATGGGTAATGGATTCCGAGCTATGCGTTGTGATCATAGTCTTTTGGGGGGAGAATGGTTGGTTAATGGAAAGAAAACCAAAGGAATTGCTGAGCCTATTTACGGAATCTTTGTAATGCTAGAGGCTATACGTTTGATTGAAGTGGAAAAGCCAATTAAGGATGAAGATGCTAGTGCTTTGGTCATGTGAGTATCCCGATAATCTCCATTTTGAAACATTGATTTGCTGATACAAAGTAGTGGTCTCGGTATTGGTACCACGCCAGCTGCTTTGATATCCCATGGAATCCATACTACTTTGGTAGAGATTGATTCCGTTGTGGTGGATTTTGCTCAGAAATATTTCTCTCTTCCAGAGCCCCAGGAAACCATCATTGATGATGCCGTATTAGTTGCATCGAATTTGCTGCTCAAGGAAAGAAATTCAATTATATCGTGCATGATGTCTTCACAGGCGGAGCCGAACCTGTCGATCTATTCACGTATGAATTCTTGAAGGATCTTCATGATATTTTGGAACCAGGCGGTGTTATCGCTATTGTATGTTTTCCATTTTTCTCTGTTCTACCATTTTTCATCATCCCTATGCTGACCAATTTACAGAATTATGCTGGGGACTTCCTACTTCCACCTTTCTCGATAATTCACCGCACAATCCGCTCCCTTTTCTCCACGTGTCGTGTTTATCGTGAAGCCGAAGCGCCAACAGACCAACACATTGCCAAAACTGGACAAGATTTCACTAACATGGTTATATTCTGCATTAAGCCTCTTTCTGAAAACCCATCCTCTTCTCTTGTTCCAGCAATAAAATTCCGCAATCCGATAGAAAAGGATTTCTTGAAGAGTAACGCGAGAAGAGCATACCTGTTGCCAAAATGGGAAATAGAAGATGAGGAATTGAGCAGGGGAGAGGAGAAGGGTGATGAAGAGTTTTCTGGTATTTTGAGGAGGAATGATACGGCAAGGTTGGCAGAGTGGCAGACTAAGAGTGCAAAGGGTCATTGGGGAGTTATGAGAGGAGTGTTGCCTGGAGGTGTTTGGATTGATTGGTAGAAGATTGATGGTTTTGTATTAGTATTGGAGCCGTGGAAAAAAGGAAGCTGGTATTATTCCTTCGGGGCCTGTGTAATATGAGAGGAGTTGGAATGGCTATGTTTATAATCTTGGGCACGGTAAATGCAAATACACTTATTAAATTGTAAGCAGAGATAGCTATGAGGTTCTCGCTCTTCAAGCTTTGAGAGTTCCTTCTGAAAATACCATCATTGCATGAGTTACATCCTGGAACCCACTCTTCCATGAAATCCCAGATACAGAACAAGACCCTTACTCAGTATCGCGATCATCATTTCATTTTCCCCAGAGGGAGAAGCCCCTAAACCGTCCCAACAGCCTTCACGATAAATGCACTCGCAGTATCAGCATCATTTCCATACGTCAAATCTAAAACACGAAAACCCAGTCAGCAACAAAGTTCACCCATCCCAGCAAACCCACCAAACAACCCCTTTCCCATAGGCATCCCCCAAAACACAAAACAACAAAACCAAAGCAAAAGAGAAACTCACGCGTCGTAAACCCCCCTACCCCCGTACAAATAATGTCCAAAGCATGACAAATGCTCAACACCTTCGCGGCCGCACCCCACCCACCGCCTGCCCATAATCCGGATCCCCAAACACGACGACGGCGGCGATCTTGGCCGTCACGGCCGCGGATAAAGTTTTCGCCGCGTTGTGCACCAGTTGCGCGCCTTGGGAGTAGCCGCTGAGTACGAGTTTGGCTTCGGGACATTTGCTGCTGGCGTAGGTGGTTAGGTTGGCGAGGTTGCGGGAGCCGGCCGCGTCGCCGCCTACGAGGTACCTGGTGAGGGGTTAGTGGAGGGAAATTGGAGGACGGGGAAGAAGAAATAGATTACCCAATAACATCAGCGGTATAATCCACGCCCTGTACCGTCGTCTTGGCCGTCGTAAGCGCCGCCCTCAAACTGGCAAAGAGCGGTGGTCCAGCGATCTCCCCCACGTTTCCAGCTTTATGCGTGGGTTTCTCGTTAGCAAAATTGTCGATTATGAGAAGGGGGATTGTGTGCAGCAAGATATAGATGCGGGATATGAGGATGAGAAAGAAATCCACATACCTTCATTGGTTCCTCGGGCAAATATTACAATCACGGGTTTGCATGCGTCGGTGGATAAACCGTTTTCGGTGGTGACGACGGCGGCGGCAGCGCTTTCGGTGAAGAAGTGTGCGGTGCTGGCGAGGTGCTCAGTGGCGGCTACTTGGGTTTCGGTGGTGGTTTCGGCCGGGGCTGCGACTTCGGGTTCGGCGAGGGGGTGAGTGAGGACGAGAGAGGAGAGGGAGAGGAGAATGGGCAGTGTGAAACTTCATTTTTTGAGAGGGGGTCTGATTTTGGCTGGCTGGCTGGTTGGTGGATGGGATGAGCTGAGGTGAAGTGTGGAAGGATGGAGAATGTGATGATACCGAAGAGAGCACTGTGAGGAAGACACTCGAGCTTGGATAAAGATTTGAGAGATGGGGGTGAAGATGGGTATTTATGCATCCAGATAGCACATGCTCAACACTCAATTCCTCCACTTCTTCATCCCCAATTCCTCACAGCTTTCTTCTCCGAGGTCTTCACAATACATACAGTGTTATTTACTAGTATAACTCTAATCCAAACGCACATATCTGCATACATACAAGCCAACGGTGCGGGGTCTCAGCATAGGGAAGTTCAAATCCTTCATTCACACACTTGCATGTACCCCATCGACCGTACATCCAACCACAGTCCTCTCTCATTCACCCCACACTCCTCTCTGTTCCTGTAGCCAAGAACAAGCTCCGAGATATTAAAGGCTCGCATACATATATCCCTTTGCCCTCTTATTACCCCTCTCGTTTGCATTGAAACCGAGGTTGTTCCATGCCGATGCAAATACTGAAGTCAATAACAATAAGCGCCATGTATCAATATAGGCAGGTCCGAACTTCAAGCTTCAAGCACTTTCATATGGAGTACGCAGATCAGGGGTATTGAAGTAACGTGTGGTTGTGACTCGAGAGATGATTTGACTATATGTGTGCTGGAGTCAATTTGGCCTACGGCCGTGAGATGGATTGGATATATCGGGGATTATATTATGTCTTACTCTTGGCTTTTTGATGAAGAGTGAGTTGGAATTTGACATTTGAAGAATGTAGATGGTGCTTATAATCAGCACGAATCAAGAGCTCCAAAACAAAAGATTAGATACGTAGCCGCCCAGAACTAAAGAATCCAACAAAAGAGCTCCTATTGTAGAATATACAGACCGAGATGGAGAATAGTAAGAAATAACCGGTATTTCCCAAATAAGGAAACCAAACCTCAGATCAATATATCACCCACATGCCCTCCAACCAAAACCCATAATGCACCCACATCACCTCCACTAAAAGTGTCAAAAAACCACATTGCACAAGAGAACTCGGTGAAAAAAACCCTGAATAGACAAATCTAAATCCATACCTTCCTATTCCAGTAACCTCAAATATCTATGCGCATCCCATCTACCACTCCCACATAATTCACCACGCACCCCGAGAATATTGTAACCGCGTGCCACGCTTGTATGTCGGCAATGTGGTTCCCAACTTTGGTATGGATGTACATCATACATATATATTACCCAGGTAATAATATATCCGGCGACAGCAGATTGGCCCATTAGATATTTATGTCCCACCCCGCAATTTTGCCGATGCATTGGGGTATATGCGGGGAAATTTCTGGCAGGTGATACACCCTCAATCTATGTCAACCTGGAGAAATGGGATGGAATAAAGAAAGGGTATTACGGGATCCGGAAGTATGACATTTATTTATGAAGAATTTTCTTTGTTCTTTCATTTTTATCTCGATGAATTGTTCTTGGCTGCCGTAGTTTCTATCGTGCTAGCAAGTATCTGGGCCGAGGTTTGGGATATCGATGGAGATGCACAAGCAGAGGTATAGGACAATTGAGGATTGGAGTGCTGGGCATAGTGCAGGGTACGGGTAATCAAGGTGAAGTGTATTAATTGGAGTCTAATTGGATGAGTTTGCAGGTTTGTAGATCTTCACTCCAAATGTAACTATTCCGTAATATCCAAGTTTGAGGTTGAGAAATATTAGAAATAGACATTAGAGAGAAAGGCTACACTTGAGCCTTGACTACTAAGTTTTAAAGACCACTCAATTCTCATGAACTGTTGGGACTTCCAGCAAACGTGATCTTAGAACTAAAAATGATCTTCGCTTAAATCATAACCCATTGAATGGATACAGGAGCAGCAATAATAATTCCCATAGATAGAATACTCATCTATCATATTGTAAACCAATGAGCAGCACTTCTATTCCCTCGTCGAAAATGACACATTCGTAACATTCGTCTGCACAATATGCGTTTCACTCCCTGCATCACACCTTTCGCCATCAGAATCACTGACTCTATCGCGACACCCGCTATCCGCTTTGTTGCCCGCCGCAATCTCAACCTTATGTTCTGTATACCTTCCATCCAACTCCAAATCGTTAACGTTGTCAATATCATCAAGCGACTCTATACCATAAGCGCGACGTGAAGGCCGCTTCTTCTTTGATGATTTCTGTCCAATGGTTTCTAGATCGTAAGGGTTTGCACTGGAGTTAACCTTAGAGGAAGAGTTTTCGCCTATCCAACGTGGTGCGATGTGTTTGAAAAATTGGCGAATGAGAGGGAATGAACCGCAAATTATCACCAGATTTGCTTCTACAATACTGGGTAGACGGAAATTGGGATTAGTGCTTTTCGTTGATAGTGGTTTGGCTAGCAAAGAGAAGTGATGGGTAGTTTGGGCAAATGCTTACATCCACACGCATGGAATAGAAACTGCCCATGTTTGATCGAGAGCTACAAGTAGAGGCATCATGATTTTAAGTCGTATCATACTTGTTATTACAAGTCCTACAGCCCATACATCAGTACTGATCCCTACATAACTAACATAAGACACGATATTCAACATACAATGAACCCACAACAAAAATAATAATCAAGCCCACTTTCTGCACTCGGGGCATGCGTAAATCGGCTATCATCGGGATCGGTAATGTGAGAAGTGCCAAATCTGTAGCAATATTCATTGCCGCAGTAGCAGTGTAAGTAGCGGCGCGATTAACGCATTTGCCATCAGTAATCGTAACATCCCAATTCATAGCCACCGGATGGCAAGGGAAGATAAGTGCAAAGATGATGGCAAAACTATAGCCCAGTACAACAAACATGAGGAAGTATACGGCTATTCGAAACCATCTTACTGGCGATAGCCGATTGTAAAAGAGTAGGAGGGAAAATTTGGATAGGCCTAGACAGGGCACATAAATAACCGAAGCGCTCATGATCAACTAAGTGAGGAAAATCAGATACTCTGGACATTAAAATGGGATGGTTGTCAAATAATTGGTACTCACTTTACTATACATATTGTATTTTTCAATTGAGATCTCCCACGCATGCACTCCCATTATTTTTTCAAGCCACATCGCTATGTTCTATCAGCTTAATTTGTCCACAATGACTGCTGGAATTGACCTACAAATGAGAATTGCCTGCACCGTAACTCCACAAACCTATTATTATATCCATCAATACAAGCAAACTCCAACATCTTGACGAGCTAGATTACTCACCCAGGCTACAATCAAACAAGCTACATCAGGTAGAACAAGAATTAGTGAATTTCTCATGTTCCAACAGTAAACAATAGCTCACCATCCTCGACCGCGAAATTCCTAGCAACGAAGACCTTCGTATAAGTTCTCATAGTCAAGAATAAGAAGCTCAACACCATCCCCACACCGTGAACCCAATACCCGGCTACCTCTCCATATCGTGCTGGATTATCAAAGTTGACGGCATAACCTTCAGGTGCAGGTATCGCCGCTATCTGTGAAGCCATATTGAAAGCATGAAAAGATGATGATTCTAAAAAGGATGATTTGACAGGAAGCACAGTCAAGAAGTTAAGCGTGGGGCATATCTTTTCCGCACCACCTTATTAGATGGTCTATCCATCCATTGCTAAGAAAGTATATCTGTAACATTTTGAAATTTGAAATCGGGTAGCGGAAAGGTTAATTTCTGCAAATGAACCTTAATTGAAAGTTTTGAAGAGCAGTTGAACGCATGTTGATCTTATCTTCATTCTTGATATTCAAAGTAGCTCTAGGTCATACAGTCCCCTCCCCTGGATAAATGTTAAAGTAGGGGTTGGTCCAAATAAATCTAGCGAGTATGATTTATCCTTCGACTTCGATTTTGCTACAAAGCAAGGATAAAAACTTGCTAAATGCTACCCTGGGCTGGCTAAAAGACCAAAATCTGGCCTGTGCAAGCAATTTCAGCCATTCTGGTGAAGCCAACCAGGGAAAATCCATCATTTAATATTTATTCAGGGGGAACTTTATAGGATAGACCCTGACTATAACTTCTAGTGACTTTATCATGAAGACGCCAGGGGGAATTACCTTGTTTGGTTACACAGGTATTCAATTGAGAACTCAAAAAATAAATCTCCAAACGCTAGATTTTGAGGGATGCCTTAGCTTCCCCAGAGTCCAGATAAAACCCCCTGCTTGTAAATTCTGATCCAAAAACCAAGGCACTTACCCCTATGATTTCCTTAATCGGGAGGCTGAAATTACATGCTAGCGACTAACTCTCTGAATTCTAGAGACAACCGAGGTACCACTAGAGGCGACGTCTACCTGGTGGTTATCCCTTTCAAGCAGAAAGATCAAACGATTATTTGTTCATGCTGCAGCCTATCGGCTATTCAAGTGGAACTGGCCCATCGAAGACGATTCTTGGGAAAGGAAAGACTACGAGATATCTAGAATCCAACCTCCCATATTCTTACCAATTATCGCTTTGCAGTACAGTAGTTGTTGAGGAATAGGGTTCAACATCGGCACTCGCCATGAGTTGCCATGCTTTTTTAAATTAATAGTGGGGATAAGATGGATACCAGAACCCGACAAACCTCACCGATCCGCAGCCGCGGTACAGGGAGCTACCATTATCTGTACTCCGTATAAAAATTTTCACTTGTGCAGTGTGCAGAGCTTGGTATTAGTGGTTACCCAAATGCCAATGCTCAATCTAACTTGCAATTCAATAGTGGCAACAACGTAGCTTTGCGTGTACCTTGCATCATTATCTCTGTATCCTTGAGTCTCTACATTCAGTTTCAAGAGTGGATCGTAATCTGTACTACGTTCTAGTTACTCATGGATTTGACCAGGCGGCTATCAGTTTATTCTGGTCATTACCGCACTGGCGTAACTCTCCAACAATATTAAACCCTTTCTTTCCTTGCTTTTGGACATTCCCTCTTACATCGTAAGCATTTACTGATTCACGATGAGACATTCAATCACAACAGTCCTTTTCGCTGCCATCGCTGGTGCGACTGCTTCATACCCCAATGGCACTGCCACCAACAGCACAACTCAATACTGTGTAGGTTGCTCCACACCCACGTGGAACCCACGGTCAATATAGACTAATATCATCCTACAAGTGTAATGCTCTGGCATTGGCCGGGCTAGCCGATAGACTTACATATCCTGGGCAGGATGCCTATACGGCTCGAGTAGAATCTTACTGGTCATTGGCAGCCCAGCTGGATCCGTATTGTATTGTTCAACCACAGAATGCGTTGGAAGTTTCACAAGCTGTTGTCGCACTTGTGCGAGCAAATAAGACACAACCGTGCAAGTTTGCTGTTCGGAGTGGCGGCCATACAACCGTGAGTATAATAATTATCTCGATATTACCTAACCCCGTCGTATTTCTACGTGTGGCTTAAAGGTACGATTGTGCAATCATTAACGCTTCTCCATTGTAGTGGGCAGGTGCCGCCAGTATTGTGGATGGAGTTACCATTGATTTGGGTCTGATGAACTCCACTACTTATCATGCCGAAAACAACACTGCGGCAGTACTTCCTGGGGCTCGTTGGTTATCGGTATACGAGACGATGGACAAGTACGGACTTGCTGTTGCTGGAGGCCGTGCTGCAACCGTAGGAGTCGCAGGTCTGACACTTGGTGGAGGAAACTCATTCTATGCGGGTCGTAAGGGAATGGTCTGTGATGGGGTGGCAAACTTTGAGGTCTGTCCAAAATCACTGAATGAGAAAATACTTACACAGACCAAATATCTAACACATATTCTCAGATCGTTCTTGCAAATGGAACAATCATCAACGCTAATAACGCAACAAACCCGGATCTATTTCAAACATTAAAAGGTGGTTCAGGAAACTTTGGAATTGTCACTCGACTAGACTTGGAGACTTTCATTGGTGGCGACAATGCGCCCAACAATATTTGGGGTGGTGTTGTTACATATCCAGACAGTACTACAGCTCAGCAACTCCAAGCTATGGTGAACTTTGGCAATAACATCAACAATGATCCATACGGATCTGCCATCGGGATCTGGCAATACTCTACTTTGACAAACCAAACCACGGTCATCAATGCCTATGAGTACACAAACCCCATCGTAGCACCCCCAGCGTTTAAGGAATTTCTCGCTATCCCTGGAAACACATCCGATTCCATGAGAATTACCAATATGACTGATCTTACAATCGAGCTCGAACAAGCAGGCGGCTACAGGTATGTCAAAGCATTATACAGCTTATAGGGATCAATTGAATTGACTTTGTATCAATAGGGATTCCTTCATCACACTTACTTTCAAGAACGACTTGAGAGTTCTTGCCAAGGCAATTGAGCTCCACGATGCTTTTATTCCAAAGATCAAAAGCGGTGCAACTGGTAACTGGACCATGCAAAACATGTTTCAACCTATCCCAACTATATTCGGCAAAATCGGGGCACAAAAAGGTGGCGACATGCTTGGACTTGATAGATTCAATGAGACTATCGTTTGTACGTGTAACCTCATAAGTACTCTCATAAATGTGCTAACTAATTACCATCAGTATTCCAATGCTACTTAGCATGGAATGGCGAAGAACAGGATGATTTCTTTCAAAGCCAAGGCGACTTGCTAATTAGTCAACTTAGTGACTATGCTATTAGCATTGGCCAATCCAACCCCTTCATCTATCTGGACTATGCATACAAGACCCAGAAACCATTGGAAGGGTATGGAGCCGCCAATATCGAAAAAATCCGAGCTGCGGCAGCCAAGTTCGATCCCGAAGGAGTTTTCCAGACAATGGTACCTGGTGGTTTCAAGATTTCAAAGGTGAATAAGGGTGATGTGACAAGTTAATGGCAGCTTTTGCTGATGTGAGCTTGAAGGTATTGTTAACGAATGAACAGCTGACGAACGAACATGATGAGTTATGAGACTAGACATAATGTGTTAGTGATAATTTGGATATACATAAAACTGCCAAAGAACATATTTTGCGCGTGATGCACCTGAGCATTGGTGTAATGAAACGCTGAAGTGATGCCAAGCTAACAGCACAGCTGTAGATAACACTAAATCTAATTTGACAAAGCGTGCTTTTCATTTGCACTAGTGGGCCCAAGTAAAGCTGCATTAAACCAAATCTTAATTCATTTTATTTAAGTTTCAGCACCCTCATGTTCAAGGGATTGATCATGTATAAAAATAGGGGTTCGCAAAGTTGTGTGGAAAAGGTAAAAAGTGCTGAACTATGAGACATTCAAGAATTCTTTTTTCTTTTGGCAAATTCGATATTTTAGTTGAAGTTGTAGCTTAGTAGTAATGGTATGAGTGCGATTGGTGCTACGGATGCGATGGCTACGATACTCAGAATATGACGCTTCACCTGCTTTTCTTACGGTTGAGACTTCTTACTCCACATAGCGATTAGCTTTTGGACTTGCCATCTTGGGATATTTATTGCCTCCACTATTCACCCAGAGGAACACTGCCGAAATAAAAATACTATAAGCTTCAGCAACCAAGAGAGTCTTGCTACATTATTATTCAGTTTTCTGCAGATAAGTGACCCTTGTTTTTAAAAAGGAGTCTCGCTGATTAAGGCCACTGTATGTGAGACCACAGTAGGTGTTTAAGAGTCGATGATATTGATAAACAGCGCAGATGGATGAGTTTTTCAAGGTGAAACAGAATGAACTGATAAATGTGCAGCACATCCACACAGTCATAGCACCAGTCTATCATTGGAGAAGAATGATCGAACAATTTTTCTGAACTTTGAGGCTGCTTTGCATCAAAATAATAAGAGCACTTCATTGTCTCTTCCCAGACACTTACGATCAACATGACCATTAAAGAGCCCTTCTCTATCACTTTAAAAACTGCACTGCGATTGCAAGGTGAGAAGGGAATCTTTGATAATCTTCAGTCATTCAGGAAGCTTGTAACAGTTGTTGTTTTCCTATTGATTATCAACTCGATTCTGACAGATGGGCTGAGTTTCCAGCCTTTACCTCTAAGCTTCAGACGTTATGCCCCATACTATAGGGCGGGATTGAGAGACTTCGAAGAGACTGCACTTGCTGTGCAATCCACAAGCAGGTTTGGACTTCTAAATGGAGAGTTGAAAGCTGACTTTAATACAAATGAGTGGCCAGATGAGCTAGCAGAAAGAAGCCGCTTAAGAGAAGTTAAAGACAAAATAAACTATTAACGCAAATGCTTCAAAGAACATAGGCAAGTCAAAATGGTAAAAAACTTTGTTTCATTGGAATTTGCAAATTATCTTTCAGCGGGCTTATGAGAAATTGGTATCGTCTGATTATCGAACCTCGTTTTGAGTTCATCAATCAATGATTGTGTTTGTGCTATTTTAAAGAGTCCAGACAAGAGCAAAGTTGTGTTTCAACTTGCTAGACACCGCCAATTGCTGGATTAATTCCTCAACCATATTATTAGGGCTATGATTTTAACCATGAATTTATGAACTGCAGTTTGGCAAGCTCTTGCTTACTTATTATTAGGGTGCATTCGCATCGATTTTTGAAAAAAAAAATATCATTAGACTACATTTGCCCAATGTTTTAGCGTCATATTGAGCTCAATATTCAAAAAAAAGTAATCCGAACGCAATATTGAATACAATAAATATTGGGCCTTCAAATGTGGTCAAACATGTATTTGAGCAAATGTTTGAGATTTTCCTCATACAGTGGTCAATAGCAACTTTTTGGTGCTGTCGATAAATATATCTTCATTTCGACCCCCCTATCATTTTCTTAAACATACTTTTAAATATATTAGCTTCAATAACTTTGTTTAAGATAATCACAGAACGACTTTCCTGGATTAGAATTTTAGATGGCACCAATTCCAGAGAAACAATCCCTTTTAAAACCTGCACCTCTTTAAATATAAAGTTCTTTTCAAGTGCAGGAACCACAACCAAGACCAATTCCCAGGTACAGTGATACTCTGGATCAATTGAATTAGGGGGAAAAAACTCGCTGTCAATCTAGAACCCGATAAACATAGTGCCAATCTAGAGGAAGGCAGCGAAGGCATGCAAGCGATAAAAAAAGAGGAGCAGCTATTTAGACCTAGGAGACGACCATTCAAAGTTGCAATGGCAGAGGCAAAGGTGAAGTTTATATGGCCAAACTTTAGATATCATAAAATTCATTAAAACGTGCAGCAACTGTGGATGTACCACACAGTTTACTAAAACCAGTAGAATATATACAGAACAACAAACGCTGATGATGATATAGACAACGAGTGAGGTGTCATCAGGTCACACGACGTATCTCACTTGTATCCCGTTGGTAATGAATACATGAGGCTGTATACTATGTAGTTCCCCCCGGATATTCCTCAATCGATTAGGAGAGGTAAGGCTCATTCAACAGTCTCATGGGCCGGAATGTGATTGCATGCAAAAAGATGGGGTAGATAGGATTGGGTGGTCAAAACACCCTTCCTAATAAATGCTTATCATATCTATCTGTGGAGAAAGACATGATAAATTTGCGCATTGTTCACTGAACATGCATAGCTTCCAATAATAAGCACTTCCTCCGTACTCCGTACACTATATTGGCGATGGATGATACAGTATGAAAACTTACGGATGGAAAATTTCCGGTATTCAAGACGAAAATAACGTCTGATCTCCGAGTTGCAGGAAAGCTGTTTAGGTTGGGGGTGAATACAGGCCTGAACTGTGTGCCTCTCATGTTAACCATAAGCCCCCGTGGATATGCATAGTTAGTGCCTGAATTCGTTCATGTTTGAGCCACCTGGACATGCAGATCTAGAGTAGAAGGAGACACTGAAGGATCGTTTCGTTTCTTCCTGTCGATATCCGCCACAATATATTATTGTGCACACACGGGATGGGATAATATTTCTCATGCAATTTGTAAATACGATTAGTGGTGAGCTCGAGCTGGGAGTATCGGTACTGTAAAGGTCATATGTATGTACTACACTTGTACTGACTGTATTGATAGGAGTTATTTGTTTGAAGAGAGAGAGAGAGAGAGAGAGAAAGAAAGAGGAAGAGAGTGAGTGAGAGATTGACGATTGACGATTGATTGCTTGCTTGATTGATTGGTAGACTTTTCCTTCCCCAGCCCAACATTGGTAGTTGTAACCACTTTCGGATAAATGCCAGCCCTAGCTTAGACCCCACTTTTATCCCGGCGCTTAAAATTCAATATGTCAGAAATTCAAATACTAGTTCCCATAATAATCATCCAATCAAATGTCAGAATGGAAATGTTAGAACGGTATCATTGCCTTCCTTTTCTCCATTTTTTAATTAAGTTGAACCAATAAAAACGTGAATCACCCATTATCATTCATCATATACGAAAGCTGTTACTTTCTATTGGTCAGTCTCTTCCCGGGCGCTATCAATAACACCATGAAAAAGATCTTGTTCACATTCATCAACCAAACAAAATCTCTATCACTTTTTGTCCTCCAACCAATCCAATTGCTACATGGCCATGCCCGTTCTCACATCTGTACTCGATATCATGCAGCTCATGCAGAATAGTATGCAACATTCCCAGCTCCGGGGGATTTCACTCCCGTATATACACCCATTCTCGCCCCTTGAAATGTAAATTGGAACACTTCATGTCACTGACGAATCTACCCATCCGAAAATAAGGTGTTTCAATGAGAGTTTACGATCTGATCCATATGGAATGTTGAGGCTATAAAAGAGGTCAATCGTATCATCACATACACAATATGCTTCGAAGTGAACTGGATCTCGCCAATATACTCCCGTCCATTCTTTTGATCTGTTTGGGCTTCGCCTCTTTGCCCATCCAGGTACTCGCGAATCCAGTCGGAAAGATAAAAATCAATAGAAGTAATCCATTGGGAATAGATTGGTCACCAGCACCACCACCAGAGAGCGGTCCTCCGCTTTCAGCAGGAGCTTCACGAAACAAGGCACTTCTACCAGCTCAGATTGGTGGTATCGTTGGAGCATATCTATTTTCCCTGTGTGTCGTCGGAACCCTCATAATCATTCTTGGGAGAAGATTAAGAAGACAAGTTGAATTGGAAGCTAGAGCATTGGAGGTAGAATTAGTCGACTCAGCATTTGCTGGCGTTTATATACTGGGTCTTCAGGTCCAACACCAATTTCTCCAACAAACCTTCAAAGCTTTTCGTGGCCATCACCAGATAAGAAGTATTTTGCGCCAGCAATAAATCCAGACCCAAGCGCTTTTATTTTCCCTTTGATACACGAATCATACACAAACCCCTACGTTTACCCTGCACAAAGACAACACAGCGTACACCAAAGTATATATTCACATCAAAGTAATCCTAGTGTCGACAATAAGGTTGTTGAGGCAGATCGAGAAATGATGAGTCGAAATCTTGAAGATCTATACGCTCACGTCATGGAACAAGAGGAAGCCAAGGCTGCAGGAGTGGATGTAAGAAGTATGCCGCCCCTAAGGTACCTGGGGGGATATCTGCGGCAGCACGCAACAGGTACAACCATCGTCAAAGAAGCTTGGAAAACATAAGCCTTCGGAAATCAACACTAGTGACAACAAATTAAACAAGACCTCTTCAAGAGCGTCGTCGATAATTTCAGCTCTCACATCTCCTAGATCCGCTCCCAGATCCCCAGTATCCCCACGAAAAAAAGGTATTAGGGGTCTACGAATCTCATCTCCGATCGCAACACCACATTCAACCACTTTCTCGCATGCTGCATCGGACGAAGAACCTTTGTCGCCACGAGAATACATGCATAGAGCCCCACCTCCAATCCCGAGAAATCAAGCCCGCTATGGCTCAACGTACGAGAATGGTGAATCACCAACGCGCAGTATCGCAGAGACTCTCGAGACAATATCACCCATCTCTCCCAACAAAATCTCCCTTCTCTTAATACTCGCAACCTACAAATCTCTCTCAAATCTGAAATGAATACTGCCTCTCCCAATCCGCGACGGAAGATCACACCAAAACCACGTTTCCCCGACTCATTCGAACCGCTCCTTCAAAAACCTCACTCCCCATAAGCCCAAGCCTTCAAACGAATCATCCGTTTCCCCTGATTCTCCATCTTCTTCTACGGCGATTGGCTCCACTTCCACCGCTCAAACTGCCAACAACCCGTCTCAGCTCCAACCCGCTCCCTCCCCTTTCGTGAACAATTCCAACAAAACACGCTATCCCCTAATCTCCCCACTAAAACAACCGTTCTTGAACGAGTTTCCTCGTGACAATAGTCAGAAAACTGGAGGTCTCAGAACTGGGGGTCTCAGAACACCATTTAGTGGGGGCACGGTCCCATACAGTCCGTATCAACCATTTACACCGATGATGCCGATTACGCCAAGATTGGTCACTAAAGAAGACAGAAAAAAAGCTAAGAAGGGCGATGCCTAGAACGCCAGTCGTAGAGTTAACTAGGAGTGAAGAGGATATTTGGGATAGTGGGTACTAGTGGGGTTTTGAGAATAGGAATGGAGCGACGTAAATGACTGAACCAATTACATCATCCATGGGATGAATACAATTGTGAATGGGATTGTGCGTCTTACTCTTTTTGCTTACTACTTCCTGACTCTTTTTGGGTAAGATGGTATTGCCAGGAGATTGCACAAAAAGAAGGAAAATGTGTGGAGTGGTTTGGTTGAATGGGATGGGATGGATACATCACTAGCCTGAAGTCCAATGACTTGAATGGCCTTTCTTTTTCCTTTAAAATTTTTTTAGATACGAGATGAGATAAGTAATCTACCCAGATATCTGTAACTATATTTATGGGAGGGGCTCAGTGGTGAGCATAGAGTCTGAAGTAGTGGCCATAATGGATGAGCAGGGCCAAGCTCACTTCGAATTAGAGGGTTAATGCGGCCTAGATTGAGGCTGGATTCTCTATTGATTATTTGTTTACGAATTTATGAATGGCGCATACAAATTTTTATAATATCATACACTACACTTTGCCTTTTATCTTAATATTCTCATATGAGATTAGGACTATCAAGATGTGATGTAGTATTACTTGCCATCAAAATATCTGAGAGCATCATTACCAATCACTAACCTTTGAGTTAAAAATCTTCTCATCCTTCCATTAGTCATGGTTTCTTCTTGTGCGCAAAACCTGTCGAGATCTTCTTCGCCTGCTTCCATCCACGATATTTCTATTCCCTCTCTTTCTTCCTCTCTCTCTGTGTTCCAGTGTTCTGGTTTCACTCCCGAATCTCCTTAATAACCTTCCCTAGCACTATCGCATCACAAGTGATCGGCCTCTGTATTCCTTTCTCCTACTTCTCCCCATCAATATTCCACTCCCCCCCTCGTTTTAGCTCCCTGTCTGACCCTCCGACCCTTCCTACCGAAAGCACGCTCTCCACCCAAATCCCCTCGAGCCAGATCTAAAAAAATAACATTTTGGTCCACTCAGCTGGCTTTTTCAGTAATTCTCTTTCCTCGGAACTGGTGTGCTGAGAAGTGACAGAAGCACATATTCGAAGGTATTGTGGGAGAGACGAGGCAAGGATATTTCCTTGCCAGATGGATTTACCTCCGATGGAACTGGAAGGTGGATATGAGGGTTGGGATAAAGAAGAGGAGGATGGTGAGGGAGTGTATGTTGTGTGGAAAAAGTAAGGGATTGGGAGTTGTTCGGGGAGATTTTTGGCCTAGATGAAGATGAGGATGGACAAGGGAGGATGAGAACACCTTCTTGGATAATTCCAGAATCTCCGTATGCAGCCCAGATTTCAAAGACTCGTAGTTTGTTTTTCGTTGGCCATGTTTCTGATGACTGATATACAGTGTAGCGCACTGTAATAGACTTCACGAACAATACAGCAATGTAGAAATTTGCAACGAGACCGTAAACGGCGACTTTCTAGAAGTTCATTTGATAAACACAAGAGGCTTCTCCCTAGATCATATATAAAATACACAAATGATTTGGGATATCCCCAAAACACATTTTCATCATCAGCATCCACAACTAGTCTGTCTCCACATGTAAGCACTGGCAAATTTTCAATTCTCTTTCAAAGTCCAACCACTCTTCACAGCTAATTCATCATCATCGAATCGTCCGTAACATATCATGCCACTCACCTGGGCATACATGAAACTCAAAAGTAACCGCATTCCATGCGCCCGTGTGCAATATCTCATCCTATCTCATTTCAGTTCTTCCAATTCATCTCATCACTTCACATCACATATATATATCCCAACCCCTAGATCAGATTCGTGATAGCATAGCAACTTCTCTTCTGATCCTGGAGCACGGGAGATAAGGCCCGACATACCCTGAATGGCATTCATACAAGGTATAGCGCATGATCTTACAGTAAGCGGGAATGTCAAAACCCCTGGGGTTTTAGTGATCGATCGCGAACACCGAGGAGCTCGAGACTAGAACATTAATAAGGGGTTGTTCCGGATTTGCTCTTAGATCATGGAATGAATCGTGTTTTTGGGATGTTTAAGGGGTGTTGGCAATTGTTTTCAACTTCGTGTCTGTTTGGAGTAGGAGAATGAAGCAATGCAGTAATGCGTGAGATGAGATAGATGGATATTTAAGGTAATCTTGATGTACATTTATCGACTAAAGTCACATGACTAGCCGGCAAATATTATTAGTGAAGCACCGTCACTGAGATAGATCCACACCTCCATATTCTAATCTCCAAATTTCCCCATCACGTATATTTCAACGCGGCCCATGAGTTCCTCGTCTGTCTAATCATGGTAAGCTATCTCGCATTCTGTCTCTGGTTTATTTCTCACGGGTCAACGTTGATGTATTGGCTTCCTGATAGTTCCGTTATCCTCATTCAATGTTGTTGAAAGCATGAAACCCAGGCCTTCCATACTCAGCTTCTCGTGTTTACATTGTAAATTCAAGGATCAAAATGGTTTACCTTATCGTCGTGTCTAGGCTTGTGTTTGCACCGTCTTTGGCTTGGTATTCTTGTGATTCAGTGGTGAATATGTGTGGCTCTGTTTGAATTGTGCGGCTTGAGGGTAGATACAAGAGTTCGTGGATGGAGTTGAAATGAGTCTCTGTTTGAATCGCTGTGTCAATCATCGTTCAATCTATATGAACGATATGTCTCTATATTTGGCTAGAAGTCAGATCGAGTGGTCTTGAACCTTTTCACACTGTCGTGTTGTATAAGTTTGGAGTTCTCTTGTTGCTCGATTTTTGATTCATCGTATTCCACATGTGTGAGTAGCTGTGCGTGGAGCGGATGGAACTTTTGGTGATAGTTCTAAGATCTGTTTGGATCATAAATGCCAACTGTTTACTTGGACGGCATTTCCGTTACTATTCCAGCTGCATTTCCAGCTCTTCCATGACTTTTATTATACGAATGACCAAATCCACAAATGCATGCTCACCCACTTGTTCTAGAATTCGATTATACCAGTATGATGGACCGCTAATCCTGAATCTTTCGTATCTTATTTCAATTTACGCCGATAAACTTGTTTGACTTTTCCATCCACCTCTTGCATAATACCATTGGTTTATTCACCATTCTGTAGGATGTCTTTACAGGGAGGTAGCAGTAAAAAATGGCTGATCTGGTCTCTTGAAGTTCATCTAGACTTTACTATTGTCCGTAGATGTTTTTATCATAATTGACTATCATATCTGTGTAACGCCGGAGAAAGTGTTTCCAGTGCTATGGGAGAATTCATGGATTACCTTTGAAGAGTTAGCACGTGCCATCGCCCCAGGCTGAGCCGGATACGAAGACCTGCATGCTCCACTAGTGGTTGATGGGTTTTATCCTCTTATGGTTCTCTGAATAAGCTCCGAGCCAACCGTCTTAGGAGCTTACTGGAACTATAGATGTCGGCCCTACAACACTTCCAGAACCAATTTTATTGTTCCTGTGAGAGCTTTTCGTACCAGTCATTCATAGAAGGGTCACCTCTCCTGCTTCGGCTTGCTCTTGATAGGCGAAGCCATAGTTCTGGCTTGCTTCAGGTTCATGCCTCTTTTAATGATATTGTTAATGACAAGGGAAAGAATTACCTGAATCTTATACCACTGAAGCCATCTATACCACCTGATTAAATTTCTCTTGGCTTATATCCAGGTCTTCACGTTGTAGCCCATACCTACGGTCATATGTCTTACAGGTTTTTCTCAGCCTCCATTTTTCATGTCTTATAGCATCGACTTAAAAACGTTGACTAAGCATGGGTAAAAAAAGCTACGAAGCATGAGATAATGTACTCTTGAACCGCAGGATCTTAGTATACGTGTTAAATGATTTCTGCTTTACTTAATGCATCTAATTCTCCCATTTTTTATGCGGTCATCGAGATGCGTCGTCCAGTCGGTTGGTACCGAGATATTGCCATCTCGGCCTTACATCGGTGCCAGGATATCCAAGTGATACCAGATGACCATGCGAGTCTATCTTCCGGGAATGCGGGGTGCAGATTGGATAAATATACATTATGAGCCATGTGGCTTCGGTAGCTTATCCACCTCGTTGGTTTGTGGAGTAAAGTCCATTTAACCTTCAGTTGTACAGGTTTGAGATTTAGGAGACAATAAATCATGCCTTTTTTGATATATTCTGACTGCCGGTGAGATATTGAATCGGCGCTTGAATTAGGCTGTTTATATACTAATAGTACTGATGATATAAATGCATTGAATTTTATATGAAACCGATAAAAGCCCGTCTGCGCCATTACTTGGTCTGGTGTCATAGTCGTGGTTAGTGCTATTGGGCTTTGGTTACACATACTCCACGATATTGCGTTCGGCACCATAGAAGAGCTCCGATTGTGTTCGTCTGACCACCTCGACTCAAGATTTCATGTCTTGTCTCTTATCCATGGCTCATGTACGAAGAAAGTTTGGTTCCGAGATATCATTCGACAGCACCTACTGCCTCGAAACTAGGTAAGAAAAATTTGCCGTTCCTGATTCACCTCAATAATATGACGGTTCGCTCCGATTAGATTTGTGCTCATATTATTTCCCGGCATTTCAAGAGGTCATTATGTCCTTAAATAAAGGTTAAATCTGGGGAGATTTGTGGAAATTGGGGAATTTCTCGCTTTTTGATCTTCAGCTTTCAAGGTTAAGAAGGAAGACTTCGACGTTCAACCTTCGTTTCTATCCAGACAATAAAATCTCGATTCAAATCTTCAAAATGCGTTTCTTTCATTCAATCTTCGTTCTTGCATTTACTCTCGAGGTAGCTTGCATTACAATCAAGCTCCAAGATGAAATCTCCAACATCGAGAAGAGAGCCTGGTCATCCCTTGGCTGCTTATAACCGACAATGTTTCTGGTCGTGCTCTAACCACCTCTGGAGCCATACCAGGAGGTTCTAGTGCCATGACAAATGAAGCTTGTCAAACCGCATGTTTGGCTGCTGGTTTCTCGTACGCTGGAACTGAGTACGGAGGAGAATGCTGTAAGTGTTCCTTATTCTATTTGCATAACCTCGTATACTAATTTATTCATGAATAGGGTGTGGTAATTCGATTGTCAATGGAAATGGACCCGCCGCAGATGGAAACACTGGTTGCAATATGGCCTGTAATGGTGAAAAAGCAGAAACATGTGGTGGACCGAATCGTCTCACTGTCTACCAAAATAGTGGATCTGGCACGAACCCTACGAACCCAAGCAAATCTGGAAAACGTGTGGTTTAGCATACGATAGAAACAATCCATTTGGAGATGCGACCTTTGCGAATTTACTCAAGGGCTATAGTAAGATCACCTGGGGTTATGATTGGGGATTCCCAAGTTGGGGTTTGGATTCAAGCATTGAATTGTAAGTTCTTTCATTCTTTTTTGACATACCGAAGAGGATACGACTAACCAAACTCTCAGCGTCCCAATGCTTTGGGGTCTCCCCAGTTCCCTTGATCCAAATTGGGTCGCAGCTGTCAATATTGCAAAGAGTCTCCTTGGCTTCAATGAACCGGATCTCACCTATGATCAATCTTCAAACATGCTCCCTGCCGCAGCAGCTACTGGATACAAATATTATATTGAACAGTTTACCGGCCAAGTTCGTATTGGTACTCCTAATGTTCTGTGGAATAATTGGAATAGTGTAAGTCAAGTCCATTCTTGTGAATCTCCAGTATCGCACTCAAGTTCTCTCGTCAGCTCATATTTGTTACTCACGAGGTGACTGCCTACTTACAAAATTCTCCCAGTGGTCCTCAGGTGGTTCCTACAACTCCCGTGTCTGGACACAATACTTCCTCGGTAACTGCACTGGCTGTCATTTCGACTACGCCGCAATTCACTACTATCAAGACTGTGTCCCTGCCTCAGGTGCATCCGGTTCGGACTGGTTCATCTCAAATGTTACAAACGCCCACGATACACTCAATCTACCTATTTGGGTCACGGAATTCCAATGTTATGGCACTGATGAACAACAAGCACAATTTCTACAGGCAGTTTGCTGCTTGGTTGGATGCTCAGAGCTGGGTTGAGAGATATGCCTATTTTGGTGTATTTCCTGGATTTTTGTTGAATGCGGCAGGTACGGGTTTGAGTTTGACTGGACAGGCATATGTTAGTTAGGGAGCTTGGATGAGGTTAAGCAGTGTGGTATGGAATTGTCAAAGATGAGACGCGATGGCGATTGTCTACTGGTAAAACTTTTGGGGATAAAACACACTGATTTTACGAAGTTACAGGCACCTTCAGATTAAGATGATATACTCGAAGCAAGAAATTAGCAGTATAAGCAAATCAAGTTAACCTTGGAAAAATGATTCAGTCTTGAAGTAAATGTTACAAATCTTATTTATATCCCTCGTACTGCGCCTTAATTAGATAGTGAATAGAGTTCAAGTAAATTAACAATCTCATCAGGTGTTTTATACATCTGAGTCGGCCGGTATTGGGGGGCTGAACTTTGGACTCTGGACTCCGAATGGATGACATAAACAGTATAATAAGAAAAAAAAGGTGAGATGAAATGAAGCTTGGATTCTCTTGTAATTACGCGAACATATATTTAGGAGTCCATAAAATAAGGACTACCAAAGGTTCAGCAAAAATTTTGCCCATCTACTATCTACAGGATAGCTCCAATAGGATACTCAAATACCAATCCAAAAACATTTTCTATATAGCGCTAGCTATCACTATCTGAGTATTGATACCTGCAAATTTCAAATTAAAGGTTTCAGACTTTTTATTGTGTTAGTCGTCATGTGGGCCATAGTTTTTTTTACAATTGCGTTGATCTTGTGTGTAATATATATCATTACCCTATTTATTTATTTATTTATTTACAGTTTAGCGTCTCTATGTAGAATGGCTAGTTCAAACCTCCCGAAGGGTATTAGCGACGGGCTCGCGACGGAGGCGGGGCCCCCCGCAAGCCTTTCGTGTATAGCCGTGTGCTATGCCTGTCGGTACTCCTAGCGCCCTTGCCCTTCCGTTCCTACCTCCGAGCAGTGCCGTTTCCCTTTTCCCCTGCGGTCCCTCTCCCTCCATTTAGAGAAGCGCTCCCGCTGTCATTCTTGCGCAGTTTGCGCTGGGTTAAAGAGTGTATGTGTGCGTAGGAAGCACCTTCGTTCTGCCGGTTCTTACCTTAGGGCGGTGCCTTTGTAGATTGGATGTGCTGCTTAGGTAGGGGCGCGGCCTATTGCTAAGTAGCGGTTAAAGAGTGGCGGTTTTGTCTTGGCGAGCCGTAGCTCATATGGGAACCACCCGGAATTGTCTGATCGCGCGTTCGCTGTGCACGGGCATTGATGGCGAAGTACTGGGTTACCGCGAGAAAGTTTTCGAAGAGCTCGGGATGCGCCAGTAGTGCGCTTAGGTATCTCCGCCCTTCCTCGGGGCGGGCTGGGCGGGCGTTCGGGTCTAGCCGGCCAGGCGTGAAACTTGCGTTGGGAGATCTCGCAGAATACGAGGTGGTCGGGAGCCTTCTCGAACCCGCGTTATATCATTACCCTAGAGTACCAGAAATATGAAAATATGCCATATGGTAAACATAGCATATTACTATAAATAATATGGCGGCTCGTCATTTTTTGTAAATAATAGTTCACATTTTGATTTTGAGTTTGATCTATTGATTTTAGTATTAAGCTAGGCCTTTTTAAGCATATTACAAAAATCTTGATCTATTTAAGCGTATTGCTTGATTTAGGCATATTTGAGTATATTACAAGATGTTAGCATTATTATTAATATTGTCATTATTAATGATGAAGCTATTCAGAATTTGAAATGGTTAATGAATACGTTATTATATGGGGTGCTTTCGAAATAGGGGGGCGGAAGCGAAATAGAAAAAGCAATTCTTTAACGAATAACTTACTTTTGATAAAGTGATGATAATATTAATGATATTAAAGTGAATTTGATGATATTAATATTATTAAAGTGAAGTTGAAGAGAAGTTAAAGTGGGATTGAGAATGGTATACTAGTATTTGAAGCTATTTTGGTCCAATGATATAAAATAACCGTTTAGAAAGAAAGGTCATTCAATTAAAATAGATGATTTACAGGAATAAATTATAATACAATGTGGACGCTTTAAAGCTTCTATTATTATATGCATAAAATATCTACTATAGTGTGATTTAACGGGATTCTACAATAATATTGTGACGCTTATGCCGTATAAGAGCTGAATAAACGGGGTCAAAAGTATCCTTAGAATCTACAACTAAAGGACCAGAGAAATGGCCGTCTATCTACCTATATTTATAGCTACGTACATGTGACCTAGCACGTGCGGGTACCGCGCGTGACTAAACCATTCCTGTCAGGGCACGTGCGGCCTGCGCACGTGTCCGCATCCTTTTCAGCCGGCATCCGTTTGTAGTCCATTCGTGACAAATATGGCATATTGCCATATTTCTGGTACCCTAGGGATTACCAACAAATCATCATGAAACTTTTGAATAAAAACGACCTACGGGCTGGTCAAAACTAGATTCACCATGGGCTAGCGCCTGTCGGCTCCAAGAGGTCTATGTTTGACCGACAATTCTCTTTATCTTTTTTGGGTGAATAAAGGATTTCTCCTCGATCATTCGACACCTCTCAGTTGGGTTTTTTCATGGTATTGTGGAGGTTATGTGTTAGTCTTAGATTGCAGTCTAGCTCAAGCTGACAAAACATATTTAACCACCCCGACCATTCCCAACATTCCAATGCCTGCAAACCAAGACTCTTCCTCCATCAATTTCTCCTTAACAAAATCAACTGGCATGGTTTACTATATCAAATATACTTTGCAAACTAAAAGTTCGAGTCTGTAAGAACAAGTTTACTCAAAAGAAAAAGAGGGCTTTCTCTTCTGCAGGTCATGGAGCAACGCTGTGTGGCTCTTAAGCTTACTAGCAACGGTATAGATGTCTCCTTTCAATATCTTGAGCTTTGAGTAGAAGAAAACCACACTGTGTCTTACAATTCTGCCTCAAATATGTCATGAAGGAGCAATAATCCTGCGGGGTTATATGCCAGATACCGATGAAACATTGATTTGAACGAGGTATTTCCTAGAACTTTGCCCTACTAGGCAAGCTAGACTAGCATATCAGCTATCCATGGTCTCAAGTTTCAAGAACAGTAGCAGGTAGTTCCTCCTTTTCTGTTACCACTTTTGGTTGTTCTTTCTGTTATTCTGACTACTTCACTTGATGACCTCAAGATCACGATCTTAGTTCTTTTAACTCATCATGCATTGGTATGGGTTGTTCACTCGTCTTTTTATCTTACTAGTGAATTACTTTCAGCGCACTGCATCGAAAGCCTTCACTTATCATTATTAAGTGTTTGTTTTTGTAGTCATACCTAGCGGATGTGGTCTTGTACGCTTCAAAAAACCAGGCTCTGGTAGCTCTCGCATATTAAAATCAAGAAATATAAACTACCTTTCTCTCTTTCATCGTTGAAGCTTTCGTGCGTTGGACACTGTCAAGAAATTTGTCATCTTTGTCAGTAGTCATGCTACCGGACATTACGAAAATATTATTTTCACGGAAACGATTTGGCCAAGCCATCTAAACAATTAATTATTGTGTGGTCTCGCTGAGATATATTTGAATCTGGGTTGGGTGCATCTACAAATGAAGCCAGATAGTTATTCCACGCACAATGCATTGTTTGTATTATAATGGTGCTCGTAAGGCAAAAAGACCTAACTTTCTCAATGACAAGTCCCATACTTGCTCTATCAAAGTTAGCAAGAGTTATTTGTGACAAATCTCAGAATTCTATAATGTTACTCACAATCCTTACCTTTCGACTTGGTGTAGCTCATCAAGCACATATGTTTATCCATATTGGCTAATCATTAGATACTGAAGCTAAACTCAATCTAAATGCATCAGAACACAATTTTGATGCGGATTATATATGTACCACGGAAGCTTCATATCCGAAATATTGTGTTTCTATTGCTTTTTATCAAACTTTTCTATTTTGATTTTCTGATGCGCAAAAGTGAATATGGATATCGCCATTGAAGTTTCGCTGCCGGCTCGGTTACAATTTTCCTCATCTCCTATTGTTACTCGAATTCACTATTGATCGCTTTTGTAGAAGTGCATGTAGACAATAGAAAATTGACAACTTTGATCTCGAGTAGTCAATCAAAAAACCTCTTCAGATCTCAATAGTATTGTACTCTCATTTGACAATAGGAATGGCATTCTATCGCGAGATTTTTCCAAGATCTCCTGGGCATCATTTAACCCCCCCCTTTTGATTCTTTTCCTGATCTTTTCTTCTTCACGCAACGAAGAACGAATACCATAGCTTTACTACTTTCGTAGGACTTCAGTAAGCTCTTTACCAAGTGTATTCAATTCTTCTTGTTACCAACTCTTTACTCTTCTCAAAAAATAGCCAGAACTTACTTCGCAATGGCTTTCAACCCTTCCTTCGTTCGCAACTGTTCCTCCACTTATATCTCTCCTTACTCGAGCCAGCCCTCTCCTAGCGAGTCGCTTAGACTCTCCGACGACGTTGTTCCAAAAGTTGAAGAAACTGATGAATATGATCCGACTTTGTACGAGTATGTACTCCCTGTGGCCTTCAATTGATTCACATTATTAACCTTGACTTCTGCAGAGCTTCTCCTCCTCGTCGTTTTGCCGTTCCGGCCATCATAGTCTCTGCCGCTACACTACTAGCTCCTATTCGTCCGTCAGCTCGTTCTCTCAAGACGCAGATGAACACCATGATCGTCAAGCTCAAGCTACCAAAGCAGAGCATCGCTAGAGGGGTCATCAAGCCCGCTAGCCACCACCGCCCACCTCGTCACTTCTATGCCTCCATGGCCACCAAGTTGGTCCCAATCTACGACTTCTATTACCCTGCTCAAACCCTGGGCAATTTCCTTCCTGTCAACCTTCTCGACCCCCGTCTCCTTGCTGAGCCCAAGCCAGCAACCACTTACTCGGAAATAATTGTTCCGCAGCTTCGCGAGCTCATCACCAACATCAAGTCTACAACGGACCAAAACTTGATGATCCACCTTCCTCGCCTCCTCGAGCTCGTCACCCTCCTCTCCCAATTTCCTGACTTTGGCCTGGGAACCAACAATCTCCTCGCTTTCCGCAAGCATGTGGAGAGCTTCTTCTCCACCGCCCGCACCGAAGAAGATGCTCACGCCCATGCTCTCCTGGCCGTCAAGCCAGAAAAAGACCTCAAGATGGTCTGTAGGATCTTCGATGACCTCTACACCTACAACTTTCCTCGTCGTGCGGCGTGCCTCATCTACCCAGATGATTTCGAGCACAAACCTGGTGGGGAGTGCGTCAGCGATGAGTTGGCTTGTCTTTTTCCTGATCAATATGAGGTGGATATTGATTCTTCGGAGCCTTTGCTCCTTTACAAGCAAGGTTGGGATGCTCCGGATTCGTACGTTGTTACCGCCTCGGTTGCTGGGGACGTTGGCGTTCAATATCCAACGTACCATTGAGCATGGAGTCTTTGTGGTTGTGTCTGGAGCTTGGCTTGGGTTGGAGTTGGCTTGGGTGGTACGATGGAATGGAGTTTGCCCGATGCAGGATCTGGGGTGTAGATTAGATTACTTGATGTTCCCAATACCATGATTTTTCCAGAATACTTTCTCTTTAACCTATGGATGTGATCAACTACTTCAGCCTTGGTATTATCGTGCAGTATCATATATAAATGGTGTATAGCATATCTTGAATATACCACCGTCAGCTAGATCTATAGCCGTCTTATCCGAGTAGTATCGGCTACCTATACACGCCACTGTCTCCATAATCAGTTTACTGGGACTCTACTTTATGTGAGTACAATGCATAAAGACCTATAACTATTCTTCTATATATCTCACAGTAACTCTCATCTACTCGTATAACATTGACACCCCACTGCTAACCTTCCCAAAACAACTGTATCGATGCTCCTCACTATGCCATAACGGTCCAGTAACGTATACTGTTCTCCTAAACATCAATCTCCTGAAGTTCTTCTCTATCGCATACTCTCCATATCCCATTATTATCCTCGTCACGCGCGGTCGACCAGACTTCTTCCCTGAATGATATTGACCATGTATTATATATTCTAGACGTCACAGTTGTCCTACTGAGTAACGGCGCATCGACGTATAGTTCCCTTTCCATCCAATTTAGGAAACCTCTTCTCTTTTCGCCTGGGGTCATTGACCCCTATTGCTCATGCTAAAGTCAATCTACTCAAGTTCTACACCTAGTATTACTAGCCTAGTAATTAGATGTCTCCCATTCGCACCAAAGTATGAAAGTCCTTTAGACACACTCTATGTCTCTCCAATCCACCTCTGATAACTAATATATCCGCACTCTCCCCTGGCTGCTATAAGTAGTAGCATAGCCCGCCTCACAATCAATCTATCAGAAGTTCCCTCCTCCCACAAAGCCATCCACAGAAGCCGCTCTAGACGCCCAAGAAGCCCTCAACAAGATTAACGATTCCCTTCCCCAAGGAACCGTCTATCTAACCACCCGCCACAATCCATCCATACAAGAAATCAATTGCTTAGATACCCGAGTACCCTCCAACATACCTCCGACCTGCTACTAGATAGATACTATATACTATGCCCCGACCACCAAACCGCAACCCAAGCTCCATCCCTCACCCACGAAAACAGCCAAATTATCCACCCACCCAACAATTCGTCGCAAACAACAATCAATAATCCGCACGTGGATAGATACGCGTATACGTAGAACATAAGCTGACATCATCTCGCCAAAAACCAACAACCCATAACCAGCATCTCAACTTGTGCCACCACACCACACCTAGGTAGCTAGGTAGGTACAACAACACAGCTAGCACCCCGCATCCACTTGGTAGGTAGGTAGGTAGGTATCCCATACAAACATACATACAATAACCACGACAAAAATACCAAATTTTCCCCCCTCCCCCTCCCCCAAGAGCCTACACAAAGCTCGTTATCCATAATTTCCACCATCGCCACAGCCAGTTTCCAGTTTCCAATTCCCAGCCCCAACTCCATCTAATCTCTCTAACCATCCATCCAACCATCCAAATCCTCAACCAAAGCAACCCCAGTCAAAGCAACTAACGAAACCCATACCCCTATTCTCCCCACCTAGCAGAAAGAATACAACAGTGTATAATAGTAGGTACCTATACTTATAACAAACAGCCTCAAGCGAAGCGAATCAAACCAAATCAAGCCGGACTCCCCCCATGCCCGAGAAGAGAAGCGGGGAACCTTGTAACTTATGTCACCCCAATCTCATCCTCTATGCACGAGTTCTAAACATTTAACATTTAACATTTAACATTCAACATTCCAACATCCAGCATTCCCCTCCCTTGCATCCCCGACTTCATCGATGTCCAACTTATGAGCATCATGCTGATATATATTACGATGAAATGAAATAAATTTTGAACCTCCATCTTTCGCCTCCGTCTTCTTCCTTCTTCTCATACTTTGCTTTATCATTGAACATTTTAGTATTGTATGAATACACACATTGACACATAAATCATCACGCACTACACAATGATCATTGGAGGTAATATTCTTTGTTTCGCTATGTATCAAATCATCTTGACTATAATACACTGTATCGTAAGTAGCAGGCATCTAGTCAAAGCTATATGGCACCATGATATCATCCTATCCGCAGTATATCAAAGAAAAGGTTTTCCCTTTCACTTTTGAGTAATCTAGCGTCTATCATGACTATTCACCTAGATATTCAAATCCATCAAACTCCCGCGCCTTAAAAATCAAGCAAATCTTGTCACCTATCTATCCTTTTCTTCATCTCTCCGCAACCAACTCTACATCGATTCGGTGATGACATGGGGTATCTAGGCATTAGTAGGCTTGAATTTCATAGGAGCTTGCTCGGTTGTTTCGGCGAAAGGAACGCCGAGTTCAAAGAGCCTGTTGACGACGGCCCCAAAGTCTTTCATGAAAAGAGCCTCATCCTTGGCGTATTTCTCAACCCATGAACGGAAGGACTTGTCGGAGACGAGGGCCATGTCGGTAGGAAGCATCATGAGACTCTTGGTAGTCTTGTCTTCGTACTATTTGGTTGGATCATTTGTCAGTTCATTCTTCATTCTTGGAAAGAGAAGATTGAATGGAGTTTTGATGAGAGATATGCATACCTGCTTAGGACCGTTCCACTTCTTCCAGTTCCACTTCTCATCCAACAAAAGTTTATAGTAATCGTTGGTGAGAACAGTTGGGGAAAAAGTCCAAGGGCCATTAAAACCACTGCGATCAGTGTGGCAACGACCAAGAGCATGTGCACCACTCAAGGCTACGATTTCTTGATCATTGAATCCCATACGGCCAAAGATAGCTCTCAAGTGCTTGTTACCTTGGGAGGCATCTGGGAGACGTCCATCAGGTGTGCAAGCAGAAGCTTCCTTGTCTTGACGACCTGGACGGAAAGGAATGATTGGGCCTTGCATCTCTTGGATAGCGCAGATACCAGCCAAGATCCAGAGATCAGAGTAAGAGATCCATGGGTGCTTAGCTGTGGAATGTCAATAAGAAGTCCTCGATATGTTTCATTGGTTGGAGTTAGAAAATGAGCAACTTACCCTTGATAGGAGCCAAGAAATCTCTAGCTGCAACCAAAACCAGCATTGGCACCATGGTCACCCTCTGGGGCAAATCTCATAGTTGCACCATTGCTACCACCTGTACCAGTCTCCTTGTCGTAAGTTCCACTGCAGTGCCACGCCAATCTGAGCAAGACAGGTCCATAAGAACCATCATCATAATCATCCTTCTCCTCCAATCTTTCGGCAATCTCATTGTAAATCTTTTGGTAATCCTCAAACTTAGGAGTGAAGAGACCAGAGGTTTCGTTGGAGGAACCACTCAAGAGTGATCCATTGCCTTGAGAGACAAAGTAGTATCCAGCACCTCCAGCGAGAGCCAAAGCGGCAACACCGTAAGAGAGGGGGAAGGAAGATTTGGCGGGTCCCTCGGATGCATAGCCGCGATGAGATTGTTGACGGAATGCTTGACGAGAGACATTGAATGCAGTGGTGCGAGTGGCGGGTCTGAAGGCTGTTGATTTGAATGCAGCACCGGCACGAGCAAAGGTTCGAGTTGTGGATGCCATTGCGTGTGTAATATGGATTTGTATTATTATGTGTAGGGCGGATTGATTGGTTCAAAAACTGAACTCGAACAGTAATAAGTTAGTAAGGAAGGAAACTTTTGGATTTTTCTTGATCTCTTGATCTCTCACTCTTATCAATCTATCTTGTTTGTTGTATGACATGAAATAGACAAGCAAACCAGAGCAAAAGAGAAGAGGGGAAAGAAGGAAAGAGGAAACGGAAGGGAAAGGAAGGGAAAGGAAGGGAAAGGAAGGGAAAGGAAAGGAATGAAAACTCACAGAAGAGAGAGATATAAAGACAGGATAGAATCAAATGTCTACCTCACACAAGATAAATCAAGATAAATCTATATCAATCAGTATCACTGTCGATGATAGAGAGATAAGTAGGTAGCAAGTAGATAAATAGACAGATAGACGGATAGATAGACAGATAGATAGATGTTCTTCAGTCAAAGGTCAACAAGAAAAAAGTGGTAAGATTTATTACTTCTCTTACCAAAACGAACACATTAACATAATAAATAATATAATAAATAATATAATATAATAAATATTATTTATTCAAATCAAAAGCTACCTAACCTTTACTACTACTACTACTACTACTACTACTACGACTACTACTGCCCAATCTATCTAACCCACCTAATAAATCACCTCACAGACCTCTTACCTCTTACCCCGACTTCTCAAATCCCACCGGTTTCTGCATCTAACTTCCCCATTGAGTTAGTACCGCATTTATAAATCCATATCGGGTTAGATACTCAATTTACCGTACTCGAATAACATTTCCACGTTTTCCATCTTTGCTGCTTTTATTACTATAGTAACTGCAGTTTCAACATCTCTCGTTGCCGTAATTTGTCACCGTATCATGCCGAGAAAACGATAACGAAGTAACTGGACCCAAGCCGACCCACTTTTAAATTTCAATCTATATCAATCATTAATTGAATTGACCAATGAGAATTGATGTATTGGTATTCTCAAGAGTCTTCTAGATTGTTCGGTTTGACAAATGATGGTACTTGAATTACTTGAGAGAGAGAGAGAATGAGTGAGGATATACAATACTTATTTGGGTAAATAAAGAATAATAATATAATAATAATAATAATAATAATAATAATAATAATAATAATAATAATAATAATAATAATAATAATAATAATAATAATAATAATAATAATAATAATAATATAATAATAATAATAATAATAATAATAATAATAATAATAATAATAATAATAATAATAATAATAATAATAATAATAATAATAATAATAATAATAATAATAATAATAATAATAATAATAATAATAATAATAATAATAATAATAATAATAATAATAATAATAATAATAATAATAATAATAATAATAATAATAATAATATAATAATAATAATAATAATAATAATAATAATAATAATAATAATAATAATAATAATATAATAATAATAATAATAATAATAATAATAATAATAATAATAATAATAATAATAATAATAATAATAATAATAAATAATAATAATAATAATAATAATAATAATAATAATAATAATAATAATAATAATAATAATAATAATAATAATAATAATTATATAATATTATATTTATATCTATATACTTATATGCTTCTTCTTCTTCTTCTCCTTCTATCCATCCATGCATCATCGACTTTTCTTCTTCTCTTTCTCTTTTCTTCTACATATTACTTTTGATTACCTACCTACCTAGCACAAGTACCATAAGGCTGAACGCCACTTCCTTCGGAGGCTGATTTGTTTTTGAAGGGGGGGTTCACAACATGAAGCGTCCGTCAACTTCAAGATTCAGATTCCATTTCCATATCGTCGCCTTGGTCAGCTAAACTCGGTTAATCTCTATTGGTTAATCAATTTGAGGGGTAATTTAGCTCCGAGTGCGGAATCTGAATGAAGCGAAGTGCATCTGTCCACGTGTATTTATCATCGAGCGGAATTTCATGTTTATTATTGTGCCTAGAATTACCCATTGCATATCAATTAATTCATGGATGGTCCTTTGTGATCAAGATACGGAATCCGTTATGGTATGAGTAGTAATTATAAGTAGTAGTACAGTAGGAACATTGATTAGAAATATAAGTGATCTCAATCAAAACTTTTGATGTAAGCAAGACTGTCTGCTCATGATCACGATGCCCATTTATGGAATTCAAGCTTAAGGTCACGTCATATAAGGGTTAAAAGGCGACATATATACATAGGTAGGTCGTTACATTATCATTCGTGTTTATTAACGATCAACCACTTATTATTAAGCTTCCATCATACATCACGATTGGCATGTTAACAAAATTTCGAAGCCCGGTCAACCTGTAAGCTTGATGTTTTTGGGCTGAGCATCATCTGCGCATCCTCGCTACCCCTCAAGTCAGGAGACTAGGTATTTTCAATATCGCCAAGCTTGAACATACTAATTATTAGACTATGAATCTCTTCAATAAGGGTGAGGATTTACTTTTATACAACAAGATGAATCATTTAGCGTAGGATGAAACGTATCCTATTTGTTTGAACCCCATATAATATCTATCCCTCATGTATGAGTGGACGTCCTGTATCATATCAACACGTACTACCAAAGATACCCTGCACCTAGAATATCTCCATCACCTATACCAAAATATTCCATCGCATCATTGCTGAAAGTTGTGTCTCTACCAGCCCATATGGTTCAACGGACATTAGATCGCGTGGTAGGGTTATAGGAGGTGGCATGAGGGTTGATAAGGTAACCTACCGATCAGCAAAAGTGGTGTATTACTTTTCAACACTCGTTAGGGTGTCTCCCACGACGATTCTCGCCAGTCGAACTATTGCCAGTAATCCAGAACTTCATGGCGATGTTGATTATTAGGTCGATATACCTGAAAAATAACTCGGGGCAAGAAGAAGATCAGGCGGAGTTAAAGCTCGTCAATTCCGTGGCGGTAAAACTCGTAGACTCTGGTGGTTTAGGTTTGAAGCAGGTAGTGTTCAACTGCTTGAATGGAGGCGACCCTTAGTAGTGGAGAGAAGTACAAATGTGCTGACTGCTGGTATTGGACGCATTGTGACGGTTTCGACGAACTAATGTGATGTTTTTGAATTCTCTAAGAAGCAAACTTCGGGTAAAAAGTTTGTAAATACAAGAATATGATCAAACGTGTACAGTAAGACCTCGTGGAAATGGTAGTCTGAATTATTGAAGTTAATGGGGCAAGGGCAATATTTGCACCGCAAATACAAGCATAAATCGACTATGAAGTCAAATCCGATCATCGAAGATATAGGAGACATGAAAAACACGAAAACTGAAATACATCTAGATCAAAGACTTTTCCATATGAGATTATCGTCTTTTAGAATCTCGTATCCAGAATGAAGATGATCTCACACCCGCAAAGACAATGCCTCTTTCCAATGATAACACAACCATCCATTGATATTTGGAGTAGTACATATATTGACGAGGCCCAACTATTGTCATGGGCACACTTGTGCCTTGCATATTTGGAGGCGCCAATACTATCAAGACCAAGGAAAAGTATTTCGTCGGTCCCTAATGGTGATGCAGGAAACGAATCGTTATACCGGTATGCCACATTGTGAACCATGGAATGGTAACCACCACTCAAAGGATCTCTATACATTTTCCACCAAAACCACCACCATAAGAATCGATGTAAAAATAAATATCTAAAAGACAAACCTGGATGCATATAGCATATATCCTGTTTCTGTCCAGTATTGCCATGTGATGTGCTGTATCATCCATCGGGATCTCAACAGTCGTGAGATTGCAATTGAGACAATGATTTTAACATGATGTTCAAGGTTGAAAATTGTACGAATTTGTCAATACCACAGCTTTCAGAGATTGATCTGAAAGATGATATGAATAGCCCAAGTCCGAACAAACGATAGAAATTCTCTCTGTATAATTATAAATTGTTTATGAAGACACTTAATAAAAGTTGTCTCTTCAAACTTGCAAGAGAAGGTCCACATTAACGCCAAGATTTCATCTTCGCTTAATCTTCATTAGTTAGTCACGTGACGCACTTCACATCTGAATTTTTCGAATCCACGACCTCGAACTTTTTTTCTCTCGCGCTCATCAACATTATCGACAACCACGACAACCTCAACGCCATCACCAAACAGAAAAAATGGCCGCCGAAAAGCAAGCCCGTACCGGCCTCGCCGTCGGTCTCAACAAAGGACACGTATGTTCATGAAAACCTCACAAAGCAACCTGCCGTCTCACCTCTTGGAGGATTTCTTTTCGCAATCCTGTGAAATTAATAATTTTCCAATTAGATGGACCGGTGATGAATTTTTTATAGAAAACCGAGGCTCGTGTCTCCAAGCCAAGGTTAGCAGAACACACTTGAGCAAGCGCACTGCGTTTGTTAGAGATATTGTCAAGGAGGTTTCGGGTATGTTTTTACCTCTTACAATTGTCAAGGAATAAAGGCTAATTCTCTGATAGTCTCGCACTACGCAGAGTCATCGAATTGTCCGTAACAGCAAGGACAAGCGTGCCGTAGTCGCAAAGAGAGGGTACAGTTTTTCTCATGATATGTCACAGTCGTACAATAAACTCGAGACTAACATATTTCAACAGCTCGGTACTTCGGACGTGCAGGCTAAGTTGACGAGCTCAAGGTGTCATCGCTGAGTCCGAGGCTGGTCTAATTTCTAACTCTACACCACGAAAAAATCATCTATCCTCCAATACTGGATCGATATTGGATTTACGATGAATCTCCACACCTAAAGTAGCATCGCACTGGAGCTGCAAATGAAATTTTTCGGTACTGTGATTCTGGGAACGGATACTCGGGTGCTAGAAAACAGCAATTCACGAAGATGTCAGGAATAAAATCCTTCCACAATTACTGTTGATTAATCTATGTGTTTTGGTGTGCATCTGAGCCGAAGCTAATTAGCAGCAAACCTACGCTATGATTCCTGTTTCAGCCTGGTGATTTGTATTATCTCAGAATTGAAGAGCTTAAGCACTTAATGTACCATCATCATTCTTATCACAGTACGTTCTTTCTAGTTTCAAACGCAATCCCGACATCATATACTAAATGTTTAAACTCTCCTCGATGCCCCTCTATCTTTCTTAAATTCTTCATAATGGATTCTGCGCCCCTTCTTCTTCTCCCCATCATCCTTTTACCTCAGGCTTCTTTTTCCTCCGCGTCCTCTAATCTCACTCTCCAATGGACCGGTTGTTTGTAGCTTTCTCCATACTTCCTTCAACGGTTCCCTTAGCTTTCGCTAGCTGCTTCTCCCATGCTAAATTACACGTGGGGCAGAATCTTCAAATCCTTAATAGAAATTTACTATCTTCATTGGGTATCGTTTCCTTTTTCGTATTTCCCTGATATTAATTTAAAGGCTCGTTTTCATGGATGATGAGTCGCGCACGTAGTCGTATAACTTGTTCATGATGTACTGGTAATTGATTTGCTGATGGCCTTTGGTCTGGGGCGTTGGTATTTCTTTGATTTTGGATTGGTGCAACTTTCGTTCGAGGGAATTTCTCGTAGGAGAGGAGTTTGGTGTTTTTGGGCGTTTTGGGAGGAGTCTGCAAGTTTGGCGTGACGAATCGTGGGAAGTAGTGTTTCGTTGTGGGGGGTGAGGTGGAGGGGTTGTCGTTGCTAGGGGGGAAGCGGTCGGGGAAGGCCTGGGCCGAGAATTGTGAGTCAGTCGGAGGATTGGGAGGATTGTGGGAGGTGGACGGTGTAGTGTTTGTGGATGCGGGCTGGTGTGGGTGTTGAATATGAGTGGTATCGAGGGATCTGAATCCATATTTACATCCTCATTTTGCTGTGCTGGAGAAGCTTCGAAATCGCATGAAGGTCCGGCTGTTGTGCTTGCGCGTTTCAGGTTTGATCTTCCTTTGAAAAATTCCCATATCTTTCATAGCTTCCTCAATCGTTGATCGTCTGTTAATTAAGTCTCAGCACCAGTTCCCTTATTTAAACAAATTTGAAAGTGTTTTCTGCAAATCCAAACGTAGCTTCTTCTCACATTCAACACTGGCATTTCATAAACATGCGACCAGCTCCAGATGCGCCACTTTGTAACTGGCTCCTCTGCGTAAAGTTTAGATTGCGCTTCGTTACTGGATCGAATTTGCGGAGATGCTATGTTGTTTACTGGGAAAAAGTATCCTTTAATCTACGGGACCGTAGATGCGAGATCTTGTGGTAGTTGTGCGTGGAAACTGGAGCAGGGATCGGGGCCTCTACTAATGTTTTTGCGCGGTAGTGAGACCCGTTTGACGATATGTCTGAGAAGTCTACCGTTTATTTACTTATGGTATGTGAGAGATATGTTAGGAGGGATGTGTTTGTGCTTATTCATCTTGAGATCATAGTGGCGTTCTTCTTTCCAAGCTTCTTGTGCTTCGAAAATTCACTCATGTAGTTCGGGGGTAACTTTTATGGTTGCTCTATTGAAGAATTATCGATGACTACAGTTGGAAGCCATAGCTTGTAATTGACCGGAGATATTGCAAAGCGTGATATGTGAGGTATGATGTTCGTCTTGAAGTAAGCGTTGGTAAGTAAGAAAAGAGTCCGAGTTGCGATGTGGATGTTTGTAAGGGTGTTGAGGTTGTGGCGGGGTTGAAGGTTGATGGCTTATATGTGAGCGGCGGCTTGGTGGATTGGTCGTTCGACCTTATTGTATGATGCGCAATAGTCGAGATTGATATGTGTAGTGATTGAGTGCTTACCTTTTGAAAAATATGAAATAGGTTGATGGCATTGTGAATAGAATATCAAGCTTTCATAGAGTACTGCTGTCGTAGACTTGGATGGTCTAAAGTAGGAAGACCTCCGTACTGGTAACTCATAATCTGATGATTGGTCAGCTCTAAATTTAGGCTCGCATCGACGCGCAGCCTGTTTTGTAAGGACCTGTCATCTTCACCTCTCACACAGCCCAACCAACAGATTCTCCTTCATTCTCGATCGACTCGATTCGAATCTCATCTCCCATCTGCGAAGCTCTTTTTCAACACAAGAACACCTACCATTTCTTGATACCCAGTTCTTGATACCCAGAGTTCATACGCTTTGTTCACAATGGTAAGCTTGCTTTAATATACGTATATCTATCTATATCAATCATGTATTATTACCCATGAACAGCCAGCTAACGCATGAATTTTAGAGCTCCCCATTCTCCATCAGTATATCTCCCTCCCTCCTCCACTCTCCACTCTCCACTTCCCAAAAAAAACTAACACTAACCATCTCCCCCTCCCTCTCAGATGGAGGTGCATGCGTCGCCATGGTCGGCAAAGACTGCGTCGCCATAGCCTGCGACCTCCGACTCGGACTCCAAAGCCCTCACCGTCTCCAACAACTTCCCCAAGATCTTCTCCTACGGCCCATCCGTCTACCTTGGTCTCACCGGCCTAGCCACCGACGTCTCCACCGTCTCGGATCTCTTCCGCTACAAAGTAAACATGTATCGACTCCGCGAGGAGCGCAACATCTCCCCACAACCATGGCCAACCTGGTCTCGAGTTCCCTGTACGAGCGACGCTTCGGTCCATTTTTCGTGAGCCCGGTGATTGCGGGGTTGGACCAGAAGACCGGGAAGCCGTTCATTTGTGGTTTCGATAGCATTGGCTGCATTGATTTTGCGAAGGATTTTATCGTTAGCGGGACTGCGAGTGATCAGCTGTTTGGTACTTGTGAGGGGCTGTGGGAACCGGATTTGGGTGAGCTTTTCTTTCTGCTCTTTGCTGGGCCTGCTCTCGTGGAAGGGTTTTGCGGGAGGCCAAGGTGCTACACTTCATGAAATCTATACTAATGACGTTCTTCAATTTAGGCACCAGAAGATCTCTTCGAGACAATATCACAAGCACTCTTGAACGCTGTTGATAGAGATGCGTTGTCAGGTTGGGGTGCACACGTTTACATTATCGAGAAGGATAAGGTTACCAAGAGGTTATTGAAGGGCAGACAAGATTAAGTGGTGGATCATGACGGTTAGTCGTAATCCTAGTAGAAGACGATACGCATGACGGGATGACGACAATGCTCAGAGGTATTCAGAGGAAATAGTGAAGATGCTTGCAGAGAGCAAGCAAGATTTGTAGTATTAGATCTGGCAAGCAGGCATCAAGGGCTTGATAGATACAAAGCGAGCATGAATGACACATTTACGTAAAGCCTTTCCATGGCGAGAGTTTACTCCTGCAATTTCAAAGATATAAAGCTGTCAGAACGTGATGTATATTAATATTCTAAAAGGCACGAATTTGCATTTGTGCTCGATTTTCAAATCTGCAGTACGCTACCCCTGATGAGCATCGTACATTTATGATATTCTAATAT